>NC_051173.1:33335101-33935101 GCF_013339725.1 Rhipicephalus microplus | reverse complement strand
ACGAGTTTGCTCTACGCCACCTGATTAGACAGATCGTGCGTGAGGAGATCGCGAAGGAGAACGCGAAATACACATTGCAGTCACAGGCGCCCCCGCAGCAGGAGTCCACGGTAGCCTCCGTCGCTGAAATAGTTCGCCATGAACTTCGACAAGCGTTTGCCTCTCCTCAGCAATATTCTGCTCCACCGCACCGTCCAAACTCGTATACCTATGCAGATGCTGTGCGTCGTCCATTGGCTCCAGAAGTATCGTACCAGCCGAACGGATACAGCTATGCACGCAGCATTAATGCTGCGTGCATAGCTGCATTTAGCTGCAGTGCCACTCGCGATTGCCTTGGTCTCCGCGTATCGGGTGAGGTAGTCCGTCGCCACTATAACCCATTTGTTGCCGCTGTCCGATGTTGGGAATGGGCCCAGCAGATCCATTCCGATTTGAGAAAACGGGGTTTCTGGCACGGGCACAGGATGTAATAGCCCAGCGGGTTTGACAGGTGGTACCTTGCGCCGCTGACAGTCAATGCATGTTTGGACGTACTGTTTAACCTCTGCTGCGATTCTTGGCCAGTAATATTTTTCTTTGATGCGTGTCAGTGTTCTTGTGAAACCGAGGTGGCCCGCAGTGGCTTCGTCATGGCAGGCTTGTAAAATTTCGCTGCGGAGAGCTCCAGGAACTACCAGCAGATAGCTTCTACCTGTTGATGAAAAGTTCTTTTTGTACAGAATTCCGTCCCGTAAACAGAATGACGATAAGTTCTTCGAAAACACTCTTGGTGCATTGGCGGCTCGTCCATTCAAGAATTCTATAAGCGAGTTGAGCTCCCGATCATCTTGTTGTTGCCGAGAAATAATAGCTGCATCAACAACTCCTAAAAAACCTGGGAAATCATCATCCTCTATAGCCGGTGATTCAATCGGTGACCTTGACAAACAGTCGGCGTCTAAGTGTTGCCTTCCGGACTTGTACACTACGGCCATGTCGTACTCTTGGAGCCGTAAGCTCCACCGTGCTAAACGTCCAGATGGGTCTTTCATGTTGGTCAACCAACAAAGAGAGTGATGGTCGCTTACGACTTGGAAAGCGCGGCCATATAAGTACGGGCGGAACTTCGCAACTGCCCAAACGACGGCCAGACACTCCTTCTCCGTTGTTGAGTAGTTGGACTCGGCACGTGTCAACGTTCTGCTAGCGTAGGCAACCACTCTCTCCACACCATCTTGGCACTGGACAAGAACAGCACCTAGGCCCACATTGCTGGCGTCTGTATGGATGGCTGTTGGTGCATTCTCGTCGAAGTGAGCGAGGACAGGTGGAGTTTGTAGACGCTGTCGCAGCTCGTTGAATGAAGCTTCTTGCTCTTCACCCCATACAAATGCGATGTCTTCCCTTGTAAGGCGGGTGAGTGGAGAGGCGATGTGTGCAAAGCCTGCTATAAATCGCCGGTAGTAGGCGCAGAGACCCAGAAAACGCCTGACCGCTTTCTTATCAACAGGCCTTGCAAACTTTGCGACGGCTGCTGTTTTATCTGGGTCAGGCTTCACACCTTCGCGACTGATCACGTGTCCCAGGAACTGGAGTTCTTCGAAGCCGAAGTGGCATTTTTCCGGTTTGAGTGTGAGTCCAGCGGACCGTATGGCTTGCAGGACTGACAGTAGCCGCTTTAGATGCTCTTCAAACGTGGCCGAAAAAACGACCACGTCGTCGAGGTACACAAGGCATGTTTTCCATTTCAGGCCGGACAGAATGGTATCCATTAGTCTCTGAAACGTGGCTGGGGCTGAGCATAGACCGAAAGGGAGGACTTTGAATTCATAAAGCCCGTCTGGCGTCACGAAGGCGGTCTTTTCTCGGTCGCGCTCATCTACTTCTATTTGCCAGTATCCACTTTTAAGGTCTATTGACGAGAAGTAGCGTGCATGCCGTAGCCTGTCCAAAGAGTCATCGATCCGTGGTAATGGATAAACGTCTTTTTTTGTAACATGGTTCAGCTTACGATAATCGATGCAGAAACGCAAGCTGCCGTCTTTCTTTTTCACGAGTACCACTGGAGATGCCCAAGGACTTTTTGATGGTTGGATAACGTCATCCTCTAGCATCTTCTTGACTTGCTGCTGGATTACCTCACGTTCTTTCTGAGCGACGCGATAAGGGTGCTGTCGGATCGGTCTTGCTGTGTCTTCTGTAATTATACGATGCTTAGTCAGAGGCGTTCGACCCACTCGTGATGTCGATGAGAAACAGTCCTTGAACTGGTCGAGCAGCTCCATAAGACGGCATCTTTCAGTCGGTGTTAGACTCGGACCGATATCAACTGGTGGTGTATGTGGAGGTGATTGAACTGTGGCTTCCCCTTGCATTAGAAGACAGTCGTGAGAGTAGTCCAGCTCTTCGAGGTACGCCACAGCCGTGCCTTTACCGATGTGCCGGCGCTCATTCGTGAAGTTGGTCAGAAGCACGTCTGCGCGCCCATCCACTAAGCTGACAATACCGCGAGCGATGGCGATGCCTTGGTGAAAAAGAAGGTCAGTGATGCGTTCGACTATGGCGTCTTCATTACAGTGCACGGCACAACACACGGAAACAAGACTACATGACAGTGGTGGCACGCAGACGTCGTCGTCGACCACACGTAACACCCTGGGTTCTTGGTCTGGATCAGTGGTCACAGACTTGTCAGCGGCAAATGTGATCACACCGTCGCGTATGTTGACCACAGCACCGTACTCTCTTAAGAAGTCCATTCCCAGAATCATAGGTTTGCAGCACTCCGGTAGGATCAGAAATGTGGCTACAAAAGCCACATTCTCAATAGTGAGTCTTGCTGTACATTTTCCCGTGGGAGTCATTATCTGGCCTCCAGCACTTCGGATATAAGGGCCCGTCCATTCCATCCTGACTTTCTTGAGTTCGTCTGCCAATCGTTCACTCATTATGGAGAAGTCTGCACCCGTATCGACTAAGGCCGTCACTTCAACGCCGTCAATCGTCACAGCAAGGTCGGCAGTCACAGTTTTTTCGGCGAAGTCTTCATCGTCGTCTCTCACGTGTTTCGGCAGCAGTGGGGGTTTTTCGGCAATTCGACGGCTTGCAACCTTCCCCCCAGAGGTCGCTGCTTTCAGTTTCCCCGCCGTGGGCTGGGAGACCGACCTCTGACGGCGTCAGCAAAACTACGGCGGCTTGGTGAACCAAAGCGAGCCGGTGATGGTGACCGCGTCCGGAAGGTAGAAGAGCCTTCCCGCCTGCCAGCGTGGTCGTCGTCGATGGGGGCACGGCTTTCGTCGAACTGTCGGCGCGTAGCTGTAGGTGCACTACCGCGGTATTCAGCTCGGCGATGTGGGCAAAAACGGCAAATGTGCCCTGGCTCTCCACAGTTGTAGCAGAGTGGTCGACGATCCGCAGTGCGCCATATGTCGGTCTTCCGCATATAGGGTCGCCTGACAGAATCCTGCTGAGCCCAGGCTCAGCAGGATTATTAGGCTCAGCAGGATGCGACGCAGAACCTTACAAGGTTCTGCGTCGTCTTAGCGACGTGACGTACGAAGTCGTGCCCGACGCCTCCTCCTGTTCAAAACGTCGCCAGCGTCTGCCTGAGACAGTGCACGTGGTCCGCATGAAACTTTACCACTCTCAGTGATATAAACACTCGATGGCCGCATCTCTACCTGTTGAGCGTCGGGACGACGCTCACTCTGGCGGGAGGGTAATGCTGCGTGCATAGCTGCATTTAGCGGCGAGATAGCGACGACAACGAAGAACGCGGATTCGCTCGAGAGGCGCAGCGCAGCAGAGTGAAGAAGAGGACAATCTTAGCGGCCTTCTCTGAGAGCGTCTCTACAAGTCCTACTGTCCGTGTTTTTAAATAAACCCCCCTGTCATTTATAACCCGCGACAGTATTGTGCTCAGCCCCCGCAACATTTCAGAGACTAATGGATACCGTTCTGTCAGGCCTTAAGTGGCAGACATGTCTGGTCTATTTGGACGATGTCATTGTTTTTTCAAAAACATTTGAGGAACACCTGAGCAGGCTGTTATCGGCATTCAGGGCAATAAGGTCTGCCGGCCTGACACTGAAACCCGAGATGTGTCATTTCAGTTTCAAGGAGCTCCAATATTTAGGCCATGTGGTGAGCCATGAAGGTGTTCAACCTGATCCTGATAAGATTGCAGCCTTCAGAAAATTTCTGGTGCCAACAGATAAGAAAGCAGTCAGGCATTTCCTTGGCCTATGCGCATACTACCGAAGGTTTATTGCCAATCTCGCACACATAGCTTTGCCGTTAACACGACTCACAAGAGAAGATGTTTCGTTCAGATGGGGCGACCATCAACAAGCGGCACTTGATGATCTTCGACAATGCCTGCAGACACCACCTATGCTTGCTCACTTTGATGAGGATGCTCCTACCATGGTCCACACAGATGCCAGCAACGTGGGTTTAGGCGCTGTACTCGTCCAGTGGCAAGACTCAGCCGAGCGCGTTATCGCATATGTTAGTAGGATGCTTTCCCACGCCGAGTCGAACTACTCCACAACGGAAAATGAGTGTCTTGCTGTCGTATGGGCGGTAATGAAGTTTCGTCCGTACCTCTACGGTCGTTCCTTCCACGTAGTCAGTGACCATCATTCTCTCTGCTGATTGACCAACTTGAAAGACCCGTCTGGTCGGCCCGCACGGTGGAGCTTACACCTTCAAGAGTTTGATATAACGGTCATGTACAAGTCCGGACGGCAGCACACCGACGCCGATTGCTTATCAAGGTCACTGATAAAGCGCGACAATGACACAGAAGATGACAACATGGCGTTTGTAGGAGTCGTCTACATCACTACGATTTCGTGCAAGCAGAAGGAAGACAGCGAGTTGTTTCCCCTTATTGAATTTTTTGAATGGCCGGACAACAACCGTCCCTAGAAGATTTGCAAGAAGCCTGCCGTCATTCTGCTTACGTAGTGGTGTTCTCTATAAGAACTTTTCTCTCAGAGGAAGCACCCTTGTCAATACGTGAGGAGATACTTCGTGCTTGCCACAATGAGCCAACGTCCGGTCATCTCGGATACGCATGCACATTGGCCAGAATCCAACAGATATACTACTGGCCAAGACTTCCAGCTATTGTGAAACATTACGTGTGCACATGCCTCGATTGCCAACGACGAAAACCGCCACTGTTAAAACCAGCTGGATGGACTATTACAACCAATTCAAGTGCCCACGGTACCTTTTGCCCAAATCGGAATGAATCTCCTCGGACCATATCCGACTTCCCATGCTGACAACAAGTGGGTAATAGTCGCCACTGATTATCTTACGCGCTACGCGGAAACAAAGGCTTTGTCAAGTGGCACGGCCGTTGAAACCGCACGATTCTTCGTAGAAAATATCATTCCGAGGCACGGTGCTCCCACAACAATAATAACGGATCAAGGTACCGCTTTCACGGCCGCGCTCCTGAAGACAGTGCTTGAGCTCAGTGGAACAGCCCATCCGAAAACCACTTCTTATCATCCACAAATTAACGGCTTAACAGAACGCCTCAACAAGACTATTGCTGACATGTTGAGTATGTACGTTGACGTAGATCACAAGAACTGGGACGACATTCTACCGTGCATCACGTTCACCTATAATACAGCGCAGCAAGAAACTACATGAAAGACGCCGTTCAGTCTCCTTCATGGCCGTGAAGTGACGACGATGCTTGAAGCCATGTTGCTGCACAACTGCAATGACATCGATTTGGACGCTGCATCTTTTATCGAACAAGCAGGAGAAGCGAGGCAGCTTGCAAGCATCCGAATCACCCAGCAGCAAAATTATGACGCCCAACATTATAACCTGCGACGTTGACATGTCGTCTGTCGGCCTGGTGAAAAAGTCTCGGTATGAAGTCCTATCCGCCGCTGGGGACTGTTTGAAAAATTGCTGAAGAGGTATTTTGGCCCCTACACAGTTTTACAATGCCTGAGTGACGTTAATTACGTGGTTTTTCCTGACAGCCCCTCCACAACTCGCCACCAGAAACCAGAAATCGTGCATGTTGTGCGAATGAAGCCCTATTTTTCGGACTGATTTGCACCATACATCTACTGCACCGTCTTTTGTAGAAGAGCATCGGGATGCTGCTCTCCGGAGGGGGGCAAATGCCGCATTGATTGATTGATTGATATGTGGGGTTTAACGTCTCAAAACCACCATATGATTATGAGAGACGCCGTAGTGAAGGGCTCCGAAAATTTCGACCACCTGGGGTTCTTGATTGTGCACCCAAATCTGAGCACACGGGCCTACAACATTTCCACCTCCATCGGAAGTGCAGCTGCCGCAGCCGGGATTTGAACCTGCGAACTGCGGGTCAGCAGCCGAGTGCCTTAGCCACTAGACCACCACGGCGTGGCCTTGCCGCATTGAATATGCAGCACCAAGAGAACAACGAAGAGCACGCGCAGCGAGAGAGAAAGACGAGGTTCTCATCCAATCAGTTTGCCAGTGTTCTGGTACAATTAAAGCGAGTTGTCCTGTATACAACTGCTGCTGTTTCTGCATTGTGACAATATGTACAACACTAAGCTATAGTAAAGAATTTGATATTTAAAATCAAACATGTTCCCATAGAAACGGCAAGAAAGTTATATTGAATAAAAAAAATGTCCAATGATAACCTAAAAACTTTATAGTGTATGTATTATTACAGTCAACATCCCCCGCGTGGACCTCTCAGAGTCTTTCCAGACACCCTATTTCCTCCTGTGTATTACCTTCCTCCTGTGTATTCCTTCGTCATCGTTCGCATAGTTCCCTACATCTTAAACATATCTTCTGACAATTTACAAAAGCCCCAAGATAAGAACCCATGCAATAAATGCATAACAACAACAACAACAAAACTACACATTTTACAAGTTGAATGTTAGAATGCCATGGTTATTTACAAATATATCGGTCTTAAAGACAACACTGCAACCTCCACCCACAAGTTTTTCTTTCCAACACTCCGTGCAATGCCAGGTACGTTTTGCTCCAAAAGTAATACAGTTCCACCAGAAAGTTGAAATCAGCAAGTCGACGAGAATAGTTATTTGTCGCTAAATACACACACATAATTCGTGAGAAGAAAAGGAGGTTGTAGAGGCTATAATAATAATAATAACTATTAGTGTTTAACATTACAAAACCACCATATGATTATGAGAGAGGCTGTAGCGGAGGGCTTCTGAAATTTCGACCTCCTGGGGTTTCTTTAACGTGCACCCGAATCTAAGCACACGGGCCTCAAGCATTTACGCCTTCATCGAAAAAGGGTGGAGATGCAGCATGTAAAAGCTGATGCATCTCCTACAGGCATGATCGACGTAATTATTAACAGCCAGTAAGAGGTCCTCAGAAAGTTTAAAGCCTTTCCCTTCTTGAAGAGAAGGGGGGGGTGGTCATCAATTGCTTGATGTTGACACTGAAAAGTCATTCGTGAACTGTGTCTGGTCTTCCTGCAAGATATTCATGTGCATTTTCTTCATATTGCTTCATTCTACCACCAGTTGAATGACAATTATGTTGTACTGAATAAAATTTCAACTAGTTAAAAATACTCATAACTACCTTGACAAGCCAACAGGTACCAGAGTAGTAAATAAGCCAAAATCGTCACAGACCTGGCATTTAGGCACAGCCACTAGATAGACTTTCCAAAGTTCATCCCTGAAATTTCACTCATATTTCTTCCGACAGAGTAGTATCAAAATGACACAGACACTGCCATATTTTGATGAGCTTGCTGGATTTTTAGCTGATACTTTACAGTCACTGAGGTTCCTAGTTAGCAATTCATCTCTTTGCAACTCATTGCTAGTTTTCTACAGTCGCACACTTCGGTGCAGTACAAAGACCCTCTCTCGCCTTTTTGCCTCTTTTATAAAACTGCTGCTTTAGGCCCGATTCACGAAGCATTAAAACACTCTGTTGAATCGCGCTGACTGTACTGATGTTCGCCATATGAGAATGATTTCTCGCTAGTTTTTACTTAATAATGCACACCAACAGCCCTAGCTGATGTTTCGAATGCTGCCAACATACTATTTTCAAGAGAAATTGGTAATGAAATGCTGCATTATGAAGCGACGCTGTGTGCTTCTAGCCTAAGTAATAAACAATTATCTTAAGGCCCGTTTGGAAAGCAAACAGCATCTACGCCAAGGGTGGCAAAGGCAGCCCTTCGTGAGAAGTTTACTGCTACGTCTTTGGATCCGAAGGGCCCAACTTTCTATATGGAACTGCAGGCATGAAGCACAAACATTTATGGGAAGTGTGTTTACCAACCTTGACAACCTTTGAGATTTCCCGCTCAGCTTCAGTGCCCATTGAAGGGAGTGCCTGTTCCTGCATGACCACATGCGCAACCTGCCATCTCTGGAGTTACATACATATGGACCACATGCACACCGCCACTGGCTTGGTGACTGCGTGCCCCAATGTCGTGAGGAAACACAGTATTCTCGCACACGTAACCCAAACCTACTTGCAAATGTGCACTAACTGAATATACTACTTTTACAGAGAGACTGACGCGCGCAACTACCATACATACTGCATGCAATGAAAATCTTATCTTTAGTGCACGAGAAATGTGGTGCAATTAGCAAAACACAAAGCTTCACGAATGTGCAGCGCCTTGCCATTCTAACTTGTCCTGTCCAGAAAATGTTTGCTTTCACAAAAAAGTAAATTTTGTCTTAAAATTTTGGTTCACAGATGTACATAAATATAAAACTGTGAATCCGATGTTGGATTGCCATGAAGCTGCATCTGCAAGCTAAGTTTGCACGCAGCTCACGCTTAAACAGAGAATGAAAAATTTTATATCATGCTTAGAATAATCATTACACGCACTTAAATATGCTAGTTGTACTCATGTGTAGCGTTGGTCAGAACAATCCCATTCAGCACGAAACCATGACAAGTACATAATGTGTAAATATGAGGGAACTTCATAAATGTGTTATTGAACAATAAGATACATCTGAAATTCTGCAAGAAAACTTTTCTTTGTGGCATTACAGCATAAACATGTAGTGCTTTGAGGTACAACTTCTCTCATCTGTCACCTGTTGCAGCAATCACAATAGCAAAAAAAAAAAATGTGTGCCAGAATAAAGAAGCAGTTTCTAGAACTCATTAAAGCCACCTACAAAACTGCTTAAGAAGTGTAACCACAGAGATATCATAGAAAAATTTTTTCAGAGCAAGCTGTTGCCATGGCGTGATGCCACGTACCCAAGAACACCTTGCTTCACATAAAAGAATGCTTGCAGAATCTCCAATATCCTATAATTTGGAAATGAGACAAGAAAATAATTTCCTAATGCCTGTGTCCCTTGGAGCAAGCTTCAAGCCCATGCTAAATAATAAATATTACATTGGCAACAGTTATAAATGCCTAAATGAATCGCAATAACAGGTCAAATTAACTATCTTCAAAACTGCAAATCTGGCAAAATGGCTGATTTGATTACAAACAAACACCAATGAGAGTTCAGGTTTTCTAAAAAAACATTATTTTTAGAACTATGCCACTGCCGTTTGTTTAATTTTGTTTCTGTAACGTCTAAAGCACCTTGGTAACGTAAGGCCCTATCAATAATAATAATAATAATAATAATAATAATAATAATAATAATAATAATAATAATAATAATTATTATTGACGTTTGATGTCCCAAAACAACAATATGATAATGAGAGTCGCCTTAGAGGAGGGCTTCGGAAATTTCGACCACTTGGGAGTTCTTTAACGTGCACTTAAATCTGAGCACATGGGCCTCAAGAATTTTTGCCTCCATCGAAAATGTGGCTGCCGCAGCCAGGATTTCATCCCGTGACTTGCGAGTCAGCAGCCGAGTGAGTACCTTGGCCACGAGACCACTGTGGCGGCTATAAGCCCTATCAATTCATCGTTCTAGCGTACCAAATGCAAGCTCCACAAGGACCACACAATGAAGTATGATAGTGTGCATATTCAAGGTACTCGCAAGAACAAATGGTTTTTAGGGGTCACAGCCATGCTTCATCAGACTGCCTATAAGCAGCAGCAAAGCAGTGCTATTGTCTCGCACTTCGAAATGATGCATCAAGCGTGTCATAAGACTAAAACGAGCCTCACCGTTCCAAATATCAGTGTTCAACATGAATAAGTAAAATAGAATGAATAGTTAACTCTTCTAACAATACATTTAGTACAGACCAAGATGTACTAGGTGATAACAAACCACAACAAAAAAAATGCCGCTTCGTGTGCTGTTACAAGCAAGAAATCAGAAGCCTTACACATATATTTGTTATGCTTCCAGGTAGTCTGTCCCAGAAGAGCTTTTTATATTTGTTAATGCACTTGATCACTACTGCTGACTTTGCTTAGTGAGCTAAGGATCAAGGAAGGCTGCCACAGTGTTAAAAATTAAAATACACTGAACACACCAAAGCCACCTAAACATTGGGATGATGACATTAGGAGAGTTAATTACATGTCTGGTGTGTAACAGCAGAGAAAGAAAAATTATAAGGAAAGCAATATTAGCCATGTTAAACACCAAACGAGTTATAATATTCAATCACCAATGTGTATGAGGATAATTAAAAAGGCTGTGTCTGTCACATTACAAGCACAGAGAAGCCTCTCCAGTTTTATCAGTGATCTTACTACTTTTGATAACATTAGAAGTTCCACCAGTTCTATCAATGATCTTGCTAGCTGACAGTAAATTGTGCACTTATTAGATAGAAGAAATGTGTCCGACATTTGTAGCTACAGAATGTTTGTCACTAATTACTGTCATGTGACAAGCTGAGCCATATAACATTTATTGCTACACATACACAAGCCTACATGTGGACACTCCGAAATAGAAAGCAGTTATTTTTCAACCAACCTGTCACTACATAAGCTACATGAAATATAAATCCTAAAATGTCTTATGAGACTACTTTTGTGATGAACAGTGTGAAGATGGTAAGGTAGTAATCAATTGACACGCACTTTTGATAGGTGATAAGAATGCAATTATGATAGTAGATGGTGCTTATACTTATCTTACTAATAGTTTCTGTCATATAAACTATGCACTAAGTTCTCACATGAAATTTCCCACAAAGATGAATTCGTGAGATGTATGTTCATTGTATTTACACTATCATAAAAATGGAAGGCCTTAATCAGACAGTAAAAAAAATTTTATTTGTGCACAATGCGACCAATTCATAAGAACACCTTTGGAAAGATGTGCAATGGTCTGCGCTAAATGTATCTCAATATTACATACTATCAGCTGCAAATGCTTCTGAAACACTGCCTAAGATTTTGAATAAACAAAATTACATCTTGGAAGCCTTAAGCATTGCGAAAGCAAGTGATTCTACTTAAAGTTTAAATTGCTGCTGCTTTAAGCTACGGAACTTGCAGCCTTTGGCTATTAAGCCAAGGAGTGACGTAAAACACGTTTAACAGGCACTGTGTTGCCGGCACATTTTCCCTTAAATGCATGTTTCTTTGTGACACTCTTGTCATAAAAATAATGATAACCAGACAATAAACTTGCTCAAGGCAGGCAGAATGAACAATACAATTCAAAGACCCATCAGGGGAACTAAAAGTCGCTATCTCTTTTGACTCTAAAACTGTAATATGACAGTGTACAATATCTACGCAAGGTGCTGCACATGCTTCACCATGTCGCCCAGTCATGCTACGTGCCAAGAAGCCACCAACCAGGGTTAAATCAGTGGTCACACCGAGAGAAGGCAGGTTGCGGGTTAGAAGCCATGCAGGAACGCACAATACTTACGCCCAAAAAGCCAATTAGTTAGAAGTCACTATTCAAAAGCACATCGGGTCACAAAAGCACATTACCCTTGGCAACAAACAGACACAAATTAACATTCCAACCTAAAATTACCAATGTTGTGCGACGATGCCCAACTCACTTATTCATTTAAAGATAATCAGGGCAGGTATTTACAGAGAATATGTGCTCAGTCATTCCCTTGGGTCATGTTTTGCACCATATATACTTGCTCATTTGCAAAGGCCGTGCACTACAAATGTTTGCAATTGCATCACTGCTAACTATACTATGTTGCAATGCTACTAAATGCAAAAGTATGAAAGTAGAGGCTCCAAACGCTATTTCTGTGTATTATGTAGTGCTTTTGCATGTTGCCACCTAATAAAGCTCATGATAATTTTACAGCCCGCATAGATGACAGGTAAGTATATCGATATCGTTAACAGCTGCACAGCGCTGCAAGATGAAAAAGGAAAAAAAACTTGCGATGTCAACAAATCGACTTTAGTCAGAGTGCCAGGCCGCTTTATGATTTCATTCTGGAGACTGACTGTACAAATGGCAATGTGAGAACTGCTGGCATTAAGCAGGCCCCGAATTTGAAATTATGTGCGACTGAGAAGCTGAGTCAAATACTTTTTTAAAAAGTGACCGTTTTCCCTGCGCAGTCATTATGATTAATATTCAATGTAACAAATTGCTCCACAAACATTCCTCTAGGATGCCAAGTGGAAATTTGCACAGTAAAAATATCGCACACATCTCTCCACTTTCTTGTAACCCCTTTTTTCTAAGCTCTTTCCATAATTTCTCTCACGAGCAACCAAAAATATATTTTTATTTTACAAGTTATTGGACCCTTATTAAAATCCAGCTGGGAATACTACTGCAAGAGCATCAGTGAAATTTCAGAAAAATAAGTGCACGTGCATAGTTTCATTTACACAATGGGATATGGAAGATATAATGAAAGAAAAAACGTTACCTAGGGTTTATATCCCAAAGTTTACAAACACTTGTGAATATAAAAAAAAAAAACATGACAAGTCATATTGACTGTAAACCAGACAAATAAATGCTTTGAAGATCCAAGCAACGCACAAATTATACTACACAGCATCAAGGCACGACAACTCCCTACAGTGAGACTAAAACAGCTGACATGCAGTAAAGTTCATACAATGCCACATCTATAAACAACACATGCTTCCTCATTCGTGAACACAGAAAAAAACATGCTAGACGACTTTGATACATCTAGAACATTGCGTTATCCATTCAACAACACTTGCAGAGTATAAAAATCCACTGCCTACAATCTTAAAAAGTAACAAATGTGCCCCTACAAAGGAAATCCTAATCACTGTGAATTGTAACTTTTTTTGTTTACATTATGCGACAGCATATCTGCAGTGACTCCATCAACAAGTAGGACGTCAGTGTTATTTTTTCCCCTTAATTTTTATGAAAATCAGGTCTGTTTTTCTCTGTGGCCACTTTTCTGCCACGTTATTTCTTTGCAAATAAATTAACTTTTTGTCTCGGCGTCTAAGATAATTGATGCATATTACGAAGCTCAATAAAGTGCCCCCACTACAAATCAATTATTATCCCCTTTGACCTTAACGAATGTGTAGACTTGTGCAAATATTCGAATGTCTTAAATGTTCAAACAAATATTACTGTGTTCAAATTCACTTCGATTCGTAATTAAATTGTTGAAAATTTCAAAGTTATTCTAAATAAATAGGGGTATATTATTTGCATGTAAGCCTTGTAAAAGTGGTTTTACTGCAGTAGAGGGGTGCTAAGCCGTGAAAGCAGCTTATCAAAAAAAAATATTCTAACTGCTGTGAAGCTCCACTTTAAGGTTAATTGAACATATTACCCTCACATTGATTCATTAGTTTTTAGGTTAAAAGCTTGTTATATTGACTTATATGAACCTAAGTATAGTAACTTTTAAAACAGCATATTTTTTCAGGTAACCACTAGTATTCTGCCGAAAGTCAAGTCCTGCTACCATTTAGTTGTTTCCACTTCCTATAAACCAAAAAGAATGGCATTTGCATAGGCTTTGTTTCAGTTTTAAAAATACTGTGCAATTTATTTGGCATAACAAATATGCCTATCTTTATAACACATGATATATACTATTCTAATTTGGTTCCAAATAATTTGACGAAAACCATGATTCACTTTGAACCTAAAATTCTCTATTCGCACAAGCCTACTAATATGATAGTTACGGTGCGTGTTAGAGTCTCTCTCACCTTGAAACGAGTTTGATAGTTCTCCTACCCAGGTTTTGGAACACTAGATGCCCGAATAGGAAATTTGGTGCTCAGGGTCTTGTTTGTACGAGATGAGAAACCGGCATTAGATTTTTAAAAATAAAACTGAATGTATGACATCTAGGCTGACACAGCCATCTCATGTGCTACAGCAGATTCGCAATATTTTAAAGAAAACTATATGAATTTTACCTAGTATACATATAATTTTATTAGGTGTAATACTATATAACTTATATGTAACCTTTCGATATGATGGCCTCATAGTTGGAATATGCACTGGTACAAACATGCTGGACATCATGTCACGATGCACATACGAAGTCAACAATATAAAGACCACATGGAACCTTACCTTGAGTAGCGTACTAGTCTCAGTATCGGGCCCTAAAACTTTCGTCTCCAATTGTTTTTGACAATGCACAAAGAAGTTGTGGAGGTGCTGGTCCTGAATAGGAGAAATTTTCGAGGAATAAAACAGTAGCAGCTAGAAAATGCCAACACAATGCTGTGATAAGAAGGCAGCACCAAGAAAGTGGTGACAGCTGGAAGTATCCTTATCACCATCAAACATACTAGCTCGATTGCATAATGAAAACAATGAATGTGCTGGGATTTATGAAGTGGGCTTTAAGGACTATAGCATCATTATTTTCATCATCAGAAGTTCATTATTAAACGAGAAAAATGAAGGTTAAAGTTTTATTTTTTAAACTTGTGCTGAAAATGTCAGCACGTGCTGTCAGCGATTGAAAAATTTATTTTTCGTATTTTCACAACATCGGCTCTATAAAATTTCCCGAATACTGGACGTGTTAAGTTGATAGTCCCCCTTAGATAACGATGTACCTAACATTTACCTGTTAAGGACTACTTGACATATTAGTTGGCATCAAAACTTATGACGTCACGGTGTTTGGTTATGACCTGCCGTTTCCTTTCGTGCGTTTCTTCATTTAACGAGTCTTCCCGAGGTTAAAAATGGTGTTCTTGGTATCGTGAAGTCATAATTTACTAATGGATGAAATTTTGTCTCTTTAACTGACATATAAAAACAGCCTTCAAGCTGCCAAACTATATCTGAGCGAAAATCAATGGAGAAAACCAAATGTTATGGTCTTTTTAACAGTACAGGAGCCCCAAAAGTCAAACAGATCATGTGGGCTTTGGCCGGACTGGGTAAAGCTGCATGTCAGCATGCTTGATCAGCAGGTGCACTGCAGACAGCAAGAGTGCATCAGCATGTCTGGCTGACCCAACCTGATATTCTGATGCTCGACTCGTCAACTCTCCGAACAAGGCTGCGCTGTTATCACTGCTCGTCAGGGGCACTTTCAATGCTTTGCATCGGTAAGAAACTTTGAGAGGCGTACACTTTCTGCATAGCCAAGATTGCGAATGCTTTCACTCCTAACAAGCAGCGATGGTAGCAGCGTGGCTTTGCTGAAGAAAGGATAAAGTGAGCATCAGAATAATGAGACGGTAAGCCAGATATGCCACCACGCTCTTGCTACCTGCAGAGCATCTGCCGATAGAGTGCGCTGGCATGCAGGTTTGCCCAGTCTGGCCACAGCTCGCGTGCTGTTTCACTTTTCGGGCACCTGTACGCCGGACTGTAGAAGTGGTTGTCTGTTATCATCATCACTTGTCGTTCTCTCTTCTTCGTGTTCCCTCCAAGCAGACTAGTCACCCAGTTGACTATAACCTCTGTGCAAATCCTCCAACAGACTCTCCTATCTCGAGTTCAGACGATAGCATGGCTATCTACAGATCACACAACACACCGATAAGGGTGGGTCTGCCTTAGCAGCATTCGCGGCATTTGCAGCGGACTGCAGAATCAATGCAATGTCAAATTGCAAATCTATAGAAAGAGACATACCCTCGTGTGCACAGTGGAAACGAGTCTGAACCCAACTTTGAAGAGCTCCCGGCCACCTTCCACGAGCCTGACATCCGGTCCACAAAACTGAAATGCAGGAAAACCACGATGAGCAGAAATACGCATTTCATATGAAATGGTCAAGTGCTGCAACCAAGGACTGTGTGATAAATCGATGAACTTACCGTTATTTTCCCTAAAATTAATATGATGTCCCACATGTGAATATTATTAGGTGCCCTAACATTTCAAACCAATTAGGGCCTACCGACTTCATGAGATCTTGCTTTGAGACTTCATGAGTCAGCCTTAGCCATTTTTCCTGGACTTGCAAACTGCTGATAGCAATACAGTTTTCCTGCATCGTTATTGAGCATGTGTGTTATAGTGGGTCCCACATGTTGTTTTGTTATCAGCCTTTGTGAACAAAACATGCATGAGCAGTTTCATTGGTGGCCACCCGCACGCCTTCACATAAGATACACCCAACCAAAGGTGTGGCTCTCAACATATGACTAATTAATCATGTAGCACTACGAGCAGTGAATGCACTAAACCAAACATAATGCACACAACTAATGTTGCATTATTCTGCTCTCGTGCACCTACAACTACTCTTCAGTGTGATAGTACGATGCAGAAATGGAAGCCAAGAAAAAGGAAGTTTTTCAGCGAGCACTCACTCCTTTGCCAAGGCCCAAAGGCTTGTATGAAAGGTACCCAGGAGGCAAATTGGCAGCCACAGGAAGCATGTCTTCCTCAATATTGAGCCTGCGGAGGAAAGCACATGCAAAAGGAGCACCAGTTAAGAATACCGTTGTGGCTCAGGTGCGGTGCAGGTGTGCACCATGCTTCCAGGAACGGAGCCATCACCGAACTTCATTAACAAAGCGTTCTCCTATCCTAAATGATCAAAGCATTTCCGATTTTTTACAGATTCACTCGTGCTTTAAAAAAAAATAACTAGCTCTGTTCAATAATGACACAGGCCACAATGGCAAACTGGTAAATTGCTGAAAAACAAGAATGGAGACCGACATCATTTAAAAAACGTTGACTGAAAACAGCTTTTCTTTTCGTCTAGGATACTTCTACACATAAATGTTATGAAGAAAAGGAGAGACTGATTTTACTAGATAGACACTAGGCTTGTGCAAATATTCTCACGAGTAAAATATTAGAACAAATATTGCTGTATTCAAATTTGCTTTGATTTGAATTGTATTGCTAAAATTTCGAAGTATTTGAAAAGAATGAATAGTTTGAATGTAACCCCTGTAGAAGTGGTTTCACTGCAGTAAACAAATGCTACACCAAAAAGACACCTACCCAGAAAAAATCTGCATTGCCATGAAGCTCTACTTTAACACTGAATGAACATATTAACCTCACAGTGATTCATCATTTTTTAACTTTAGAAGCTTGTTATACCAGCCTAAATGCTCAAAGTATAGCAAATTTTAAAACGAAATGTATTTTACAGGTCACATTCCTCCAAAAGTCAAATACTGCTGCTATTCAACGTTGTTTTTCACTGCCTTTGAGGCAAGAAGAATGGCATTTGCACAGGCCTTGTTTTAACTTTTAAAAAATATTGAGTTTAGTTAGGTCATGACATATATGCTCTTTTTCCTTTATATATTGTATGTGATATAGACAATTCGAATTCAATTATAAATTATTCGATTAAATCACTATTTGCTCGCAATTCACCTCTAAAATAATATTTACTATTAGCACAAGCCTAATAGCCACAAATATTGCTTGTGCAAAAAAATGAGCTCCTCGCTTCATGCCCCAGAATATATGATAAGCAGTATACTGCAGCGACTCAAATGAGCACTCAGAGATGACGGGTGCCAGCGGCTTACCGTATTTAGTCGATTCTACCGCGCCCTCGATTGTAACGCGCACCCAATTTCCACCGCGAAAAAAAAAAAAAAACGTAAGACATCGATTGCAACGCGCACCCATTTTTCTCGCTGGCCCGCACGATCACACCACTCGAAAAAACGACTCCTTTCGGGAGCGTCTTCCATTTAAATATGAGGTACGGGCGAAGCTTGTGCCCATCTGACGTGTAACAGAGCATTGCCGTCACTGTAGTTTTACCGTGGACCAATGTCAGCACGCGAACTTGCTTCGCCCCCTTCTTCTCGACGGTTGTGGTGCCAGGCATGTCGAAGTAAAGAGGCGTCTGATCGGCATTCCCGATTTGCCCAAGCAGGTAGCCGTTGTTGCGCCGCAAGTTTAGGACGAACCTCTGAAAACTGTGAAGCTTTTCATCGTACTCCTCCGCAAAACTTTTCGCATATGCATGTTCCCCTTCGGAGGGAAAAGCCTTTCCTTTTCATAAAGTTAGTTAGCCAGCACCTGCTCGCTTTAAACTGGCTCCACATTAGACCTTTTTCTAAGACTAATTGCATAGCCCGCACTTGGAGCAGTTCTGTCGTCACGGGCCGCTCTGCCGCTCAAGCAACAACTCGCCGAGCAGCTCTTTAATTTGCGGAAACTGACCCTGCTGTGGTCCACTGAAGCCTTTGCGTGAAGCTTTGCTGTCGACAATCTTCTGCATTTGTTTCCGCCGATCCCGCACGCACGTTTCGGGAACTCCGAACGACCGCGATGCGGCCCGATTTCCGTCCGTTTCCGCACACGCGATGGCTTTTCTTTTAAAAGCGGCATCGTGGTGCACTAGTTTTTGGAGTCGGTCCTTCCACGCCGTCGATGCTAATGCACTACTAGATGACGAACTCCTCAGCACACGTACGAAGTGCCGCACATGGGAAACACATAGGCAGAAATGGCTGACGTGCCATGCCGACGCACGTAGGGGGTGGCCATTTTGGATTTGCCGATGGCAATAGATTGAACGTTTTTTTTTTTTTTTTTCGTACTCGATTCTAACGCGCATGCGATTTATGAACTTGCTTAACCGGAAAAAAGGTGCGCGTTAGATTCGAGTAATTACGGTATGTGTCACCACTTAGTGCTGAGCTCAGTATATTGTGGTATACGATGAAAGCTAGGGCCTTTGCAGCACGTTAAAATGTGATCTCCCCGCGATCACCGAGCTCTACGATGCGGACCGATTGTTATGTTCAGGTCTATGAGCTCGACATGAGCAGAACGTATATTATAAGCAGACAGAAGGAAGCTTCGAACCTGCCCATTAACACGCACACTGTCCCAAGACTAGTCAATTACCATGATCGGCAAGGTAGCTGTGGCTGCCCACCGGGCAATGATCAGACACAAGAGCGGTACGGGTCACACCAACCTTCCCTTGTTGAGCAGAGGTAGCCAGGAGTAGCCGACAATGCTTTCGATGGGGCCTTCCTTACGTTTGGCGCCCTTGGCAATGTCACAGCTCACGTGGTAAAAGGTGAAGAGAAGGTGGTGCTGCTCGTGCAGCTCCAATGGAAGCACAACCTTCACCTGAATAAATCATTTTAGATATGTGAATAGTAAGATGACAGTGGATGGTTTCATTAGGCACATATACTTTCAGGGTAAAAAAAAGTTCAATTTTATAGATTTCTGCAATGACCTTGGTAACATCACTTCTGCAGTATTCACGATAGAGCCTGCACGCACGAGCTCCGATAATTTGGTTAGCAAAACCATAAATTCCAGTGGTAAACTGTTTAACACTTGCATTCAAAAACTTGGAATACTCTAATATGGGTTTAAGTGAGCGCAGAATGGTATAACATTTTAATTAATATTTGAAGGTGGTGCATATTTGCACAAGCATAATGAAATTTAAAACATTATCTTCAACCATCATCTCTACATTCTACAAATACAAGATTCTCATCAAGATGTAAAGGCACAATATGCTAAGCCAATTTGTCATATAGAAATACAAAATTCAACTAAGAAGAAAAGGTTCCAGCGAAAAAAAATTTTAACATAAAAAAAGCGCAGCAGGTAGAAAAAAAGCACTACCTTCGTACACTCCGTTTAGTACCTTAAGCTTCCTAGGATGAAGTTTTCACAGCAACCTAGGACGAGTATTTCTACTTATACAGTCACCGACCGATTTCCCGTACCTGGAGGGGACCCCAAGATAGTCCGAAAAATCAAATAGTCTGAAAAAATGGTCAAGCCATAAAAATGAAGTTTATTTGGTTTAGGAAAGCCTAAAAAAATCCCCAATATAGCCATGCTTCACGCTGTTCTTGGGGACGCGCGAATTTGGTTCTACATGGGCTATGATGACATCGTTGGCAAGTGCGGTGGCAATCCCTGCTGCCGACCTTTGCGGAAGGCAAAGTTCGTGGCTCGGTGGAACCAAGCAAACAAAACTCGATGCCGATCGCAACAAGATGCATGCTACGTCTCGCCTGTTTGGTGGAATTTAGCAACACGGTCTGGGCTTCTTTTACCTGCAACGACATTGCACAGTATGTGAGCCTACAACATTCCGCCACCGTCAAAATGCTACTATCGCGAATGAACCCGCCTGTTCCAGGTCAGTAGCCAAGCACAGTGACCACGGAGTGCTACTTAGCAATCACAAACAGCAGCGAGCATTTGACGTGCACGACGGTTCGAACACACTTGAAAAACCAACACGACCATGTGCGCGATGACGACCAGAAAATAAAAACAACCTACCAGCGTATTAATGATGATGATAAGGCTGACTGAAAAAGTAAAGTTTTGCCGTTTTGCTAGCCAAGAAAGATCAGACATGGCCTCCGAAACTGGAAGATTGTGCACGCTTCCAATCTTGAAGGCTACACATCTAGCCATGGCAAACCAAACTCGACGAAGCCAACAAAAAATTTAACATGGCAGCTTTCAAAATCGAGCGGCATAGCTCAAACGATTTAATCCGGAAAATTGAACTTTGAAGCGAATTTGTCTGAAAAATCATCCGCAGAAACGCATTAGTGCAATGGGAACCTTGACGGTCTTTTGGGAAGTTGGAAATACCCAAAAAGTTCGAGTTTCTGCAGTCGGAATAATCCGTCAGCGACTGTTATCTCCAGACTCCCAACAGCATATTCAAAACATCTTTCTGCAGCGATAAGAAAGAAAGTAAATGTATTTTCAAAAGTAGACAGCTATTTTTCATTGAGAAGCTTTAAACAGACACAACATCTCGAAAATTAACTCCCTTACCTCCTCATAAAAGTCCGGCGTAACACAATGATGGGTCACCGCCGTGTACGATTGTGAAACAAAAAGGGGCTCCCCTGGCCGGCCGTAGATGCACTGAAAATTGCAAAGTCGGTCAAAAGATACATATAAAAACATTCACAGAATATGTGTCGAGGTGACGAAGAAACTAGTTACATTATCTGTGCGACGAAAAAAGCACAAGGCCGATACAAAAATGCTAGTGACATTACACCAATACACTTTTCCAGAAACAATGTAAAACTGCAGCAGCACAGACATAATTATGAGGCACGGATTAGTGGGGGAGTACAAATTAATATTATCGCCCCCCCCCCTTAAATATAAACGTGTTTTTAGATTTCACTTCCCCAGAAATGCAGCCGGCGCACATGGTAACAGAACTTGAGTCTTTGCATTTTGCGATGCGGTGCCCCAGCTGCTAATCCACCACTGTAGGTGTCCGATGAGAATGTGCATGACAAAGCCTGGCTACAGTGAGTTTTCAGTGGAAAAGGACAATTCAGTAACTAAGATGGCCTGGTGCTAAATGAGAAACCCAGACGGTCACTCCCACATCTAGAAAAGGTCAGCGAAGTCGTCATTTACAACAAACACGCGACATTTTACAAGTCGCGAGGTCTAGTCAATGACTCACCTTGAGTGCCTTTGTTCCTTCGTCGTCTCTGTCTCGCAGCTCCACACAGCATGATATGTTCCTTGCCTGCACAATATGCACTTTGAGGGGCATCTTCTGGGAATGCCTACTTTGGAAATAGTGGACAGGCAAGCAGCTTTTCGAAAGGTCAGTCCAAAAGAAAGAAAGCTCAAATTTTACCAATTTCTGTTATTATCTTAATTCAATCAGTGTAATAAGAGTGAAAAATGCAAAAAGGACATGTTTTATAAAGGCCTTGGTTAGTACTTGGCATTGGCTGTGGCACTTATACAAATGTAAGAAAAAACCCCAGGAAAGAGGCACAGACGGGACAGGCGGAATAAAATAGACTTCAAAAGTGCAAGCCTAATTAAGAGGCCATAGAAAACTAAGTAATACTGTCGCGTGGCTTACACTCAGACTCACTGGGCTAGTTGGACATGATAGACAAGAAACGGAAGATAATGATCAAGACAAAGTGCTTCTCATCATCTATACCTTGACTTCCTTGATGAAAGCTCAGCCGACAAACGTGAAGCAGAGATAAAGATGGGATTGGGCAGAGTTTTTCGTGTCATTTACATGGGCTGAAGTTTCGTAACGGATTCGTACCCACATGCCAGGGTGCATAACCTAACAAATAACAAATTCCTTCCCTTCTCCTTCATGTTCTCCAGCACTGCTAGTCAGTTTTCTTGAATTCTCCGAGATTATGAGTTCGGTTGAAAGACTGCCTCAGAGTGATGGAACATGAGAAACAAGGAAAGCAATACTGAGATGACCGTCATCTCAGTCATTGTCACCTTTGTCATTGTTGTTTTCTTTCCTTTTATTAATTAATTTTTTTCTTTAATGGTATTTGCTCCAAGGATTCAAGTCAAACACACATGCTTTCGAATTCTAAGCAGCAGTTGCAAAGAAGCAGTGACACTGACATACCTTGGCAAACGCCTTCTGGCTGTCATATTTAAGACTCTTAGGGTAGACGTACAGGTGGTTGAGGTATGAAAAAAATGGGTGACTGTCGGCCGCTATGTCCGTAGGGAACTGCTGCACTTCGAGGGTTGGGCCTTCCCGGGGCTTGGGGGGCATCGGGAATGGCACCACAGGAACGAGAGATGTCGTCAAGGAGTCTGCAATGAGCATGGTTAAAATTCAAAGTCCTTGAAAAGTGGCAAGAATTAGGCTTGTGCGAATAGTGAATTTTAGGTTCGAAACAAACAGTGATTTTGATAGAATTTCGACTAGAATTCGAATGGTATGTATGACATATAATAAAAAAAGGAATATTTATCATGACCTAACTAACCTGCACAATATTTCTTTTGAATTAAAATAGGGGCTTTATGCAAATGCCATTTTTTTTTTCGTTCAAAGGAAGTCAAAACAACCTTCACTAGTAGTTTCGGTAGGATGCGAGTGATAACCTGTAAGATACTTAGGTGGAAGATATGGAGAAAGGAACGCCACAGCAAAAGAAAATACGTCACACGCACCTCGTAACCTTGAGCACCTCTCTTTTTTTTTTCCCCCCTCAAATACCTGGCTTTTCAGTGTGATCGCGCACATGCCCGTGGACAAGTGGCGACCTTCCGCGGTAGCCCCGGTAACTACGAGCGCATCATTCTCAAATCAGCCAATGGCTGTGACAAGTGATTTTTGAGCTTGTAGTGTCATTTTCCAAGAGAAGAAAGCAATTTTCATCTTTGAAAATTTATTGTAAATTACAGGCCGCGCGCTGCCCAATAATGTTTGCCTCGCGTATTCTCGGTAGTCTCTACTACCAACCAGCAGCGTTTTCTGACCATGTTCAATAAGTGTTGCAGGAGCAGCTTTAAATTTGAAAAGAAGCTTCGCGGCAAAGTGAACGTTTTTTTAATGCTTTCACGGTTTAGCACTGCTATGTTGCAGTGAAACCACCTTTACAGGCAATGACATGCGAATTAATATACAAGTATTCGTTCATTGCGAATACTTCGATAATTTAAATTCGAATCGAAACGAATTCGAATACTCAACTATTCGTTCGAATATTCGAAGCATTCGAATATTCGCACAAGCCTAGCAAGAGTGTATCATTATACCCCACTAGCAAACCAGAACTGCTGAGAGAAATACTGAAATGCAAGAATGGATACATCTGAAAAACGATCAAACACCAATTGCACACTCAAATACTCCTTCAATCATATTTCCAATCTATTAAATCACAGTCACTGCATCCCAAATTTACTCACCCACGCATCTCAAGGCAGTACAGGTCATCTGAGCCATGGCTCAAATGAAATGAAGTGCAGATTGCAAAAGCTAGCACACAATGCTAGCATTCCAAAAAAATATGCTAGGTACAAATCCTCAAAGCAGCACCACTTTCAAGTCTCTATGCTTGTGTGAACAGTAAATTTCAGGTTAGAGTAAAATTCGAATTGTGTATGTCACATGTTATACAGAAAAATTAACACATTTGTCATGACCCAACCAACCTGCACAGCCTTTTAAAAAATTGAAAGAAGGCATGTGCAAATGCCACTATTATTGTTTCAAATAAAAGTGGAAGCAAGTTTGAATGATAGCAGAATTTGACTTTTGGTAGAATTTGCAAATGATAACCTCTGATATATTAAATTAAAAATTTACTATAGTTACAGCATATCAGCCAGTATACAACAAGCTTTTAAACTTCAAAAAATGATGAATCGGTGTGACAGTAATATTGTGACGATGGAATGCATTTATTTACAGAATAGAATGATTTGGAGAGGTACAGCTCACAGACAGAAAAAGGAGAGCGAGATGCTCGTGAGCCAGACCCGCTTAGACCTTGTCCTCTTCATGCGCCCATCGAGGTGTGTCATTTGTCTGTTTGCAGACAATGCCCACTGGGTGAGTCAGTAGGAAGGTTGACGGTGATACGGCCCGAGGCGTGCGATGTGTGTCAGCTGTGTCTTGCTAGAGTGCTGACCACTGCTTGTAATGCCGGCGATGACATATGTAACGTCACTGAGACAATCAAGAACTACAAATGGTCCGAAGTAGCGGGTCAAGAACTTTTGGCACAAACCACGTTTGGGAACACATGTCCACAACCACACCAGGTCCCCTTTTGTGTAAAAAAGGGGGTGATGGTGGGCGTCGTACCGGGTCTTGGAGCGCTATTGAGATGCGATGATTCGGGGGTGTGCGACGCGACGGGCTTCTTCAGCGCGACACAGTGACTTGGCAACCGATGTTTCCACATCTAACGTTCGAGATGACTGCGAGGGGAGCGGGCGTAGAGCAGAAAAAAGGGAGAGTACCCTGTCGCCTCGTGCTTCGCTGTGTTGTATGCGTATGTCATATAGGGTAGTTCCCTCAAACCTCGTTATAATGTAAAGGGATATAATGAAATAATGGATATAACAAAGTAAGTGAAATTCCCCATTGAGAACCATGCTTTTAAACATAATTGTAATAAAGTAAAATTGACTGGTAAATGGATATAATGAACTAAATTAGTCTATCAAATAGTCTATAAAAAGCACGACCGTAGTGTGTTAAGTATATCGTTTTCTGCGGAGGTTGACGCTCGTTCGGCGCGGGTCTTTTAGAACTCCCATACAGACCTTACAACTATGCCCCGCGCAGATGAGAGAGCAGTCCTCCTCACACAGCCAGTGGAGAGGATTGAGGAAGCGCTCAGCGGGTCACAAGACGAAGAAGCGGCACCGGGGTCCAAAGCGATTTTTCTGTCGTGACGGCTACGACTGCGTCTCCGCAGCTACCATGGCTATTACCCTCTGCACCGAGAAAGGAGGATTCTCCTTGACAGCTTTCTTTTTTTTTTCTCTCTCTCCACACGCGGACTTGAATTGAAAAGACAAGGGTCTCTACGTGCAGAGAGGGAAAGGAAGAAGCATGGAACAGGCGCGTCACAGATCGGCATGTGAGAGAAAGCAAACAATCCGCCACAGTTTTTTCTTTCCTTTTCTTCTTTTCCTTCTTCGCGCACAGCGTTGAGAGGTGCCGCCCCGGGATCACGCATGGTCCTGAGAGCATTTTCGGAGCGCGGTATGTTAGAATTAACCATCAGTCGCTAGTGCTTGTGCGTTCGAATTACAGGGCATTTTCGCCGATTGGAATACGCATAGCTTTCCCGGAACCTCAGCGCCAGTTCGAAGTACCCGAAAGTAGGAATTAATGAGATTTGACTGAGTTTATCTTCAGTGACCATGCGAACCACGCATGGTTGCGTAGCGGTACATCGGGCCGCAAGACGGTTTCCTTCTTTGCGTGCTTATAGGTGTGCGCCCATCTGAGCATACATTGCCACAAACTGTTATAATCGATATAACAAAATAATGAATATAACGAAATAATTGTGGCTCCCCTTCATTGATCCCATTTTTTATGCTTGGCACCAACATAAACTGACAGCATGTTCGTTAGTGTCCTGTTGGCCCGCTCTAGGAGGCCATTCGTCTGTGAGTGATACGGGGTCGCGTGGGGGATTTGGCTAGCAGACAGGCGCAGGATCTCTTCAATGACGTCAGCGATGAACTGACCTCCCTAGTCGCTAATGCCGATTCGTGGAGGGCCATGACGTAGGATTATAAGCCGAAGCATAAGCTGCGCCATGTGAAAGGCTGTTGCAGTAGGTATTGCCGCAGTTTCTGCGTAGCGCGTCAGGTGGTCGACACACACGATGACCCATAGATTGGCACTGGCTGAACATGGAAACGGACCTAGAAGGTCGACACCAACAATCTCGAAGGGAGAGCTAGGAGGTGGTGCGGGATGGAGAAGTCCGGGTGACATAGTCGTGGGACGCTTGTGACGTTGACATTGTTCGCAACCCGCTACATATTTTTCCGTGTCAGGTCGCATCTTGGGCCAGTGCGGCTGGATGCGATGAAACGTTCTGGCGAAGCCCATGTGTCCACTGGTTGCGTCGTCATAGCAGAACTGAAAAATTTGGGGACGTAGAGTGCGTGGGACTACCAGAAGCAGATGGGCGCCTTGACCGGAATATATCGTTTTGTAAAGAACGGCGTCATGAACTACAAAAGAACTTGTGTTGGAGGCGTCATTCGCGGAGCCAAACAGGTCATACAAGCAACGATCCTCGTGCTGTGCTGCTCGGAAAGCTGCGATGTCATGGAAATGAGAGTAAATAGCCGTGATAAAATGGTCAAAGTTGTCAGCTTCACAGTGGGTCGTTGGTAGAGGAAGCGGTGACAGGCAGTCAGCGTCTGCGTGGCGGTTAACGCTCTTGTAGCAGACCGTGAAGTCAAATTCTTGTAATCGTTGGGCCCATCGTGCAAGTCAACCAGATGGGTCACGTAGGCCTACCAACCAGCAAAGGGAGTGATGATCAGTGATGACTGAAAAAAGACGACCATAGATGTAGGGGCGAATCTTTTGTATGGCAAAAATGACGGCGAGGCACTCCAGTATAGTAACCGTATAATTACGCTCCGATTTGCTCAGGGACCGGCTTGCATAGGCAACGAAGTGTTCAGCATTGTTGTGGCGCCCAATGAGCACTACGCCGAGACCAACTCCACTGGCAACAGTGTAGATTTTCGTGAGAGCAGAGGGATCGAAGTGGCGTAGCATTAGCCCAGAAGCGAGAACGAACTGTAGCTGCTTAAACGCCGACTCACAATTTGGTGTCCAGAGAAAAGGGACGTCCTTGTGCAGCGAGTCAGTCAGTGACTGGGCCTTTTCAGCAAAATTAGGCACAAAGTGGTGAAAATAAGTGCATAAGCCCAGAAAGCTTCGCAGCTCGTGGAGACACTGTGGCTGCTTGAACTTGCTGACGGCGTCAACTTTCTGTGGGTCCGGCCTAGCGCTGCTTTGTCCACAAGGTGTCCTAAAGCCAGTATTTGACGTTCACGGAAACGAAATTTTTTTTAGTTCAGTGTCAAGGCAGCTTCCTCCAAACATGTTAGAACAACGTCGAGGCGATGATTATGTTCCTCAAAAGTTTGTCCAAAAATAACCACGTCATCCAGGTAACATAAACAACTTTCCCCTTTAAGGCCTCTCAAGACGGTATCCTAATAGCATTTAAATGTTTTCAGAGCATTACGCAAGCCGAATGGCATAACATTAAATTCAAAGAAACTGCCTGGCGTAACAAAAGCAGTCTTTTCTTTATCAGTTGGATCCATGGAAATCTGCCAATACCTGAATCGCAAGTCTACCGAAGAAAAATAGAAAGCTGAATGCAGGTAGTCAATGACGTCATCGATTTGAGGGAGGGGATACATGTCCTTTTTGGTTATAGAGTTGAGACACCGATAATCAACACAGAACCTCCAGGACCCATCTTTTCTCTTTACTTTACTAAGTCCAAGGACTAGACGATTCTTGAATTACACCAGTAGCTAGCATCTCGCCAACTTGTTCAGCAATAACTTTGCGCTCGGACGAGGAAACACGATAGAACTTTTGCTGGAGCCAGTATCGATCTTTTGCCGAGCGAGCGTGGTCAATGTCTCAGCCCATGTACCTTCTGTGCAAAATCAAATGCTTTAGCTTGTCTCGCCAGTAGTGCAACCAGGACTCTGCGCTTCTGCAAAGAAATAGACTTGCTAACCATTTCTGAGAATTCAGCTTCCATACCAGAAGTTTCATCGGGATCCGCCTTTGCAGGATTGCTTAAGGCTCCAACGCAGGTACTGCTCTACTTTTCGAACAGGGCAAGGCGCATACCAGCCGGTAGTACAACCGACCCGGTGAGCTGTTTGTCACTCATAATTGAGCCTTCTCGTCTGTGAGAGATACAACGCAGCGTGGTACAAAGATGTTTTTCTTGACACAAGCTACGGGCAATGGCTCAATCACTATGTCACGTAAAGTGAAACTCGAGTCAGTTTCCGAAGCGGTAACTTGTATGCTGGCCGTCGACCACACTGGCAGAAGGGAATCTTTAGCTGCAATGAGGTTACGTTTCTCACAATCAGGCTGCTGGGCGAGAGTAGACAACAGAACCTTACCTGCTGCACAATCCATGGTCGCACGACACTCTCGCAAAAAGCCTATGCCAGTTTTAACGTGCGTTGATTGAGCCAGTACTGTGAATTCTTCCTTGAACGTTCAACGGCAACACTAACGGACACAGTGGAGACATCGACTGTACGTAAGAATGCGCCGCTCACTGCCCGAAAAGTGGAAGGTTTGTCCCAATGAAACATAACCTTGCGGCCAACTCATTGCTTAAAAATTAAACTCGTCACAGAAACACTTGCGTCAGTATCTATCAATGCCATCATGGGAACATCGTCAACAAGTACATGAACCTTATTTTGAAGCAAAGAAACTGGTGGAGGCATACTTTGATGATAATTAGTACGTCCAGCGACCTCACCTCCGTCGGCCACGCTGGCCAGTTTTCCGGTGGCGGAGACGAAAGCCGCGACCAGCGCTGTGGAGATGGTGACTGAGGCGGATGCGTGGTGGGCGGTATTAAGCTGCGCACAGACCCAGGCAAATCACTCCATTTGATCGGCTGGTGGGCGTGCCACTCATCAGTTGGGTTGGGGGGCCAGCAGGTTGGGGGTAGTCAGGCCATTGGCTTCGACGTGCAAACGTCGCAGATCACTGAGGAAATGTCGAACGTGGATGACGTAGCATTGGACAAAATCCAGCGATATGTCCCAGAACATCGCATCGGTAGCAGACGGGATGTTTACGAGGCATAAAGAACATCGCTGGATGTTGAGGGTATGCGGCGCTCTGTTCCTACTGAGACACAAAAGGAGGTGAATGGCTGTTGTAGCCGTTACGACTGCGGAGAGCATTAGGCAGCTCTACATAACAAGACGTCGGAGGTGGAACCCTTATCTGAGGACCACGATTGAGATAGCAGCATTAATGCTTGTGAACGGTGTATCCCACAGTGCTTCTCAGGCTTTCAGGCGTACAGAAACGTGACGACGAAGTTCCTAGCGCACAATGAGCCGAATCGTCGATTTAAGGTTGGCAGGCAAGGAGTCTTCGCACACATCGACAGTGGCGACGGTCGTGACATTGGCCAGGCGTCCGAACTTCGAAGTGATGCGACGAGTCTTTAGGGCCTTAAGCGTTCGGCAGTGCCCGATCACATCGGCCACCGAATCAACACTCTCCTTGCCAATAAGGAAGTGGTAGACATCTTCCGCAATTCCTTTGAGAATGTGGCCCATTTTGTCTTCTTTCGTCATGTTGGCATCCACACACTTGCACTGTTTTAGTACCTCTTCAATGTATGTTCTGCAAATCTCACCACAAGTGAGCTCTCTGCGACAACATTTGCTCTGCGCCTTTCTTCGTCGTAGGGTCGCAAAGCACTTCTTGATCTCCTCCGTGAATCGGTCCTATGTTGTCAGGGTGTCTTCATGAATCGCGAACCATACTAAAGCACTGAATTCGAGAAATAGACCCATGTGGGACAACTGGCTGGCGGAATTCCAACCATTGGCTCGGCTCACCCGTTGACAGTGGTTGAGCTATTCTTCAATTTCATCCCCAGGTTTCTCTGTGAACGTGCATGGCTCTCGGTATTGTAAAGGAGGTGCTCTCGCAATTGACTGTTGGATGTCGCTGTCCAAGTTCATCTCTTGAGGTAGTGGTGGCAAGCCTGCAAGTCGACGGCTGCGGCAAAGCCCGTGCTCTCGCGGTTCCATTTTTAGTAGAGATCTGCCCTCTGGTTTCGCTTCACAGTAGCTGGCTTACCCAGCACCTTCCACCACAACTGTGATGATGGAACGCGTTTATTTACAGAATGGAATGATTGCGAGAGGTACAGCTCAGAGACAGAAAAAGGAGAGCGAGATGCTCGTGAGCCAGACCGGCTTCGACCTTGTCCTCTTCATGCACCCATCGAGGTGTGTCAATATGTTCATTTAACTTTGAAGCGGGGATTCGAGGCCGTGAAGATTTCCCTTGGATAGACGTATTCATGGTATAGCCATCCCGCAGAGCAATGAAACCACCTTTACAAAGTGAAGGGGGGGGGGGGGGGTGCTTGTAAACTGATCTACACCTATTCATTCATTTTGAATACTTCGAAATTCCCAATAATTTAAAAATTCACATCAAATTGAATTCGAATATTCACACACGCCGACAAGAAGCCGCCCTTGAAACATGAGTAGAAATAAATCCACTGGAATCCCCCTACGTCTCTCCCTTCTTCCACAATGAGGAGAGAACTATGTGGCATACCAATGCATTTCAAATCAAGCTTTACCAGCAATGGAAACGAAAACTGCACAACAGCAGGTTTTTAGGCAATCTAGAACAGCTCAGTTGCAGCATCATTCATGCTAATTTTAAACGGTAACACAAATGATAAAATAAATGCCAACATGACGATTTTAGAAAGAGAAAGTGAAATGAAATTACCATCAAGCATATATGGCACACCAATAACAAGGTTCTAATATGATTTTACCTGTGCACAATCATGCCTTACTAAGCTCTAGATATCCAATAGGGCTAACAAGGCTGAGTAAATTCAGAGAGACGAGAGGGTAAAATAAAATCGCCACTCACTGTCGACAGTCTCGTCATGTCTCAAAAGCCTCAGTGAAACCTTGATGTGTCCTGGAATCACTGTGAAATGTTTCACTTTTTCTGGCCTACAGGAAAGACAAACAAAAGGTACGCACATGAGAAAATGCGAGTCATAAGTAATACATTTTCCAACTGTGAAACTACGCCACCAAAATCTTCTCAGAATACTACAGAAAATGCCATACAGCTGACTTAAGCTAGTTCAAAATTGAAGGAACCAAGTGTATCAAATTATTCAGTGGGTCAAAAGGCAGATGATAAATCAAGATGTGCTCACTGCTTTACATTGCAGCTCTGACCTTGCTCTTAATGCTCCGGTCGTCTATAGCACCCACATAAGTAAAAAGCAATGTCTACCAACATCTAACATGTATCAAATTGTGTAACACAAAAAAATAAATAAAAAGGGAGCGCATCTGTGATTTTTGCTATAGAAAAATTATGAAGTATGCTCAGTGCATCATGAAGTTATGAAAACTAGTTTACGGTTCATGCTCATTGACCATGATTATATATCTCAGACAGACCTTTGCCACACGTCATTACATGACTGATATGTGGTGTTTAATTTCCCAAAACCACCATATGATTATGAACCACCTGGGGTTCTTTAACGTGCACCCAAATCTGAGCACACGGGCCTACAGCATTTCAGCCTTTATCAGAAATGCAGCCACCGCAGCCAGGATTTGATCCCGCGACTTGCGGGTGCGTCATCACATGGCGACCTTCATATGGTCATATGCATTTGCCTCGGCACGTTTAGGATTATTTTTAATGAATGGGTGGGTGATGCATTCTTCAACAAACCACTTAGCCAGTTTTATAGGCTTACTTATCTACCCATCTCGAGAAGTTCATTCAACAACCGAGCTCAGACAATATAAATGTACTTGTGCTATAACAGTGTAGAAGGGGCTGGCCCAACTGTATTGAAATTCACCAATATAAACCAAATCACATCTTCTTTCATGCTGAAATGCAATAACTATTTTACGCTACTATATGAACGTGCACAAATAGAAAAAAAAAAAGAAACAAGTGTTTTTTTGAGGGGCTGCTTTCATGTTCTCACATCGGTGGCACAGTAGCCTCTCTGAGTGCAAATCTTTACTTCTCTGTGACATTTTTCTTGCACTGACATTGTTTTATTCATTCATGAATACTGCATTCTTAACAAAACTGATTCATTGAAAATACACTATACTAGCTACTAATGCACAAAATGTCGCAATGTTACTGCGTTTTAACATCATCTTTGAAGACAAAAAAGAAAAAGAAAGGCTACCTTTTGAGGTCACAAAGGAACTTCAGCGTGTCTTCTTCGGAGAGTTTAGCACTGTCTTGCCGGTAGATCTGCCCAAACTCCATGAACTTGTCCAACTCACTGGAATGCCGACTGAACAGAGGCCTGTAGGCAGAGGAGAATAGTAAATAGTGATTCTAAAAAGGCAGAAACTCCTAGAAGATGGAAACTTGAAGGCATGAAAAATTAGTGCAGTTTCTTAACATCAAACAATTGCAACTCGCTTCCACAAGGACACATTTCACATTCGTTTTATGAATAATTCCGGTGAAATGGAAATCAATCATGGCTGCTTATGAACAGATCTTATACATTTATACAGTTAAACCTCTTTATGAGAGACATGCACCAGGCAGCAATTCTTGTCTTTTATATGAGATGTCTCTTATAACCATGGCACCACGTATGTATTTTCCTAACAACCCGTGTTTTACTGTAGGCACACTGGTGTCTTTTATACCCATTTGTCTCTTACATCAGTGTCTCTTATAAAGGGGTTCAGCTATAATAAGTTAGCAGTGCTAATTACAAATAGACAATTCAAACAAACTAAAAATGGTGTCAATGCTGTTGTGTAATGGATGCTTACTTGGCGGCCCAGGCGAAGGGCATGCGGAAGTGGTCGAGCCGCTGGCAGCAAAGCCGGAACATCTTCTGGGCCTTGGTCCCCTGCCGGCCATCGCTACCATGCCGCAGGTAAGGCTCCGAAGCCTGTGCTATGCTTCCTTGCAGAACCTTCTCCACCCTCACCACCAGGAACAGTTCGGAGTCCGGACGCTGAACCATGAAGATTGCCTGCGCGGCACCCCAGCCACATGAAACCCAAGGCACAGCTTGCCTATACGAGTTATTTCTATCACATGAAGTTGTTAATGTCTGCTTTTAATGAGAGCCACATCAACATTTTTCTTTTTGCATTTCATCCTTGTTAAAATGTGGCACATACAACCCGAAGTCTAAAAAAGAGCTTGGCAGCAACCATGGACATTGGCAAGATTTTGTCTTATAAGGTAGAAAAACCCATGTTGTCTTGAGGCTAGGAGGACAGGGTAATGCTGATGTGCCTTGGGGGACAAGTTCCTCTATTGCACCCCCTGATGAAACTCACGGCAACAACTTGCCCTATCTCCTATGTTCACTGTTTGTTAGATACTAGTAAGGCAATACAAGTGAATAAGTGTGAAGACAATTAACATGTATGCGACCTACATAACTACAAATCAGCTTCCTGTATTTCGTTATCACTATGCTCTATTTCTTTTTATGCATTCGTTCAGCTAAATGCTATGCTGCCAACTAACTTGTCAGCACCTACTAAGCACATCACTGCGTCAAAATTGAAAGCGCAATGTGCAAATGGTAAACTACAGAAAAAAAAATACGAGAGGACAGAAAGAACACCAATTTTCACATAGGTTCATTCCACGAAAACACCCACACTTAAATGGCATAAAAACACCTGCAAAGCCAGGCAAATAATTTAAAATCAAATGCATGTACCGCATGTGAGAAAGCACTACCAAAGGTTGGAGTGGCAGAGACCATTGCAAACAGTGTCATCAGCAACGATAAATTAAAAGTTTAAATTCGCCTCTGGGCAGGGTGCCGGCGCTATTACCTGCTGTGGAAATGCAAGCCATTCCTCTCCCAGCTCACTCATTCCAGGCAGCAATGTGTCGCTGAGTTTTGTGCCAGCGGAGCCGTTGGGAGCCGAGCCGCTGGTGCTTTTCCTTCGCGTTGTCTTTGGCAGCATGTTGCGCATGTATGAGTTGTTGCAGTCGAAGCGGAAATCTTCAGTCACCTTGCGCATGTGGCGTACATCGTACACGGCCATGGTGGTAAAGTAGGGCTCAACCTGCAGAGAGAGATGTACCAATTCTCGAAACAGCAGAAGTGCCAAAGGCAAGTCCAACCGTGGCCGCATCAGCGAGGAATGCGCGTAGAAAGTTGCATCGAGCTTCATGCAGCAGAAAGCGCAACAAGACAACAATAACACTTTTTATCAACGTAAGACCTTGCCCCATGAACATCTGACACCAACCCACAACTCATGAAAACAGCAAGCTACACAGCTTGCGTGGCACTGACGTCAAGTGAAGCCTGGGAGAAAACCTTCAAAAGAACTAGCTTTGGATGCCCAGCTTCAGATAGTGAAATGTGCTGACGAGGTGGACACCACGCACAGCTTGACAGCAATCTCTCCTTACTACTACTACTACTACTACTACTACTACTACTACTACTACTACTACCACTACTACTACTACTAATAATAATAATAATAATAATAATAACAATAACAATAATAATTGCAACAATAATATTAATATCTAGGGTTTATGTTTCAGAACCAAATTATGATTACAAGGAACACCATGTGGAGGGCTCTGGAAATTGCGACCATCTTGTGTTCTTTAATGTGCACTGACATCACACAGTACATGGGCCTCAAGCATTTTGCCTTTATCGAAATGCAACTGCCATGGCTGGGACCAAACCTCTGACTTTCGGGTCAGTAGCAGAGCACCCACCGCGGCGGAATGTCATCTCCTTTCAAGAAGCCGACAGCTTTCTGAATAAAGGTTTTTACTAGTACTACCGTCATCAAGCACCAGTGATGTACCTGGCAGAGGGATCCATTCTGGCAGTCCAGAGGCGCCTGCAGGTTGAACTTGACCTCTTCGCACTTCACAAACATGCGCGTGTTGAATTCTTCTTTGAAAGGCTCCACGCGTCGCTCGTAGTTCGAGATGTGCATGCAGCTGCTTGACCTCTGCACGTGCAAGGATTTCACAATGCGAGATATAAATGTTAATCAAAATCTTGAAAAGTGCGTTATTCATACAAAACATTGGCTAGCAACCTGTTTTAGTTGCATAGGTAACAAGGGGGCTTGGCAACTTGTCCCGATTGGCACAGAAAGGTACCGTAAATTCCCAACGAGTGCCCCCCCCCTATGGTGAAGGATAATCCAACAAGATCTGGAGAGGTGGGGCCCCTTGTTTGTCCACATAATAAAACTAGAGATGGCTGTGGGAAAACTGCTAAGCATTCAGAACGAACGGCCATGTTTCCAACGAAATGCTTTATTGAATAAGCTAGTAATAACTGTAGTTCATTTCCCTCATCAAAGAATAAATACAGTACTTGAAACAGTGAAAATAGTAACAGCAGAGAGGCGAGTGCACTTGCTTGATCATTGGGGCATATTTCAAATCTCTTGAAAGTGGGAGGAGGGGTGCTTGCTCGGGATTTCACGGTATGTGGGATCAAAGCTACACATTTGGCCTTCTACAACTTCAGCACAGTAATGATCGCGTGTGTAATTTAAATTTTACAAAGGCCCTAAAAATTGAGGTTGCTCAATAAAAAGAACAAGCTGCTATCGAAACAGATACACATAATTGGGGCCAACAAAAGTTCAAAGTAAGTATGGCACCAGGACTTCTGGTAAATGAAAAAGATGTGTGGATGTATATCTGCCAGGCAAATCCTCAACATAATTGAATTTTTTCGACATAAAAAAGAACAAAGCTGTGTCCCCCATAATGAAGTACAACTGACGGCTGAAGGCACTGCCAACTTCGTTTACAAGGAGGCCCAAGTGACGTAATAAAATGAATGGCTCTTAAATCTCATGCAGAGTCTTTGCCACAAGTTATAACTAAAATAAAAACAGGGTGCTGCAAGACTTCCTTTTAGGTTTTTCATCTTTTGAGAAGAATGCTTTAGAGTTTACTGCTGTGGCTCTGTTTACAAAGACTAAGAAAAGTCTATTGATGAAAGTTTTTTTGCCCATCATCCAAATATGAAAGCAACCAATTAAAGAAGCTCCAGCATGCAGTAGTACCATCTTAAGCAATATACACTTGTTGATATTCCACCACGTAAGCAGTACTTCTAAAGGAAGCTAGCAGTATGTGCCAACAAAATGCCACAAAGAACATAATGGTGTCAGTGAATAATGTAAAGTAACAAAGCGCTGGACTTGAAGAAACCACTTACCTGTAGGTCTGGATAAATAGAGAACAGGTTTTGCCTATTCTGTTTGCGTGCTTGGGATATGGAGTAGTCAGTCTCCTTGGCATACTGAAAAAAAAAATTTAATGCAGACCATTTTAGCTGCAAGGATACACAATACCTAAGCATACTACAGTAGAACCCTGCTGATACGTTTTTCACGGGACCGTAAAAAACAAAACGTAGGAGCCGGGAAACGCAAAAGCCGAGAAACGCGAAAAATTGAGAAATAAGAGTAGTGGTGAACTGCACATAGCTTTATTTTAATTCTTTCGCTTGAAAAAATCATGCAGCGTTGCCTAGCGCATCTTCTCACGCCCGACAAGCACAAGGCATTTTTCAAGCACCTGTAGTGCCATGCGGCTCTCGCCATCGTCACTGGTGCACACATATCTTCGCAATAAATCCAGTGCCGCTACGGCCGATGAGGACGTTGGCTCCGGTATCCGCTCCACCTCCTCCTCAACTTCCTCGTCACTGGCACACGGATCGGCGCACTCAGCCACAATGTCGTCAACGGATAACATTGCGGAGGTGACAACGGCGTTCGTCAACAGAAGCGTAGTCACTGTATGCGATTCCACTGGCACAACAATCTCCATGGCGTTGGAAGTGTAAAGGCACTATGCCTGCACTGCTCGTATAACCAGCGCAACGACCGACACGAAACAAAGGCAACGCGAGAAGACCGCAGCAAGCACGGGTAGCACGGGCACACATGGGCGATGGTGATGGCGATCGGGCTATACTCTTTGAATCGGGCCGCCTGCGCGACCCAGGTGGCGATAAGTTTAAGCCAGCGTGACATCCTAAGAAAACAAAAATAGGTCTCGGAGACCTTACTTTTACAGATGCCAAAACCAATTTTAGGGCCCCAACGCGTCATAGACACAATATTTCTTAGAGTGCAAATACGGATCTCAAAGGTCATGCTTTTGCTGGCATGAACCGAAAAAACGTCATAAGTGTTGCCCCCGGCACTTTGGGCGGCCAATCCCATCGTCAAGCCGCCAAGCCAAGCTACATGAAAGACAACATGGCCGCTCGTACCGGCGCGTCAGTGGCACTTCGCAACGTATGATGCGGGAACAGTCCCACAGTTGCGACGCAGCAGCGGGGTTCCCAATTCTATGGGAGCTGTGCCGGGACCGGCCGAAAACGACGTAACAGCCAGGAAAACGCAGCACACAGGAATGCAACAGCGGGGTTCTACTGTATTCACAAAATCTAACGTTGGCACATGGGTATAGAATACATTTGGTTTGAACAATACATGACAACATTGCTTTCAGTGAGATCTGTGAGGCTGATGAAAATCAATTTGTGAATTCAAAATCATTAAACTTTTATAACGTTAGACATAACTGCACTAACCCACAGCAAACAGTAGGACATAAGAATATTCTTCAATACCTTCACCAAGTCTGGATTCTTGCTGTGCTCCAAGCTTTTCAATGTTCCATAGCCGTACGGTGATGATGGCGACGTTACCACACTTTCTGCAAAGGTTTCATACAATATACTTAAGTTCTCCTCGAAACCTTCAAATGTAGGATGCTGTTTTAATTTATTCTTTCATTGTGTCCTCTTAGATTAAGCTTTGCACAACATGGCCAGACTTAGGCACATTACATTACTAAAGTGTATAAAGAAGAACCATGCATGTTTTCAAATTTCTTCAATGCTTCATAACTAAACAAGTAGTGTGCGTAAATTGGAGCGAGTTTTATGCAGTCAAAAATGGGCACATTTTTTTTACCTCATCACAATTCCCCAAATTAACTTTTCAGTTGACTAAATTAATGTCGTTATTTGGGGATGAAACATTTCACAGAATTTATCGGCGAGTTCTTGCGAGATGAACGTCAACAGCACTCGCACATACTCTAGTGAACTCCCGACCATGTATTTATTCCCGATTTCTAGCTTCAGTGTATCTTTTGTCACGACCATGACAACCAACAAGAGAAAGAAAATAAAGCACAATATATGTATAGAAATTTAAATGCTGCACTTTTAACAAAGACAAAACTTTTAACAAAGACAAAATCTGCTAAGCCTTTCATATTTGATGTCAGCTACTGAGTCAGCTATAATCTCAATGCCTCCTGTTGCAAAGCATTCGTCGTCATAACTGCGCGAGAACCCACCGCAGCATAACAAGTGGCACACAGCAAGCATGTGGTGAAATGATGCTAGGCAAGTGTGATTTGACTATCTGTACATCCCTTTTATTGTCTCACATACAGTTGAACCATGCACTAAGCATGAATTCATGTCTTCTATATTAGACAGCTCTTATAAGCCAGGTTCCATGTATGCATTTTCTTATCAATGCCTATTGCAATGTAAAACAAAGGCTAGAAAAGGGAAGATTTCAAAGTAGGCACACTGGTGTCTTAGTACGATATCCAAATTTATGTTATATCAGTGTCTCTTATAAAGGGATTCAACTGCGTTAGCATCGTCCTTTCCTGAAGCGCTCGGCGTCTTGTTGACAAAATATACGCGCTCACTATATTGCATATGCAACTTAAATTCATGACAAAAAAAGTATCGTGTATTTTGTTTCTTTAGAGCTTGCCGGTGGAATGGTTATTAAGACCAGGCAAGAATAAAGAGGGTAATGAAATACGCCAAACAAATAAACCTGCATTCCATTACAAAATAATCTGTGGACCATCGCCAAAGTAAAGAACATCTTAGTATAGGCAGTTCCTGCCATTTATATAGCCGCAGCAGATTTCTACGTGAGCTGTCTCCTCGAGAACGCTTTTATGCACAAATACAACACGGCACAAAAGAAGTAGACCTTCGGGTGATGAGACGACAGCGGCCGCAGCCTTCCTGTTGGACTCCTGGGCGTTGCGGTAGTTGGTAGTGATGGCCACCAGCATGGCCATCCAGCCATCCATCTCAACCTCGCTCTCGGCCGCCAGCACGCACGACTTGTGGCCGTCTTGCATGCGCAGCTCGAAGCTTAACTTGCTTCGTTTGGAATTCTGCACAGTGCGCATTCAATTAGTCTCTTACGAAAACCCCAGCAGATCTGCTATGTGAGACTGCTATGAAAAACTGATATGACTAACTTATGCAAGGAGGAAGAAGAAAGAAAAATTGAAAGCCGCCTGAAGCTAGGAGGAAAGCCATACAGATTTTTCAGAAAGAAGGCTTCTTAGTAGCCAAAAAATTCACTCTGGTCCGGGGACTGATTTCGAGACCAATGTCTTTCTGAGACGGTTGCTTTACCGAATGAGCTAACCAACAAGCTAGTGATTTGCAGCACAAAGGCAAATTAATCGACAACTTGAAGAGCAGACACAGACTTCTGCAAATCAATTCTGCGGAATCTTGCACTGTGATAGAAGGAATTGCCGACTCCTCAACCAGGATAAATTTTTTGCCTACTAAGAAACTTTCTCACACAAGTTTCTTCATGGCCTCATGCTACAAACTGGTAGTTTTCAACCCTGCAACCACCTTGCTGGATTTAGCAGAGCCAATTAATTAGGTATGCATTAGCAGACCTAAGAAAGTAGCTATCAAGTTGATTGTAGCTATGTAATGTTTGAGTACAATGCAAAAAAACCTATTGGCACTAATCAGCCCAGAGTCCCTGGATTGGGTGAAATAACAGCGTTGTGCTACAAAGGTGCCTTTATCAGTGCCTTGATGTTCGGCGAGTTGAATGCAGTAACCAAAAATGCAGGCCTCGAATGACCGAGTTTTTTTTCTAATATTAAATATAAAAGAGCAACTTCACTGCCATATTGCAGAGATGAGATTTGCCTGCCATGCCGCACTTCACTAGGGCCCACAAGTACTATTGATGATTCATACCGGTTCTCACAGAATAAAAGAAAGTATAATAAAGAAAACGCCAGGCCTATGAAGAACACACAGCAAAAACTGAGAGAGCGACCTTTCAGGGCCTTTTTAAACACTTTGGTAACCGATACAAAGCACGCTTGCAGGGTACTCACTACACCATAAATATTCATAATTTTTGTGCAGTGGGGAGGGATGCATTATGCTATCCTTCATCATGCTTCTGAGAAGCATGGAACCTGCTACACACTCGCAAGGATTTTTGTGCAATTTTTTTCGATGCTGTGGCTGACGACGATGAATTATGCCTGGTGCTATTGTAATGCGTTGTACCATTTGAAGACCCACTTGTTATGCAATTCACATTGTGTGACACCTGGCTGTTCCTTAGCTGTTCTAAAGCGCTTTATTACACACATTAATGAGATTCCTTTCCCGACATGAAGCCTGCCTATGGTCAATTTGCAACGGAGTTCCAAGCACCTGATTTGCTCAGTCGTAGATGGACTACTAGATTATAGGGCTGGCACCCAGGGACTCGGGTTCGAATCCTACTGCGTCCTTGCTGCTTTTCATTTACTTAGCTTTTTTTTTTCTCCCTTTGCACAGTAGTGGTTACAGACACCGGCGGCGGCAGCGGTGGACAACTACTGTACACGCGACCCTTGTTGTGATACAATATCATAACAGCTTTCACTGTAAAATCTAACAGCCACTTTGACAGTAGTAAACCATGCATAATTTATTTCTCGACAAGATCGATGCTAAAGTGAATGGAATTAACAGGATAGACAACTAAGTAAACAACATAGTCTTCAATCTTCAAACATTGCACGTGATGCCAAGGAACTCGACTACAGTTCAGTCATGGGCAAACTGAGAGACTTTTTGGTAAGGTTTGGGATAATTTGCGAGAGCTAATGAAGAAAAACGAGTTCCTAATGATCATGGCTGCAAGCCATAGCAGCAATATCACTTCATCAGCCCAATTCTCAATGCTACATGCGTGAACACGTCACCCAGCAACGAACGAAAGTGAGCGGAAGCTTTTCCACGGCTTCATTTTTCAAAAATCTTTTGTTCACAACACTGTCTTATTGCGTTCGTGTACGTTGGCATAACTTCAACTCAAATGCTCGCATAAAAGCCAGTATGATCATAGCGGCATGATGCATTACATAGAGCGATCACGCATACAAGTTATTATACTCAAAATTCTGAAGTCACGTATCAATCCATGAGCCCTATACACACACATGAATGTTCAACAATGTGAAGCAGAAGCTTTGCAACAAATCATATTGAGAAAGGTACAATGAGCTGCACAATTATAGCTAATGAAGGCTATACAATGCACTCAAGCTACAAGTACTTAATGTGACCATAAATTCGCGTGGGGAAAAAATGGCTGAGAAGCTTTGAATTTCTTTTACATTCAGCCCAATCGCACAACACGGAGCGTTGTATATTTGTTTCTGTGGAAGAAACAATCCGACTTTCACAAAGAGGTCGAGTCTGCAAAGAGGTGCTCCCCGACACGAACATGTATTTCTGTTGTCCACTTACCCTGACTACCTTGCTACAGAAGTCCATGCAGATAGTGCCTTTCGACTCTGTCTTTTTGTCGTCCTTGTAGAATTCTATCGAGTGGCTGCCATCCACTCCTCGCGTTAACGTCATGTATCTCCTCTTGAACGACTGTACAAACAAGTAGCACAGAACATACAATCAATGTTATGTAATAATAGTGGTACCGGGTCAGAAAAAAAACAAACTAGAGAGCAGAAAGGAGGTTTTTAGAAAAGGCTAAGAGATTAAAGGAGGTGTCTAGAAAAGGATAAGAGATAACATTAAACCAATTATCTAGTTTTTGAACTATGTCATATTCAAGCACTAGGGATATACATTCCAGACAATGAGCCAAATTTATATTATGAAGGTCTACACACCATAAACTATTTGATCATGAGGCCCACTGTAGTGATAGACCTTTGATTAATTTAAACCAAATGGCACTTGTTATTGTGTACCGAAGTTTACGTGCATGCATATTCCTGTCTTTCAACACAATCGAACTTCCGTAGCTCCAGCTGATACCAAACTCACAGCCTTCGGCACAGTACTAGCACAACACTGTAGCTAGGCTACAATATGATTACGAAAAATTATTTTGTCTATCATACAGTACTAACTTACATTATATGACTGGGTGGTTAGACTTCGAAATGGAAGCTTGAACAAGTTAGTTTACTTTTACCAATACAGTTGGACTGTTCTATAAGAGGCATTGATACGGGAGACGATTAGGTGATGTGAGAGACGATGCACAAGAATTGCTCTCTGGTACATGTCTTTTATAAAGACATTCAACTGTATACCGATAATTTTTTTAAAATTATGTCTTGAAAACATCATTCATGAGGAAATAGCCGAGGGCTACCCATAACATGAAGCATTTCTCAAATACATGGAGAGCAGTATTCAAGAACACAGAATAATCTTTTGTAGACAATTGTTGACTGGCAGCAATTCAAATCGATTTCGAGACTTCACTTGCACAACCAGACTAGAGTAATAAAGCTAGAGAAGACAGAGCAGAGGCCATCCATAGTGAATAAACTGTCAAAATGATGCACAGCTATAGTGATATGTATGTTTGTCTGTACTGCCTTTTTATTAAATTCTGTTAGGATATCCATCCTGCTTTCCTGCTAGAAATCCAAAGCTCTCTTCCTGCCCCTGCACATCATCAGATAAAATGTTTGTTTACTGCATCCTGTATCCAATTTTGTTAATTAAGAAACGTTATGAGTGCTTCACATATGTGATGCATACGAAAGCATGCAATTTATACATATCAGAGCACTCTGTCCTGGCAGTGCACATATTCAATTTCATATATTCGGTACTTCTCGTACCGTGTACACGTACGTACAGTCTTCAAGACTATATATCAATGCACATCAAACATGTTGCTATCCATTAGATTAAACGACATGGCCCACCTTTGTTGCCAAGCTAATAAAGCTGTCCGTGCCCGATTCTGGCCCTTTGAGTATGTAGCCTTCCTTGATGACCTCGGAGTCGCCCTTGAGATTGCTCTCCTAAAATAAATCAACATTCAAGCATCATTGCGGCATTGACCCAGCAGAAAATGAAGCCACAACAAATACCTCTGCTCATACCTAGTGAGTTGTGGTGGTACGTTTGATGCAATTTTTTTTCGTTCCTCTGATGTGTGTGATGTATTTCTGATGTAATTTTTGAGTCGCCATTACACTGATGGCCAATCGATCAGAACTTAAAAAAAAGGTGATTAAAAGCACTATTCTACGCTTAGAAAAGCACTGCCAACAAATATACGGACAGTGCAGCTGTGCAAGGGATTTGATGCACTCTGAACTTTTCCTGCTTCCAAGTTAACGACCACTACCAAATATCTATCTAAAAATTAAAAAATTATTTCTGCGACTGCATATATTCAGCTCGCCACTTAAACTTAAGCCATTCATATATAAGTCAAGATGCCAGCACGCCATAAGGTGGTTGACTTAAGGAACACAAGTTCCAACATTACAAAGAGATTTAACATAGAAACGAAAAAAAAAATACTATTTCCAGGGCTTTTATGCACAAAAACCATGAATATGAGGACACAACTGTGAACTAATTTTTACCAGTTGGTGTTGAATGTGCAGCTGAGTCTAAGTATGCGAGGAACAGTGTGTTTTGCTCCCACAAAAATGCAGCCACCATAGGCATGAATTGCACCCATATATAGTTGAGCTTAAGAAGAATTTGTTGGGGGAGAGTCGGTACAACATATTTTGTAAACTAAAACTGTGCTAGAGACGAGACACAAGAATAAAAGGAGAGAAATGGAGCAAAAAAAAAAAACTGTGTTCTTCCTGTCTCCTTGAGCTTCGCAGTGAAACATTTTAGTGGTCATTGGCCCCGAGAAGTTGGTGTAGCAATGTCTGGCGGGAGGCTGACATGACGTCAAGGCACAGGCTCTTGGAATCTTGGTGTGGCCCGGTTATACATAACACGCGCTCGCTTCGAACGACGCTGCGCGGCCAGCATTCCTTTTTTGCTTGTCTCACGCTTAAAATAATTAACGGAAGCAGCATCGATAATGTTCCTGGTAAAACAAAACATTTTTTTTTTCAGTAGTATTGCCAATGGTACCTGCGCTCCAGCACATACGCTTTAATGAAGTTTGTTATGGTGTAGCGCTGCTTACTCTGAAGATGAGTTCCATTCTCAGCCATGGTAGCCGCACTTCGACAAGGGTGAACAGCAAGACAATGCATGTGCAGCAGGTTAAAAAATGCGAGGTGACCCCAATTACACTGCAGCGTGTCTCGCAGTCATGCACTGCTGAAATGTATACGACAGCGCACTTGCATTTCAGGTTGCGTTGTTCACGGGCGATTCCTTAAAAAAAATGTGATTGTTTCGCCTCCACAATTGGTATCTGTATCGGACGCGTCGGTTTTTTTTTTTTTTTTTTTTTCATAAGGGCGCGTGCTTAAGTTAGTACCAAATGCCCCAAAATATCTCGAATGCGTTCGCCCGAGAACACCGCCGCAGCTGTAGCGGTAGATTTTCTTGGGTGAAGTAGCTCATATTTCATCACGTTATTTAGCTTCATGTTTTGAAGAATAATTACGGTGCTCCATTTTACTTGAAAAACAAGTTGAGGTTAGTTGCAGAAACTGCTACTGATTTCAGATAGTGTCTACATGCAACATCCTAGCAACTGTGGTGTCACGCTTCTAAGTTTAGATAGTCACGGCACCTGATGAATAAATTTTTCCCACGGTTGATTGCCCCACAACAGCATCAATTGGTATATGAACATGACGTGTGAGACCAATCATTGCTTCACTGAGGCAAGGGGCATTTCATTATCACGTGGGCCACGAAGCGGTGTGTGCCATCAAAACAGTTCATTTTGACCTTCCGGCCATTGTTTTGCAAACGATTGCTATCAGCAGTGTTCCTACGTGAACATTACCATTTATGACATGATGGCAGATCGAGTCATCTGTTTGCGTAAATCAGGGTATACAACAACTTTTTTTTTGTCATTATTATAAGTGATTGCGTATGAAAGACAGGTCCATCTAAAGCCTCCTGCATCCCAAAGCAAAGTTCTGTCTAACGAGCTACATTATTTGCAGAGGCAAACATAACTTGCATGGTAAATTGCAATGCTGTGAGAAAACTGAAAACCTCCTTATTTATAACATTTGTAATATTTTGACACAAATCTTTAATCATGTAGTTCATGCCAAGTAGTAACGAAGGCAGGCCCATTTAGCATGAATATTCTTTAGCATTGATTTCTTCGAGTACAAGCATGGTGAAGACAACTAATGTCTCGCTGTCCTGCACCTTTAATTTCAAAGTGGATCCATACTTTCTGCAGCTTAGTTAACTTCTAAAAGCAATAAATACCTTTACTTTGTACTTTTAGTAATCTACTATTTGAAATTGAGAAGAAATCACCACCGTATCACTGAAGAACAGGTACACAGCGAGCTCGGAAAGAAGCGAGAGTCGGCATGCGTCGGCGGCGGAGCAGGCGGGTGTGTGCCGTGACGTCACTTCGCCGCGAGTGCAGCGACGCCAGTGTTCGCTCTCGGGGCTAATAGTGAGCTAATGTTCGAGACGACAAAGGTGCTAAAGCTAGTGTATAAAGTATACCAACTTGCTAGACTAGTGTGAAAAACAAAAACTAAATGAAAAGGATCAGAGAACACTACACAAGTTCAAAATATTGCATAAATGAACAAGTTCAAATTCGAACATTACTTTCAGTATGACGTCACAGTGAAGCGCTATCCAACAAAAAAAGGTAGTGGAACTGACGCACCGAGTCTTTAACCTCGGTCTCTGTGTCAACCTCGTACACCTGGTCCTGCAGGTCTGTAGGGCGTGGTATTCGACTGGAAAATATTGAAAGAACACCAAACGAGACATCACAGCAATGAAGCGCACTATACAGCCATGGAACTCTACATTGAAACGAGCTGCCAAAGCAATTCTTCTTCGTCATATAACCCATCATATAAATTTATATCACACATTGTCTCATGATGCTGTATAAACATGATGCAGTCTTTAAAGAGAAAAAAAAAATATCCGACTCCTTTTTTTCCTACTTAGTGTTAAAGAAACACAAGAAAAGAAAATTTGCTGTATTTCACAGTGTACCATTGTTACAAAAATGCTTCATCTTGCACACACAACCTCATAGAGACACATCCATTACATCTGATTTCAGCAAAAAAAAAGAAACATTTTATATTTAGCATTCCTTACGTCCAACGAAATTGCCCGTTGTTTTTTCAATCATCTCCTTCCCTCACAGCTCTTTGGTTCTGGTTCTAATTACCTATGTTGACTACCCACAAGTACAACTTTCCACGTCATCATAATGTAGCACTATGGCAAGCACTCTTAGACACAAAGTTGAGTGGAGCGCGATTCACTTGTAAAGCGTTTCCTGTTTTTTCCATGAACTTGACTGCCATGTAACAATGCCTACTCTAGTGCACCACAATAATAAAGCTACTACAACAACTTGTCTCATCTCGGGCTCTGCTTACTTCAGCCAACTTACTGTGATAAGAAGTGTGAAATTATTTCGACCAACCTGAGTAGCTCTTTGTACGTTCCGGAATAGACACTCGACTTGTACACGACCTTGTGCCAGTCAGCAGTGTATGTCTTGATACACTGGCGAACAAACAATGGCAGGCAGTGCAGGCGCACATTGGCAGGTATGGTTGGCACTGTGGTACGGATGGCACGGGGAATGACGGCTTGCTGGAAAACAAAAAAGAAAGAGAGACGACACATGCATAAATAAATGAAAGCATCCATGCTGCTTTCTCACCGCAACCACGACCAGTGAAAAACCTACAAGGATGCAGCTTACAACACATTGCAACCCAAGTGTATTAATAAAAATTGTTAGGGCCTAACATCTCAAAACCACAACATGATTACGAGTGACGCTGTAATGAAGGGCTCTAGAAATTTCGACCACCTGGGGCTTTTTGACATGCTCCTAGATCGAAGTACTATCAGCATCAAATGAAACCCGAACAGTGGCAAGCCTTCACGATAGTATAGTGTGGGCTGTCCACTTATCACTAAGCACAGGCACGCATATATGCGCAAAGCTGCCGAACAGGATGCCCACGCCTGTCAGTGGTGATAACTGGACGGCACACACTACACTATCACAAAGGCTAGCCGCTGTTCGGGTTGCATTTGACGCTGATCGTACATGGGCCTCAAGCCCTTTTGCCTCCGTGGAAAATGTGGCTACGACAGCTAGGGTTTGATCCAGTGACCTTCGAGCCAGCAGTTGATCACCATAACGAGTAGGCTACTGTGGCAGGTGGCTACACAACTGTAATACACTATTGTGAAGTAAGCAGCTTTTCTGTGCTCCCTCCCGTTTCGCAGAGCCTTGTTATATTGATGAGGTGATCAGTAATACTCTTGAAGTGCTGTAATGATCCAAAAAAAAAAGCAAGAACATCTCCCCGAAGGAAACCCTGATGGAATGCAAAGCAGCAGCAATGCGCACGGCATTGACCCGGTTTAAACGGGGATGGACGAGGGTGCTGGAAGAACGGTGTAAAGCGAAACTCGATTTAGCATTTATTCGAGTGAACATTTGTTTGAAACGCAAAGACTTGGGAGGCGGGTTGGGTTTCAAGTAAGTTTCATCGCAGAAAGACTGTTCTTTCGATATGCGCTCGAACTTTGCAAGTGGTCGAGAGATTGAAGTGAAAGAGATGACATGCGGTGAGCGGCGACAGGCAAGGGAAGGCGTGACCCTACTTGGCACCGCCCCAACATCTGCAGCCAGGAAAGCGCGGTACGGACGGAGGGCAACGTTACGCAGGCTAGTCAGAGCTTCTTCGCATCCAATAATTATAAAAGGAAGAAAATACTAAATAAGCAACAGTGTGCACAGCTTATGAGAGAGCAACAGCAAGTACTAGAACCTTCGGTTGTGCTTTTCCTGTGTAGAAAAATGTATGGTGCACTGTAGTGGAAACGATTGTGACAATGCGTCCACATGCAGTCGGATGTCTTGTTGGCATCCTGACATAACGATAATGGTATAAGTCAGTTGGATTGCCTCAAGGTTGGATATACAAAGGTACATAGCGAAAGAAAGTGACAATTGTCTGTGTGACTAGGTGGAATAGTAGCAAAGTGCTTGAATTGTTATGATAATGACAGAAAGTACAGCACAGGAAGCTGTGTTGGAAAAGCCACCAGCTTGGCTCGTGTTGGCTTGGAACACAAAGCAGCTGTTGTTTTGGCTTCAGTTTTAAGTCCAGTTTCACGCAACAAGAATGCCATCAAATACCAGAAATTTTTTTTACTTTATTAACAAAGCTTACCATTAAAATTTACAGACACATCTTGATAAAAAAATTAAGCTTGGGATTTCATGCATCAAAGCCAGAAATCAAATGTGACTACCAGAAGATCTTTGATGTAGGCTTAAACTTTATGTTCATATTTAAGGTTTTTGTGCAGTGACATATATATGCATGCGGGCTATGGCAGACACCAAATAAAGGTGCACAAGATAACTGAAAATACATTAGCACAGAGAATTTCCCCCATTACTTTATTATGGACAGAATTGTGGGGTCGCTCGAGGAGAAAATTCGCCGTCGCCGAGATGTTCCGTTGAAGTTCAAGCGCGATAACAGCTTGCACGCGGGACGCACCAGGTGAGCAGAGAAGCATGCGCAGGGGCCAACCGGCAATGGTGGCACATGGCGGTACCTCGATACATCACATTCGGCGATACTTTCACTTTCGCGAGCCATCACGAGGGAAGCGCCGAGCGCATCCGGCGTTTACGGTTCGCTGATGTCTGGCACTGTGCCAACTGCGCTGAAGCACAGTGACAGAAACTTTTTTTTGTGTGTGTGTGAGCTGTATTGACGATTTTCCGCAACTAGTTTCTTTAAGCAAAACTAGATGGCGCCACCGCACCAAAGAACCACGGCCTTTTGTTCGGCAGCGCAGCCGCGATGTGGCGTGTGGCGAGAAACAGGCGACGCAAGAAGCTGCCCGCTTTGCTGGCTTTCAACCCGGGAGTGGCGGCGGCGGTGAATCGGCCGGCCGTCGGCGACGGTGAAGGTGGAAAGGATAAGGCCATTAGATCACGTGTTTAAACGTGGCAGCGGCCGTTCACCGCTGGGGAAAACCGTCTTTACAGACGCCGACACGTCAGGCGCTATTTCGTGAAGGTAACGGCGAAAGTGGTCGCCCGGCAATACTCTCGAATTGAAGAATATATGCAAGCGCGTGGGCGGAATATGGCGGGACAAGTGTCTGTGAGCATGCACGTGACCTCTTTGAAAGAATTCAGACATATCAAACAGTACACTTCTTACTACTCATGCTCCATATCCGGAGTGCGGGTCACGACTTCGAATGACCCCGGACGCATATCCAAGTTGGAAAGGGCAATCCTCTGTCGAAAGTGCTATAATTTGCGAAAGCGCTACGATTCGCACGGACCAGACCATTTCAGGCGCGGAACAATAAAACTAACAAACAACCGAGAAAGTATAATGAACGCCGTTTGTGCACTCTTCTTCATCGGCCGCACGCTTCGACACAGTGTAATGACACTGCAAGGTAAAAGTCAAACTACTACTTTCTTTCCCTCTTCGTGTTGATATGTATATAGGCTCGCCCTGCCCTCCACCATTAGGCCGCGGGCGGAGGGGCAATCTGCTCACAAACCCTTTCGTAGTGCTGCACCCTGCAACAATGAATAACTCCGAGAGCTGTCGGTTACCTTGCTTTTTTTTTTTTCGTCTCACCCCCTTGTTTTCCCGAGTCTTTAGGGACGTTTCGGATCGCGGCGGCGGGGCAATCTGGCCAGACGTCACGCCCTCTCGCCTGTGGGCACGTGCATGCATGCGCATCTAGCCACGGCGTGTCCGAATGTCGGCCATCTGCGCGAGGGGACCCCACAGGCATCGATTGACCCATTCCAGGATCGGTGACCCGCTCTGCTGACGAGGACGACGGCCCGAGGTTGAGGTGCGCGCAACACCCGAACTTGCAATCGCACTATTTCGTTTTCCTTTTTCATCCTTCGCATGACCACGGCCGCTGGCTGACTCTTTCATCCAGCGGCCATGGCATGACACGGTAGGCACGCATGTGAAAAGAGCCACGCACGGCAAGCGACGACTATAGCTATCTATCTCTTTTTTCCGTGATGGCGCGAAATCGAGCCATTTCCTTCGAACAATCCTCCGTGCGAGCACCCAAAAACTGTGGCACGAAGTCGGGATCTTGATGACTTTCAGCGCGTATGCCGCGCCACAGCTTCGCTCGCGAAACGCGAAATTTTCTTCCAATCGGGCCCGTTGAGCAGTGGTCACGTCACACTCATGCTCCATCCAGCCTTTGTTATGTGAGAGGTCAGCAGCGCTCAAAGGCGTAACGCCGACCGCTGGATCGAGTACCTTAAATTTAGGCAGGCGAGACACCAGGGCGATGTAGAGTGATGCTACCTTTAGGTAGAGATAGCATATACAGTAACTCCAGGGCAATGATTTCAGCAGCGCCCCCTTCTAATTGAGGTTAAGTGTTTGCCAGAGCTCCAATAAATGTACAGAACTCGGGAAACAAAAACGTGTATCAAAAACCAAAGAACTTCGTGCACTCACCATATCTGCGCGCGAAACTGGGTGCCTCGTTTATCACGCCGCAAAAGATTAGGTTTTTCACTGCAAACATAGACGCTCAACATACAGCGCATACTTCTGTGAAAACGTCGGGCACGGTGACAATCCGACGAACAAAAAGAAAAAAAGAAGGGCAGATCCCACGTGGGAATCGATGATATGCGAAATACGAATGAATAGGTTGATAAGTCACTTTAAAATCAGCACAACGTTACGCGGCTGACGTAAACTATGCCGTACGTGACTTCCATGACACGATTATCATGTTTGCGCCTGGCATTTGTGTTCGTCGTCCATTCACGTCACCTAATACCAAATTTTGTACATTTGAAGCTAGCGAAACGGCCGCGAGCGCGCTATGACATGTTCTTACATGACACGCATGCCGTGATTATCGTGTTTGCACCAATCAAATACCTTCGTCGTGCATTCACGTCCCGTAATACCAAATTTGGTATATGTGAAGCTAGCGAAACGACTGCGAGCGCACCATGACGTGTAGTCATGGCTTACATGGCATGCATGTCATGATTTCCATGTTAGGGTCTGTCACTTATGTTCACCATGTAGTCATTTCATAACATACCGGTCTTGCAACATGCCATCTGAATGAAACCACCGCAAGAGCAGCAATACCATGAAATAGCAATCATGACATACATGTCATCATTTCCATGTTAACGTCAGTCATTTATGCTCGACATACAGTCTTGCCATGCCAATTTCGGTATAGACACCATTATCGCAACGGCCAGGACAGCTAAATGTCGTAGGCGGCTAGATCGATATACAGATAGGTATATACGGTCAAAGTCGCCAAAGTTCGGTAAGAAATGCTTCGGATTTAAAACGACACATCATAAATTAAAGACTTTTCTCCCAGGCTCGTAGCCAGAAATTTTTTTTCGGAAGGGTGAAGCGGAGCACTTGTTGAAAACCTTAAAACATACCTATTTTATTACTTGCCATCGGTAAAACACCCTCCTTCGGATGAAGGGGGATGTTTTTGTCAATGAAGGAGGGAGAAATCAGGCCCCGGCTACGCGCCTGATTTCTCCATTACTGCACGCGGTCCGCTATGTAATGTTTACCGATAAGCATCTGGCTAAGGGTTAGCATAAGGAAACAAATACTGAATGCCCCCAATTTCCGCACACAAGCATCGGCGCGCGGCTGCTGGCAGTCGTTTCTGTGCAATATCTCTAGCCAAATTACAACACCGCAAGCTGCGTCTCCTATTATAAAGTTTAAATAACAAATAAGCCACTTATTAGGTAATTGATTTATAAAAGGTAATTAAAATGCAGTAATCGTCATTGATAGAACTGCAACCGACCAAATCCCAAACCTGCAACGACAGAAATTCGAGTTTGTGAGTATTCATGTTTGTGAGTCTGTGATGCGTCGTTTTCGTCTGTGCCGGCTTTTTAAGCACCCACCTTTTTTATGATTGATTCAAAATATATATTGTGCAAGTGATGGAAAGCAATCACAGCGACTTTAAAGTGAAACAATAGACCTGTTTAGACAAGTAAACTGCCCTCCAAAAACTCCAATGTCGCTAATTTCACCATCATAGCTTTTCACTAGAGGAAAACATCAAGGCCAGAGCTTTATTTTTCATTTCGCGCCAAAAGCCCCGCCTTGACGTCACAGATTTAAACGAGCATTTTTGCGTATTTCGGACACACTGGCCCAATGAATTTTTCTGAAACTTGGAATGTTAAACCTCCGGCCTTTTCAGGGGGCAATGTCCTCCATTTCTACAGCTTAAAAACTATATGTATGGACGTAGTGGACGCGACGTCACCGCGTATGGCGCGGAAAGTTCACTTGGCGTCGCCATGCGCGTTTGCCCTCGGCGCGTTTACCCGCTTATCAAACTACTCGCGGCAAGCGTGGCGCTTTTGTAAATGTGAATGGTAACAGCAGAAACATAATAATAATATTTTCTCCTTAGTATTTTAATCCCACGTATCTCGTTACGCACGAATATATATATATATATATTGAAGATGTTTTTCCAATGGGCCAAACGTACAATAGTTCTTCGTATAAAACCTAACGGTTCGGTTCCTGCTCACGGCAAGTTATCTTTTCAGCCACTTTTCTTTCTTCACATTTACATTACAATTGGGTCTAATAACTTGCCCTATACATTCCTTGGCATTATTTTTTTTTAGATCTCATTAATATTGTATTGAAACACGGAAACAAGAGCCCTTAAATAACACTTCTTTCCCCTATATATATATATATATATATATATATATATATATATATATATATATATATATATATATATATATATATATATATATATATATATATATTGTCGCAGTGCAACGCGAACAAAAGATGACAGCAGCTTACGGCAGCGAAAAGAGCGTATTCAGGATCAGCTGTACAGCAAGATGCCTGCTTCGTTGTCGTCCCGAAAAACCACCGGACCCACTAGCGGGAATTTACAAAACATTCCTATCACCGTTCTTTTTCATATAAACACGTGTCACTTGCCCCTCCTTATAAGAGCATCGCCCCGATGCTGATTCAGACGCACAGTATTTTTTTAACGTGCAGTCAGTCACTCACATACGGCTTCATACGCACTACATGAACAAGTTCAGGCTGGTGCTGGCGACGCCTCGGACATTGGGGACTGTCGGAGACAACCTCGTAGGTGACGTCACTTAGCTGGCGCGATACTCGGTATGGCCCGAAATATCGCCTTAGCAGCTTCTCGGACAGTCCACGTTTTCGTACGGGTGTCCAAACCCACACTCTGTCACCGATTTTGTACGTTACAGTTCTATGGCGAGCATTGTAGCGGCCTGCGTCGTAGTCTTGTCGCTGGTGGATCCGTAAGCGGGCGAGCTGTCTAGCTTCTTCCGCGCGTTCAGTGAACACGTCAGCGCCTGTGTCGGTAGCGTCCCATTCATGTGGCAACATCGCATCCAGCATAGTCCGTACCTCCCGTCCGTTAAGCAAGCTGAATGGAGTCATGCGAGTCGTCTCTTGTTTAGCCGTATTGTATGCGAACGTGATATAGGGTAAAATCTCGTCCCAATTCTTATGTTGGACATCCACGTACATCGACAGCATGTCTTCAATCGTCTTGTTGAGGCGCTCCGTTAGTCCATTTGTTTGCGGGTGGTACGCAGTGGTCTTACGGTGAGTCGTTCCACTAAGCATCAGGACGTGGTCTAAAATGGCTGCCGTAAATGCTGTTCCGCGGTCTGTGATCACGATAGTCGGAGCACCGTGGCGTAGCACAATATTTTCTATGAAAAATCTCGCCACTTCCACGGCGGTGCTTTTTTGGATAGCTTTTGTTTCGGCATACCTGGTTAGGTAGTCTGTTGCGACTATAACCCAGCGATTCCCTGCAGTAGAAGTAGGAAGGGGTCCTAAAATATCCATTCCTACCTGTTCAAACGGTGTACGTGGAACAACGCGAACAAAAGATGACAGCAGCTTACGGCAGCGAAAAGAGCGTATTCAGGATCAGCTGTACAGCAAGATGCCTGCTTCGTTGTCGTCCCGAAAAACCACCGGACCCACTAGCGGGAATCTACAAAACATTCCTATCACCGTTCTTTTTCATATAAACACGTCACAATATATATATATATATATATATATATATATATATATATATATATATATATATATATATATATATATATATATATATATATATTGTGACGACGCGAGATTGACGAGCACAGAAAGCGCCTCAAACAAATACGATTTATCGATCGCAGGAAACAGACTGCAACGACTTCTTCGTCTTTTTCCCTCGGACAAAGACACTCGCGCTGCTTCGTTGTCCTCACCACTGGCACATACGCGCGTCATTATTCCCCCTTTAAAAAAAAAACATCGTCCCGATGTTAAACGTTTGAGAAGCAAGGCGAAACCAAAACTGCATCAGTCACTGAAAGTAAGGCTTCATCCGAAGCACGTGGACAATTTCTGGTGAATGTCTGCGCCGCTTTGAACACTGCACGCCGTCCGGAACAACCTCGTAGTTGACGTCACTAATGCGTCGCAGAACCTTGTAGGGTCTGAAGTATCTTCGCAACAATATATATATATATATATATATATATATATATATATATATATATATATATATATATATATATATATATATATATATATATATATATATATATATATATATGCGCACACACTCATCTTGGCAAGCGATACCTTGCAGTAGTACAACACTATATACTCCATGTCTTTCAACACTTATTTCTCGATATTTTCTATCTGTTAATGGTCTTCGTTTACATGTGGGTACTCTCGCTAGATAAAAACACCGCGACAATGCTCAATAAAACCCGCTCGCTTTCGCAACAAGCGCAAAACTGGCAACGCAGTAAACCCAGTTTCCCCATTTGGCAAGCGGGGCGCACGGTGGAACGGTGTAGACGCCGTACACGACGCCAATTAAAGCGACTTCTGCAGACTCGGCCAGTGCTCTAAAGAAAGAGCGATGTAAGACATGTTTACACGCAAAGGAGCACACCACAAAGAAATGACACGACATTTAGCAGGGGGGAGAGCGCTCAAGAACAATACGCTTAGGATTACAGCCACCCTCTCCTTCGACCGTTACCTGCAGCCCGGCTAAAATAAGCGAACGAAGGATCTAGTGAGCTTTGCGGCCACGGCTATATCGTTAATGAAAAGATGAAACAGAAATAGAGCAATGAGATCGACGCGTGTCGTTTAGTACGCGCTCGCAAAGTCCCACGAAACAGGTTTCTCGCTCTGCAGCCCCCCCCCCCCCCCCCCCCATCCGTGGACTCGTTGCCACCGCTTCTCGTGCGCAGATAGTGCGCATGACAGCCGTTTTCGAGCGCGCCCCGGTATAGCTATACGCACCATCGATGGCGTCTGTGTGCGTTGTGGAAAGAAAACAAAGAACCGCGGACTCGTACAAACACCGAACTAAATACAGATGAGAGCCGTTGAACTCGATCTCCGGGAACACGTCGCGATAGCCGCGGACTTCGTTCTCTAAACCCTGTACGAGTGGAATAGGGACGCAGGTATACAAGGGCAGTCGAAGTGAGAGGGAGAGGCGTGGCCGAATGCCACTCGAAAAACAATGCTATCATACCGTTGGAAGAGTTCGAGCAACAATAAAAAAACAAGGAAATACGTATCTGTACGTCGAAGACAGGGTTTATCCGATAGGACAGCTTAGCCATTAATTCATTCTCGGTTATCCTAAAAAGACGAACCCTAAAACGAGTATCAGAAAAGCAAGACGGGCAACTCGCAACCCTGTATGGCGTACACACACCGTACGGCACAGGCATAAAATTCGCTCGATCTCCCGCAGAGAACGACAACTGCAGCTACAACAGCAGCAGCACAATAATAATAATAATAATAATAATAATAATAATAATAATAATAATAATAATAATTAGTGTGGTCTTACGTGCTAAAACGGCGATATGATTATGAGACACGCCGTAGTGGAGGGCTCCGGAAATTTCGACTATTTGGTGTTCTTTAACGTTCACTGGCATAACGTACAGAAAAAAAAATGAACTCAATGAATAACAAGAAGAACGGTTTGTGGCAAAGGCGAGCATATCTATACAGCGGCTAATATAAAAGAAAATATGGGTCAATCGCGCGCGGTATTAGCGACGGCTGAGCGAACAGTCGACGCAAATTTGTAGGTTAACGTACTTTTTTTAACTCCCCCCCCCCCCCCCCCCAGTTTTCCCCCGTCAATGTATTAACGTACCGCCCAAACCGTCCACTTTAATACGAGGCTCTGTAGCGTATCGGGCATGAGAAGTATACGACACATACGCCTAATGCATCCCGATAGGAATCTGTATGTCGCGCAGATCGGGAAACGTACGCGGCGTTCGACTAGGCGCTGGAAACTACCCGCGCGCGCCCGTTTTTTTGTTTTTTTTTTTAATCGTCGCCGCGCGATCGAGGCGACCCCTAGGTCTTGCATTCTACTCAACGGCCGAATGAGTGGAAGCCTATTCGCCAGAGTCATCTGCTTAATCGACGAGTTTCGGTCGTGAAACTGCGCTTAACGATTAGGAGACATGTCGACACAGTTTCGCTAATCGCTCATATATACCGGACTGTATATAGGCGCCGTCGCGATAATCACTCCCCTTTGAATGCTCCCGATCTTTTCGGAAACGAGCAAAACGGACATGCCTGGCACGTCCCGTTTCGGCGAAAATTTCGCAAACATTAATAAATCGTCATATGATACACGGTGAACATTATTCAAACAACAGTCGGTGCTCCTCAGAGGACATGCGATATACGATAACATTCCAAACGGCTGTGTAATCCGAAAATCCGGGTATATTTGGGCTGTCTTTTTTTTGTGTGTGTTTCACGAAGAATGTCCCCTTCACCAGCGATGACTACGTTAGTGTACGCAACTTGTTTCCGCAAGCTGTTTCGACTTGTACCTAAAGTTGAAATATTCATTGTTCATTGGATCATTTGAACCTTCTGCATAGTCAGTATATGCTGACTTAACCTCAATATACTGCTTACGACTGTATAACGAATCAATATGGCAATTGCCCTACCATGTTTGACGGGTGGTTCGATGGGCCGCACTACAGGACCATAGCCAAAATTATTATTTTTTATTATCTTAAATATAATGCAGCCAGAGACTAATTACAAACAAAGACACCTCCTCTCCCCATTTGGATCCACCAATGCCTAACGATGCAGAGAGAAACAACATTCGGGTGTTGAAACGTCCACACGTATTCTCCTTTCAATAGTGCAATGTACGCTTTCCTCAAGCAATGTCGATACAGGGCTGCTCGTATTCTACAGACACTGAGAGAAGGGTACGCATAGTCTTGGAATCCTCCACAACGTCTCTCTTTCTTTTTTTTTAACCAACTGAAGATACGCAGTTCCACAGAGCAGGTTCTTCCGCAGAAGAGGTTTATTTAGTATAGTTAACAGCAATGCGATACATGTCTGCATGAACCCATACTCTGACAGAACAATCATTATTTTAGGACACATATAGAATATCGACCACTGAATATCGACAGAATGCATTTACACAATGCTCACCGAGATGTCGTCCGGGGGAAAGAACAGCATCTCCCGTTGAGGGTCATTGTGCAGGATGGTCTTGTTCTTGGACACGAACTGCTCGTAGTCCAGGGGCTCCACCAGCTGGTGCCGCACCTGCGGTTGAACAACAGAAGTGGAGAAGGGCGACGTTAGTTATGCAAGCAGTCATACTGAAGAAGAAAAAATAAGAATAAAAAGAAATAACGAGAACGTAAACGCACTATCCCGTAGAAGAGAATTCTCTGCAGAGGCAGAAGAAGGTCGGGAAGAGTTGGAGAATGCGGTAGGATATTCATTTTTTTTTTTGCCCGCATAGCCTTTACATATACTCGCACACACGCACATAAAGATGTCTTTGCATCATTATTAAATTTCCGCGTAGTTTTCCTCCGACATCGCCAGCACACACGCTAATGCACGTATACGATAAACCACAGCGAATACACAAAGCGTACGTAGGTCAAGCACGTTCTATAATTATTCTAGATTAATCAACTTTTTAATTTATGCAAATCACGCGTACGTGGCCGCAGCAACTTACTAATGCATGCAGCTTCACGTATATATATATATATATATATATATATATATATATATATATATATATATATATATATATATATATATATCCTCTTACTGGCTTAATGGGCGACGGCATCCGAGGGTGCCGAAGTTACAACATTTCCTCTCGAAACGTATCGAGTTCCACCGTAAGCACTATGCAAAATTGAACAAATAAAAGGCGTCACGCGAGATAGAGCGGGCAAATACGAAAGTATGCGAGTTATCGAGTGCGGCTGGCTAACTTCCTCAGCGCGTTTGGCGACGCCACCGGATGATTAGATTCGAGTCACGAAGCGAACGGCAAGAACGGCGCGCGCTCGGAAGAGCTGATTAAGAAACCAGGAAGTGCCCGCACACGGGGGCGCCACACCCAACGGCAGAGCCGTCTTCGAAAAACGCTGGACGTCCGCGAAGTCATTACTAACCGCAGAAATAGAATCGCCAGCGCAAGAGCGCGTAAGAAATTAAGCGAAGTGGGAGAAAAGCTTTCGATCGTCTACGTACAGTGTATACGCTGTTGGTACAGCGATGGCCAGAGCATGCGATGCAGCCGAGTCCTGCTGCGAGCGTATAATGTGGGGGGCCGGGGCAAGGACCGCCATTTCGGCCGTGGGAAAGTAGAAGTGACCATTCGAGCGTACATAGAAAGGAAGAGCAACATAGCAGGAAGAAAAAAGGAATGAGAAAAAAAAAACGGCTGTGCCCGGCAATATAGTATATAAACTACTATAGCTGCGTCGTGCTCTAATGGTGATCGCTCAACGCTAGCACAGAGATTAATCAGTGATACACTCATTGTGTATACTAATACTCGCTCGCGTAACTTCTGCAGCATGTAACGTCAGTTTGCGTCTTGGGTCTGTGAGAGCAATCGCGCTGCGTATAACTATAGCAGCGAACGACCGAGAGTTTATTAAGGTTGTATTTTTTTTTCTCCTCTTCGTGGTTGTTAGACGATGTTTAACGTCCCGAAGCGACTTAAGCTACAAGCAACGCCGCATAGTGGAGATCTCTGAATAAGTTGTGCACCTCAGCAAAAAGCTCAGCGGAACAAAACACAAAATAAAAAGAGACGTAAACAGGACGGGCGCCCATCCTGTTAACGCGTCCCTTTCTTTTGCGTTTGCTCCGCTGCGCTTGCTAAGACGCATGCACAAGCTCTACCCCCACCAACTAGCCCAAATCTCTCCGTCGAAAAGTCCTTTGGATAATTTTGACCATCTGGTTTTCTTTAACGTGACGCAAGAGTACACGGCCCTCTAGCACCAAGCCTCCAGCATTTCGATTCTATCGAAGTACGCGTCAGTTTGCTTATTCAAAGTTCTGCGCCATACTCTCTATACATAAAATCACCAAGCAAAAACGACTCACGTTTTTTTTTTCGTTTCGTGTGTGTGCGTGTGTGTGTGTGCGTGCGTGCGCGTGTGTGTGTGCGTGTGGTTTATTTTTTTTTTTTTTTGGGGGGGGGGGGGGTTAGGGCTTCAAACACATCTTCACCTCCATCGAAAATACAGCGCCGCAGCCAGGAATCAATCCCGCGACCTGCGGGCCAGAAGTCGAGCATCACATCCAGTAGACTACCGAGGCGGTTTGATGGCTAACGCGAACATGATATAAGTTGAAATATTGATGAATGTAGGAACAATAAACACGAGGTTCGTTGGCCGTTAAGAAGCTGCACACGAAACAGATAAATGAGAGCACTTTTCCGAAGTACACTGGAAAGCCCACAAGCACTTTTTTTTTTTTCTGAAGTCATGGCGCGAAAATGGAAATGTTATTGCGCAAAGTATACACAAGGCCAAAACGCATTTATTCTTCACAAACAGACCTTGCAGCCAACTCTATAGAATAGTTGCTATAGGCTTTGAAGTAATGCAAACGAGCAGCAAAAGCGCCAACTAAAAGGGCGTTCGCTAGGAATTACTCAACTTCAGCGGCGACAGTTACACAACACACGCATTTTTCCATGACCCCATGAGCGCAAATCTGTAACGGCCGTCCGCTCTATCCATCGCTTAGATATACGTCTTCCGCTTTAATTTCTCTATGCGAAGCGGATAACTGTCGGCAGCGACGCCTTGGCAGGAAGTCTTTCAAGGTTGCGGGACTCGCTCGGCAAATGAAATGATGACAGAATCACTCGCGCGATGTGTTTTGAAAAAAAGTGATCAACGAGTTAGAGTATTATATACTAAGGGGGAGAAGTCTAATTAACACTAGATGCGGGTCAAAAAAACAAACGGCCATCTACAATACAGGAACGCCCACTTAGTTGCCCACGTAGCGGATTTTTTCCAGCGAGAAAGCCAAATACAGGCAATATTCTGTAAAGAAAAGCGACCATCGAATGTGTACCGGTGACAGGCGTACTTGTACATGCGCCGTTTTCCAATAACCGATGCTCTTTTGATCCTGGTCTTATAGGCGATTGGTCGTTTTTGATGTGGCAATACGATCTTTGATCGAGGTCACTTGTCATTTCAAGTTGCCACGTTTTATTGCTGCGTGGATACGAACGCACAACCGTCGTTGTTTCGCGCAGCAATCGAAGCGTTGCGCAGCTAAAAGCGTGGATGTAAAGGTCCCATTTGCCGGCATGGAGAAAGGAAAAAAAATTAGGCGGGGGCACTTTGCATTGAGAAAGAAAGAAATAGAAAGGAATAAAACCGATATATGTGAAGCTTCACTTGACCCCCCCCCTTTCCCGATAGGGCGAGGGCTCTTGCATTGTTTTTTTTTTTCTGTCTAAAGTTGCCATACATGTGCGGGTAACTCTATCCCCCAGACGTCAGTCGTGATCAGGCGTGTAAAATAGAGCAGATAAAGGCAAATACTTGAAACTCCCTTTTCGCGGTGCAGTGAATCAAATGCTTTTCCACAGTACTGTCAACCGATATATCGTTCGTTAGCGGATGTAATGACATTCATAGTTTTAAAAAAATGAAAGATAAGACGAACAGTGTATTTTAACTGTGTACTTTAAGCGCAGCGCTACATGCCGTCAATTAGCGATGAGAGTAAGACATCGGCCTCGATCAAGGCGCACCCGCTTATTATGATCCACTCGCCGACGCTTTTCTTTGAGGTGTTGTCCCCGTGTGCGATACATTTTACGACGGATTGAACGCCAGAATGATTCTGTATACATGAATGAAAAATGACGGGCGCAAAAAACAGGTACAGCCGATACTCTAGTTGAAGTTAAGAGAAACATACACCTCGGCAAGCCACACATATTGCAATGGACGTAACAAAAAGTAGAATGCATTAATTATAGACAAGGACGATAATAATAATAATAATAATAATAATAATAATAATAATAGCGGAATCTCAAACAGGGCGACGGAATGTTCGCCAAGGTTGCCAAGGGATGGCATACGTAGCCGAGTAGTGCGGAAGGTTGGGCGGGGTGATGAAATCAAGAAATTTGCCGGCAAAAAAAATGCGAATAAGCTAGAGGAGGACAGGGTAAATGGGAAATCGCTGGGTTTGGCCTTCGTTCTGCATTAGAGCGTAAAATCAGTTCAGGTATTTACCCTCCTTTTAACCACTCACTGCCCTTATAGCACCGTTGATGGACACGAGTTCATTTAGAGCTCAAACTATATATATATATATATATATATATATATATATATATATATATATATATATATATATATATATATATATATATATATATATATATATATATATATATATATACGCACGAGCGCGAACCAGTATGCCCATATGGTAAACGATGATTATTGCATCGCACTTCAAAGTGACCGCTCGTAACGAGGTCAGCAAAGGAAACGCAGACGTCGCTTGGAGCCCAAGACTTTTCATGCAGGTGCAGTGGGCCACAGCTGTGTCTTCAGTAGCATGGGCTCCTCTGCAAGTTTCTAGTCATGTCGCGACAATCGAAAATAATCTGTGGCACCGCTTAAAAAGAAAAGAAGTGCGAATCTATTTGGTCAACGTTACTAGCAAAACTTGGTTAACTGTCAATCACATACAAAGTTCGTCGGGCGAAACAGTTACTTTGTACGCCGTGTTTGAAAATGCCAATGAAGGTCTCGCACGTCCCGCACAAAACCGTACACTGTCGTTTAAGCCGGTGAAAAACACGCAGGTGTGAAGGTCAAAGACGTGCCAAAACGGAGGAAATGCGTAAACCACGCAAAGATGTTCCCAAGTGAACCGCGCGGGCAGTTGATGACGTCAAAGCGTCTCCCAGTGTGACGTCGCCCGAGAAACACTTTACATTGTCCCTCTTTTCACAAACCCGTCACTTCAGTCAATGCGCAAACTTTGACAGCGTCAAAGCTTCCGACGCGTTGACACCCCCTTTCTCTAAACACTTTATTTTTATTTCTTCTGATTCCCCGCACACATTTTCTCGCATCATTCTTCACGCGTGCTTGCACCGCTCCTGAAGAGGCGAGACAGAGTGACGGCGTGCGGCACATATTTCGGTGACGACTGACGTGCATGCATAGCGGAGACGGGCCACGTTCGAGCGTGAAAAAAAAATGCACATAACCTAGGATAGATCGCAAGCATCCGTTACATGTCAAGCGTCAATGTGACCCCTTCCCCTCAAAAAAAAAAAAAAAACGAAAGAAGACCAAAATACTGTACTTGCTCAAGTGTAACACGAGTTAAGAAACATTTTTTTTTTTTGCGACCTCAATTTGACCCTCGCCGTTACAATCGAATACAGAAGAATCAAATGCAGAACTGTTTTCTTCCCAGATGCAACGAAATCTCAACCTTAGGCTAACATTAGAGTAAATACGGTATATACACCTATATATAGTCGGACACAAGCAAAAGGGCAAAATGAAAGACTCACGACGCCCAGCAGGGAGTGATCGAACATGGCGGAATAGGAAAGAGGAAAAAACGAAGGTCAGCACGAGCCCCCGAGGAAGAGGCCAAAGGATAACATATACATACTCACAGGGGGTTTCCTATTACACGCTGCAGGCTTTCCTCGTGCTTTGCAAGAAGCGTGAACGGGAACGCCCAACGCAAGCGCGCGTGAAACAGCGGAGCTGCCGGACGAGGAAGGAGTTTCAAACGCACACGCCTCTGAATTGCGTTCAATCGTTCTTTTTCTCTTTTTTTAGACCTGTAAAAGCACGCTAGCGTCGAGGAAATGCACTGGCCATTTCAAGCGCAGTTCGTGGAATGACGGATCGACCGTCGTATAACGTGATGCGGCAGATCACTTTGGAGGATTAGATAGTTACAGATTACCGTTAGCGTCATAGCGGATGTTAAAGGAATGTGCAGCAAACGTCCGTTGCGGACAGCACCTTAAAGTTTAGCGGGATAGCGTTTACGTGTTTACGTGCCCCAGCTGAGATGGTGGCGCCACGTGCCATAGGGTTGATAAGGTAAAGAGCAGTGAAGAGAAAAAGAAAATCGATAATGTTTGCCTGTGTCACCACGCGAATCATTGTTACAAGTTTAGCAATAATAAAAGTATATAAATATGAACCACGCACCAAACGCGAAAACGTGTATGTCGCCGATTTGTTTACATCGATATTCTAGTTAGGTATATAGAAACTTTCGAAACGGGAAGCTATCTAAAAAAAATTACGCTAGCTTATCTGTAATACTCGGTCACCGAAGCCATCTGAAGACAAGCAAAGCCATTTTAAACAGTCGTTTTCTGCGAATGAAGTTAATCTTTCAACAACTACGCCAAAATCACTTCGAAGCGGACATCCGAAAGCGCCGCCATGTTTACGCACACTACACCATGCTAACACGATAACGTTTAACCTTAAAAAAAAAGCACGCGTATGGTAAGCGGTACGGGTATAACGTACGTATCTGCGCACGCGCCCTTTAATCCAGCTACCCAGGTAAGCTCTCTATCCCACGAAGGCAGGTATATGCTATAACTGTCTAATAATACTGTCTATACTATAACTACACTATAACTATACCATACTATGTATATACTATAACTGTCTAATAACGCAGCACGTTGTATGGAGACAAAGACGAAACACGAGGCAAGCGTATATATAGTACATCGGCGCTCTCACAATATTGGCTCCAGCTGCATTCAAGAGCGCCGTCCACTTCCTAGCGAGGGCGCGCTTGTTTAGCTCTTCGCGGCATGCACGCGCACAAGAGCAAACGTTAAAATGTGGTTCGCAGGGGCCAACATTTAAAGCATCCCAGCATTCTTCTGGGCCTTGCGCAGGTGACCGAATCGTGGTCCGCGCATTCCCAGAAGCGAGTGACCCGTGAGAAACGCAAAAAAATTAACTTGTGTGAAGCACTCACGCACGCACGCACACACACACACACACACACACACACACACACACACACACACACACACACTCACACACACACACACACACACACACGAGAAGTTCCTTAAAGCGGCCCCGCCCCTGCGAAAGTTTTGCATGTGATCCTCAAATGAGCTAATTGTTGGAGTTTTTTACGCGCAGTTTAAACACCGTGGCGTCTACGCAACCTATGCAGCACTTCAAGAGCTATTCTTAGAAATCTCTCATTTGGTCGTAAGTACTGTCTTAGTGTATTATGCACGAAACAAGCGACTGACCACAGGAACATACGGTGTTTAAAAGAGCACAGTTCGTAGCACGTGGTGTGCCACCTCATGCGAAAGAAAGCGAAAAAGTAAGTATGAACCCGCTCACAAAAACCGGTAGTACTCAGATAAAGCTGCATTTCTGGTGTCTCTTAGAAAGAGAATGAACCGAAGCAACGCCAGTTTGCTTCCCTAGATTTGCATGGGCGTTACATCAACTCGCCGCTATGCAGTGAGTATATTTATTATGGTTGGAGCCAATTATTCAGAGAGAAAATCGCCGACGTTTCTGCCTTGGTGAAAATATATACTAAACGATACGTTTCGCTAAGCACACGGAGACATGCACGATATACAATCGCTCCTGAACCCGCATCAAAGTGATAACAACGGGGGGCACTGCCCACCGTATACATACACCCAGAAGCGCCTGACCTCAAAGACTGTCGGCAGTCACATAGCTTTTTTCCATCTAACAATATTTGAATTGCAAACGAAGTGAGCCGTTCCTTAAGTCCGGATTTTCATCTCATCATGCGAAACCAAGGCTTCAGGGTATCTGAGAACGAACAGGTTATACAGCAAGTTAGGTCAATCCAACGTCAGAACCCTTTGTAGACTATGCTGCTATGAGACGAAAATTTCGTTGTCCAAACTTGCTCTCGTCTGCGGGTAAAGTGGCCGTGAACACTCCACAATACCCTTTCATTGGTCGCGCTTTCACCAGTCTAAACCATCAGAGGTGGTCGAAATTTCCGGAGCCCTCCACTATGGCGTCTCTCATATACATATGGTGGTTTGAGAACGTTAAACCCCACATATCAATGAATGAATCAATCAATCAATCACATTCGCTAGTCTATTGTATAGTATACCATCAGCATCAAATGAAACCCGAACAGCGGAAAGCTGACATAGTGAGCGCCCTCTATGGCTACTATGGACAGTCGCGAATGTGCGCTGAACTTCCGAACCTGACGCGCTCGGCTGCCAATGGTGATGACTGGCGGGCGCGCACTCATTGCAAATGCTTTCCGCTGTTCGAGTTTCATCTGACGCCGAGAGCACGTGCCCACTATAGAGCACCTCGACGCCCCTACTACTTATTTTGAATAAGTTGACACCGACGTGACAGACATCCGATCGATCGTACATCATCATCACACACACACACTATAAGATAGCCGCCCAAAAGTCTGCGACTGCAAGCGAAAGGGTCCGAAAGGGTGCTGCATTCCGTCACAGGCGTGACAAGCCCTGTCAGAGTCGTAACAATCGCAGCAGAGATCAATTGACCGAACATATCGAGAATCTTTATCCCGTACGTGCATCAATATTTCGACGCTCGAAGCACCATACAAATACGCACGAGAATGACCTCAGAGAACCAGCACGCTTTATAGATAAAGCTACTTTATACAACAGGGCACAAGCGCATATATATCAACGATCCCATTGTAAGATCAAGATTCTGTTCTCTTACTCCATTGCACCAAAACTGAGACCTCGGAGATCTATAGGATCCTTCTTGAGAGGAAACGAAAAAAAAAAAAGAAACAGCGCGGAAGCAATGCAGACAAGTAAAGAGACGACGAACACAAGCTCTGGCTGAGTACTAACTGACTAATACGGCTGTACCAATGAATATTACAGGCTGAAACTTTAATATTTATTAGAGACTATGTTCGCAAACACACACACGCACACAGAGAGAGAGAGAGAGAGAGAGAGAGAGAGAGAGCTCGGCATTCTCGCTAATTCCATGTCCTGGGCCCTTTTGTCTCCGATAAGATATAGGTCGGACCTAACCGTATTTACCCGACCACTCGAGTGCACGCCCCACCCGACGGGAAGGACAGCGCCGCCGATGGGGAAGCTAGCCAGAGGCGCGCACGGGCCGCGTCACGAGTATAAGCAGGCTCGATTTCTGTCCCGCTGCGCAAGGACCCACACATCGGCGGCCACGCGTCGCATAAATGCCGACGTACACTCCCGACAATAGCACGCGCTGAAGGACGAAGAATCAGCTCCCCCAAGCCACTGTTGTTTTTTTCAATCGTATACACGCTATAGGAACGACCGAGCCGACCCGCAGGGCGAAGTCGGCGCGACCAGGATTCAGTTGGAGGTATTCAGGCCAAGATCCCTGCTGAGACCAGCCTCGAGCCGCTTGCGAAACACGCCGGAAAAGACAGCTCGGCCCAGCGACGACCGTAGCGATCGCTCCCTCTCAGGGGCGCTCGAGATGCGAGCAGGCAGCCTCCGGCAGCGTAACGTCACATTACGTCGGCGGCAACACACAGTGACACCTCGGACAACGCGTTATCCGCGCGGTGAGCGATCGAGTGGCGCTATTCGTTGCATACAACAACAACAAGTCCATAATAATAATATTAATAATAATAATAATAATAATAATAATAATAATAATAATACCTTTTTATTTCTTCAAATAAAACAGTACATGTGACTTAGGCCTGCCAAAGCCAATTGGTGGCTTGATTGGCAGAGCCTGGCAGACAGCAAAACAAACCGGATGCGTTACAAGATTGTATTTCATGGCCTAAGAAGGATGATAGGACAACAATAATAATATTAACATTTATTATTATTATTATTATTATTATTATTATTATTATTATTATTATTATTATTATTATTATTATTAAACGGGCTTCACGTCCCACAATCACCATACATATATTAAGCAGGGACGCCGTAATGGAGGGTTCCGGAAATTTTGACCATCTGGTGTTCCTTAATGCTCGCCGACGTCGCACAGCACACGAGCCTCTGCCATTTCGCACCGTTCGCAATGCGACCGCCGGAAGCCGCGGTGTCGAACCCGCAACCTCCACCCACATGCAGTTCGAGCGTGCACGCATACATTCGTAACTAGATACGTGACGGAATCGCCATTACTGGTAACTCGTATGCTACACCTCAAACTCTCCGTCACCCGGACAGGAAAATAACGTAAAATAAAAGTGGTGACTAGCCTGCTCCTATACGTGCAGCAATAGCAGGAATCTACTATAGCCATCAGTGCAGTCAAAACGGTGCAGTCAAATGCTACACCGTTCGAAGTCAATGGATGAGGAAAGAAGGGGTCAGCTTATACCGCCATACTATCGTATGCACAGGGCGCAGGAAAAGAGACGACCTCTCGATAACTATAGCGCGAGGAGGTGCGTCAATACGTGCACGGCACGCTTTTCATGTCAAGCTGAAACTAATGCGTCCTGTATATAGTCCGCTATACACGAGGAACAGTAAAGACACTGCGTCGAACGACAAGCAGGACGCATTGACGTCCCAGATGTCAGTGTCCAGATATTCGGCGTACCTATAGCTAACAAGAATAAATAATTAACTTCGGGGTTGCACCAAAGCGCTTGGCGAAACGATGAGAGAACAAGGCGAATCTGTAGGTATATTGCATCTAGATAGGAGACGTATGCACAGACGTAAATACGATAACGTATGGCTCGGTCACTGTCACGAAGATAATGGACAAGCCAAAGCGAGAACGCGATAATTGGTGGCACGTAAGATGTATGAGCATAGAAAAAACAAACAAAGCTGAATTAGAAAGAAAGTGCAAGTAGTGAACAAACAGCATGACCAGCCAGCCGAGCCAGCCATTCGCAGTGTCCATAAGACGCGCACAAACACATCGGTCCGAGATAAGTACGAAAAAAATTGTCCCCATAGCCGCAACGCTTCGCTTCACATATATATATATATATATATATATATATATATATATATATATATATATATATATATATATATATATATATATATATATATATATATACACAAACCGTATAGTGTGCATGCATCGTAATGAACAATTCGTCGAACTCGTTTCTGGTTATCCGAAAAACTGTCAGAGTCGCAAATAAGGCGACTGGATGAACCGCGTCATGAGGCGAGTTTTAATTGACGATTTAAGACTCAATGGCGTCTAAAAATTAGTATACCATATATAGGGTGTGGAAAGAACCGCTGCTGCTTGACCGATGATGTGCTACGCCATCCTTGTAGTGTACACTAGCCATCTTTACACCCACGGTCACGTTCTCTTTAGGTGACCAAGTGACTGGTACCGATGCCAAGCGTGCATGCCTCAAGCAAATCCAGTCATCGCTAAAATTTTTGCAGGCCCACTCGAGCTGCAGGTGCCGCATGCAGAAACTGTGGTGCATTGGATTAATTCAAGTAAACGAGCACTTGACTCGAAGTCCGTCGACCATATAGAAATTTCATGAAAATGTACGTGAAAGATAAGAAACGTCAAGTTCAACGTCCGTGCTTGAGTCCTCCGTCTCTCAGCGTTTAGGTAAGATCTCTCAACCACAGAATAAGCCGGAGAGTTTCTCCGATACGGAAAGCGGCATCACTACACTGGCACTGATTACGTTCGTACACGCGAAGGAACGAAACAAGATGAACCTGCAGCGAGTGGCCACCATCTGCGTCGACGATGTCCTGGTGCAAGATCGGTACGCGAAAACGCACTTGGGAGACGTAAGGTTACTAAGAACTGAACAACTTGAATACATCAGCGACGACTTCTCGACAATGCATCTTATCAAGTCGTTGTTGCGGTAGTACGAAACAGAGCTCCCCCAACTGTGCTTAACACAGCTTCCTTCCTGGATGACTGCACGTAACAGAAAATGCAAGCCAGGCACCGAGTAATAACTGACACATTAGGTCCATCGCATATGATCGGCTGCAGAGATGTCCGCAGTTCTGAAGGCTCCGCTCAAGTGCATATGCGCTAACGCAACTACTGGTTAATTCTGGCGTTAAACCATCAAATATCCACATATAACTAAGGTTATCTAAGCATGCGCCATCGCTGTTTTAAGGTATACCATGCACACGCGCACACAATTAAGACACGCCCGTTTAAGACGTCAAGGCCAAACGGCCTCCGGTGATCTGTGACAGGTGACCGTGTCCTCGGAGAGTGACGGATGACAAGAGGCGGCACCCGTTCGGCAAACAAGTGGCGCCAGTCAGACCCCCACCACAAACGTTGTAGGCTATACACCCCGTACGACCCCTCTACAGATAGATTACAAAGAGAACTATACTCGGGGACAACTTTCTGTGGCAATAAAGGGAAGGCTACGGAACCAAAGTGGGCGTGTGCCACCACTGAGGAATACAGTCCCACAAAGGGGCCTGTGTTTTCCGCGAGAACATAGTAAAAAAACAAAATTACTTCCCTTTCTACGGGATGCTGTTTAGTAAGAGACGGTGCACGAACCAGGGAGATATTAATGTTTGTTTTGTTTCATGAAGTGTCATTTCACCTTTTTGCACGTCCGAAAACGTCGCACGTTTTGAGGCGCACTTTACAGCCAAAATGGCGTCTTCGTCTTTAGGTCAGTGCTCGTCGCCCTCCGGCTGTTCCGACGATTCGCCGAAGGAACTTGAGTCGAATTTCACTCACAAATAGCTGTGTAAGCGGACGAGGCGAATTCTGTGCAGTGGTATCATTCGAACACGGCCGGCGTTCGGAAAGTGAGTCTAGCCGGACTACTTGGCGGAGGAGTACACGCGCAGTAGCTCCGCCCCCGTAGCTTTCCCTTCATTGCCACAGAAAGTTGTCTCCTAGCGTACCTCCACGCACGTGTGACGTCGACGCACACACAGGGACAAGAAAGACAAGAACAAACGAGCTGGTCACGGAAGAACGAGAACCTCGGTCAATCATGGACGTCACTCTCACCCTCGTGAGGAAAGGGAAGCTCTTCCTTCCGGCCTCGTGACGCGTGTCGCCCGCGTGCCACGAGAAGGAGCGCCCGGACAGCTTGTAATCCCAGAGGCACGAGTACTTGAGCAGCTCCACGGGGGACGACGAGAACGGCGACGAGCAGCACTCCGAGAGTCCGTCGGCAGTCGTATCGTCATCGACGAAGTCCGCGCGCATTTCAACCGGCATGATTTATAACAACCGCTGTACCAACGACCACCACTACGCCAACACCGTAGACGACGGGCAGAGTACGCGCGTCGCGGCGCTCTGCCATACGCAGACGCGGCCGGCGCGTTTCTCCTCTGCAGCGCCGGAACGGACACCGACAAACAACGCAGCGATCGCTCGCTACGCAAGATCCGTCTCTATTCCGAGACCGCCGGAAGCGGGCGTATACAGAGACGATGATGATGACGACGATGAAGAATAAAGAGATGAAGAGAAGAGGTTGACGGCGCGGTCGCTCGGGGAGGACTGAACGGGCCCGGCCACAACGCTCTGAAAAGCGAGCGAAAAGAAATAAAGTGCGATGAAGCAGAAGACGCGAACGACGAAAGTTTGCCACAAACAGTTCCTCGAGGCCGCCGGCCTCTCCGAGTTATAAGTGGTGAGGAGAACGGGGTATACGTGGAGAGGGGGAAGGAATGCCCACTTGATGCGAGCCGCGATGCTATATAGACATATATAAGCACACTTGCGGACCGAAGAGCGCAGGCCTTGCTGCCATCCCCCACACCACCCCAACACCACCCCACTACCCACACCGATATAAGCATCCAGCTCACGCTCCTCTGGAGTTGTGGAAGTTTTGTGTACGCGCAATGATCTTGGTTCTCTTTTTAGCGCCCCTTGAGAAGGATGGGATTGGGGGGGGGGGGGGGTTAGCGCAGTTTTCAGCGCAGAATTGGGGGGGGGGGGGAGGTGTTAGTCACACTCGATTTGAAGACTGCCGCCACTGCCAGGAGGGCAAGTACAGCAACAGAAGAATCTGCTTGTTGGTGAAAAAAAAAAAGCGGATGCTGCGCAGACGCTGGATCAAGCTAAGCGTAAACTATAAATAATATAAAACAAACAAAACAAACACAGAGAAAAACATTGTAAAAAGGCCATCGAAAAGAAAAAAAACGAAAGCGCGGAATCGATTGCGTTTACTTTTTCCTACGGACTTAACGTAAACAACGGAAGGATCGAAGCCAGGAAACGATGGCAAAAACAATCAAAGGAGCTTGAAGTACGCTATATACGTGTGCATCGCCAGAAGCTTGTAAAACCAATAATGCGTTCGTCTTGCTCGACAGATACTTCCCCATCATCATCCACGGGCAGGCCGCCAAAAATCCACCTACGCGGATATACAAATTTTATGACGCCAACGAACGTCGTGCTCCAGCATGCACTGTTAGGAGCTCTTGGTCATAATGAGTTCGAGACGAGCATAAGCAAGGGTGTAACCTTGTTTCCTTTTTTTTTATCATCGCCTCAACAAAATGTTCTGGCGTGGCGCATTCGACGCTGATGTAATCGTCGGGTGACAGGAAAACGGTACAACTTCAATGTTCGCAAATTCTTGGTCGCTTCCCAGCCCAATGCCTAGCAGTCATAACTCACTGTACTGCCGGCAGCGGATTCCAAGCGCGCCGTTAGTTTAATAAATACGTAGTAGAACGCACCACCTCGCCGAGTTATGATAAGATAGGGTATAAAACATCAAGGCCAGGGTAAACATGAACTCGCAGTCGACATTATGAGACTTAGGTCACTAGGTTCGGATTACTGAACGTAGACAATATGTACTGTCTGCTTAGTCGCCTTGCACGTTAATTTAATTAAATACTTATGCATTTCTTAGTAGAACTACGTCAGGCATCCGGCGTTATCCACGGCGGTGTCCGCGTGGCGGCAAGTGTTCTCTCTCCGCTCTCACTCCCTCTCCCATAACAACAGCTACGGGCGCGCACTGACCCTCACCCCTAGCAACCGGAACATGTGGTGCGAGAGAGTGCAAGAAAGGGTAGCAGTGCTTCACCACTCCTTATCTCGCCGTCCGCTCTCTCTCCTCCCTGGGCCCCACTCTGCCGTCCGCTCGCGCCTCCCTCTCGACGGTTCGCTGACAGGGCGCGTCTCGAGAACACCCGGAAATGCGTGCTCGAGATGCCGCAGTGAAACGCCAACGCCGAGCCGAGAACGCTGGCACCCCCCTTTCCCCTCCGCTCGAACTCTCCACCGTTCACTGGCTGGGCGCCTTTCAAGGCGATGGCAGAAGTCCGTGAATACGAATGTCTGACGGCAACGATACTCTATCTCGGCACAAAAAAGCATTCGCAATTCCCCACGATTCCCTTCGGGGAGGTGGGGTCATTCCTATAGAGGCAGAGCTCCTCGTGGTTTAAGGCAGTTCATCCCTCCGGCGCGCACAGCAGCACATCCACAGACAGACGGACACTTCGCCCCACTAATCATCGTTCACTTCGTGGACACGCTGTGTTTTAGCACTAATTAGGTAGGTCTCATGTAATCGACGGCAGCATACGAAAGTGTGCTGTCAACTTTCGTTAGTTTCTTTGAAATTCATTCATTTGCACAAATTATGTACAAGAACAGGCAGGAGCTGTAGAACGCAAGTGACATTGCAGCCCGCTATAGTATCGAGATTCTTTCGTGGTTCTTAATCGCGAGCGACCAACTCCAAAATTAAGCGCGAATGGAATTTACAGTACACTAACGGGTTGAAGGGAAAATGTTAATCTGTGGAGACATCGACTCATGCAATTATACGTGTAATCGCGATGCTGGTAGGAAACTTGCAGGGAAGCTTGACCTGGCTTGCCTCTTCCCTATTTCACGACGCAAAAGTATACCCGACTGTCGAAGCAACGCATCCACTCTTGGAGCGTCTATGAATGGAAGACATTAGAAGGCACCTCCCTCGATCTTGCTTGTCATTCAATGATACAATTTCCAAGCGCGGATACGCAACTCTCACTATCCCCTCCTTCTTTCAATACAGGGAGATAAAGACAAAGAGAAAAAATTCAAAGGAACGGCAGAGGCGTTAACAAGGCCTGACCGTCTGCAACGTAATACGTAAGACTGAAGTATGCAGAGGTAAAAGAGGCCCACAGTAGAGACATGAGTGAGCTTTTGAACAGGAGATACGCACGTTTTTCCGCACTCATTCGGTCATGGCCTCTGCTAGCCATCCCGCGCCTAGCGCGCGTAGCCGTTTTCAGGGCTACATGATGGCAAGGCCGCCCAAGCGACGCACCTCGAGCATCGGCTATTTTAGCGAAGTTTCGTGTGAGGGTGAAGCTCCGTCCATGCGCCCTCACCAGGGCAACGGCCGTCCAAGACGCCTGCCCTATACTAGTAGGAGGATGATGCCATGCTAGCCTCATATCACGAGCGCACCGCAGCACAACGAGGCCCATTCTTTCAATCACTCCATGTGTGAGACAGCCAACCGAGCCAAAGCTTGGTTAACCTCTCGTCCTGTCGCCTTCGTTCTCCTCTGGTGCATAACCACTTTGAGCTGCAGCCATCTGCAGCTGTTGCCCTACGGGCCCACCACATTTCATATCATTTCATTCATTGTACCCTCAGGGCCAAACAAGACATTACAGAGAGGAGTGGTGACAATGAGAAGTTTGTACAGCATAGATAAATCATAAATAAGGATGTAATACAAATAACCAAAGAACATTAGTAAACCATTACAAAGCATAAAGTGAAGGTAAGTTATACAGTTAATACAAACATAAAAATACAAAAAATGCAAGAAAAACGGACATGCAGTGTATACGAGTGAATAAATGACAATCTAGTTAGCAATGTTTTTATAGCAATACGAAACGAAAAGTTATCACTAATATAAACAATGTCTTGGGGAAGGTGGTTCCAGTTTAGTGACGTCAGAGGAATGAATTATTGACTAAATGTGTGCTGCTAGAAGGAAGGTGCACCTTATGAGAATGGTCGATGCGACGCGATACATAGTGAGCATTATGAATAAACATGGCATGCAATGTTGGGTGGTGAAATATTTTATGAAACAATGATAAATGGGAAAGTTTGCGCCACGCTGCAAGATATCAAAGTGACAGGCTAGTTTTCATGGCTGTTACGCTGGCAGTTAATTGGAAAGAATAAAACGAGCTGCGTTATTCTGGACTAGTTCTAATGCGCTAATTATGTTAGAGTTATGAGGGTCCCAAACAGCTGAAGCATATTCTGATTTCGGGCAGATTGAAGTCTTAGAGAGTAATAGTTTCAAAGAGTACGAAGCATGAAAAAAGTTTCGCCTGAGATAGCCAAGGGTTCGGTTTGTATTGTTAATGACGTAGTTAATGTGTTGCCTAAGAAAGGATGGATGCAATATGAATTCCTCAGTATTTGTATGAAGTTAACTGCTCTGAAGGAAGGTTATTTAAGTAGTATACTTGTGACGAGTCAGGTGACCTAGATACATTCATAACTTTGCACTTGTTAGTATTTAATTCCACGAGCTATGTTTTACACCTGTCAGACATTTTATTTAAATCGGATTGTAGGCGACTACAATCGCTGTCTGAAGTAATTTCTGTAAAAACAACACAATCCTCAGCGAAAAAGTGAATGTCAGAAGTTACTTGTGAGGGTACATCATTAATATATACATATTAACAACTACAAAGGACCGAGAACCGATCTTTGGGGCCCTTCTGAACCAAAGGGGACATTGAGAAATTGCAGCCGTTTGAAGTAACGTATTGTGAGCGATTAGTAAGGAAACATTCCATCCACATTAATAGATTATGGTCAATGTTCAAGTTTCGTAATTTGTGGATGAAAAGCTTATGAGAGACTTTATCGAATGCTTTTGAATAATCTAAGAAAAGGCGGTCAGAGCATGATGAACGATCAAGAATTCGATGCAAATGATTCCTTAAAGATACGAGTTGAGTATCACATGAGTATGATTTCCTAAACCCATGTTGTAAAGGAGACAAAAAATGTGTTATCTTCAAGAAAATTTACAATACTTCTGAATACGATGTGTTCTAGTAGTTTACAGCATTAGCTGGTAAACTCATGCTAGTTGGTTGCTAAGTTTTTGTTACCTGGTTTATGGATTGGAATCACCTTGCCAACCTTTCATTGATAAGGTAAAGCACATGGGTCGAGTGATTGTTGAAAAGTTTTGTAAGTATAATAGAACTACATACAGAAGTGCTTTTTAAAAACTTCGTGTTCATTGAGTCGAAGCCCGGCGAAGAATCGCAGTCAAATTTATCAATAAAATTAGCAACACCATGTATATCAATTATTACTGGGAACGTAGCATCGTTATAATATTTACGTAACTCATGAAGTTGTTTATTCGAAGTAAGCAAAAAAGTTTGAACAAGTGTTTCATTAAAATGAGTTGCAGCCCCATCTTTAGCGATGGGCTGTCTACTAGAGCCATCTAATAAAATTATGTTATCGTAAAAAGGCTCAATTACCTTCCAAAATTTTTTAACGTTCGTTTGCAAAATAGATGGATTAGTGACCGTAAGGAGTGTTTTGCTTGTTTGAAAGGTTGAATATATTCGTTGAAGCAGCCTTGTATGCAGACCAACGAGAAACACTGAGACAATCTAGCTGTAAGGTATAAGCCCTCTTTACGCTTAGAAAGTCACAATATGAGTGTTATACCGGGGAGCTTGTGGGCTAGAAGTAATGGTACGGCTAGAAATATATTTGTGCAATAGTTCATTAGCTTCACTAACAAACATGTTCCAGTTAGTTTGAACAGAACGGCCATCAAAATTAGTCAGGAATGTATCAAGAAACGCACATAACTCGCTATTGATAGCCTCGACATGTACTTTCCTGTAGTAGAGTATGGTCTCCCTTTTCGAAGTATTTTTATGAAGATTTGAGCTAATGATGAAATGTAAAGCAGCATGATCACTTATAAGCGGAAGAAGTGTGAGGTTAGACTTTCCTATAAATCTTTCCTATAAATCGTAAAACCATGGGCGTTGTCGAAAACTTCAGAATCATCGATAACCTTTGAAAGCAGTGTTTCGGTTAATGCGATGATATGTGGACAACAAGTGTCAATGGCGGAAGACAAGGAAAAATATTTGGTCAACACACTTCTTATGCTAGTAAAAAGGACTGGTACATATATTTTTTGTGACGGCCGTCAACAACCCCTCTCGCTTCGCTAAGTCGAAGCCCCTGCACAAACAGTGGTTCCTGTGCGCTTACCCAGCGGCTGTTTTTCTGTCACCCGCTTATTAACAGCATCAAATACGTAATATTTGTTGTTGATGACCGCTTTATAATGCCTAAGTTCTCAAGCAGGTGCATCAGGCTGATATTTTCCAAACTCGATAAGATTTCTGCGGGCAAGGCGGGATGCGGGAGAATAATCTTCGCTAAGCAAATCTGCCTTAAGGCGATTTCGTTGTGAAAGAGCATTTTCTTTCAACTTGAAACTTGGAAATTTCACTATTATGGGTCGGCATTTTTCCACATATTCAGCATTCCGAGTGCTTACGATCTGTTTGTCTCGGGCATCAGAGTAGGCGCCCTCGCACACTTCAGTTTTCTATGCCAGATTATTGTGATACGAAGGACATAGGGGTTCGTGACCTCCCGCCGAGAAGCACGCCAACGACCCGGTGAAGGAGAAGGCTCCCGCCAAGGTGCGGGGTTCCCTCACCTCAAGGGCATGCCTCACGTTTCCGTCAACATCCCGGGATGAGAAGGATACGTTTGTTGCTACTCGACGGACCCCCGCTACTCGACGGACCCCCGTTTGTTGCTACTCGAAGGACCAGCGGGTTGGATGCAGACAACCACGCACGTACGGAAACCCGTTCCCGAAGTGGCTGGACTCGAGGTGTTTACAAGCAGAAGACAGGAAAGGATATACAAGGTAACACAGGGAAAGGCCACTCCTTTAAAACATGTACGCACGGCGGAAGTGTAGTTTACGATCCGGCACGGCCACGTGGGGGTGCAAGGTGGGCATGGTAGGGTCTGGAAAATGTCGCACGGGTGCAGATAAATTACAAACTGGCTAAAGGCGATCATGAATCAACAAAAGTGCAACGACCGGAAGTGAGACGAAGCCCTTAGAGGAGCGAGTGCACACGGATGACGATTATCTGGTGTTCGTTGCGCAAGGACCCAATATATTATTACGGGGAGAAATGCGTGTGAGAAATATATTTGCTAGGGATCAACAGGCAAGCGTACAAGATGAAGCCCAGTCTGCACGAGAGTTCAAACATCGTCTTTTTCTTTATGGAGTTCATCTGTGGCACGCCGTAGCATCTGTGCCCATCCTTGATTATATTGCCGTAGCAATATAATCAAGGATGGGCACAGATGACACGGAGCAAGAGAGATCTCATTCCTAGATGGTACATGTCGAGATACCTGCATCGCAAACCCTTGCCAGCGTGGAGCTATAGTCTACGTTCGTAGCCACCACAGTATATTGTCTGAGAGGCTTCGAAGTCGCGAACTGCACGTGTCATCGCACCTTCGCCACCTCGTGTATAGCGTGCGTAATACAGATAGGGGTGTAGATAGTCGTGCAACATGACGCCTCTCTCATACATTCCCCAGAGAGTCACTTCATCTCGGAACTCAAAAGAAATACGCAAAGGTCCGACATTGCTTGCTCGGTCGACGTGTTGTTTGTTTTCGCTCAATTAAAAAAAACATTTAAACTTCAAACTAAACGATTAACACGCGTGCATTATTATTTTAGCTGTTTTTCCTGCCCCAATACAACGAGAACACTCCCACCCACCTATCATATTCTAGCATCGTGCACGCTTGGCAGCGTTCCTTCATTTATGATACGTAACAGCTTCCTCTGCTTTTTTTTTTTTTTTTTTGCAGCCCGATCTTTTGCTCGAATCGGCATTCATACCTACCAGACGCTCAGGTACTGAGATGCATGCACGTATACACAGAAAAAGAAAGGGGAAAAAATGAAAGCGGACGACGCTCTAGACGAAAGTGAAAGGATCTATTTTCGGGAACCAGGACGTTCCAAAGAGAAATTGCCGCGAGTGCCGCATAATACGTACGAATAAGTAAAACTAGCGGGCAGCCCGGAGGCGAAGCTTCCGTCGACCAGCGCCTTCCTCCCACAAAACAAACAGGAGCCGAGGAGGACGCCTGTTTGCCCATGTCGACTGGAGTGCGCGCTTAAGTTACCGCGGGGGAACGACCTCTATCGCGAAAAACCATAGTGCTGTACATAGTGAAAAAAAAAAAACAAACGAGATCGCCAACAAAACACCGGAAATAACCCGTCAAATAAAGCACCGCTGTAACCTGCCTTGCTCTGCAGAATGTATACCGGGGTGCATGAAACGATCTTTTTTTTTATTATTATTAGTATCATCTCGCATATTTCGTCGGTGCTACCAAAATGGATCACGAAGATATATATCGTGCGTTTTCCGGTAGGCCATCTGAACGCCGATGTGTATGTTTACATCGAGGAGAAATCGATTTGGCTCGAGATACAGTATCGATCGTAGGGATGTAGGAAAGAGACGGAACTGCAAGGGCACGGAAGGGTTGCTTATTAGATGAACGAAGGGATAGTGGCCGACCTGCCTATGTATAGATCATGCGCTAGAATACTGATGGCAAGGCTACCACCATAGTAACGCCTATGAAACTATAAGGTTCTCGTAACATCAGTATATTCTATTTCTCCATAAAATCATGCCACCGAGGACAACTGAGCGGCAAAATTTTCGCTTGTAGCATTCTGAAGCAGTATTTTTGATCTTGGAACACTTTGTTATTACTTATAATAATTTATTGTAGTTGTCGTTAAAGCACGCACAGAGAAACTATGCGCTGCGCCACTCTCCTTAATTGAGATAGCAACTCATTATCGGCATGAGCTCAGAGCTGCGGTACCTTCTTGATCGGCCCATAGCAACGAAGCGGTTGCGCAATACAAAAGTGCTGTTGATGCTTTCGACGACCAGAACACTTAACGGAACACTATGAATTACTCTATGAGTGTATATGTGTTTGTGACTGTATACTGCATTAACTGTGTTCATATGTGATCACTGTACTATATGTAATAGTCATCACCCGACAGCTGGAGCAGCATACCGGGCGATACACCCGGCTAGTATACCTCCATGGTTGTCACTAAAGGTTGCTGTCTTTCCTACGGGCCATAGTAAACATGTCCGCGCACGAAGATTTTATTAGAACGGTCTATTTTAATTCGCTTTATATATAGAAATAGTATGTCTACCAAATAACGCGCCGAATTTAGAACAAAATGCCCAGGAGTAATGTTTATTGATCCTCCGACTGAACGCAGTAGTATAATTCGGCGGTAACATCGAATTAGACTGCGCGATTATACAGTCGAGCTGCGACAGGGAAAAAAGTGGATTAGTAATAATCATAGTCGTACGTGGCAAAGTGGATGACATCCAATAGTACTTTCACGGATAGGCTTCAGCGCGAATTTGACGAAGACAAAGAGGACACACAGAACACGGGCGAGCGATGGATGCTGACGTCATTGCCAACCTGATTCGCTTGCACCACCATAACAACATTGCTGGTGGATTCAGAAGCCCATGCACTCTTCCCTTCCTTAGTCGATTCCATGAAATATAAATCGCATTCACTACCGAAGACATAACCCGTTTACTTTTCTCCGCAGCTCATGCGAACTTCCACAGTAGCGGGAATGCGCGCAAGAAAAAGAAGAAGAAGAAAACAATTTCGCGGGAACGACACGAGCATGCCAAAGGGAACGGTGTTACCGGAACCTCATGAGAGAAGTGCTGCGGCACGCGAGCGAGCTACATCACGAGTCGCAATGCCGCTCTTTCTCTTTTCCTTTTTCTTTTATTTCTGCGTGTCGAACGTAGTGGCCTCGCGTCGCTCCAGTTTCTCTTATCACTCGTTGCCATCAGACCTGCAGGCCAGGGTGCTTTACAGCACGTCTACCGGCACCATGTGGACGCAAAAAAAAAAAGTGCAATAAAGCAGTAGCACTGGTCGCAGCACGAAATACTAAAAGACGTTATAAATGCGCGAAACCGAAGGTATAGTGCAAGCAAACAAAAAAAAGTAAGCGGTCCAAATGGCCAGCATACTCCAGGTGTGTGGACTTGGTCACTGGGCCGTGTAAATTATACCCCCAGCGAATAAGAACAGAGCGATATCAAAGCACGGACTTGTCGATTCGCCAAACCCGCGTGGCCTGCGCGACAGCAGCGAATATTGGGACGATGGCAAAATCAGACAGTCGCGTGTGCAGAGTTGGAACGATAACCACACAGCGTTGTTGTCGACAGAGCAAGACGCAGAAAATGGATACGGGAGGTGGAGTGCGGGAGGATGTTGAGGAAGCGTAGTTGCGGCGGAGATTGAAGAGGGGAGGGGGGGGGGGGGGGTCCAGAAGGGGGCGTCTGCTGAACATCAACTTCCGCCCCGATGTTTTCGCCGCGCATCTCTCTGCTCAAGAGCACGGCGCATAGGCAGGCAGGCAGGCAGGCAGGCAGGCAGGCAGGCGAACAATCAAGAAAGGCAGCAGAAAGTACACAAAACACAATTGCAAGCGGTGTTACGGCACGCATCCATATTTGCGAAACCATGCTACCCCCCCCCCCCCCCCCACCGACACACATTGCGAAAGAGAGAGAGGAAAGCCTGATAAGGCAAAACGTGCACAAACACAGCAGGAAGTATTAAGGCTATATAAATAGAGGGCAACAAGACTCCGCATATACGAAACGTCGGTGGCGGCGGCGTACCCTTGACAACGGCTCGCACGCACTCTGCTGGGGGTGCACGCGAATGCATGCACGAAGTTACTGAACAACGCGCAGGCGCTCAGACTGAACGATCGCGCACCACACGACATGCGCAGAGGCGATGACACGGGGGTTTCGCCGCGCCCCAGCCGCGATGTCTTAGCGGACGCAGCAGCCCCGACCCGACGAGAAATCGAGTGGAACGGCGCAGCGTCGTTAACAGACGCGAAGCAGGCAAGCCCGATCAGCGGCCCGAGGGCCTCTGTGGTTACGCGGTTGTTTAAACGTCGCGTCTGCTCGTGTTATGCTCGTTTACGACGGGGCTTTTCCTTACTGTCTCTCGAGTAGAGAAACAACTGCCTTCCGCGATAGTTGTTTGTGCTGAGGATTATTTAAGGTAACCGCGTGGCTTGACTGCATCCCAGGACGGCCGTATGAAACCCACCTACGAAGAACTGGAAGAAGCTACAACTCTACTTGTTGAAATGCAGAAATAACAATGTCAAGGCCGGGGAGTGAAGACGGGCGCGAAGACAGGTTACCGTAGGCGGAAGAAGTTTCACATACCTCGCGTGACGGAGAATGCATTGGACGATGAACCGCACTGTACGAAGACGAGAAGTCAATTGCCATAACACACTCGCGAAAGCGACACCACACCAGTCGGACACCCCAATGAGTAGGTTAGGAAATACGCTTATTTCTGCGACTTATAAAAAAAATCATGGCGCAGCACATTTGCGGGAGGGGGAAGGAAGTGACCGAAGAAAGAGAAAAGGGGAGGCCACCTTCTCAAGAAATTACCCACAACGCCGAGCGCTAGGCCGGAGTAGTGTGCGTGTTAGAAAACACCGGTGGGTGACCGGGGGGGGGGGGGGGGGGGGGGACTTTCTTGTATGAGTGAAAAGAAGATAAAAGTGGGCCCCGTAACTGTCTCTCAGGGGGAGGGCACCTCAACAGTGGCTCACGACAGATGGGGATAAGGAGGGATTAAAAACGATAGGGAGGATTAAAAGTATAAAGATAGAGGGAGGCGGAGGGACAGAGAGGCCGCATAAGGAAATAAGGAGAAGATAGGAAAGATGGAAATACGGTCGCAGGAGTCCGAGGACGGGGTACCACTCAGCGAGAGCTCTTGTCGGCGTCAAAAGATGGCGCAGGGCGAGCCAGTCAGCCAGAGCTGCGCTGTCGTCGGAGCTCGCGGGGGCACAACCAGTCGGCACGAAATCAAGAGAGCGAGTCCGGTGACAGGTGGCAATCGAACCTTGTACCTGCCGCATCGCAGTCGAACATCCGGGGATCTCTAACACGCGACCTGCGGGCCTTATGCGGCCCGGCCTGGACATGATTGTTCTATTTTACACTTTTCGCGAAGTAACCCATGAGGTAACCATCTGCTAAAACCAACGTTTTTTGTTAAAATCACGGCAGAATTTTTCTTAGACCGCCGTTAAAAACATAACGAACATAGCCATGGAACATAAGCTCTATATTTCAGTGTTAACGTCTAGATTTCAGTCATTCGGCAGATTAGTTTGTGCAGCTTTCACTTTGATGCCGTAGTGTTCTCCGAGAAGTCACAATGAAGGTAAATGTATCAGCAACCGTTATTTTTATGACTTGCGCAATCAAGGTCTAATTTTACAAGCAAGACACTTATTTTCACGAAAGCGAAAAACTAAACGAAAAATAAACACAACATATGCATTAAGGCTGGAGAGAACTTCAATTTAAACGAAACTCAGCTAAAGCAAGTGAATAAGACAATAAAAAGAACAGTAAATATACGATCATGTTTTTCGAACCCTAACGCCGAGCGCGTTAAGAAGCAATCCAATCATGGGCTATCGGAAAGGTGCTCTTCCAATAGCAACATTAACGGACCTCTTTTTCAACCCCTCACCCCCTCCCCCCTTCCCCACCCTCTACACTGTACATGGGCTTCTCAAAGGAGACAATTTTTCAACTGCATGCGACAAATATAGAAAGATAAATTAGCGGCATGTTTCATAACACGCAACACTTGAAAGCAAAGGCTTTCTGCACGCTTACAATGCAAACAATAAAATGGGTATCATGCTTCTTTTCAGGCATGAAATGAACTCCAGTGTGAGAGACACGCAATAAATTACCTTGAATTAGTTCATCGCATTGTTTAGCTGATTGCATATACATAGGGAGTGGTGATGAGTGCACAACCTGCACCAGTAGCAAATTGCGGCGCAATATCGTCATCACCAAATCCATCTCTTGCCGTCAGTACGGGCAAAGCACCTAATTTACAAAGATCTCCAACTATATATAATGCTCCTGCTTATCTTCCTTTTTACCATTCATTATGGATGCAATTTTTCAATTCTGTGTAGGTCCTGAATGCTGTTCCTCTCATCACGGCAAAGATTTCCTTCCGGCACGTATAGATCGAGTTTTAATAGAATGATGAATCGCGTTCTGGGGCATTCTTAAGATGGGCTACAATATTTCTTATTTGACACTTCAAAATACACTACTTGCTCAAGCTTATTAACATATGTGTAGTCAATTAAACGCTAATAGCTACAGCTACATTATACGCTGAAACAAAAGAATCGTCAGACTTGCTTCGACGAACGGCACACTAAAGTACATCTGTTCTACCCTACCCCCTCGCTTCGTATACGCGACATTTGCATATGTTTACATTTTAGCACACAATGCGTGGGACAACCCGGTACGCGCGCCTGCCTGCAACATCTCGACAAAAATACTGCTGAGGTCAACAACTTCATGCCACCCGACATTGGGGCACCTTGTGGCAGGGGCAATCGTGCATTTCGGGGAATGTTTTTCAACGGCGCAACTGAGTGCCCATCACAAGAGAGACACAGTTACTCCCACCGTTTCCCGCGCTTTCCTGAATTTTTCCTTATTTGACATTTACTGGGCTGAGTCCGCAAAAAAAAAAAAGTGGCGATCATTCGTTTCGAGAATTGAACGCTGACCCTCCTAAATGGAATGTTCTCGCGTACGGTGTTGAGAAACGGCGGACCGATCCCGCCGAAGCCACCACTGTTGCGAAAGACGGCGACGCCAACACGGCCCCGGAGGCGCCACTGCTTTCAACTCCGCCGGGAAGGTCACCAGCCGTTTGGTAGCGTATGTTTATCAGCTCGCGACTGCTTCTGCGCAGAGCTGATAAGACGAGCGGACGAGATGACGGTGAGTTAAACAAGGTTTATGTACAGCATATTTACAGAGGCGTTACAATTTCGGCACTGGGGCCGACAGAGACTCGAAGAGCCGAGCTCTTCTCTCTAACACATCGGTCAGTCTTTCGCCTAAGACCGCTGACTCACACACATGTCGGCACTCCGACACGGGGACGCCTCTCACATAGGACCGCCGATCGCGACGCGCCGCAGGGCTTCTTTTATTTACACCGGGTCCAACCAAAGTGTCCAATCAGAAGCGCCGCGGGTCGTCCGGGCAGATTCCGCCAATGGGGGCCGCCGCGCCATGCGTCAGACCACCTGACACGAGGACGCCGGCTCGCTGTCACGTGCGCAACTGACTCACTGCACGTGCGCCAGAGGAGCGCCGCGCGTGTTCACGCCGTCGAGGTGATCGCGCCAGGCAGACTGCGGGCTGGCCTTGACCCAGATTGCCTTTTTCAGAGGCACGGTCGTTTGACGAGGACTCGCTGGCACAACAGCACCCCCGCCGCCAGACAATGCACCGGAAAGACGAGCTGCTTCCACGGGGCTCGGATGTCAGGTGCGCTCGTTCGCCAGGTCCCTCCAGGTTCGCCTCCAGGGCCATGGGGAGAATACAGCTCCAGACTGTTCCGGGAACACATCCCATCATTGACGACGGATCCCCGCTCCACTGGCTTGTCGCCACAACTTGCTGGCCCACTTCGCTCGTCTCTTCTGACCATTTTCGGTTTCAGCACTTGTCGATGGTTCTGCAACTTGCTAAGAACGGTTCGACAACAGACAACACACGACACAAGCAAGTGCCCTCGGTCACCCGACAGAACACCAGACAAAGTATAGTACAACATATACCTATCTACGTGTCTATCGGAATTTTGTTCCCTCTACATCAAGAGGCACATGTGGGACAAAAGACCCCTAAAATGACAACTCAATTTTTTTTTTCACGTACAACAACGTAACGGATTAGAATACCACATAAAGTTGGCCCCTTGAGATCACTCTGAACGAGAGCGCTCAGGCCAGGTCGTGATGAGGTCAAAATTTTGCCCCGAATCGCCAGCCAGAAACCGAAAGGTTGAGAAGGTACTAACTAAACGCACTGCTCAATGCACCTGCATTAACGTTTACCTTTCCTTTTTTTTTTTCTTTAGCGAACGTCAAAGTTGCGCTGTGGAGCAACATGCTCCACTTCAGTAACCGGTCACTTTTAGGCGACGATACCTATGCGGTACCAAGAGCGGCTCACACTTGCGACGTTCCACAGGAGAACAACGATACGGCTTGCTACTGATTGACTCCTCACCGCTTAGCTCGATATCGTGTTCGATCACCCTCATGTTTCCGGGGCAGTCCGAAAACACATACCCAAACTCGGAAACAATCTTTCTCAGGTCCTCTTTCTCAGGTCCTCCTTCACTTACGCTAGGCTCTAGGTTTATCTGCTCCCGGATTACTTTCGATCCCCCTTCAATTACCTCACTAGAACTCAAAATTTCTGCTTCCTCTTCCTCTGAAGCCTTCAACAGCTGATTTACGACCGCTTGATGTTGAACATTGGGTTTCATCAAGTTGTAAATTTTGTTCTGCCGCCTTCCTACTTGCACCTCATAAGTTGTATCGCAAGGCTTCGATAATACTGTGGCGGGCCCTTCCCAATCAACCTCAAGCTTGTTCCTTTTGGGTGGCTGCCGCCGCATTACCTGATTATCAACTTCAAAAGCGCGCTTCTTCCCCGATTTCTCGTAGTGCTCCTTCGACAGCACTTTTGCCGCGTTTTTCTGGCTTTCCACTCGCGCTTCAATTTGGCTTTCCACTAGCGCTTCAATCGAGAGATCCTCACGCTGCCCTCGAATGAGCGTCTCTCGATCAACTCTCGGCAGCTCGCTCCAACTTTCCGCTACAGGCGAGAGCGTTGCAACCCTCTCGCTCTGACTCAATGGCGCCACGTCGTCTCCCCCAGCGCATACCGCGCCGGCCGCTCCCGCGACGGGCCGCTCGCGTGACTGCTCACATGACTCATGCGGAAACTTTCCTTTCTGGGGTTCCGTCGACCCGCCGACAAGGTCACTTGAGAGTTCACCGCATGGAACCAGGTCCAGCCTCCGCGAAAGCTTTCGCGCTTGCGATCGCGTGAGGGCCATGCACGCAAAGCCGGGGAAGAACGATTTGCCCTGCTCTTTAAGAAGCTGCTCCGAGTTGTTGGAGAAAAGATAAGAAAAACGATCATTTAGCGCGGCAGACACAGCCGCTTCGGTGCGAAGCTCACCGAACGGGCCTTTAATGACAACGGTGGCGATTGGTAAGCGAACACTCTGCTCCTCGGCGACTTGCCTGATCCACGCGCATTCTCCTGTGAAGTCATCCGGAGACACCAATGAAGGATGGACAACGTCCATGGTTGCCGCTGAGTCTCTAATTGCTCGGCACGTTTTCTCATTGACCCTAATTTCTTGGAGATACGGCTCCAACAACCGCATGTTTTTTTCTGATTCTCGGATCGTTGCGAAGGCAAACTTTTCCTGACAGTTTCTCGCGATGTGCCCTTCCTTTTTACAGTTGTAGCAGATTAGCGGCTTCCGTTTGTTTTCCGGTTCTAATGCCTGTGTGGTAGAAACCTCACTCGATTTCTCCGCTTCTGTTTGCCCTTCCCCTACACTGTCCTTCGTAAGAGACGGGTCCTTCTTGAAATTACGGTGCGGAGCGGGTCTCCGTTGATCAGGTTTCTTTGAAAAGCCCTCTTTTCTCTCATTCTTTTCAACGCGCACTGCCCTGCTGTGCAACTTTCGACGAGTATAATACTCCTCAGCTAACTCTGCTGCCTTGTTTAGCTGTACTTCACCAAGTCTGTCCTGCAGCCAAAGCCTGACATTATCCTCGATGCAGCGGTAGAATTGCTCCAATGCAACGCATTCCACCACTTTATCGCGGTCGTCATAAACACCTTCGCCCTTGAGCCATTCAATTAAATCGGCTTTAAGACGAAACGCAAAGTCAACGTGTGACTCATTCCCCTTTTCAGCATACCGGAACCTTTGCCTGAAAGCCTCGGGTGACAACTTATAACGTCTCAAGAGCACTTCCTTAACCTCGTCATAGCTCTCAAACTCTTCCCTAGACAAGCAAGTTAATGCGTCGGACACTTCGCCGGGAAGAAGAGCTAACAGGTTCTGCGCCCAAAGAGACTGCTCCAAAGCATTTCGCTCACAGACGTGTTCAAACTTGACGAGATACTTCGCCATGTCCTCGCCTACTACGAACGGTGGCAGTTGATCCCGAATTCTAATACCGCTGACCTGAATCGTCGGAGAAGCTGCGCTAGGCGCCTGCGAACACTGTAGGTGGTGGTGGTAGTGGTTACAATGAAGAGGAAAAAGGCACCTAATTTCTGTCTGCCTTCAGGCGACACGGCGCAGTGCCTTACAGGGGTGGGGTGAAGGAGGGATAAAAAGGATAGAAGGAAAGTAGAAGCAGAAGAAGACAGCCAACGAGAGGAAAAAGAAGGAGATAGGAAAGTGGGGATCCGGTCGAAGCAGTCCAAGGGCGGGGTGCCACAATGCGAGAGCTACACGGCGTCAGGAGACCGCGGAGGGCGAACCAGTCGGCGGGAGCTACGCTGAAGTCGGAGATCGCGAGGGCACAACCGTCCAGCTTGAAATCCTGCGAGCGAATCGAACACTGTAGGATTGCCAATTCTAGTCGTTTCAACTCTAGGCGCTCTTGTCTCTCGGCCTCCTCGCGCTCGCGAGCTTCTCGCCTTTCTTCACGTTCGCGAGCTTCGCGCCTTTCTTCACGTTCGCGAGCTTCGCGCCTTTCTTCACGTTCGCGAGCTTCGCGCCTTTCAGCCTCTTCACGAGCTTCTCGCCTTTCAGCCTCCTCACGTTCGCGAGCTTCTACTTCTCGCCTTTCAGCCTCCTCACGGCGTGCTTTAATATCCACCCAGGCCTCATCGACTTCCTCAGCCGACACTCCCTCATCCTTCATGATCTCAAGGATCGCTTGCTTTCGTTTCGCACGGCCCAAAGTAATGCCGAGTTCCTCACAAATTTCGATGAGTTCCTTCACTTTAAGGTTCTCCATCGTTCACACTAGCCTCTTGCTGTTTGCCCCTGTTAAGAATCTACTTGCCGTACCCACTATAAGCCTACTAGCAAGACGCGCAAGCAATTTTAACACTGCCGTGTTTACCCCCTCTGCATTAACTTTGGTTTCAAAGCACTTCGACTTTGCTTGAAACGATCAAAGCTCACTCCAATGCTTCACACAGCCCTTCTCTAAACTACTACAACCTGAGCTAGAGTAGTCTGGTGAACTGAGGGGAAAACATCAGGCACTCACCGCATCGATGTCGCTGACGCCGGCCGATCCCGCAGCTGCCAACCACTGTTGAGAAACGGCGGACCGATCCCGCCGAAGCCACCACTGTTGCGAAAGACGGCGACGCCAACACGGCCCCGGAGGCGCCACTGCTTTCAACTCCGCCGGGAAGGTCACCAGCCGTTTGGTAGCGTATGTTTATCAGCTCGCGACTGCTTCTGCGCAGAGCTGATAAGACGAGCGGACGAGATGACGGTGAGTTAAACAAGGTTTATGTACAGCATATTTACAGAGGCGTTACAATTTCGGCACTGGGGCCGACAGAGACTCGAAGAGCCGAGCTCTTCTCTCTAACACATCGGTCAGTCTTTCGCCTAAGACCGCTGACTCACACACATGTCGGCACTCCGACACGGGGACGCCTCTCACATAGGACCGCCGATCGCGACGCGCCGCAGGGCTTCTTTTATTTACACCGGGTCCAACCAAAGTGTCCAATCAGAAGCGCCGCGGGTCGTCCGGGCAGATTCCGCCAATGGGGGCCGCCGCGCCATGCGTCAGACCACCTGACACGAGGACGCCGGCTCGCTGTCACGTGCGCAACTGACTCACTGCACGTGCGCCAGAGGAGCGCCGCGCGTGTTCACGCCGTCGAGGTGATCGCGCCAGGCAGACTGCGGGCTGGCCTTGACCCAGATTGCCTTTTTCAGAGGCACGGTCGTTTGACGAGGACTCGCTGGCACAACAACGGATATCCGAGGCATAATCTGCGACGCCCGCTGCGTTGCTATGCGGGAACCACACCCTCACGAAAGACGCACATGTTCTTTTTTCGACAATGCGACGGAAGAGAAGCATCGCGGCAGAAGAATCGCGTAGGAATGCGCATTAACACACACACACACACACACACACACACACACACACACACACACACACACACACACACACACACACACGCACGCACACACACACACGCACACAAAGTCACGGGTCGGCGTGCACAAAGGTAAAATTACTGGGGTCCCTTATCATGCCAAGAAGACTGGACGGCGAGTCGCAACATTGGGACAGACTGCTGGGCCAGTTAGTTTCGAATGTATTAAATGAGAAACTACCACGAAGTGCCCGCCTCGCGTTTGTGGCCGTCTCTATTCCCGCGAATTACACTTCATAAAAAAAGACAAAAACCATTACGTCTGCACTTTTGTAACGACTGCGCTTCTACGAAACCCCATTAATTTTTTTCTGAATCGCTCAATCACTCTCAAGTAATATTAATTACTTTCAATTATATTGAGTTAGGCTGGATTATTTGGCGTTACCTCTTAATTGCTCAGTAGAATACCCCAAATTACTTTCAATTACTAGCGTCTAAATTTCATTTACTCCTTTGCTCTCAATTACTTGTTACTTCACTAAGTACATTTCCGATGGAGGGGGAAATGTTGTAGGCCCGTGTGCTCAGATTTGGGTGCACGTTAAAGAACCCCAGGTGGTCGAAATTTCCGGAGACCTCCACTACGGCGTCTCTCATAATCAAATGGTCGTTTTGGGACGTTAAACCCCACATATCAATCAATTACTTCACTAAGTACTGCTTCACTGGACCCTGGCGTCTTGTATATAGGACATAATCTAACTTTTCGTACCATCCGTGTTGTCCAAGGCTACGAAGAGGGTCGCTTTTCTCGCTTGGCATATACAAACGTTACGCCTTCAAAGGCTCGTGCCTACACACAGGCGCCGCTGTTGTCGTCATCGACGAGAAATGTCAAATACACCGTCGGGCGTATCGGATAGCAGCCGCGCGTGCTCCTCTGCGTACACCCGATATCGGGCGGCCGTTTTGCGCACGCAGGATACGAGACACGGCCAAGTGGGCGGAGGATGTCCTCGCGGTGACGAGTCCGCGCTCGCTCGATCGCCGCTTCGGTTACGGCGGTGACTACAACGTGAGTCACGCTGTTTATACACGAGCTCTTTAAAGGCAGCTAGAGGCCTTCCTTCCTAAACGACACGCAACGATAATAGCCTACGAAGACAAACTTACAGACTGTGACTGGACATTAAAAATGTGGCTCCCGTCTTCTATCGAGAACAAGACACGCGTGCGGATGTACTGCTTCACTTTAAAGCGCTCAAACGCTGCAATATAACAAACTAATTTTTGGGGTTTTACATTCCAAAACTACGGTATGATAATGAGAGATGAGGGATTTTCAGAAATTTGGGCCACTTAGGGTTCTTGAGCATGTATTTAAAGCTGATAAGCACACGAGCCTCTCACATTCTGCCTCAATTGACATGCGGCCACGGCAGGGATTCGACCGCGCGACCTTCGGGTCATGCAGTCGAAACGCCATAACAACTAGACCACCACTGAGCGTGACGAAGAGTGAAGAGAAAGAGTAGATCGCCTCACGCGTCATTAATAGCTGGACTTTCGCGTGCCAAGACTCCCACATTGATTCAGAGGCAGGCAGAGTGTTTGTCGCAAACGGTTCGTTCAAAATAACGCAACGCCTCCGTGCAACCCCACGCAGGTATAGTCGAAATTAAACCGAAGCAGCAGTATAGACCACGGAGCTTATCATAGCCAGGGTCCCGTCGGGACAATCTGCGAGGTTAGGTAGTTATAACACCCAATAAAAAAAAACGTTTCAGCTATAGTTGTTCTGTTCTGATACATACACATTACATCTTCTTACACGTGCGCATGCACGGTTTTGAGCGCGGCGCGATAATAATGTCAGTTCAGTTGTGGCACTTACATACGTTGTTGAGAGAAGAATAAAGCAGTTATTCAACGCTGGTGCTTGCTTCATCGATATGTGGTCCATTCTGGTTTACGCTGAAGTTATCGCGTTAAGCACCTAACATCATTCTTTTCGCCCATCGTTGTTATCTCGAATGCCGCAGTTATCGCCAGTAATAAGCTACCGCAAAATCTGGCAGATTAACACAAGCGACGATAAAGTATCGCAGAGCTATATCGGCCTAGTAAGTTTAACCAGCAAAAGTGCGGAAAGCGACAGTTCTCCGATTAAGCACACGTTGATTGGTGCCCTTTCAATAATGTAGTTGCACAGGTCAGTCATCAAGCCTATAGTTGCAAAAAATGTTATAACGTATATACAGCTCCATGAAAAAAAAAGTGACACCACGGAAATGGCACAATGAACACCGCAGTAGAAAAATCCACTCCGGAAAAAAAAATGCGATAATTGTAATGTGGGGGTTTATATAAATACACACAACAATACGGAATTCCTCATTTCACTTTCAAATGCTGACGTTGCTCGTATCAAAAAAAAAAACAATATATATGCACTAAACACAGTATCGTTCGCACGTTTAGCAAGGGTGTTTAGCATTTTGTCTGCTTGAATGTTTTCAGGGATATTTCATTTTCGATCATTAAGAAGCCAAGCCCACCATCTGCTAAAAGCCGCTTGGGCGAAGGGTCCAGCCCAACCTATTTCTGTGAACTTCTTACTATTCGATTTTGATGACGCTCATTCATCAGAGTTGGTGGAATTGGATGCGGCAGAAATCAGCGGTGGATCCAGAATTATCATTCTGGTATGGAAGTAGCTACCTCAGAGCATATGCTCTGGCGAATGCCCCTCGTTAAAGGGTAGCGGTCAAGCTAATTCGGCGAAGTGGTGCTCCACCGTCAGAAGCCCCGGGTATCAGCTTTGGGCCGTCCAGAGAGCCCACGACGCGGTGGTCAGGCTTACAGCCTGCCGATCCTGCACGTGGGAGAAGCCCACTGCGCGCTAGCCGCATTCCTCAGGACTACACATAAACTTCTCCCATCCATCTATCTCCCTGGCACACATTTGATGGCGCCACAATTCATCATGAATGGACCGTTGTGTTCCACGGAATCGAAACTATAGCGCCGGAAGAACTTGAGACATCGACGCCTAAAATAAAGGCTCCGCACAGCCCCTGCATGATTGGTGAAGATAATTGCTGTGAGCGAATGAACTTCATAGCGATGCTTTTAGATGACAGCACCGCCACAAACTACCGCAAATATTTAGACACGGGGGAGAAATGGGTTGCTGAAACTGGGTACAAACAACAACGCACGTAACCCATAGCATAGGGCACACCAAAACTCGCAAATGAAGTGCACGTAAACACCACCCATAGCGCAAGTAATAACTGTAGGAAGCTGAAGAGAGAGAACACCAAACAAACAAAACGCAAACGTACACAGACATCGCAAACAAAGGACAGGAAAAAGAGACAGATGAATATAGAGACAAACCGCAGGCTCTCTGACACGTCGAATTCCTCCGCGTCGCCGCGAGCCGTCGGCACCGCTGTTACCCTCAGAGAACGACACGGCCACGGCAAACACCATTGTTCCGTTTCTTCGCCTCGCAGAGGCTTCTCAGCGCACACAGCAGCCGTAAATCCTGGCGGTGCGACAGGCACAATCAAGATCCTGAAGACGAAGTGGTTGGGGGCGCGGCTCTTTCCCGCGGCGTTGATGCGATTCCCACCACGACCGACAGCGGCGACACAGAGCACCACAACTTTGTTTTATCGACTATACACGACGCACGGGAAAGCGGGCGAGCATCGGTTCCGTCGATAGAGCATCCGCGAGGACCACCACGGCTGCGCGCGAACGAGGAGGTATAGGAGCTAACCGTGCGAATGGGAAAACAACACGCTGGCTAGCCAGCCGCGCAAGCGGCGCCTGTCGCATCCATCGGAGTCGACTGACCCACGTGGTTGAGAGACATGTGAACCGGGTCGCCGACTAAAGTGTACCACACACAACACAAAACACGGACTTAGTACACAGAACGCAGCTGCTGGTACACACGAGAGGGAGCAGGCACCGGGATAGAGCTTCCGCTTCTGGTACGCGAAGTTGGGCCGACGGAATCGGATGGCGATGCACAGCCGGTCGGGTCGGCTCGCGCAGATCCGAAAGGCGAGCTTTCGTGGAGAGTCCGCGCCGCTGACGGGCGTCCGTTTTGTCGCCCGTTCGCGCTGGGAAAAACGGCAGCCACGCCGAGAGAGCAGGTGGGCGAGCTCCGAGATGGAGGAGGAGAGGAATCGAGAACGCATCTCTCTCGCTCACTGCGTTGAGGTGAGAGGCGCCGAAACCAGTGGCGAGCTGCTACGATTTAGGGTTAGAAGGCCGAGAGGAAGTGAGAGGAACGGAGACAGAAGGAAGGATCGCGAAAGGCAACACCCAGCCGCGCGAGACGCGTTAGTGCAGCCGAATATTAATATAAGCAGAAAAAGAAGGGAGCATGACTGCGGAAGGATGCGAGAAGACGGTATGTGTTCGTTCCTCGAACAACTACATACAAAAAAACTTAAAAACGGCGAATCATTACTCCATTAACATGACGATTGAGTGAGTCACAGTTAGCAAGAAAAAAAAAAAACAAAGAGAAAACCACGATGATTTGCCAGCGGTTGAGTCAAAACAATGACGTCTCCGATGAGCAGCGAAAAGACGACATTAGTGAATATTAGTAGTCAGCAGTCACAATTAATCATCACAAAGACAACATTAGTGAGTGCTGGCTAAATATAGGCAGTCCGAGCTCACGTTTATTTATCGCATGCAGGTACAGTCGCGCTCAATATGACTTGCAACCCGCCATGGCCATGGTCAAAGCGGCGCCTACACTGCCTATAGCAGCGCCAACATAGAAAACTATCTCTGGCATAAGCACTGCTTTGGCTACCACTGCTTCAAAACCAATTTCAATCTTGCCGGTGTCGAAGTACAGGTTTAAGGACCACAGCCACTATGTTGCGACTTATATTGATAGTCACGCAAACAACGGGCTTACATATCACATACAGCGTCAGCAGGTCCCAAAGGAAGAAGCATTCAAGAGGTCCAAACAAGGATATAGAGCCATTAGTACGCGACTAGAGGAAAAAGTACGAGACAAGGGCCAGTACAATGCGAATAAGTATGGCAGCTCAATTCAATTTTAAATTATAATTATCTGGCATTATGCCTCGTTAAAGCAAATAGGTGGACGAGACCCAAGACACTATCACTTATTAGTAATATCTTTGTAACGTGCGGACAAGCGTTTGACCTACACCCACGTTTACGACAATCCCGCGTACATCTCCAATTCCAAGCAAACTATAACTGCAGCAGAACTGTCCTCGCCATGTCGTCGCTACGACAACGACAAAGTCAATGACCATTGAGAGATGCACGATGTAAGTGTAAAGGCCTAGCCCGCATACGGGGTCACCGGTTTATCCGGCGAGGAAGTTTCGTAAGACTCGCCGCATATGTGGAGGGGAGGGGGTCAAGAAACGCTATTTATCCCGCAAAGTGGCGGTTACGTATTCGCTCGCAGTCGAAAAGCCGGAGGGGGAGGGGGGTGTCATTGCGACGCCAAGGCATCTCTGGAGAGGAGGATGTGCACGGTCGCCAGAGCGGGACGAAATAATCAAGGACACAAAAAAAAATAAAAACAGAAAAGTAGGCCCTCGTTGCTGTCCTGAGCCTGCTCTGGTTTCACAAATGCCGTTTTCTTCTTCTTCCTCCTTACCTTAAGAAGTCAAAGTCAACCAGGAAAAAGCCGCAGAGCCTCGTTGGCGGCGGCGGCTTCGCCGCCCTGTCCTTTGCCAAGGTCCGAGGTTGAGAGGGCGGAGATGGCATACTCTGGCGTGTGTATCTGTATGTGTGTGTGTGTGCGGCGTGCGTGCCCCGTGGCTGTTGACTCCTTCTCCTAAACAGGCCGTCTCCCCCTACCCTCCGATCAACAACGTCGCGCGGCGGGGAATTGACCCTATTTTGCGCGGTGCAACCACCACTCCGCGCTCTAGAGCTCTATCTTCGGATTCCGCCGCTGGCTCCACATCTTCCTCCTAAATGACGCCTCCGTCGACACACACGCACACGCAAACACAAGGGAGAAAGCCTCAAGCGATGCCGCACACGCGCACAACACAGGCACTCAAGAAGCGCAGCCACACAGAAGACGACGATCTGTGACGTAAACGTCCAAGAGAACGGCGAGGTGAGCTTGGGCTTCATAGAGAGAGAAAGAGAGAGGCAAACAAACCCAACGTCAAGACATCCTGCTTCTGGAACCGATCTTGCAGGAGGATGGGGGGAGGGGGGGGAAGCAGGACGAGCACGCTGCTTTGTTTCCTCCTCCACTTCGAAGAATCCTTCCCGGGAGCACACATCCTCCGTCGATCAGGAGATTGCCCGTCGGCTGCCTTGCCTGCCGCCGATTGTGTTCTGTTCCTTCTACGAGAGTCTAGCGCGGCCGCGCCGCAACTGCCAATGTTAGGGTTCTTTTCCCCCTGCGCAGCTCTCGCCGAGCACTAAAGTGCGGCAGTTAGCCACGTACCCCCAGCGGAGATGACTCAAGCCAGCGCACGTGTCTCACCTAATCGACGTCGTAGAGTACGTGCGCGGCTCGCCGAAGACGCGGCTACGGCACAGGGAGAGAGGCGTGTGACGTGGGCACAATTGCGGTGGAGACCAAGAAAAATAAGATAACAAAAAATGATTGAAAGAGGTGGGAATGGGATAAGAAAGCAACGTCCATGCAGTCAACAACGCCTGGTTGTGCATACGTTAGCCGCGTTTACTGCTGGAACACGTTCTCTGTAAATATTATATTTAGCGCAACAAATATGACCGCGAAGAGACCGCATGGGCAGAACGGGTGCTCAGCAGCACACACAGAAGATCCAGATAACGAATTTCAGAGGCAAGCAATCATGTTCTACATGACATTTTTGCCCATGTTTGTTTGGAAAAACATTTCTAAGATTGCGCCAGTTACTTTTATTTCTTTTTATTCTTTATGGATCAGTACCGTAACTCCACAAAGCGTGGCTTACATTTACGCGCGCGCGCTTAAGTGCGCCCTGTCCTTAGTTTTGACATTAGGAACGTGTTTCATTATTTAAAAAAAAAGGAGGTGAACATTTTATGGCACATGAATAAGTTCGTATGGCTCTGAAATGTATTGTATGGAATGTACGTGTTAGCACTTCTGACCAAACTGAAAGAGCACGAAAGTACCCCATGCATGAGCTTTGAAAAACGCCCTTACGTGCTTAGTGTCTTCAAGCACAAGGAAATTAAGTTACCGTGCTGTACAGGTGCCCATTTTGTGGTCATGTTTTCGGCGCTCAATCTGCTTGTGAGGCGAAAGCCTGAAATGGCTCATGAGATACGGAATGCCCACTGCAAGCGAAAAAAATAAAAAACTAAACAAAAAGTAATTCGACTCTATTCGGTCTGACTTCTAACTTGCCACGTACATAAATATCTTCAAAAAAGGACACGCTAACTCTCTTTGTAGATTGTTACACTCTCGTGGGAGCCGTGGGACCCAAAATAGAGTTAATGCGTCTCTTTAAAAAGAGTATTACACGCGACAAGTCAGGAGTTACCGAAAAAAAAAAGTAAGGCATAATGATTTTTTCCCTTCGACTGCAACCGCCCGGCGGTGTCCGCTGTCGACAAGAGCACACATGGTATTACATGTGCCACGTGACCACGTGGATTCGGGATATCAATGAAACCAACTAATGAGTAAAAAGAAGGCTATGGAAAAGATCACGACGACGACGACGACGATGATGATGATGATGATGATGATGACGACGACGGCGGCGGCGGCGGCGGCGTGTTTCGTCTTTGCGCCATCTTAAATGCACGCGTATGGAACTCGGCGAGGTATGGTGACACGGATTAGCTCACTCAAAGCAGCGGCACTTACACAGAACAGCGGTGCCCTTGCAATCCATTAAACGACCAAGTGAACGGCGCGAAGTGTCGAACACAACTTCGTGTAATGCAGTAACAAAAATACTGTATGAGAACAAGAAAGTCACACGGCCGCCTTTGTCATTTCGCAAAACTAGCAATCCCTTTCCTCCACAGGCTCCAGCCGAGCGAGCCTTCGCGTCTCCTCGTAATTATGACCCCCTAAACACAGGGTGAAGGTCGGCATGGATGCGCCCAAGCGCTGCGAATCAGGCCCACACCTGGCACAATCTGCCCTCGGGGCAAGGTTAAGGACACGACGCCGACGACGCGCGGTGTAATTGAGGACGGAAACAAAGGCAGGGCAGCCTTCGCCTCTTTCCGTGCGTCCGATGATCATAGTCGTGTATCCGTGTTTAGCATCACTAAACGCCCCGCATCGCCTTCACGCGCGAGACTCGGCGGTTTCGTCGCCGTCACGAATGTGCCCTCCCGGTTTTTATTATGAGCCATCCAAGCACAAAAAACGACCCTCCGAGACATTTGAAACATTAGGGAAAAACTTCCGTGTTTTTGAACAAATTAAGATTCATGCTTAAGGGGGCCCTACAACGCTTTTTGAGCGTGGTCAGAAAACGCTGCCGAACGGTAGTAAAGCTTCCTTCTGACAACACGCGAGCGAAATATTTTAGCGCAGCACGCGGCCTGAAATCAACAATAAATTATCAAAGGCAGCTAAAAATTGCTTCCTTTTTTCTCGACAAATGACGGAAGACGCTCAAAAGTCACTCCTAAAAAGCCCATCTATCAGCCATTGGCTGATTTGAACATGGCGCACTCGGTTGTTACAGAGATCACCGCGGGAGGCCGCGACTTGTCCACGCATGCGCGCGCGATCGCATTGAGAAAGGCACGCATTCGAAGAAAAAAAAGAGAGAGAAAGGCTCAAGGTCACGAGGCAAGCCTGACGTATTTTCTTTGCCCCTGCCATCCCTCCTGCTTAGCTTCCAGCGCTTTCGTCGGGACGAGAGAAGAGAGAATTAAAGTGCATGCAGCAAGCGACAAACCTTTGTAACTCCACTCGCACTGGACGGATTCCTAGATCTTTTGCGGCGTTGAAATCGTGAGGCAATAAGATCTCCAGTGAATTCATTCTATGCATGGTTACTAACAAAAGTGTTTCAGGACCCTTTCAAGGCGCTTGGAAAGTCATCTCTTTGACTTTGATCTTTTGTACAAGTTCCTGCATTATATATTTGCCGTAATTTACATTTCTTAGCATTGTTAAGCGGAAATGAAAAATGCACATCTCGTATTGCGCAAGTTACTCGGAACTTTTGGGAATTGACTTTATGACCATTGTCTGTCGAGTTCTTATATACTCGTACTTCTGGTGACCCAAGACTATATATACATAGCCACGTCATGATGTAATAGACGAATATTCTTAGTGGCACACCAACACGATTTTTATGATGACGTCATGACGGCCTAATCACATTGCGGTTGACCTGTTTCAATGTGACAACGACGCGTCCGGAACGTATAATTCACATTCGTGCATTAATAACGAAAGTACCTATTTTCAATCAACTGATAAAAATAACGTGGCATCACTAGCTTGGCGCCCTATCAACTCATCTCCACCGGACCCATCACGTTGTACGTCAGTACAAGCCACCTAAATTCGATAAGGCCCAAGTAAGGTACACTGTACTTCTGTTGTACGCACCTAAATAAAAAGTCAAACCAACCATCAAACAAATCGAGGTAATCAAAAGAGAAATGGTATAACGTCCGAAAACCACCGTATCCACGTGAGAGACGCCGTAGTGAAGTGCTCCGGAAATTACGACCACCGGGAGTTCTTCCAACGTGCGCCTAATTCTAAGCACACGGGTTTCGAACATAATTCTCGCCTACATCGAAAATGCGGCCGCTGCGCCCGGGTTTCGATTCCAGGACATTCGCGGTCAGCAGTCGATACATCAAAACGACAAGTACAGAAAGCATGGGAGAAAAAAAAAAATGAGTCCTTCACATAACCGTCGTAGTCGTGACATTCTCGATGATCTCGTCAAATGCTTACACTACAGCGGTCTCGACTCAAGAATTTCAAGTCTACGTTTCAAGTTTTATTTCCAGTCTACGGTAGTTGTTTTTTTTTTTCTGCTGGCTTGATCCCTCTCTTAGAAATGTTTTTTCTACCTTTCTTCGTCTTTTCTTTCTTTTCCGGCGTTTGTGTGATTAAGAGTCCGTCATATATTGCTTGCCCCCGCCTTATGCAATGCCTCCGGGCCCTTAAGGCTTCAATAAATGAAAAAAAAAATGAAAAGAGTCTTCGGCTATTCATGTTTCCTAACCACTAACGTCCTCAAATCTCATAACAGCACTTCTATTTCTTCTATATCTCCATCTGCAACCATTTCCTTTACGCAACGTTGAATATAGCGTTGATTCAGGCTTTTCTATCTCTATTCCCCTCTCTTCCCTCTTTCTTTCTTTCAACAGAGATGATCCGCTGCCGGACCAGCAACGAAGTCAGACGTAATGATGATGATGTTAGTGTGGTCCTGCTTTTTGAATCGGGCGGTCGACAGGCATAGCCCGGATCAGACCTTCGAATAATTTTTAAACAAAAACTAAAAAAAGTGCAGGAATGAAAAAAACTACCCAATTGAGCTCTTGTTCGGAGTCCCTTGTTTGGATTTTTCGTGCGCCAACAATGTCCTTGTAGCCGCGTAGTTGTTTCCGCTGTTGCCTATATAGTCAGGGGGCGCACCGTGTCCGCGGAAACCTAGCGCTGACGCGAGGGCACTTCAAATTCATCTGCTGAATGAGTTGTCCGGGTGGCCCTGGCTGCAGTTCAGCGGACTCGAGCACAACATGCATGCTCGTCCTGTGAGCCTAATGACGTCAGCTTCGACAACGAAGCCACATTAAAGCGTGTAATCATAAACCTTTTGGAAGGTCCGATGATGAATTATTTGAGAAATAATGTTCCGTTCAATTATCTTTCAGTTGCCACAGCTACGAATAGCACACTTGTAGCAAATAAATCAAGTATAAATACGGGCCAAAAATTATAAAAAACATCTGTGTAATTAATGTCTGATTTCCTTTTTGTTGATGTTGTTATTGATACGCTCACGCTAAAGCGTTGGTATTTTACTGTCCTTGTAATAAGTTTCTAGGCAAAATGATATTTTTTCCTATAAGTAAACAGAAACGAAACAGAAGCCATACTTGTTTCGAATGTCTCCATTTCGACAGTGCGTTGTGACACCTGTGCCCGAAGACGGGAGTGAAAGAGAGTACAGGTCAGGACCCAGCGTACTTGACCTCTTCTCTCCATCTTTGTCACTTCTTATTTCAGCTTTTTTTTTTTCTTCGTAAGGAAAGGTCGTTCAATTCGACCCTCGTAAATTCGAAGAATCTGATAAATCGAACGTATCTCTTCGTCCAGGCCAGCATACTCATTGTTTAACCGGCACCAAACTTTCATTAATTAGCCATCTTTGTACCACAACCCAGTTCATTCAGACGATCCTCGAAGCACCGCAAATGTGCGACACAAACAAGCAAAAACGGCGTGAGCAGACAACCGAAACGAGGCAGCAGTGCCCACATCGCTATTGGCATTTAGCGACGACTACGTACACTGTCAGTGGCAATACTAAGGCGGTTAGTGAAAGTTTTGTTCCCGTCCACACTTGGCAGCTTCCTTTTGACTAGTTGCAACAGGCACGCAATGTACGCCGAAACGCAAACATGGCTGAAGCTGTTGAAGATGAAGAGCTTCCAGCCACAGTCGGCATGCTAGCATAAAACTCGTTTGTTACATTGCCATGGACGAATTATCAGTTGGCGGCAGTTTTATGTGGCGAAAAAAAAAAAAAAAAAGGCTGCCGTCGCACGCTGGCGGTGGTGGAGATGCCTAGCAGAAGAGGGATGCAGATCGCGTTTCGAACTACATAAACACGGAAGTCTGGCGCCGTCATTGCGTTGACAACGAAGCTGCAGGATGATAAAAAACTGCGGCTAACACTGCTCGTATGCAAATTAAGCAGGGGATTAACATATTCACTGAAAAAAATGAAAGCATGCTAATGTAACGGACATTGTTTATTGTTTTCCTTGATTCTCTGCTGTTCGGTTAATCCTGACTTTTTTTTTCAATCCCATGATTACACATTAACCACCTTTACTGTAGTATAGGACCGAACAAATGTCTCAGCATGGCTGACTTTAGCTCCAAACCTACGACAAACCGATCTCCATGGGAGATAGATGCAAGAAAAACGAAAGTTTGCGAAGCTATAGGAATAGAGGGTCAGTCAGCGCGTATGAAGACCGTGCTCGCGATAAAAGAGGCTGTCATGAAGACACAGACCCAAGAGATCCGAACAACACAAACGTCAGAGTTCTTATCTGTTAAGCGAGGTTTCCACGGTCGTTTAGCGTAATGGCGGCTGGCTTTCGTGGATAATCCTAACGGCACAGAAACACTCCGCCATACAGTAGGGTTATCCGTGCCATACTTGCACCTGAAAGCGTATAAGCCCACGCACTTTCGGGACTGCATGTCGTGTTAGAAAACAGTGAAGCGATAACTACAGCTGCATGAGCGATAATATTCAAACGAGTTCACGCAACATGGTGGTTAGCGCGATAACAGCTTGAACAAGCGAAAGGGGCTTCAACAAGTGATAAGAGGCATGCTCTCCAGCCGGCAGTCCCTCTGTGCGAGCTTGTGAGCGTTTCAGGCGGCCGGTCGCCTGCCTCCCTCCACACATACCAGCCCTCCCCCCCTTCTCCCTCGGGACAGCGGTATACTGTGACGACGTGTAAGTACACACAGACCGCGGGACCACTCAACTTACATATACGCGCCGATAACGGGAACAGCGGCGATGTCATTCACCTCGAGATAACACGCGTCGTACGCAAGTGCGCATATGGCGGTAAACATGTTCTTGTAAAGCAGCCAAGGGAACAAAACACGGCTGCCTTAACACGTTTTCTATCTCTTCAATATTTCTTTCTTGACGGCTTTGCACCTGGAAGAATGTAGGCCAAATTCCAAAGCCTCTCTGCTGCGCACGGGCTCTTTATTATAACATAAACTCAATTTTCAGACTTCTCGTGCCAAAACCACGCGTGATTATGAGGAACACCACGTACGCCGATGGGAGGACTCCGGAATAATATTGAAAACCACGAGTCCTCTCGAACATGCAGGCTATTTAGGTGCAAGTATATACACGAGAGTTTCCACGTTTCGCCTCCACGGAAATGTGACCACTGAATCGGGGAGAGGGGATATACGACGGGGATTTTTAACCATTCTGGTACACAAGGATGGAACTATGGAAAAGATCACGACGACGACGACGACGATGATGATGATGATGATGATGATGACGACGACGGCGGCGGCGGCGGCGGCGTGTTTCGTCTTTGCGCCATCTTAAATGCACGCGTATGGAACTCGGCGAGGTATGGTGACACGGATTAGCTCACTCAAAGCAGCGGCACTTACACAGAACAGCGGTGCCCTTGCAATCCATTAAACGACCAAGTGAACGGCGCGAAGTGTCGAACACAACTTCGTGTAATGCAGTAACAAAAATACTGTATGAGAACAAGAAAGTCACACGGCCGCCTTTGTCATTTCGCAAAACTAGCAATCCCTTTCCTCCACAGGCTCCAGCCGAGCGAGCCTTCGCGTCTCCTCGTAATTATGACCCCCTAACACAGGGTGAAGGTCGGCATGGATGCGCCCAAGCGCTGCGAATCAGGCCCACACCTGGCACAATCTGCCCTCGGGGCAAGGTTAAGGACACGACGCCGACGACGCGCGGTGTAATTGAGGACGGAAACAAAGGCAGGGCAGCCTTCGCCTCTTTCCGTGCGTCCGATGATCATAGTCGTGTATCCGTGTTTAGCATCACTAAACGCCCCGCATCGCCTTCACGCGCGAGACTCGGCGGTTTCGTCGCCGTCACGAATGTGCCCTCCCGGTTTTTATTATGAGCCATCCAAGCACAAAAAACGACCCTCCGAGACATTTGAAACATTAGGGAAAAACTTCCGTGTTTTTGAACAAATTAAGATTCATGCTTAAGGGGGCCCTACAACGCTTTTTGAGCGTGGTCAGAAAACGCTGCCGAACGGTAGTAAAGCTTCCTTCTGACAACACGCGAGCGAAATATTTTAGCGCAGCACGCGGCCTGAAATCAACAATAAATTATCAAAGGCAGCTAAAAATTGCTTCCTTTTTTCTCGACAAATGACGGAAGACGCTCAAAAGTCACTCCTAAAAAGCCCATCTATCAGCCATTGGCTGATTTGAACATGGCGCACTCGGTGTTACAGAGATCACCGCGGGAGGCCGCGACTTGTCCACGCATGCGCGCGCGATCGCATTGAGAAAGGCACGCATTCGAAGAAAAAAAAGAGAGAGAAAGGCTCAAGGTCACGAGGCAAGCCTGACGTATTTTCTTTGCCCCTGCCATCCCTCCTGCTTAGCTTCCAGCGCTTTCGTCGGGACGAGAGAAGAGAGAATTAAAGTGCATGCAGCAAGCGACAAACCTTTGTAACTCCACTCGCACTGGACGGATTCCTAGATCTTTTGCGGCGTTGAAATCGTGAGGCAATAAGATCTCCAGTGAATTCATTCTATGCATGGTTACTAACAAAAGTGTTTCAGGACCCTTTCAAGGCGCTTGGAAAGTCATCTCTTTGACTTTGATCTTTTGTACAAGTTCCTGCATTATATATTTGCCGTAATTTACATTTCTTAGCATTGTTAAGCGGAAATGAAAAATGCACATCTCGTATTGCGCAAGTTACTCGGAACTTTTGGGAATTGACTTTATGACCATTGTCTGTCGAGTTCTTATATACTCGTACTTCTGGTGACCCAAGACTATATATACATAGCCACGTCATGATGTAATAGACGAATATTCTTAGTGGCACACCAACACGATTTTTATGATGACGTCATGACGGCCTAATCACATTGCGGTTGACCTGTTTCAATGTGACAACGACGCGTCCGGAACGTATAATTCACATTCGTGCATTAATAACGAAAGTACCTATTTTCAATCAACTGATAAAATAACGTGGCATCACTAGCTGGCGCCCTATCAACTCATCTCCACCGGACCCATCACGTTGTACGTCAGTACAAGCCACCTAAATTCGATAAGGCCCAAGTAAGGTACACTGTACTTCTGTTGTACGCACCTAAATAAAAAGTCAAACCAACCATCAAACAAATCGAGGTAATCAAAGAGAAATGGTATAACGTCCGAAAACCACCGTATCCACGTGAGAGACGCCGTAGTGAAGTGCTCCGGAAATTACGACCACCGGGAGTTCTTCCAACGTGCGCCTAATTCTAAGCACACGGGTTTCGAACATAATTCTCGCCTACATCGAAAATGCGGCCGCTGCGCCCGGGTTTCGATTCCAGGACATTCGCGGTCAGCAGTCGATACATCAAAACGACAAGTACAGAAAGCATGGGAGAAAAAAAAAAATGAGTCCTTCACATAACCGTCGTAGTCGTGACATTCTCGATGATCTCGTCAAATGCTTACACTACAGCGGTCTCGACTCAAGAATTTCAAGTCTACGTTTCAAGTTTTATTTCCAGTCTACGGTAGTTGTTTTTTTTTTTTCTGCTGGCTTGATCCCTCTCTTAGAAATGTTTTTTTCTACCTTTCTTCGTCTTTTCTTTCTTTTCCGGCGTTTGTGTGATTAAGAGTCCGTCATATATTGCTTGCCCCCGCCTTATGCAATGCCTCCGGGCCCTTAAGGCTTCAATAAATGAAAAAAAAATGAAAAGAGTCTTCGGCTATTCATGTTTCCTAACCACTAACGTCCTCAAATCTCATAAACAGCACCTTCTATTTCTTCTATATCTCCATCTGCAACCATTTCCTTTACGCAACGTTGAATATAGCGTTGATTCAGGCTTTTCTATCTCTATTCCCCTCTCTTTCCCTCTTTCTTTCTTTCAACAGAGATGATCCGCTGCCGGACCAGCAACGAAGTCAGACGTAATGATGATGATGTTAGTGTGGTCCTGCTTTTTGAATCGGGCGGTCGACAGGCATAGCCCGGATCAGACCTTCGAATAATTTTTAAACAAAAACTAAAAAAAGTGCAGGAATGAAAAAAACTACCCAATTTGAGCTCTTGTTCGGAGTCCCTTGTTTGGATTTTTTCGTGCGCCAACAATGTCCTTGTAGCCGCGTAGTTGTTTCCGCTGTTGCCTATATAGTCAGGGGGCGCACCGTGTCCGCGGAAACCTAGCGCTGACGCGAGGGCACTTCAAATTCATCTGCTGAATGAGTTGTCCGGGTGGCCCTGGCTGCAGTTCAGCGGACTCGAGCACAACATGCATGCTCGTCCTGTGAGCCTAATGACGTCAGCTTCGACAACGAAGCCACATTAAAGCGTGTAATCATAAACCTTTTGGAAGGTCCGATGATGAATTATTTTGAGAAATAATGTTCCGTTCAATTATCTTTCAGTTGCCACAGCTACGAATAGCACACTTGTAGCAAATAAATCAAGTATAAATACGGGCGCAAAAATTATAAAAACATCTGTGTAATTAATGTCTGATTTCCTTTTTGTTGATGTTGTATTGATACGCTCACGCTAAAGCGTTGGTATTTTTACTGTCCTTGTAATAAGTTTCTAGGCAAAATGATATTTTTCCTATAAGTAAACAGAAACGAAACAGAAGCCATACTTGTTCGAATGTCTCCATTTCGACAGTGCGTTGTGACACCTGTGCCCGAAGACGGGAGTGAAAGAGAGTACAGGTCAGGACCCAGCGTACTTGACCTCTTCTCTCCATCTTTGTCACTTCTTATTTCAGCTTTTTTTTTTCTTCGTAAAGGAAAGGTCGTTCAATTCGACCCTCGTAAATTCGAAGAATCTGATAAATCGAACGTATCTCTTCGTCCAGGCCAGCATACTCATTGTTTAACGGCACCAAACTTTCATTAATTAAGCCATCTTTGTACCACAACCCAGTTCATTCAGACGATCCTCGAAGCACCGCAAATGTGCGACACAAACAAGCAAAAACGGCGTGAGCAGACAACCGAAACGAGGCAGCAGTGCCCACATCGCTATTGGCATTTAGCGACGACTACGTACACTGTCAGTGGCAATACTAAGGCGGTTAGTGAAAGTTTTGTTCCCGTCCAACACTTGGCAGCTTCCTTTTGACTAGTTGCAACAGGCACGCAATGTACGCCGAAACGCAAACATGGCTGAAGCTGTTGAAGATGAAGAGCTTCCAGCCACAGTCGGCATGCTAGCATAAAACTCGTTTGTTACATTGCCATGGACGAATTATCAGTTGGCGGCAGTTTTATGTGGCGAAAAAAAAAAAAAAAAAGGCTGCCGTCGCACGCTGGCGGTGGTGGAGATGCCTAGCAGAAGAGGGATGCAGATCGCGTTTCGAACTACATAAACACGGAAGTCTGGCGCCGTCATTGCGTTGACAACGAAGCTGCAGGATGATAAAAAACTGCGGCTAACACTGCTCGTATGCAAATTAAGCAGGGGATTAACATATTCACTGAAAAAATGAAAGCATGCTAATGTAACGGACATTTGTTTATTGTTTTCTTGATTCTCTGCTGTTCGGTTAATCCTGACTTTTTTTTTTCAATCCCATGAATTACACATTAACCAGCCTTTACTGTAGTATAGGACCGAACAAATGTCTCAGCATGGCTGACTTTAGCTCCAAACCTACGACAAACCGATCTCCATGGGAGATAGATGCAAGAAAAACGAAAGTTTGCGAAGCTATAGGAATAGGAGGGTCAGTCAGCGCGTATGAAGACGTGCTCGCGATAAAAGAGGCTGTCATGAAGACACAGACCCAAGAGATCCGAACAACACAAACGTCAGAGTTCTTATCTGTTAAGCGAGGTTTCCACGGTCGTTTAGCGTAATGGCGGCTGGCTTTCGTGGATAATCTAACGGCACAGAAACACTCCGCCATACAGTAGGGTTATCCGTGCCATACTTGCACCTGAAAGCGTATAAGCCCACGCACTTTCGGGACTGCATGTCGTGTTAGAAAACAGTGAAGCGATAACTACAGCTGCATGAGCGATAATATTCAAACGAGTTCACGCAACATGGTGGTTAGCGCGATAACAGCTTGAACAAGCGAAAGGGGCTTCAACAAGTGATAAGAGGCATGCTCTCCAGCCGGCAGTCCCTCTGTGCGAGCTTGTGAGCGTTTCAGGCGGCCGGTCGCCTGCCTCCCTCCACACATACCAGCCCTCCCCCCCTTCTCCCTCGGGACAGCGGTATACTGTGACGACGTGTAAGTACACACAGACCGCGGGACCACTCAACTTACATATACGCGCCGATAACGGGAACAGCGGCGATGTCATTCACCTCGAGATAACACGCGTCGTACGCAAGTGCGCATATGGCGGTAAACATGTTCTTGTAAAGCAGCCAAGGGAACAAAACACGGCTGCCTTAACACGTTTTCTATCTCTTCAATATTTCTTTCTTGACGGCTTTGCACCTGGAAGAATGTAGGCCAAATTCCAAAGCCTCTCTGCTGCGCACGGGCTCTTTATTATAACATAAACTCAATTTTCAGACTTCTCGTGCCAAAACCACGCGTGATTATGAGGAACACCACGTACGCCGATGGGAGGACTCCGGAATAATATTGAAAACCACGAGTCCTCTCGAACATGCAGGCTATTTAGGTGCAAGTATATACACGAGAGTTTCCACGTTTCGCCTCCACGGAAATGTGACCACTGAATCGGGGAGAGGGGATATACGACGGGGATTTTTAACCATTCTGGTACACAAGGATGGAACTTTGAAAAACACACACAAGACGGAACACGAACGACGACGCCAATAGTTGACTCGCAAAAAGCTTTATTGGAGAGGTGGCACGTATGTATTCATGCTCTTCGACACAGACGCCATTCAATGCACATGAGTCGGTATGCGCCATCTCTTTATCAGTAAGTTGTAGGGATAAAACGTTTAGGGAAACCCTCTCTGAGATCAGACAGGAAATGAGTTCTGCTTCAACGATTTCTTAAGTGATTAGCCTTTTTGTCTTTCTTAATGACGGATGTGATGTTTAGGTTGGGCGAACAACCCTGACAGGTTACACTATGGCTAGAAAGAAAACCTTCTAAGTCCTCTCAATAAACTGCCGCCTAACACTGCACTTTAAAAGGTCATTCCAATATGTGTCCCAAGGGTATTTTCTGAAGGGCCCTTGGCGCAAGGGTTCTCACAATACAAATCTCAGACTGACTCAAATATGTATGCCAATTCATAAATAGTTTATTCACCCCCCCTCCCAAACACACACACACAAAACAACATGCCTGAAACAATTCGCGTCTATACGTAGCGCATGAACATGTTTATCAAAAAAATGGCCACGTATACTTGCGTGTTTCGCTGCAAACGTCATCGAAAGACGATAGTTTCCTGCCGGCCTTTTTTCGTGCATAGCATCGCATTTTGAGAGAAACGTAAGAAACGCAACAGTCTCTCTAATCGTTTATCTATGCATCTTCTATTAAAGGAACACACCACCTAATTCTTACGTGTTTATGCTGCACCTCGGAAATTAGCTATATTTTATTTTTGAACGACTGTGTTCACAAGTTTTAACGAAGCCACCAGTTTAAATTGACTGGGCGTTCAGCAAGTGTCTAAACACTTGGCCGGGTAGCTGAATCGTTTCGTGTGACAGACAGACAGATATTTCCGGGTTCAAGTATCCCAAAGAAGACTAACTGTCGACTTAAAAAAAATAAATACGAGCCGAACACAGTGATGTGCGGGCCGGGTCACTAGCGAAAAATTCCCGGTCCACGTGTTTGCGACTAAGCCATCAGAAGCGGTTAGTTAACTGACGTATACGTGAACTGCCAGAACTCTGTCAAAAGAGTTCTTTAAACCAACGAAGATAACGCGCGCATAAAAACAAGTGAGCGGGGCACTGATGCGCACAGCATGCGCACGCAGGCGCCACATGAGCACGCTTGCTTTCTGTCGAATCCCGGGGTCGAGCGCCGAACAAACACGACAAAACGGGCACTAACAGCAACCAACCCCAGCAGAACCATTGCAGAGAGAGTTTCTTGCGCGGTCTGGAAGTTGCGGTTCTATATAAAACGCGACGCTAAATGTCTTTCTGCTCGGGTGCAGTGGCTCCTGCAAAGCGGGACACGCACACATAATCACCGACATCGAACGAGTGAAGTGAGACGAGAACGGATCTATATCTCGCTCATGGAGTGGTCAGCCGATGCATTTTTCTTTTTCTTCAGTTTTAAAGACACGATCGGATTCGCTTCATCAAGCGTGCTCACGGCAATCTGTGCAACGAAATTCTTTTGCTTTCGTTGAAGTTATATTATTTTTTATAACTTCCCACGCACAGCACTGCATGCCAGTTCGACCATCCGAGCGGAAATCGCAAACCCTCGCCATCATCGCAAAACTACACAGCTCGAGCCCATGTAGACACACACGCAACTGGGTAAGCGAAACTGCGACGCACAAAACAAACAGGAAAACAATAATACGGAAGGACGTGTCCGACAAAGAACGAAGTGCAATGGTCTATACAGCCCTCGTTCTTATTTGATTTTTTTTTCTTACTCTTGAGGCGCTTGTTTCAATGCGCGAAACTAGAGCGTAATCGGGTCGCGCTAGAGCATTTCTTTTTTGCGTCCCTTAAGAGCCATATTTTTTTTTCTTGCTCCGTTGTTTGATGCAGACACGAGGAGCATAATTAAAGCCTTCGCGTATACATACCTGTGGGCCTTGTATATATATATATGCTTCCAGCAAAGCCTGACCAGAGCAGCGCACGGCCTCGCTCATAAGGTATATAGCAATCTGTATCGAGCCACGTTATGTAGGTCACCCTGCCGATATCTCGAAGGCACTGCAGCGTTTGATCGAACGCAGTGCACATAACGTTTTGCAGCCGGCCAGCCCTTTCCTTTCACGCCATATCTCGCCTACGCAATAGTGTGCAATAAAATACGCGCGAACAAAACCACAGCGCGCACGTTGCACCACCGTACACAACGAAGAGAGCGGCCGGCCTATACGGACACGCCGGTTCATATTTACACGGGTGCGAGGCTCGTGTGCCCCGTGTATGCACAACGCCGACTAGATATACACTTATGTCGTATACGAGTGCACACACAGCTAGGAAGCAAGAACGCCAGTGTTAAGAGTGGCGCGGATACCCGCAAGGCTGCGCGTCGATCGCTTTCCGCGTTATACGCATTCCCGTCACACTGAGCTGCCGCACTTGTGCGCGCGCACGCCGTGAAATCCGGGGCGCGTCGCTTGCTTTGTGCGAGACCTAAATACCTGTAGGCGTATAGAGATGGTCCATATGTGAGAGACGCCCTTAATTAAGCACACGCGGATCTGTCGATTGCTGCGTTGTAATCCCGTTGCGTAATCCTTACAGACGTCCGACAGGCGAATTACAGCGAAAGGAGTATATGGCATCGTTATTGAGTGTCCGTAAATAAGCATCTTATCGCTCCGTATAAATGCTTTCCATTTACAAATTGATACGCGCAAAACGGTGACGAAGCACTCCTGTATGCGATATCGCTTACGTAAACTCTAGCGCAACCTCGAACCATATACACCCATCTTACACATCCATACACCAATAGCGTCTGATGCATCCCGTATTCTCGCGCGTGGCTCGAAAAGTGTGAACCAATCGCTTGCAGGATATTACTGGAAGCTTGCATCACGTCACCGAAAGGGGCGTATACGTGAGAATAGCCAGTAACGGCGTGAGCGTGATACTGAGTTGCGTTTCCGACAGGTAAGCGCGCTAAGCTCTCATTGCGCAACATACGATCGTATTATACGCTCTACTTGTTTGCTATAGTGCTGAATATGTCAGCTGTTGCGTGCTATATAATCAGAATTGCGTCTCCTCCTTTCAATTTCTTCGCAAAGCCTTCTACATTTGACGCGAAGACAGTTTACAGTCTGCGGACATTGAAAACATATAAAATAACAGGAGCCAAAACAGCGCATACGTAGCCCTATACCAGCACCAACCTCTTTTGACACCCCCCCCCCCCCCTACACCCAATCATTGATCGAAACTCCTCAACAACTAAAACACGTTACATACCACCTGCCTAGCTATATTATTACGCCACGCGTACGAAAGGGGAAAGTGTATACAATCACCCAACTTTTTTTCCTACTAAATTTTCAAGAACGCGTCAGTACAGGCACGGGTTCAATAAACAAGCGCGAGCCAACAGACAATTGCCAAAGATCCTCACAAACGCCATTTTGGGGTGCGATTACGTAAGAATAAGAAACAAACGATGCCCATGCAGCGGCGTTTCCCGTCCCAAAAACGAGCACAAGGTCGATTATACGCGGGCAGATTTGATTAACGACGTTGCCGATAATGGAAAATAGCGCCGGGGGCCGCAGTGCTACAGGACACAGTCACGACCTCCACTGTCATTCATACGAAAGCTAACGACATTAAAGGCAATATGATCAATAATTAAATAAAAAAGGCTGCACGATCCATACACCGTCCGAACGAGCGCACGACTGCAGTATATAATGGATGGCGTAATGACGTGAATAAACAAACCGAAGCTTGAATTGAAACACAGAAACGCGGAAACTTGGAATGTTAGAGCTCTACAAGTCCATGTACGTATGCATGGTCGCACGTGTCGTAACACTGACTGCGAATAATAAATAAGAAAGCAACTAACTAATAAGTGGCCAGTTGTTGCAGCACATGCAACTACGCATACGCGCGAACGGTTTTGTAGGACAAAGAGAAGGGCGCGTCGTTAAATAAAAGCGGTGTCGATGTGCACGAGAGAGATATGCATTCTAAACACACAACGGGTCACGAAGCAACACGATACAATTGTGACCTTAATAAAAAGAGAAATAGTTCGCGTCACGAAGTCAGAAGTATATACAGCCCGATAAGAATTCGCGCTCGGCGGGATATTACAAGCGCTCCAGTAAAACAAATGACGCTCATCGGAATGGAGGTTGAGGTCGCAGTGTCGGTGCTCGTGACCGAGGGAGGCCGAGCGCGTTTTAAAAAAGGCAGCGAGAGATATTGCGTAACGCGAGAGAAGCGCCAATCTGCGCGCATAGCGAAGTGTGCCGGTATCGGAACTCCACTGAATGGAGCTACTTATCGAAACGTGCTTGCTCATACCAATGCCGTTGTATTGTGAAAAGCTTACAAGAGTGCTGCTGCCTGTTTATTTTTTTTTTTTTTTTTGTAATTCGGTGGCTAACTCCGACAAGATAGGCGCAAACGAATGGGTCGTGCAGTGCGTGTAGAAACACAGGTCGGTGCCAGAGGGAGCGAGCAAGTATGCGGGAACGTGATGGTTTAGATGGAGCCGAGGGATTATCGAGCGCCGGCACCGGACGGCTATCTCTGACAAGAGTATGATTAGTTAACGGTATAACCGGAGATTTCGGCGGGATGCGTTTGTTCGGCTCTCCAGCATCGAACTGCCCGCTCCTATAGTACAGTAATCGTGGTGAGATTAGCACCTGGAACGTGCTAACAAGGATGCAGTTGAAAAACAATACCAGACAGACAAAAAAGGTCCCAATTCGCTGAGAACTGTGTCAGTGGAGTGTACGCACGGTTCCACGTGTGCCGGTAGAGTGCGGCATTTTCGCTCTCGTAACGACGCTTGAAAGCGGAGGCGGCGCTTCAATAGTTGCCTTAGATGCCGAGATAGACTACTCCTTTCACCCGCCCCATCACATCAAAAATAAATAAATAAATAAATAAGACGAAAAAAACCATGTTGACGCACAAAGAGTTGTTTTAACATAATCAGAGCATTCATAAGCAGCATTCATAAGTCCGATAAGAAGAAACTATTCGGTGGCAGGGACTTAATGCGCAAACTTTCCTGGCATAAATATTAAGCCATGTACTACAAGAGATGTTTGAAATATAATGGTTCATAAAGATGAATGCAAATTATTATCCTATAGGGTATCTTGTGTGCATTCAAGTTTCATAATTTTTCTTTTCCTTCCCCACTCCCCGGCAAAAGGTACCCCTAATGCCCGAAAAAGTCTTTCTGCGATCGCTGGCGACTTGAAGCTGCTTCCGCATTGCTTCGAGCGCGCGCGATTAGTACCTTTCGCGAAACCAGCGAAGCCTGTAAGATAAACGCCCTCAGCGATCCGCTCTGATACGAACATTCAGGTTACAGAAATTGTTGGAGTTATCTATATAGTTAAGGAACGTGTAAGTAAAAAAAAAAGGATCACCATGGTTACAGGAATGTACACACAGTCTGTAAACATAGACCGTAAAACCATGCTTTAGTCCGCATAATTGGAGACACGATATTAACGCACAGTCACACATGCCCCATTCATACCATGTTTTAGGTTGCCGGTCCATTGCACATGTCGGTAATGCCCATTCCGGATTATTTAAGGATCATCTAGGCTTAATTAGGCACGCAAAGGCAAATCGCAGAGTTCATCTACTGACAAAGCTCGAATTTTCGCTGACACATGCCGACGCGCCTTGCCACGGATCAGAGTTATCGACGGCCGACGCTCTGTTCGGCGCTGCAGTGTAATCCGTACAGGGTGCACTGCTGAAGTTTTGAGATTCCGATTGCCAGCCACAAGTTCAGCCAAAGAGTTTTATCTCTGGACCCGCCGACTGTATACCTTCGCCTGCGTCCCCACCACGAGACAATAATATGACCTTAATGCACAGGCACGCGTGCCCGTGCAAACGCCCCTTGCAAGTGACCCGAAAATGCGAAAAGAGAGCTAATTTCGGTAATGCAGGTACGGACGCAATCAAGGTGAAATATTCCGAAGGCGACCCAGAACCTCGGCTTGCGAGTCCGGTAGTTGCACTATATATAGCACGTCGGTGTGCGTGTGATCTCTGAGGCCACGCAGAGAGAACCGCACGGTTGGCATTCCACCAGGCGCCGTAACGATTCCAGCTCTTCGAAAGTTTTAATGAACTCAATTCCTGTTCATTAATTATCCCTACAGTTATCTGGCTCTTGCATTAGGTAAAAGCGCGCTCCAATATAATTGATTTCAATTTTTCATATGCATAGTTACACGCACAAACGTGCATTATTGAACTCCCTTCTTCCCACCCCCCTGCGAGATAACTTGTGGCTAAGTCCGTGTCAGCTACACACACACACACACACAAATATTATATATATATATATATATATATATATATATATAATATATATATATATATATATATATATATATATATATATATATATATATATATATATATATATATATATATATATATATATATATACACATACGCGAGTACGCTGCATAAGATTTGCCATAAGAGTATGCCTGTGACTAGACATCGCTCCATGTAGCCGTTGCTATAGAACAAACGTATAAAATCATAAAAAGTTATAAATATATCGTACGCAGCAGCGACTTCTTTGCGTGTCAGCGCCGCATAATGGAACAAAGTGCCAGAAAACTGTGTTGTGTGCATGTCGTAGAAGGGCATGCACTTGCCCTGACGCTTCCTGGAGCTCAATTCAGTCATATACGGTGAAAATGTACAGAAGAGATTGCCCCTCACGCTCAATATAGTTAGAGATTTGGGCGGCTGTGCGTACTCGCACAGTGAAAATATACGCAAACGAGTGACAAAAAAATATACTGCAAATAAATAAATCACGACACTTTCGAAAGGTTGTCATTGCATGCGCAATGCAGCGCAGTATAATGCTGACACGGCAGGCGCACGCCAATAGACGCTCGCCCGACGCGTGTTCGCTCCGTGTCCATCGAGGTCGCGTACACATCAAAAGACAATACGCGGAAGCAATGGAACAAAAAAAAGATTGCCTCGCGTGAAAGCGCGCGCGCTCTGTCTTTGCCAACGCATTGTTGCCACCACGCGGAGCAAGCACGGCGGAAGCCACCCTATCTTTCAATTCGAGTAAGACACACGAGAAAAAGATTAACCCTGCCGTCCACATGCACAGGCCATACCGCACGCGCTGCCGTTCGTCTATGTAGTCCATGCATGCGGGGCCACCACGCCGTGCTCTGATGTTAACCAGCTGGCAAACCGAGCGGCCGTGGCAACTGCGCGCGGCGTAGAAACAGACAGCCTCTTACTTTTTTTTCTTTTTTTTTCCCTATACGCGACAGGAATAGAAGGCTTCCCCCACTGGCACGTTTTCAATCCTCCGCGCCGGCCCAATAAGAATGGCGCACCCACGACGTGTCGGCGTTATTCTCGAACCACCGTCAACTCTACATATACACTTCTTCGCATACGGAAGACTGATGAGAGCAGCCATTTTTTCAGACAACCACATGGAGTGCTTCTATATATACTATTCGTATACGTGACTCAGTACAGAATGTAGAAGACGTGCGAAGCTGTCGAGCGCGGTTGTGAACGTCGCAACAACAGGTGTGCTAATACGTACAAAGACGCTTTTTTCTCTTTTCACGCTACGACCTAATAGACTCGACACGTGAAATGAACTGCGAAAAGGGATTGTTGTTTGGAAACGGCATGTGAGGGGCCCTTTTAAAGAGAGAAGAAGGCGGAGAGGAGAAGGGCTGTACTACGCTTCTTCGCGATGGCACACTTATTTTGAAGATAACCGAAGCCGTGGCTTCGTAGAGCTCAATGAAACCATAGCGGTTAAAAGACAGGGATCAAGCGCACGTCCTGTCATCTTCATCGGTCCATGTCAATTAAGCGTTACACGGCTTCGTTGAACGTAACAAACCAGCCCTGTAGTCTATTTTCCCGTGCTGCTCAGCAGCTGAATTGGCCACAACGATGTTACTCCGCTTGGATGGTGCGTATCCTCTGTGCATAGCCCGTAGCCAGGAATCTTTAGGGGCGAAGCTCCTTAGGCCGTGGTTCACGCATCCCCGATGTAGTAGTAGTAGTAGTTAGCCACCTCTCGCTTAGCCCTTAGAATGTCCGGTGTATGGCGGTACTTGTTGAATGATTTGATTGATTTGTGGGGTTTAACATCCCAAAACCACCATATAATTATGAGAGATGCCGTAGTGGACTGATTGATATGTGGGGTTTAACGTCCCAAAACCACCATATGATTATGAGCGACGCCGTAGCGGAGGGCTCCGCAAAGTTAGACCACCTGGGGTTCTTTAACGTGCACCCAAATATTAGCGGTACTTGTATATGGTGAATATATGACGAAAAGATACGATACGGCGGTACTTGGAGTGCTCACTAGATGGATGGATGGACGGATGGACAACCAAGCAGACGGATGGACTCACGGACGGACGCACGAACGGACCGACGGACGCACGGATGGGCGGTCGGAACCAAGAACGAACGAACGGGACGGACGCTATGCTGTGACTTTTTTCCGGAAGGGGGGGGGGGGGGGGGGGTTACTAGTTGACTCGTTGAAGGTTTCGAAAAACACTTATTTTGGTTATTCATCCTCGGTAAAACACTCCCCTCCATCCAAACTTCACAAAGGGAGGAGGCGACACCTATAGGGCGACCCCCCTGGCTACGGGAATGCCTCTGTGACGTATGAGTGTAAAGCATGTGCGTAATTTAACTGCGACTGAGCCACGGTATAGACAAATAAGCCTTGGCATACACCTCTCAAAGATTCCAGTTCGCTCTGAACTCGAATGTACTGCTTGCACAAATAAAATAGAGCTCTCAGCAGTCTAGACGAAATGCAGTTCGTAAAGACGCTCGATGTACGGTAATACACAGAGTTCTTCCAGTGATGTTTGACGTTCCGACGTGTAGTGAAGCTGCTTAAAGCATCTCCTTAGCCGTAACGGTAAGTAAGTCCGGTTTATAGCCGCCCGAAAAAGCAGCTAACAAGCCACCCTCCTGCCAGACTATGCGCTATGGTTTTAAGCAGTCTTTACAGAACTCAAGAACATATATACGATTCTGCTAACAAACCACCCTCCTGCCAGACTATGCGCTATGGTTTTAAGCGGTTTTAGCAGAACTCAAGAACATGTATGCAATTCAGCCCCTTTGTTCAGCCCACTGCGAGTAAAAGTCTCAAACGAACCCCGTAAAGTGGCGACTAAGCGGCAATGGAAAAGAATATATGCTACACAGGTCTGCGCTGCAACCTGCTAACTATACACTTCCTGTTGCCTATGCATCACTGAAAGCACAATGCAACGCCAAACCGCATGCAGGAAGTACCAGGCGTACTAACACAGGGAAGAAATTTCAAGCCAACTTCTAATGAAGCCACAGCCTCCAACCAGGCGAAACCGCATGATTGATGGACACCCGTGTTCTTTATATTGTTATCTACATCGGCAAGAGAGAGAGTAATAAAGAAAACAAGAAACTGCATGCATGCCTTTTTTATCGGTTTGAACATAAAGGTAGTAATGATACCTCGTAATAATTCTAAAGCTTAGTTTTTTATTATTATTTCACGCTCAAGCTACGGCGCGCGCGACGTGATTGCTCAAAAGTTAATGCTTCCCGCACATCTGAGTCATTTTTAGGCCGGCTATAGTAGTATTCCATTCCAAAAAATATCTCGTTTCAGGTATATCCGTCTGCAGTGAAACCTACAGCATTCTTTATGGAACAGTTCCCCACATCTTCAGCAAAATTACGTTTCCGATGTAAAAGACAGCAGGTACGCGAATCGCCGGATGTTCTTCACGACGTCACAATACAATTTAGTTTTTTATTTACCAAGATGCTGCCCTCTCTGACACTGATTTATTTTATTTGTTTACTAAACAGGAACAATGACTTGGTTTACATCGACGAACTGCAGTCTCAGAACTGTAATGCCATTAGTTTCATCATCATAAGTTCATTATTGGCGGAGAAAATCCAAGTTGAAGTTTCATTTTTAAATATCGCGCCAAAATCAGCGCCCGTAGTATAAGGTATTACAAAATGTATTTTCCGTATTTTCGTGGCATTAGTTCGATAAAATTTCCTGAAACTTCGTATGCTAAGCATACACAACACCCGCAGATTATAATGTGCTTCATTTTTATCGATTGGAAGCTACGTAGAAACCGTAGACGCCTTCGAAATATCTTACGTCACGGTTCTTCGAGCGGGAATTTCAATGTGGCGTCGCCACCCACATCATCTTTTCGCGCATTTTCTCGCTCATATACTGTGCGTCATATCGCGGTAAGAGTGGTGTGTTCGGGATTGCTAAATCGTCCTTTACTAATACGGAAGAAATCGTTCTGCTCTTTAGTGTCCCTTTAATGGGCTTTTTATTCAACTACCCAGTATACACTGACAAAAGGTACAGTGGCTGGTCGCAAGCCTTCTTACGGCGAAAGCCACGTAACAGCGCGACAACTGGCGTGTAACCATATAGTTGTCAGTTCCCGCTTATATTAGGCGGATTTGGGCTTCTTTTTTCACCAAACTGCTTGTAAAATTTTTGCAGTCCCTTGTCACACTTTCGAGACTTATTTTAACTTTTCCAGTAAATATAATGATTTTAGTGATGACCACATTCGCCGATAGTGCGTTTGTCGATCAGCTCAAGCGGTTGAGCACTCAAGTCAAACATAACACGGGCTATTCACGAGCAACGCGTTAACCATGCACTGGCGAACGTGCATTCAACCGGAGACTATATATACCTTGGAGTCAATTTTAAAAAGTGAATATGTGCTTTCGTTCGTAGTTGCACATGTTTTCACTATACAAAAACGCAGTCATCTTTTTAACTACACTATACATTATTCAGTGGCATTTCTTACATTATATCTGCAAATAATTTTTAAATAGAAAAAAATTAATTACATTTCCGCTTCTTTTTGGCTTTTTCACGAAGTCAATCCTCTTTTTGGGCGCTTCTTTTGTGGTGGTTATTCGCTTGTTGGCTCGGTATCTGGCAACTCCGTAGCTGACCAAGGCGTAAATTATTTGATAGAAGTTTCAATACAATGTTCCATCGTTATCTTTCACGACTGAAGGTGTGCTCGGCCTTCGTGGGGCACTGCCGACTATATATGGCTGAACAGGACACGATTTCCACAATAATGTCGACAAAGTTGTCCCGAGAGGAGGTTGTGGCTTAACTGCAACTATACCGTATTTTCCCACATACGACGAATATATGCTGTCAATCGCGTGACACCTTCGGTAATACCGGCTAAGGTTTGTTATTCGTTGATAAAAGGCAAACTGCCTAGGCATGATATTCATGAACGGGATATCTATTTTCTCCCCTTAATATTTGGACACGTCATCTCAATATCTGTCCCTTCAAGACGTGTTTTTTCGTTTTTTCGGAGATGATTGAAACTCCAACCAAAAGTTTTTTTTTTCTTTTTTTAACAGTAGTGGCACTGTTCGTGTCGAATACGCAGAGGGTACCATACCTCACCTCCCCTCTCCTTTCATCACCTCAACTCCGCGACCACCCTAGATCGGTTGCTATAGATAGCCCTTCAGCCCTATATAGAGTGGCACTTCACAATTTTCAAACTAACGCAACAAATTACAGAGAGTATATATCTTGACTCATGCGCACGAGAGTTCCAGTATATAGTAAACCATGGCTGCCGTAACGCATGTCCCACATGCACAAGTACCATTGTATTCTGTTGCTGGAATTTTAAGCAACGGACGCCCGCATACGAGCACGTGAACAACCGTTCGGAACACAATGTGAGAGGCCGACAGTTCACCAAACACCTCTCCCTCATTCCTCTCTCCCCCGTGTAGGGCAGCAAACTCGACTTAGTCTAGTTAACCTCCCTAGCTTTCTGATATTTTTCTTCTCTCTCTTTCTCTCTCTCCGCCTGTCTTTAAGCAGTAACCTTGCTTCGTGATCTCTTCGAATTGCCATGGCGACCCGCGGAGCAATCCAGATGACCCGTAGCGCATAAAAATGACCACACACTGACAAGTGGACTGCAACTCGCAGCGAAAGGGTAAATTCCAATTAACTTTTTGCAACAGGCGCGAGCAGTCCGCATTGTGCGGCGCTTGTCTCTTCTCAGTCAACCGTGTTTGGCAACTTTTCCTTGAGCCACCACGGTGACCTATATGGTGGTTATGGCAAGCTCGACCGTCACCCCGGAGGTTGCAGGATCGAATCCCGGCAGCACTTTCGATGGATGCGAGAATGCTCGAGGCCCATGTGCTGATATTCGGGTGCACTATTAAAAGAACCCCATGGGTGGATTAAATTTCCAGAGCCCTCCACCACGGCGTCTCTCGTAATCACGTGGTGGTTTAGGGACGTTAAACCCCGAACAATTACTATAATTTTAAAACACCGGATCCAATCCCGGTTTCGGTGGTCGCACATCAATGGAGACGAAATGCCAGAGGCTCGTGCACAGAGCGTTGAAAGCGCTTGTTAAGTATATATGCCCGGCCGGTCGAAATTACCTGGCGCCCTTCACTGCAGAGTCTCGCATACCCTTAGTTGCTTCGGGACGTCAAACCTCCTTAATCAACCAACGAAGAACCACTAGAAAAGAAAGCGTACGTGAAAACAACACGGCCTCGGCAGACAAGTGGCCAAAAGGTAAATGGACTCATTCAGAACGCGTGGGAAGTATATATACTTCTACTGCTGCAGTCAACGAGACGGAACATTATGTCGGCCACTAATGACTGGCGCACGATAATAATAATAATAATATAATAATAATAATAATAATAATAATAATAATAATAATAATAATAATGAAGAAAACTTCATATATCCTCCTTCACGGACGATGTAGTTCACGATACACAGACACAAGAACTCGAGAGAAACAAGAGGACGATCCGGGCAACGTTTCTATACTAGGTAGACCTAGTTCTAGAACGTTGGATCCGGGTGAGTCACGTATATTTAAACAGAGCTTCACAGATTAGAACGTCTCCCTGGCATGTATGTATAGGATCATTCACCCCGAGACCACGTTAATCACCGATTTCATCCCCGATCCGCCTAAGCCCGCAATGCCGGCCACCTGAACAAACGAGCGTCCACACGGCACAGAGCAGATCCGGGCGCCAACATCCCACACGTACGCTATACAACATAACCACAGTGCCGGCGATACAGGGCACCGTTGGAAACGAAATAGCATGAAAAATAAAGTGCAGCAAAAACAAGACGCAAGGCGTTCTTCATTGAACGACGTATCTTCAGCCTACGTACATTTGTCGGTCGCTTTATTTGTTATTCGTTTCAGTGTACCTGGCTCCAGATCGGTTCCGCGGTTACGCAAAGCAAACGGCTATCTCCGTCGGCGAAAAGCCCCCCGTAACGAAGAAGGATCAGCACAAGATCGCCTTCCAGCAAGCGATCCGTGAAACGCGCGCGAGAGATCGTGCACAGCACAAAAACAAAGAAAGAAGAAGAAACCGAACCCGTAAGCGCGCAATGTTTTTGAAAAGCACAAAACTTCAAGCTTTACAAGCAGGGGAGAGGAAGGAGAGGGGAAGGGCGAGTGACCGGTCGACGCGTGCCGCCACGGCCACCGTTCTTATGCACATGCGGCGCTCCAATGCCCAAGCATGCAGCGCACGTGCAGTGCGCATATACTCGCGTTCGCGGCCTCCAAACGAGCGAGCGAACGAGGCGCCGGGACTCGCGGTGGGGGCCGCCTGTGACGAAGCCTATCGCGCCGAGAAATCGGCAGCAGCCGCTGGTCACTGCAGCAAAAGCGCTGCTCGCTATGCGCGATATACGATCTCTGGAAACGCGGTCAGCGGTGGCTGTCCGGCGGCGACCCGCAGTACCACGCGTAATCCGTTTCTGGAGAAATACTTCGGTTCCACTGCTAAGAAGCACGTTAGGCGACCCCTCATCGATGTTATTTCTTTCTTTTTCTTCCTTACCCTACATTTCCTTCAATGCATGCGATTCCGAAAGAAAAAAAAAGCACAACAAAAAGCTTTAGAAGTGTCCTCTTTGTCTGATCGCGCGCATGTTTCTATGGACCTAGACTGCGTTTTCCGCTTCTAGAACTCGAAACCAGAGCTCGAACGTCTAACCAGAGGACTCCTATAAAGCAGCATTCCATGCGCATCAATTCATACTGCAGTTAGTCGACGATGTAGATAACGCATTACAGTAAGCATGCATTGTATTTTGTGGAGTTACGCATTATATAGGATACATACGACTGGGGTGTGCGTCCCATTGAGCCTCTCCGCACGACTAATTCACGATATACTGCGCAGGAGACACTATAGTGCTTCCGTATACCCCCCACGCACAATGCAAGAACGCAGCGACATTAAACCACGTGGTACCTACAGGGCGCCCCGCCCTGATGACTTTGTGAAACCTATACACTACAACAAACCATAACACGCGCACACCACAGGCGGAAGACCCCTCGACGCGCACCAAGGAGCTCGAGCTTACACACGAACAGTCCTGACGCACAAAAACATATGCACTCTGACGAAAAAGCGCTCGCATTCTGAACAAAAAATAATAATAATGAATGCAAAATATTGAATATATAACAATAAATGCAAAAATAATAATGCAAAATAACGATGAATGCAAGACGCCTACTACAAGTATTCGCAACACAGACAAGGGGAAGACAAAACAACACATTCTAAAGGGCGACCACCATCACGGACGCAATGAAAAAAAAACAACTAAAGTATGCAAAGAACAAGATTACGCTCGTCACGATGCGTCCGCTAAACGACTGCGATCGAGAGAGAGAACAGGTGTGCACCCGCAGTACAAGAGTATAAGGGCGCGCGTGGACGACGGTGAGCGTCTCTCTCTCTCTCTCTCTCTCTCTCTCTCTCTGTGTGTGTGTGTGTGTGTGTGTGTGTGTGTGTGTGTGTGTGTGTGTGTGTGTGTGTGTGTGTGTGTGTGTGTGTGTGTGTGTGTGTGTGTGTGTGTGTGTGTGTGTGTGTGTGTGTGTGTGTGTGTGTGGTGTGTGTGTGTGTGTGTGTGTGTGTGTGTGTGTGTGGTGTGTGTGTGTGTGGTGTGTGTGTGTGTGTGTGTGTGTGTGTGTGTGTGTGGTGTGTGTGGTGTGTGTGTGTGTGTGGTGTGTGTGTGTGTGTGTGTGTGTGTGTGTGTGTGTGTGTGTGTGGTGTGTGTGTGGTGTGTGTGTGTGTGTGTGTGTATGTGGTGTGTGTGTGTGTGTGTGTGTGTGTGTGTGTGTGTGTGTGTGTGTGTGTGTGTGTGTGTGTGTGTGTGTGTGTGTGTGTGTGTGTGTGTGTGTGTGTGTGTGTGTGTGTGTGTGTGTGTGTGTGTGTGTGTGTGTGTGTGTGTGTGTGTGTGTGTGTGTGTGTGTGTGTGTGTGTGTGTGTGTGTGTGTGTGTGTGTGTGTGTGTGTGTGTGTGTGTGTGTGTGTGTGTGTGTGCGCGTGTGTGTGTGCGTGTGTGTGTTGCACCGAAGAAAGAGCCATAGAGAGCCCGTCTTCTCCGCTCGCAACAGCGCCACACACACATGCGTGTAAAATGCGAGAGGTCGAACTTGTCGGGCTGCTGCTGCATGCTTGCCACCTCGTTACACCAGGCTCGTTTCCTTTGTCCGACACACACACACAACCGCAGCACGGAGCACCGTTAGCGAACTGCCCCGCGTGTGATCTATGCACAAAGAAACTGTATGCACCGGCCACGTTTCGCACTCACGGACGCACGAGCGTATGCAGTTACGCAACTTCCTCCACGCCATATTGAAACACTTTCACCCACGAGCGAATCGCGATGGCGCGAGATCAAAATGCCGTGGCCGCGTATGTATACGTCGTATAATTGCCGTAATTCGCGCAACAAGAGGCGCTCGTGGCTTCATTGTGAGCGCAGGCAGACACTAGACCCCCGCGAGATGACGAGATTGGCATAGGGGAGGTCCCCGTGCTTACCACTGCAAGCCGGCCTTCGCTACTATGACCTGTCATCCTATGACGTACTAATTCATCGTGGGCAGCGCACAAAGTGAAAACACAAAAGAGAAGGGAATTCGACACCCCGCCTTTAGGTTCATACAGTTGGCGGCGTAGCGCTGGTTAACTGGTTACAGAGTCCACAAAGCACTGCTTCCCTTTATCCACGATAACGGTCTTCAGCCACACACCTGATGCATATAGTAAGAACCCATTGACAAGTCTACGCAATGGACGGGCCATAATTACAGCGCGCTGTTGCTCATTGCTGCATCACTCATAAAAAAGAGGTTGCTCCCAGTGAGATGATCAGACTGGTAGGGAGAAAATGACAGCGTTAACATTTCAGCCACGTGACAGACCCACGCGCTGCACAGAACAATTACCGCGCGTTTCCAATTGGCAAACTTCCAACGAGGACATTTTGTTTCCTGCAGTGTCTCAAAGCAGCACATGCCTATGCCGTCGTGCAGAATTCCGGGTCAAGTCTGGACCCAAATCTTCTTTTGTCTCTTTCTTTTTTTTTGTTTTTAACGTGCGATACAAATATGAAAAGGGGGCGCACTGATATTACCCTCGTCGAAACATATGACCTGGATTCGAACCCCTGACATTGTGCTCGGAAGCAGAAAGTTCCACCCACAGACACTGCCATATACATACCGGACGTACCGAATTACTATATTGACATGTGAGGGCGTAATGCTGCAATCTACAACGTGTTCTAGAGGGTGAAATTTGAACTATATTGTGCTACAATGAAATATGAGTCAACGGTAACTGAAGTGGCTTGGTTAGAGTTTACAGATAAGAACGTTTCCATTGTGTAAAATTCAAAATAGTAGTTACCCGTGCGCTGGCAATATTCTACGCCGAATGATGCGGTTCCAGTGGAAGTGCGGCAGACACGACATTGACCAGAGGTTCTTAAAGACATTCATTTTGATATTGAGGCAAAAAAAAAATCTGGCATCAAGAAATATTGGTAAGTGTACTTATAAGCCGACCACTGAAAAATGGCACTGTTATACTTTTCAAGCGTCCACTTCACGCCTTAGCTTGTAGATTACTCGGCATTTTCTGGTTTTACGAATTTACACGCAAAACATGCACCAAGAAAAAAAAACGGGAGATCCGTCATCAGTTCAGCGAATTTCGGCGTTGCCATCGATGGCGAAAAAGCTCTCGTTACCGAGAGATGAAGTCCCGTGAGTGTTCGTGCTCGATTCGAAAAAAATGCAGCTGACCAACGTTCAAAAGCGGTACGGCCCGTCTGCACCCTTTCTCAGCACCCTTTTTTGAACACCCAATAGGGAGCAAAGGGTGTTCGTCTGGCGACAAGCTCATTTACACCCTTAAGGGTCAGATTTGGTTTAGTGTGTACTTAACAGTAGGAGAGATAAATATACGCTAGAAACAAACAACCGCCTCTACAGCCTGTGTTTAGAATGAACTGTGAAATCCATAGTACGTGCACTCTACTACGGGAGAGCCATAAGTAGACCCTGTACTCTGCACCAACATTGATATGGTATGTGTGTGTCTAGAAGAATTGTTTAACGATCTCGAGTATACTTCGTACTCAACTATGTAGGTGCAGTGAGCCGTACTCCTAAAAATTAATTGCGAAGAAAGACGGAGCTACGTGTGTTTAGAAAAGGCGATTAGCGATTGAAAGCGCTCGGTACGACTATGACAGTGCATAAAGCCATCCAGTGGGCCTCACTCTCGGTAAGGCCATGGATGCCGACAAAAATTACGCCGAGACAGGGAGACCCAATCCGCATGGTGAATGACACTAAGCACGCTACAGCACTAGTGAGCATGTTTAGAATGAGTGCCCAAAGGTTTAGAGTACTGGGTACTCCACTGTGGGAAAGCACAAAGCCGCCCCGTGGGTCGCACACTTGAGTTTGGAAAATGTTTGTTTCGACGTAGTACGAAAGAGACAAGTAGAGATGGTGTCTCTACAAGGACAGTAATGGACGCACACAGAACGAGTAAATATAATAAACAGGGAAAATTATGACAAAACTTTTCCAAGTACTCGGGATGTCCGAAACACGTGTGTTCAGAAAAAGTAGATTTCAACGTAGTACGTAAAACACAACTGCACATGTGTGTTTAGAAAAAGTTTAACGATTTAGAGTGCTGGGTACTCTACAATGGGAGAGCACAAAGCCGTCCCGTGGGCCTGACACTTATCTGTCCCAGTACGTTACTGTTTAGAAAAGGTTTATTTACACTATGTACAGAAAACAAAAGTTTCATACATTTCAGTAATGGGCACATATACTTCGACAGACCTATGTAACACGACCGACATCACTACGTTGAAAGACAGACATCATTGCTCAAATATACATGACATTGTTGGCATACGTGTACACAAGAGTTCATGCGACATCATGATACAATGAACGGTATAACGCTACAATAGATGCAATGAAACACAATTGTGTTTAGAAAAAAATGTTTAACGATTTCGAGTACTTCGTACTCAACTATGGGAGACCACTGAGCCATCCCGCTACAAGTCTTCCATAGTAACCTGCTTTTCCGAGAATGTGTTTAGAAAAAGTGATTAACGATTTAAAGTACTTAATACTCTACTATGGGAGAGCTGAGAGCCGTCCCGTGCCCCTGCAGAGCATACGCAACCGAAAGGATAAGGCAGCATAAACAGACACAGAGCTCACCGTTTGCTGCACGCTATTTCTCAAATCCTCAATTTCCACTCCAGGTTGCTTGAAGGATATTGTTCGAATGTTTCATCAACAATATGCAGAAGCGTCTAGAAACTGCATGATACCGGGTGAGCTCCGTTGGCGGCATAGTCAACTTATCTTGTTGTTCACGGCAAATCTCCAGAAAAATGTACCCGACATTTTTAAAGCTGAAACATTTCATGCTTGCGATGCACGTATCTGTAATGACGATGATGCGTGGCATTTATTGAGGCGCGGGGGTAAACAGCTGACAGCGGCAGCGGCGCCGTGCAAGCTAAGGCCATTTATTGAGGCGACAGCGCCAGTGTTGCGTGCGGTGTTGAGCTGCCTAATAAAAAAATCGCACGCACAAGTGGCGATGCAGTGCTTTGTATTGTCGCTCCCAGATGGCGCGACGATCGGCTCACTGCCACTAGTTCGGCTAGTGCGTGTGTGTGTGTGTGTGCGTGTGTGTGTGTGTGTGTGTGTGTGTGTGTGTGTGTGTTTGAACACGGATAAATTAAAAGGGATAGAGAGAAAGTTAAGTAAAGCACGTGAGAAAAGTAAAATATTGGGAGACGGTTAAAGCAGCCCGTTAACGGTGCCCCGATCAGTGAGCGGTCGTCGAAGAGAGGAAATTGCGGACGAGACAACCGTCTGGCACGAAACCTGCCGAGTGACTCAACGGCCAGGTGTGACCGGTTGTGACCGGAACCCTACATAGCTTCGGAAATGAGATATATGGCCCTGAGTCTGACCAATAAGCGCGCGCGTGCCGGTAAGTATAGCATTCATAAAACGCATATAATTATAACGCAATAAAAATTGTGATGGCGCAACATATATAAGGGAGCGCATGTATTTTCGTGTAAAAGCCTGTAGGGACGTTCCACGCGATTCCCGCACTGCCGCAACGCACGTGCCGGGACCCCTACCGCACGCAAACGGGGGACAAATAATACCCCAGTCACACGGGCACCCGTGAAGACCGTTTAACTCCCTCGTCTTTACGACAACAAAGATGCGGTTGGTGTCACACGGCCACCCTTACGCAAACGAAGGTGAACGGAGCATTTCGCAAAGGACGTCCAACGATCTCCCTTCGCAGCGAAACGAGGTACTCTCGTCTTCAGCAGTCTAGAGGTCAGAGAAAAATTTCGAGCACTATAAGTGGCCGCAGTGAAAGAATAATACATTTTAGCAATACTAAACGTTCTTTCGTTGTAGTACTCATTCACAACGCGTGTTTGTTTACAATATTTACGCCCGCCAGAGTTCACTTACTCTCAACACCGATGCCCTACACACCGTGCCTCGCGAGTCGGGCCGGCCGGCGCCAGCCGATCAACGTCATTACCAGCGCAATATCGCACCACTTCCTCACGTCGTCCGCTGTGTCACTCATGGCTGAAGAACACAAAATGTGCGCTCACGAAGCAAGGAAGCATAAAAACTTTCGTACCGGGCATGTACACAGGCAACAAAACAACTAAAAGCACAATGTGGCCATCGTCACTAGCAGCATTGCTACATTTAGCAAATGCGTTTTTATTTGAAATTATTTTCAATGGTTTGTTAGTCGCATACCTACTTTATAGTGCTTTTTTGTAAAAACCGCATAACGAGGATTCACAAAAAAATCAATAGGGATCAAATTAGAATCCTTTTTCGAGAATCAAACAGCGCCAGCTGAGCCCCTTCGCGGCAACTGTTACAACCTTGTCATTGCCGTGTGACACTGCCACAACTCCTTCTCCATCGAACACCCTAGGGGAGATTTACGTTGACGGTGTTCAACGGAGTTTGGTGGCGGCCGTGTGACAGAGGTATAAGCCAATTGGCGACGCTGCGGAGGGTGAAAAAGCGTCGCCAATTGGCTTAATTGCCCCCCACTTGCGTGCGGCAGGGGTCTCGGCACGTGCGTTGCGGCTGTGCGGGAAGCGCGTGGAACGGCCCGTAACGCTCGTTTCTCAGCCGTGAGTGACCGCAAATGGTCACGTTCTTTTCAAGACCCAACTCATTTCGGGGCATTCTCCATTTTGGCGCGGTGCTGATTTCGCTGTCTCTATTCGCGTTGCTGCTGTCGACCCCCCTCCGCTTTGTCAGCTTTCTTTTCCGGAGTAAATTGGCCCCCAAGCGCCGTTTCGGCGTCGTGCTACGTCATAAAACTGCAGCACAGCCGCAACAACACCGCCTCCGCACGCGCTCCGCCAGCTGCGTTATCTCCATTTCTTGTTTTCAACGACGATAGTCTTTCTGGGGATACTTCAACGCTGAAGTTTCGGTCTTTCTGTTTGTCCGTCTGTCAATGGATTCAGCCACTCGGGCGAAAGTTTCACCCTTTGCTGGACGGCTGCCCATTTTGATCTTCCGGGCTGCGTTCACACTATAGTGAACATTGTCGATCAAAAGGCAAATATTGCGCACGTTTAGGCGCAAAATTAATGCGGGTGTATTAGGTAGTGTGCGTGTTTATTTAGAAAATGCATAGTTACGTAATTTTAAACACCGCAGTGTTTGTTACGCTGCGCGTACAATGCGACACGGGTGTTTCCTGCGCTTCGCTAAAATGACACGGTGCTGCCACCTATCAGTTGCCCTGGGTTTTAAAAAAAAAAATCTTTTGCTAAGTAAGTAAGTAGGTGCTCCTAATCCCTTTTGGCACAGGGCAGGCGCCAGCAGCGCCACAGGACAAAGTTGTGCGCTTCAACGCACATCCATACACACGCACACACACATCACCAGTCAGGCGCTTGCCGCGCCACCGTCAAAAAAAAAAAAAAAAAAAAAAACATTTTGTGTTTTACACGCACTTCACGCGAACACGCACTCACACGTTTTCCACTTTACTGTTCGAAGAAAGAAAGGTCTGGTAGTAAATTGCCAGTTTCGCCACCAGGGGAAACGTGCCCTCGGCCAAGTCTATCCAGTGGCGTCGGCGTCGTTTAGATATTTTCTGTCGGCCCTTCGTTGCGCTGGACACTGTCGGGGTGTTTGTCCACCTGCCAGCACAGTCTGTCCCAGAGTTTTAGACGTCGCTTGGCACTCTCGGTGTGTTCGACTCGGGTGTCGACGGGATCATCTGGGAGACCCAGATATTCCGCCAGGTTTATCTTGGGTAGGTCCCTCGCTCCGAGTCGCGGGCAATCCATCAGGATATGTTGGATGGTTTCTTCCGTGGCCCCGCATAGGCGGCACGACGGGTCCGTGTCGAACAGTTCCCAATGCCGCTTCCGCGTGGGCAGTGACCCCGTCCTGGCTTGGAACAGGAGGGCGCTTTCCCGGTCGCCCCTGTAAAATGGCTCACGGTCTGGAGCCTGCTTGTATTCGAGGTATAACTGTAGGCTCCTTTTCTTTGCCGCCGACGTGCGCCACATCTCTGTGCTGGCTTCGGTTATAGTGTTTTTTGTTATTATACGCCATTCTCGTTCCGATTTTGCTTCTTCCAGTTTTGTGTTATGGCCGAATTTATTTTCCAGAGAAGCCAGTCGTTTCATCCACTGTGTTTTTATGCTTCTCTACAGTACATCCAGATGGCGTCCATATCTCACGCAGCGCCTCCAGACAGAAGACTATCGTATTTCGACGTCATTTGCAGTGAATCATACAGATGCGGGGCTTATTTTTTTACTTTTTTTTTTCGGACAATACGAACACGAATACTGTACGACGGCCTGGCGCAGAACATTCACAACCCATTTTGTTCAAGACTATCGAGTTCCAGCACTGCGTATACGTAGTGTCCATAACGGCTTTGCGCACGTAACAACGCCACGTTTCGAAACACGCGCGGACGCAGAAGTTCTCACGCGCACCACGCGAAACGCAGCGTTCTTATGTACGCCACGCAGTTACAGAGATTACATACGCAAAGCTAAAACTTACTACTAGGGCAAACGCCGTCGCCCCCCATTTCCCGGAGGCATAAGACTCATCCACCTCGCCTGCAACGAGGAGAAAAGAATACGCGACACTGGCCGAAGCAAAGAAATGCGTACCGTTCACTTCACGCAACAAATATACGTTAACAACAACCAAAAATCTAGTACACGGGATATTCAACGATGCAAACAAACAAAACGCGCGTGCCCGTGAAAACAGCCTTCGCAGCGGCGCCTCGCAACAAACGTTCGGCCTATCGTGCAACAAATATGGCCAGCGAATTCGATATGGCGCCTACGCTCTTCAAGCACCACGATCACCCGGTCGTGCACGTTACCCTTGTCACGCGATCTCTCTCCCCATCCGGCGTACAGGCAGGCGGCGAGGAGGGTGGCACGGGTCATGCCTAAATCGCACGCTCACATACACACACACGTAAAAACGGCGGCGTCAAGCAACCGCACGACAAGGAGCCGTATTCAAAGGCGGAGGAGCGCAACCGAAACACCACGTGTGAAGCGGAGCCGCCTCCCCGATGTTTCGCGTGTTCCGCAGCGGGACGTCCCAGAGAAGGCCGCGCGAGCGCAACCGTCGTCATAAAAACTGGCTCTTCATCTCTTCGCGCGCTACGGCGCCGCTTTTGAAGACGCGAGTCGTCCCGCCGTGTAGCGTTGGCGTCAAGGTGCCGTGTTTTCTGTTGCGAGCCAGCCACGGCCACCACAGATGCTGCATCTCGCCCCGCCGCGTTGGTCTAGTGGCTAAGGTCCTCGGCTGCTGACCCGCAGGTCACGGGTTCGAATCCCGGCTGCGCGCTGGCTGCATTTTTGATGGAGGCGGAAATGTTGTAGGCCCGTGTGCTCAGATCTGGGTGAACGTTAAGGAACCCCAGGTTGTCGAAATTTCCGGAGCACTCCACTACGGCGTCTCTCATAATCTTATCTTGGTTTTGGGACGTCAAACCACACAAATCAACAGATGCCGCATCTCGTCTTCGGAAACAACAAACTACGATTGTGCGAGGGAAGTTCCCGTGTTGAGAGCTCGGTTGTTGCATGCAGTATACACCGAGACACTGTTTCCAAGGGACAAAAAACACCAAATATTATAAAAGACTGGGCAACGACTTATGCAAGAAAGGCACCGCGATGCACTTTCGAAATGCACACTACATTTTTGTGTTTCTCTCTCTTTCTCTTTCCCTATTTTTCTCTTTTTGTCTGCGCCTCCTATGGACAGTTGCCGTTGGAGCTTGTTCGTCCCCTCTCGTCAACACGACAGCGGCCACAGAGAATGCATTGCATGACGCGCTTCAGACGCACATGCATCGCTGTCAGTTACATTGTAAGTTTCACGGCAACTTGTGCTTTTCTGATCTGCTCGTTTGTTGCCTATGAGAATTGAGTGGGAGGCCGTTAAGACAAGTACACTTGTGCAGCGTGTACTCGAACCAAACATAACATTGCACGCGTGGGTGCACAAATAAAATCTAGGAGGGAAAAAAAGGTCACTTTTTTTTTTTGTAAGAGCCCTCGCGACTATTCCTAATATCTCGACCATCTTCCCACCACCGGACGCGTGCTTCCACTCGCGGCGTTTCGCTGCGCCGTACTACTCCACAGCTTCGGCAACAGCCGTAAGTAGCGCGCTACCACGGTGGCGCGGCGGCAGCCGGGTCAAACTGTCAAGGAAGCTTAAGTTTTCCTCCTCTCGTGCGAGCATTCTGCGGAAAGAGCGGCGACACACCGGCGCGAACCGCCTGGCGCGATTCGCCGCACCGTTTCAATACGACGCGGGCCGCGACAAAACAGGCCAGAAAACGGGAGGACCATACACGGCGGCGACCGGGTCCGCGTTCGCGAGTAAACGTGTCCCGCGCAAAAAGAAAAAAAGAAGAAGAAAAAAAAAACTCAACAAGGATCTGAGAAAGAGAGCGGCGCTCGCAGCTTGCAGGACTGGATCCCTCGATCTTCATACAGTTCTGCGTATACATAGTGTGCTAGCGTAAACATGCGCTGGAGCATCGGGAGCAATCAGCTGACAGGAGGACAAACGGCCACCCTTCGCCCCGGGCGCGATTCGGTGGCACGCATCGGTAAAACGAAACGGTGAGAGAGAGAGAGAGTAAACGTTTATTAGTACTATCAGTAACTAAAGTGGGTGGGGCCCTGCGTCCAAAACAGTTCGCGGTGAGCGGTGTCGCCGATAGCGACGTCACGTTCTGGCAGTTCTCGACCAACGTTTCGACCGTATATATGAATGTGCGCATGTATGTATGTACGTATGTACGTATGTATGTATGTATGTATGTATGTATGTATGTATGTATGTATGTATGTATGTGTGTGTGTATGTACGTGTGTATGTACGTGTGTATGTATTGTGTGTATGTACGTATGTATGTATTGTGTGTGCTCATGCATGCTGCATGCCCTATACTGAAATCGGTCGAGTAAAGAGGGAAAGAGTAGAACAGAGAGCCTAAACGCGCGCAGTTCGTGGTAAAGACCGCGCAAACAGACGGCAATAGGCATAAAGAACTGCAGAGGGCAGGCGCTGAAACGAACAGTTGTTAGTTCGGCGCCCGTCCTGCGTCGTTCTTGGTGTCGCGCTGCGTTTACCATTTGCACGATGCTGCAGCGTATAAAGTTGCATCAGCACTGCAACCGCGTAGTAGCTGAAGCAAGAGTTGACTCACGTTCGTGGTTAGTCTACATTGGAGCGAGAAAAAGAAAGCGCAAACATTGTCAAGTATATCGGAGCATTGATGTCTTCATTGGAACGTAGTGATGTTTGTTGTGGTACACAGATGTGCCGAACTGTATGTGCCCTTATTACTGGTATGTTATGAAACTTTGTTTATTATACATGGTGTAAATAAACTTTTTTTTTTTCTAGACAGCAGAGCGACAACTCGAAACGCGCGGCCAGCAGCGTTACAGCCAAGGAGAGAGGAGTCCGTGGCGAGAAATAGCATGCGTCATTACTGTTCCCGACCCGCAATGCTTCTCCTGCAGTCTGTCCGCGCTACATTTACGAGCTCGATGGCGCGGGGCGAAATGTCGCGCCCACGAGGAACGATAGCGGGCAAAGAAAGAAATCCTCACTCACCACAGGAGACGGAGGAAGAGCGAGCGGACAACAGAAAGGCGCCGCTATATAACTCTCTCACACACCGGTGGACACCTTATCCACCACAACGTATACAGGCATGAAAAGAGCGAGGAAGGAAGGGAATGAGTATATAGCGTTATGACGACCGCGGAGCGACCTTCCCTCCCACCCGCTTCTCTCCGATTTATACGAGAGTAGAGCGGAAGACACGAACGCCGGTATATGGCTATAGAGTGCCCGTCATTTGGGTTGCGTTCAAAGAAGTCGCCGCCAACGAAGCATGTCGCTGTAAAGTTTATACCCGCACGTCTCCACCGGTATATGTATACCCATACGGCGCACTTCGTAGTCGGTAGGAGCTGTGCAAAGCAAAACGCCGTCCCTTCTGAAAGACGTGCGGGTGGAATTGTATAGTAAGGCTATTTTTAAACGATGACCATCGTCCTTTTACTGGGCCTTTGCAGCCGAGGCGAGTCGATCGCTAGAACGTCGGGCGGCCCGGCAAGCGTACGTGTACGTGTATATAAACACCGAGCGTTGTGGCCCTCGTCTGAAAGCGACTCCGGCGCAAACGTTTCGTCGAGTTCATCTCGAAGCGAGGCGGCGCTCGGAGTTTCGTCGTACCAAGGCGGCTGTCGCTGCAGCCTCTCTGAACCGGACGGGAATGCGCATGCGCACACCGCGTGCCGACGGCTGTTCAACAACAACATCCAAATACGTGGAGATGAAACATGTATATTGCGACACGGAAATTTTGTGAAATATAAAATAGCGGGCAGGAATCGGGCCGCGCTTCACGAAACAGATAATGACACAGAAATACACAGCAACCGTCATAGATAAGCTTATAAGATTTTTTTTCAGTTTATTATTTTTTGTCAACGTGATCCCCTCCCCGACGATACAATACACCATATTTCCTCAGTGCCACGAGATGCACTTCACTGCATATCGGAACTTTTCGCCTACGACTAAAAACGTGCCTACGTTTGCCAACCGTACTATACGACAACACTTTACAATCGGGAACTTTAGAAACAGCATCCGCAAACAGCCCTGATCACCTCCCGATTAAAAAAAAAAAAACAACTGCTTTTCTCAGTTTGCCCTCATTTTCAAGCGACTGTACGCTAGCGTATAGCACAAGATGAACGCGCGAATGCGACCGATAGTCTCCATTACAAAACCAAGACCAGTCGTTCTTAAATACTCGCTAATTATGAACGCTAAACTCACACTTTTGGAAAAAGAAAACCCTCGAGTTCACCTCGTTCTTGCAAAACATTCGACATCCACCAGCTAGAGCCAGTCCATACATTGGCACACGAACGTGTTAATTTTTTCAAAAGTCAACTTCAAGAACTGCCTGCCGGTCGACGAATGCACAAGACGGAGTTAAACATTCCGAGCCCGTTCCTTTCATTTCGCAATATACTGGGGGCCACCTTATAACCCAAGAGTTATAGTGAAGTTACCGCGCAACATGTCAGGAGAACAGCGTGAAAATAGTTTACAAAGCAGTGCCCACGCGGCAAATAAAACAAATGAGGCTATATATTCAGCGTAAAAATTTCAAATCATGAAAGTCATCAGCCTCGCGAGCATTCGGGTATACGCAGTTCAGGTCCAAAACTGTGCGCGAAGAAGAACTGCGTGAAATTGAAGAGAAGCGCTTTCATTTGCTTTCCTTCTCCATAGGAATGGCATAAAGACTGAAGAGAAAGGAAAGAAAAGCTATGATGGAGCGTGACCGAGCAGCAGCCACCGGTGAACTACGGCAGTCAGTTCCCCAAAACAAGGTCGCGCCGAGAACACGCACCCACAATACACTTTCACCAGCCACCGCATGCATGCAAAGGCGGCCCCCCTTTAAACACAAAGGGGCAGCAAACATAACAGCGCATAGCTCACCACGGCACGTCGTTAAGGCTTGCCCCGCGGAATTCATTTCGACGCAATTGCCGCTGGCCACTCAGTGACCAACGGATGACGAGGCCGGAAGAAGCGAGCTTGCTTGTATTCAGCGACAGCGCTTCTTTTGTGCGCGACCACCGACGTTGGCTGCATGCGCTGTAACGCAGTGCAAAATTAAGGAAGGAAAGCGCGCACAATAACGCGGCAAAAGCTATACGCGTTGCGTTGGCCATGCACAATGCCGCCACGCTCCGCCGTTCGCGGATATGGTTATGAAGGAGGTTTTCGCGCAGGCGCAGCATAACTGCGGCGGCACAACAATCTGACAAGGACTGCAAGACTGACCGCGCTTTCACGCCCGACACTTATGTCTATCTATTCTTCATTCATATCGTGGAGCACATAACGAACGTCATCCACGCACTGAGTGATTAGGAATTTTTAGAATAGCGCACAGCGAGCCCTTGCAGGTGCGGTTGCTGCCACTGCGCATGCGTCGTAACGCGAGTCACAGTTCGCGGCCTGGCCGCAGAAAATTCGAAATAGCGGGCGGGGTGTGCGGCCCGCAAAGTGCCGTGTGAAGCTTCCGTGCGTGTGTATTTGCGGTCGGGGAGCAAACGCTACTTTAAAACTCATATAGCGCCCGCAACTAAAGCAACGCCCGCAACACCTGCAAACGTTATTCTAAAATTCCCTATTGATCTGATTGATACAAAAACCAGCATATGATATGAGAGACGCCGTAGTGGAGGGCTCCAGAAATTTCGACTACTTTGGGTTCTTTAGTGTGCAACCAAATCTGAGCACACGGGCCTACAGCATTTTCGCCTCCGTCGAGAATGCAGCCACCGCTGCCGGGATTTGATCCGACGACCTGCGGGTCAGCAGCCGAGTACCTTAGCCACTAGACCACCGCGGCGGTCGATCCACGCACTGAAATGGGAAGCTTGTATGTGTATGTGACTTCAAGAGAAAGAATAGAGGAGCGGCCACGGCGTTCGATAAAGAAGGACCTTGGTAGTATACTTTAGTGCAAACTCAAACAACACGCTTACAGAAGAACGCTGAAATGACGAGTCAAATGAAGGTCTGTGAGAGAGTCGGAACGCGAAAGACATAAAGGGGTATTTGTAAAAAAAAAAAAAAAAACTAAAGCTGTTACTAGAAAAACAACGCAAGACATACTAAATAAAACCCGGACTAACCACAAGGTCTACGTGTGTAAGAACTTCACTTGTGAGAAAAACAGGCTTCAACAAGGGTGAGGCCCACGGGACGGCTATAAGCTCTCCCATAGTAGAGTACCTAGTACTCTAAATTGTCACCCACTTTTTCTAAACACCCTCTTATAGTACAGTACCAAGTGCTATCGTTAAATACTTTTTCTAGTCACACATGTTCATATAAATTGAAGTCTGTTTTGTAATCATCGTTAATGTATATCTAACAAGAAAACGTTCTGTTGAAATATTATTCACGTCTGTGACAACAAATTTTCCTAAACACAGTAGCCATGTTTCTTTTATTAATAGGACGTCTTTCTTCACATATATTCGTATACCACGGCCGCTGGATGAATCTTAATGCAATCTTTAACACGACAGTAACCCGAACCTTAGCTTGATACACATGCCATACATGCTCAACAAGAGACGCATACGAAGGAAGTGCTTCAAACGCAGGCAGGAATATGTTACTTTCCTCGTTAATTTTTAAACAAACCGAGGTTCCCTAACTACCTTCTTTCTTCTTCACTCCACAATAGTCCACATGATGCCAGAAATTAGAAACACCGCGGTCACATTTCCATACGACTTTATGTAGAAAGTCTCAGCTACCACGAATTGCTTCGAAAAAGCTCGCTCTCTCTCTCTCTCTCTCTCTCTCTCTATATATATATATATATATATATATATATATATATATATATATATATATATATATATATATATATATATACATGGACGCGACACGCAGTGCTTGAACGAAATTTCGTTTTATAATTGGCATACTCACAGCGGAAACTTAATATCAAGACGCATGCAAAAATTCGCAACTACGCCTATGAAGACACTGACTCACACAGCTTTGTCCCCGCGTGGCCAGCGTCGCCGTTCGTAATCTGCCCTTTACGCGGAACGTTAGGGAGCGCTAGAATCATCCTGCGCACTGGGGCGCGAGCGGGTTTGTCCCGCGGTATTTTTATCTATTTCGCGGGCATTCGTTATTAGCAGAAAAACGCTAATACTTCACACATATAAAGTTCAAAACAGTCTAATGGTATGTTTTTCAAACCGATGTACAACTTTCTCTTTGAAAATTTTTATGCGTCTTCGTTGCTTCAAAAGTTAGTTAATTAAACAGATCTAATTAAACAATATTTTAAACCCAAAAAATAGTCTAACTACAGGCAACGGCGAGCAAGATGCATTCGGTCGCGTCGTAATTGCGTGTGTCGGCATATTTTCAAACTCTGGCTAAAGTTACCTGGGGCACCCTGCGTGTATAAGTAAGACAAGTGAGAAGGAAAATACCCGTGTGACACGGACGAGCCAGCGACATTCAGGGCCTTTCGGATTTGTATACGGACCACACCGTGCTGGGTGCCTCGTACGTGCCACCCCAAAATACTCCAGCATTCCTCTATATACACTGACCTGACTTTATAACTTCGTCGTGGGTCATTCGAAACGAAACCCGCGACCGTGCACACAACCAGGTCGTTTTGATTCGTGTCCCCCGCGGCGGGTGATATTTTTAGTGTATAGGTGTTACAGCCAGACGCTCGAGGGCAACCACGAAGTTTCGCGCTTCGTCCGCGAGGAAGGCGCCTGCCGATTATTCGGCGGTGAAGCACGCGGTCGTCTTATATAGCCACAGGCGCATAATGGACACGCACGGATCGCAGAGAGGATGCAGACACGCGCACCTTTTTCCAAACCACGTCGAGGAAGTCAAAGGCGCTCGTGCGAACTTTTTCACGAGCGCTTCGCACACAGCATAAAACGGCTTGCCAGGCCCGCGAGCAAAAGAAAGAAAAACAAAACGGCCGCACCTCTCATGTCCCTCTCTTTCATATATAGAAGAATGGAACACTGTATCTACATGCGGGTTTGTTTCTCTTTTCCAGACTGACGTATAGTAGTAGTAGCAGACAACTTTATCAAGGCAGCTAACGGTTTCCTAGCTGGCGAGATGCAGAAATTTGCGTTCCTGTACCGTATGTGTTCACACATAACTGCACTACGTCTACTTTGGGATAAGGGGTTTTACAGCAAGAATGTACAAATGGATAGAAGGTGAAAAATTGCGGCAGTTGGCGAGTCCGTCAGTGAGCTGTAACTAACATAAAAAACTATAGCCACGCTACCTCCTGGGGTCATGTTCATGATTGTCCCATAGTTGAGCTTCTGTCAACATATATAGATATGCAACGCTGACACCCTCGACCCCAAGAATCCCAACGCTTAAAAATCCTTCAGGTGTTCTTCATATAATTGAAGCTAACGTCGCCAAACGCAATCTTTGAAGCACGCATCTCGTAAACGTGGCGAAAAAGAGATCAAAAGACACTTCGACACATGAAAAGCTGCGGTACAAACACTGAAGCCTCACGTTTCAGCTTCGATGGTTATCCATCTGTGAGAAACGCTAGGGCGCGGGGAGTTTTTGTTTGCTTGTTTGTCTGTTGTTGACGGGCAAGGCGTGATCGGCATATAATATGGCTCCAAAATCCACCTCTTCTCGGGCTATGCGGATTCTATTTTTCTCCAGACACATTCCTATCCCATGATGTCCCGCTCAGATGGGTCGATACTGGCTTTGTTTAGAAGGTGTTTAGAAGGGGCGCCAAACGAAACACCGGCGAAGTGTGTGAAAGATGATGCAGAATCAAAGTAGAATCGCGACATTATCGTTCCGAAACCAAATGAACTGCATAATTTGCACATCGCGACCCTGTCCGTCGGGCGGGTGTATCGCCCCATTCCACGCCACCACGACCTCTCTGCTACATTTGGCACTATATACGTATTCTTACTGCCACGCATGCGTCAAATTATACCGCACCCGGTATAATGCATCGATCAGTCGGCGCAAACGCCGGCTAAATTTGCAAAGTTCAGTCCTTAATACCGTCCCACATCGCCTTTCCATCTGGTATAAAAAAAAAAAGGGGGGGGGGGGGGTCTTATTGGAAATTGTTAAGCACCACGATCTCATCGCAGAGAATTATGATACAGTTCCCCATGCGACAGATCGCTAAGCAGCAGACTGAGACCAATTCGTATAGCACGGCCTCATATAGAAATCTGAACTTAACGATGCTGTGAACCTTACACTTATGCTCCTCCTTTATTTTTTTATTTAATAATACTGTCAACCCTCGCTTGAGGGTCATAACAAGGAGGGAGTACAATAGTAAGTACAAAGAGAAAATCAAAACAACTGGCACTCATAGCAATGCACACAAGAAACAAAAATTGGCAGTAGTTCAACCATGACCAAAATAAGCATCAATTTCTCTGTCAACAGATCGCACATAACTATTATTAACGACATGATGGGGTAAGCGATTCCATTCTTCTATAGCATCCGGAAAAAATGACCACCGAAAGATGGGAGTGCGAGCGTTGAAAGGTTTAATGGGGGCATCATCATTCAATCTAGCGCTACGTTTTCCGGGAAGGCGTATGTACTCGTCTTTGGGCATTTTTTTTATATCCCCTGCATTGTACCGTGTAACGTTTTAGGTTTTTGTCTTCGGATTCCCAATGGTTCTAAATTGCACGAATTGAGCATGTCAGTATACTGAATCCCGCCTTCTATATCAAGAGCGCAAAAACCATACTGCACGCCTCTGAATACGTTCTAATTTGGTAACTAAGTGTTTTTGGTGAGCCCCGCCGCGGTGGTTTAGTGGCTAAGGTACTCGGCTGCTGGCCCGCAGTTCGCGGGTTCGAATACCGGCTGCGGCGGCTGCATTTCCGATGGAGGCGGAAATGTGTAGGCCCGTGTGCTCAGATTTGAGTCCACGTTAAAGAACCCCAGGTGGTCGAAATTTCCGGAGCCCTCAACTACGGCGCCTCTCATAATCATATGGTGCTTTTGGGACGTTAAACCCCACATATCAATCAGTGTTTTTGGTGAGGGCTCCAAACCACGCAGGCGTACTCCACAGTCTAGGCCTAATATATGATTGGTATGCAACCAGCTTAACGTGTTTCGGTCATTAATTACACATAATTAATAAACTTAATACGCGCGCGCGCGCGTCTGTGTGTGTGTGTGTGTGTGTGTGTGTGTGTGTGTGTGTGTGTGTGTGTGTGTGTGTGTGTGTGTGTGTGTGTGTGTGTGTGCGTTCGTGCATGCGTTCGTGCGTGCGTGATTATATATAATGGACGGCGCCAGAAAAAAAACTGCCAAAAAAAGCTCCATGTGTACGCGATTCCTTGCTTGACATGACGGTTTTTTATAGCGAAACCTGTTATGAGATCAGAACAAAGGCCGTTTATGGCACCGTTGTGGCACACCGCAGCCGCCGGTGTCCGGCTATCGCGCAAAATGATAAAAAAAGGCCTTGCCTTCGCGCAACGCGCAACACAGTCACAGCGAAAGCCGGAAGAGCCTTTCCTAGCCTTTTTTCAAACTCTAGTTTGGTAACTGCTACACGCATAATTGCAGAGTACACACTACACCATAAAACATCATAATTCTTGTGCAGTGGGTAGGGATTCACTATGCAATACTTCGTCATTCTTTGGAGAGGCGTGGCACCCGCTACAAAACAAAGTAATTTTGTGCATTTTTTTATGCTGCGCGGCCGACGAGAAAGAAGAATTATGCCTGAAGCTTTAGTAATGGGACGGAGCATTCGCCGATCCACTCCTTACGCAATTCGCGTAGTTTGACGCTTGGTTGTTGCTTAGCTGTTGTACAACACTTTATTACTCACACTAACGCGATTCCTTTCCTGACATGAAGCCTACTACATAGGGTCATTCTGCGACGCAGCTTCCACCACCGACGTGGCTCAGTGGTAGGACACTGGGCTGGCATGCAGGGTACCCACGTTTGCACCCAATCCCGTCCTTGGTGTCTTTATTCGCTCAGTTCTTGTTTTATATATCGTGCGATAGGGGTTACGGACACCGGCGGCGGCGGCGGACAACTACAGCGCACGCGACCCTTGTTGTGATCTCATAACAACTCTCACTGTAAAGATATCCAGGATGGAACGGCATTCAAACCTGGGCCCTCCTTGTGACAGCCCATTGTACCACCACAAAGCCACGGCGGTGCTCGGAACGCCTTCGCAAGCTGACCCTACACAGGCTTCGAGTCGAGTATATAGGGGTAACGCTAACATATTTAATATAGCGTGGTAGAAGCGTAAAATGACAACCATGGCATCACTCAAATCGAATTGCGCAACGAGTGGGTCGTTGAATGTTTCCAAAACATTACAAAGGGCTTAGCCATAATTCTTCGTCATCACCTAGCACAGAATCAACAATTTGCTTACAACGTCTTACAAAACGGTGTATAGCGGGTACCCCGGTTGTCCGCAGACTTGCTTACTTCACAAAGATTACGACAACTTATGACGGAGCGGGTACCTTGCAAGTGTATTTGCATAAGTCGCTTAAAGAGAGTTTACAAAGACCTCTAGAAATGTCTCTCTTCCAACTTATGCTGTGACTGTGATACGCTTCTCGCGCAGGCCTGGTCTTCGTTGCGGCTGTGGTTTAGTTTTCTAACAAAAGAACGTATCGTTGTGAACCTCGTACGCTGATCTGAATTGCCTCGCCTGAAAGGTGGCAACGTGGGACTGCTGAACTTCTGCTAAACTTCGTGTTGCGACAAAACGGCTAGGTTTCACACGTGGCCGATAGAACCAATCTTAGGCAAATCCACGTACTGCCGACAATTCCCATACTGGCCGAAGCGTCTTACATTTCACCTTTCATAGACACTGCAGCAGCGCCACATTTCCATCTAGTACACGGTTAAGAAATTGGATGTTTGTAAAGGTGCGACAACGATAATTGTTAATTTCAACCACAACCACCCCTCCCCTCAGATTCAGCTTTTCTGCAACGACGTCGTCGGACGAATGATGGAAATGCGAGCAGCGAAAAGAGGGAGAAATAAGCCGTGGCGGCAACGGGTGCCCCAAACCGGTTAGCAACGGAAGGTGGATTATACCCAGGCGGCATATGCGTCGCTGATGTGGCGCAATACGCGCGTGCGTAGATACATGGAAGTCCGGCCTGGCGACGGAGCGACATTCGCAGAAGATCCATTAGCAATTGCTGACGTCCCATCCACGAGAAGGCGACCAAACGAGCTCCTTCGCGAAGTGGGTGGGGAGTTAGCGAATAGAGAAAAAAAAGGAGCAAATGCGCTATGTGACCTTCAAGCAGGCTATGTACTGCCTGCCCAGAATCAACGTCCAGCTCGTGGACGTGTTGCGTCCAGCGATCATTCGAAAAGGAGGGAAGCATGCCACTCCATTGGGCAGCACGATTCGGCACACGCACCTGAATGTCATTTAACGTTGAACTACATAGAAAAGACTTTAAAGGTTCTCTAGTGGACGAAAGTACACCGATACGTGAAGTTGCAGGTCACGGAGACAAGTACGGTGCTCGTTCAACGAGGAAACGTTTAAATGGACGGTGGGCGTACATAATGAGTCAGTTCGCTTAATCATATACACCAAGTGGTGAAAGACGCAGAAAGGTTTAGCGCGTCCAGTACGGGGCAAATCGAAATACGCTTAACACGCACGCGCGTTTCTGTAGGAATCACCAACAAGGCCATCCTGCAGTCTTTGACGAAATGCATCCAAAGTATCATGTGGGTCTGCATTCCGTGGTGGGAAATAGAGGAGGAAAAATTAAAGCTGCATAAATCAGAATTTTGTCCCAAAACAGCACTTTCTTTAACGTATTTTGTCTCATCGTTTCGGCTACTATGCACATGCCTTATCTCTCTCACACAAACACACACGCACACGCACACACACACACACACACACACACACACACACGCACAAAGGTTAAGACAAGGAAAACTTGACCTCCATGACAGCTGTGAATTGCAGGATACGTGCGTGAATGTGTGTCTCAGAAAGAGATACTGTGGCAGGGAGAAAATTTGCGCGCCTCTCATCTCTCCAGGCGCTTCAATCGGCGAAAATTTAGGTTAATCAAACCACGCCCCTTCCTACCTCGCGTCAGCGATCGACTTTTCCTGCACACGCCTGAGAACCGCCAGCTGATCCCTGCACACGGTCGACAGTTTTTTTCCCTGCCTTAGTATATTCGTCTCTACTACTACGACTGCTCCAGTCGGGCCAGTCTTTCCGCTCAAAGCGCGGCTCCTCCCCGACACACACGCCTCAGAGCGATCACCACGGCAAAAACGAACCGAAGGCTACCACCACGCTCGAGGCCGACCTCCCATAATCCCGCAAGGCCTCATTACACTCGTTTCGTCGGGCCATGGAGGAGAGATATCGAACGCACCGCCGACTAGCGGGAACACGACGCCCGAGTGGCGTGCAGGAATGCGATGCTGAGGGCGCCGTACTATAAACACAGAGGGGCTCGTGCGAGAACCTATATCCCTCCGTACGTGTGGCGAGGCCACGAGAATACGTGCCCACGTTTCTCATCCAGGCTATAAATACGTACACATACATACACACATAGGATCAAAACGCCGGTTGTGGGAATTACGTGCTCGAAATCACCTGTCACGGTTCCGCCAGGTTTTTTTTTAAAACTCTCAGGTCACAGGTCAGCGACCAAGGCTGCCTCTATGAACAGTAGCTGTGTTATATATATATATATATATATATATATATATATATATATATATATATATATATATATATATATATATATATATCGAAGTATAGGCTGTTGTAGATTTATTCAATTCATTCGCTCTCTAGTAGGAGTTGGAAAGGTAACCTGAATTTCGGAAGTGTGAGAAGCAAAATACCTCCCTTTTTTTAGCTGTGAACAGAAAGACGCCAAATAACTCTTAAGTACGTAGCCGTCATTAGGCACCAGCACGCACAGAAGGGCGGCGAGAAGTAATTGGGTAACAGGCACGTGTTTTCGTTGTGTGTGCTTGTACCAGTGTTTTCAAACAAAGTAACTATGCAGTGATTCGCGTACGCAATCACGTCCGGTTATGACCACCGCGCACATGTCATACGCTAAGGCCTGCTTTGATTAAGTGCAGTAATTTTTTTTTTTACGGAACTAGCGGGCGTATTACCAAGCCACCTGAAAAAGCTCATTTGCATCATAAAGATCCAAGCGCGATTGTCTCGTGATTTAGTTAATGGAAGAGAAGCTCTGTTGTAAAACTTCAACAACGCAAGCACAACGAACCGAAGACTTCGGCATCCTAATATAAAACACTACATTTCTTGCTTATCCATCAGAAAGTTTTCAATAAACGAGTACGAGGGCCTTTCAAACCGTAGCCACGGGAACTGTATTATCCTCTTTGCCAACTTTTCCCGAACATATGTCGAACGCTATATTTCCGATATGCTTCTGGTTTAGAGTTGGGATTCAGAACTTCACCCGCCGACAGCCTCCCGCCGTCGGGCGAGTTAGCCAGACCCGCTAATCTCAGCGAGTTTTTACAGCCTCTTCAACAGAGGCCCGAACGTCGGTTCGCTGCTTGGAGACATGGTGATTGACAGTTAGTTGACCTATAGTCTTCGAGTAACACTGGTAAAGTTCACTGCCTTGGCATCGTAACATCTCGAGGAAGGTTGCATGTGCGTCCTCATTTAGCTACTTCCAAAGGTCCTTACACCAAACTTATCAGAGTGCGTTAGTACATAATTATTGAATTGTTACGCACAATCAAATGTCACACTCAATCATTTCTTCACTCGGCCATTACAATGAAAGCTCTGCACAATACCTTCTGTAGTACGGAGGAACATACCTCCCTGCCTTGCTTTTTTTCTCGTTTTTCTACACTCGGGATTTTGGGTTACATTCTTTCATTTTAGGAATAACACGAAGCATTCGGTTTGCACCAAATGACGCTGTAACTTTAACGATACGGTCGACAAATCATTCTTACCGTGTCAGTTTTGTCATGTAATACTTTTGAAACTCCGTTTTCGATGGAGGATACTGAGTCATGCCTGTTTCTAAATAGTCATTCGCAATAGGCAGACGACTCGAGTTCCAGTAAATCCTAAGCTGACGTTATGCATACTTATGAGCAAAAAGATACGTGTTGATGGTCGTACTCGTTACAATTAAGAAACCTCATCTAGATCACATTGCTTTACATCGCAACAGAATCGGTTGAGTATGAGTAGAACTACTGAGAAGACTTACGAGAACCCCCCCCCCCCCCCCTGTACGTACTTACATTCAACTATAAAAAAAACATACACCCTAGCAGACACATATTGAAATCATGTTCTCCTCGCAGCAGTATCCGACAAAACATCTTATTTTTTATTTAGTCGCAGCCATGGGCACAAGTGAAACGTCAATGAACAATAGCGATAAGTTGGCAATATAATATCACTTCCAGCATTTGGGCGCACGCTCGAGTCGGTGCCGGTAAAACAGGAATGATAACGATGGCCGCGAAGAACAATATCCCCTATGTCATTGTCCATGGCAATCACCAGTTATCATTTACAATGCCATTCGCGGGCTACCTCCCCCACCTCCCCCATCCAACACAATTGACAATCGGGCATGCCAGACGTCGGCTTCACAACGTCATTCAATGTGACTCTGCGATATCATCTGAGCTTCGCACGCCGTTCATTACGGGCGCACAGGCAAGGCCGGTGACTGAACGAACAAGCGCAGCTGTGAAATGAAGCCACCAAGCTCGCGTCGGCGGTATTGCGATTGTGTGAGCCCCGGCCGTTAATGGAATAAAGTTTGAAGTGATGTGCAGAAATTGACGCTGTTCTGCAGTGTGCAAGTCATGGGATACGGGCTGGAACGAAACGTCGCGAGAAACACCACCAGCTAAATTCGGGCGAGCAAGCGCGCGGTCTTCTTAATGAAGTCGGAGGCAACAACAAACGTAATTAAAAACTGGACAGGTTGGCAACGGTTCACTCTTTCTTAGTCCTCGTTCATTGTGCGCTGTGTTGCTTATACCCGCTTTGAATGAGACGCAACAGATCAACGAACAGAATTGAATCAGACGAACAGAATCAGACGCAACAAAAACAGGTCAAAACACAGCAGCTTGATAGAAACTGATAGGCACAGATGACGCGACAAGCGAATAGCAGCCAGAGGTCAGCGCGAGTGTCGCTTAAGTACAGGTGGAAATTTCATACAAGCAATGCAACAACACCAGCCATTGCCTTATATGACTGTATGCCCACATCCTCTCTCACGAGTCAAATTCTCAACTCGTCGTACTACATTTCGTGCGGCGTGCAGCGGGAAATGGCGATGTCAGGACCTGGAAAGGGACAAAAGCAGCGACGCTACCTACGACACTCGAAACTTCGACATGCAGACGTGATAGGGCAACTGATCGAGCGGGAGCACCGCGGGATATCCGGTCACTGACACTTCGCACGGCACAGGACCGGGCGCATGAGGAAAGGCAGCGTGCGTGGGAATACCAGCCTTGATTTAACGACGCGGAATTCGCGATCGCACGCACAGAGGCACTGCGAGGAAGCTGCGGCTTCCGCGCGAGCCGTGGCGTTGTTTACACGCCCCAGGCTCCAGGAATGCCGCACAAACCGCGAGTTGGAACCGCGCGCTCAACGCAGCTCTCAACGCAGCTGCGAAAAGACAGACTCGTCGGTCTTTTTTATCGTCAGCGCGCCAACCGGGCTGCCAAGTCAAGGACGCGTCGGACTTGGCGCGCCCGCAACCTCCATGCATCCCCCCCTCGAAACCGGTGCCGGCTGATCATAAACGGCTACGCGGCGTTCTCACGAGATTCCACCCTTGACGCACCACGCGCGCCGGCGTTTCGACGGCTCACGAAAAGGAATTCCCGCGAGCGCGCCGCCGCCGGACGGCGCGCGCGTGACGTAAATCATCGGCGCAACCGACGAAGAAGTTCTCACAACGAAACGAAAGATTTACCACCGCCCTCCCAGCACGCCGCCAAGACTGGCGTGTTTCCGTGTTCCGTGCAGCATGATATACAGCGGCGGCGCTACGAAAAGTAAATCGAAACACAGCCGCGAATCTCTGCGCGGTGAACGAAAACAAGAGTGTCAGGCACCGTCCTGCAAACCGAACCCATTCATTCTGGGAGGCCGAAAACGCGCTGTCACGACGCTTGTCGAATCTCGTGCCGAGTATCAAACGAGAAACATGCAGTGTCGAGCGCGACCGAGCCGTACGATTCAAACGAGATCTAAGCCTAACCTCGGCAACGACGGGACGCGCCGAGAGACAGAACATCTGAGAGGCGCGGGCGGCGGCAATGCGCGGGGAGCAATCCGAGACTGGGCATGCAGGGGGTCGTACTCACCAGTTCGGTCGACTCCCTGACCGCTTGCGAGACAGTTTCGCGGGCTTGAGCCGCGGTCCCCGGCTTGCTGAGTCCTCGCGTGAATTTCCGTTCTGCCATTTAGCACATAGCGGCACAGAATCCCGAGAAACACCAGAGAACGTGCGATACATTCACCGGGAACGTCGCGAACTCCGTCACAACTTCGCCATGACTGCTTTGATGAACTACGAGAAAAAAAGTTGCCCGAGAGATGTGGCGCCATCTATTGCGCTTCAGAAGAAACGCGCGGAAAGCGCGAGTGTTCAAAAATATGACTCATGCGCTAAGAATTTTGCGCGCAACTGACGCGGCTTGGGAGGGCGGCGAAACAGATGGCGCGTCACTAGAGCACCCGGTAAAGCTACGCTCGAAGGTGGCTTTGGCTCCGACATTGTCAACTATTTTTGACCCACCATGCTTTTCTTTTCTCCATGAAGGAAAGAAAATGCTCGAAAATCCAGAGGAAGTATTAAAACTTTTTCTTCTCATTGGCGTTAATATTGAACTGGCTCCATGAATGCTAATGTAGCAAATTGGGCTAGTTGGAACAAACTCATCATAATCTGCGCACAAAAATGGCACAAAAAAACACAACACGAGACCATCGCTTGTGTCATGAGTCAACACCTTTCTTGTGTGCGTGGTGTTTTTTTATGTCGTTTCTGTGTGTTCATCGTAATCAGATGTCCATAAATGCTTCCTAGAAAAGTTGGATGTGTTTACTCTCTTTTTTGCCATTTGGGCACTGACAATAACACGTGCCTGGGAGACAAAGTATATGCTTTTCGTGTTGAATTTAAAGTTGGGCAAAGACAAATAAAGAAAATATTTTAGATTACTACCCTCAATTTTAGGTGACACTTCTCCGATGTCTGTCCTCTCTTCTCTTTATCAACAAAGCGAGACGAACTAAACGACGAGCAACAAGGGTGGCATATAAGAATACTTGCTTGGGCGAGTTGGTAGCTATTGATTGTTACGTCATTGCGCACTGCTTAAAAGAAGAACACTTGACATGAAGGAATAGGCGGACACAAGGGAAAACTTTCAACTGATTTTCTTAGACAGACACATTATGCTTTTATACAATCGTGTTTCATGGTTATAAAAAAAACAGGCTTACAAAAATTATACTCAAAATTTTTTAAACAGTGCAATTCAAAGGACTGGAAATGCCGAGGTAATATGCACATGTCACATATATTACATTGCGGGTTAAGATACATCATTTCTTTCTGTTTTAGTTCCAAAGAGGCCATACTGACGCCGTCATCTTCCAGGCGGATAATCTCGGATGCCTCATTCTCAAGTGCGCAGTCCGCAATCTCAGTGCGCAATAACGTAACAATGAAGGGTGGCAGAGTTGATAAACAAAGTTGTAACTAAAGTTAAGGTTATAAAGAAAGCATAGGAAACATCAAATATATCAGAATTTCAAGTTTGTCATTTAACTTTGTCTGACCTGACCGTCAGTTTGTAATCTAACAGAAACAGCGCTCTAAGAAAACGACATAATTAGAGCACTGGAAACAAAACAATCGGTTCTTGCACGTGGTTGCAGGTACGTCACATCCGGGAACGAGAGCACCGAGAACCGCCACATTTGTCAACATATGCAGCTGCCTGGAAGCGTAGTCGGGATCGTTGATTGATTGATTTGATTGATATGTGTGGTTTAACGTCCCAAAACCACTATATGATTATGAGAGACGCCGTAGTGGAGGGCTCCGGAAAATTCGACCACCTGGGGTTCTTTAACGTGCACCCAAATCTGAGCACACGGACCAACATTTCCGTCTCCATCGGAAATGCAGCCGCCGCAGCCGGGATTCGAACCAGCGACCTGCGGGTCAGCAGCCGAGTACCTTAGCCACTAGACCACCACGGCGGGGCAGTCGGGATCGTTACAGCGGCAATATATGGTTTTCGGTCACGGTACCAGCTTCACCATGACTATTTGTGCCATTTTTGGATACAGGAGATGAAGTGGAACTTCTGCTTCTAAAGGCGAGGCACAGTCACGCGTTATAATGATTAGTTTTCCCACGATTAATACAAATTAGTGAGCGTGGACAAGGATGTCACCCGAAAAACTCCGTATCACTTGGCTGACAGACGGACAGGCAGACTGATGGATGGACACACGGACGGATGGATCAATGGACGGGAGCAAGGAGGAACAGACGGACGGACACACCATCCGTTCGTTCGTTCTTGCTTCTATTGCTTAGTGTGCACGAATCTATTGCAAGAAGTATCGCTGGCCCCCACAGCGTTTCACGTGCAACAGGGAAGGTGCAGCCGCTGCATGATATGTCCATCAAAGATTAAACACAATGTCCGGGTCACCATTTCTTATTGTGATGAAACTTTTTACTGTTGGCCAAGGCAACACTCAGAGCTGAGGTTTCGAAGTTAGTTGATCGAAAAAAAATTTTCGACTGAAAAAAGTTTATGTATTTTTGGCTGCGAAATAGGCTATTACACCGATTTCACGATTTCTGAACTTCGAGCGCACCTAAGAAGAAAAAAAGAAAACGATGCACTTATTATTAGTAATAGTGTATATTCCCCTCGGGGAAAAAGTGGTACAGAATCCACTGAGTCAAATAGTTTTTGTTTTTGTTTTTTTACCTAATGGAGCCCAGCAACACTTTTTGAGCATAGTCAGAAAAGGCTGCCGATCAATAGTAGAGGCTCCCGACAACATGTGAGCCAAATTATATAGTGGAGCACGCGGCCTGGAATTCACAATAAATTATCAAAGTCAGCTATAAATTGGTTTCTTTTCTATCGACAAATCAAGAAATATGCCCAAAATCACACATAGCAAGCCCATTTATCAGTCATTGGCTGATTTGAACATGGCGCGCTCTCTCGTTACAGAGATCGCCGCGGGAGGCTGCTACTTGTCCACGCGTGCACGGGCAATCAGGCTGAAAAAGCCGCACATCCGAAGAAAAAGAAGAAAAAAAAGTGTTCAAGGTCACGACGCGCACGTGACGTTTTTGTCTGCCCCTCACATTCCTAAGTTCCAGCGCTGTAGTCGGGACGAGAGAAGAGAGAATGCAATTGCAGCGTGTGACAAATCTTTGTAACTCCGCTCTTACTCGATGGATTCCTAAAATTTTTGCGGCGTTGGATTTGTGAGGCAATATGCTTTTCCAGTGAATTCTTTCTATGGTTTCTTGAAAAAGTATTTCAGGGCCAATTTAATGGACAACTTTGGAGAAAATATATCTTAAAAATAACAGACCCCGCGAAATACCTGTGATTCGCGAATTTACTGCTTCAAACAACATAAACTTAGGATAATCAAAGTCGGTACACGTTTTCTTTGATACTTTCGCTTTCTTTTGAAGTAACTTTTGTGGTCTCATCGCTCTTCGTTTTACCTCATAATGGTGATGAAACGTAAGTAACTCACCTAAAACACAGAAGTTTGCAAAATATTTCCCTCAAAAAGGTGATTTTCAATTTTTTTATAATCCCTCTGATTGAAGTCAGGAATCTAACTATCTATCAATCTGGGTAAAAAACAAAAAAATGATAAAACGCTGCATTACTTCGTTTGCAAACAAGTTGTAACACATCACAGTTGACAAAGTCAGCCTTGTGGCCACGTCATTCGATTGATAGAGAAAATCGGATATAAGTTGTCTAAAAATATTTGTACGTGATATAATCACAAAACAGCGATTACACAACAACAAATGCGCAGCCAGGTGGCTTGGTTCAGGATACTTTGTATTAAGATCAGCCACTTGTGAAACCCGCGGCCGCGCCCGCTGGATGCGGTGGGCACTCACATTATAGGTACATCACTTCTGCTTCGACGCTGAACGAGCTCTACTTGCGCATGAGAACTGCGCTCAGAGGGTGAATGAGATAACGAATGCACAACTGTGAAACGTAAAGGCTGTTAATTAGTTCCCTGCAGCTTACCCGAACAGAGTGCAATGAATCCGAATAGACGAGAAAATAGCGCGAGAACCCTTCAGCAAAGTCCCAAGACTACTTTCCCCGTGAAGCCGTGTTTGAGACCCCTGGTCAAGTGACATTCTGCCGTGACTGCGCCCCGATAGTCGTAGCACTTGGTGCTCTTATTAACTGCTTCTAAAAATTGCGCTGAACGGAGATTCTGCTGGAATGTAAAACGAACAAGACCGAATATTGTTGAGCCTTGGCTTTGGTCCATGAAGATGAACCTTCTGTGTTTCATCAGGGGTTCTTGTTCTGCATTGAAGTCCTGGTGTCATCATGACTATAGTTTTTGAGGACCCGTTCATAAAGCAATAACGTTTCTTTCTTTTCCATTCCCGTTGCCGCGAGGGTCTGACTTGACGAAGAAGGCGAAGTTGATGCGAGAAACACCATTGTGAAAACTAGCAACAAGAATTTTTTTTTATACGCGGGTTTGACGTCCTGAAGCTACGATGTCATTAGAGAGACGCCGTAATTATCCCCCACCTGGGGTTCTTTAAGGTGCACCTAAATTTAAGTAGACAGGGCTCTAGGATTTTTGTCTGCATCGAAAATACGGCCACCACAGCCGGGGTTCTCGCGGTGTGCGTTGACAGTGAAAAGAGATTTGGCAATTCATTTAACCCCTTACTTCTGATACCACATTATGAACTAGTAGTAGGTGTTTACCTGACCAGAACGCATGGAGTGCATGCGCACATAAGCACACCTGTTTCGCGCAGCTTTTACCGTTACATCTCGTAAACCCGACTATGGCTGTCCCTTCTCTCAAGTCAAGGCGCTACACTCAACGGGCTCTGACTATGAACTGCTTAAGTGACAGACAGCTGAGTTGGAGAGCAATGAAGAACAAAAGATTCGGTAGTTCCCGCGTACCTTGGAATCGACGTTATGCGAAGCATGCGGAGGCAAAGTGACCGCGTTTCAATTTTTTATACTGAGTGACTCGTTATGAAATGACGCTAAACATGCGTAAAAATGTTGCATGCACAGATATATGTGGAAACCTGTCTGATGTTTACATAACCAGTTGTCTTACCTTGCGCAACGATGCCAGCAAAAACATCAGTACTGAGAAAACTAGCAGCGATAAGCTGATATGAAGCGATGGTGTTCGCGAGCTATGGTATAGCTCTGGACACTGCTTCGTCACTCATTTTCAGCGGACGGCACCTAACTACAGTTCATGTTAACCTGACATGACGACTGTATTGTAGGAGTACATACGTGATGTTTATAAAGTTGGATAGTCAGCACTGCATACGCCGTGGAAGTTTTATGAACATTAGGATCTATTTTTTGAAAAGTTGTTCCGAGACCTGAATACATGATCGCTGCCGCAGACTGCTTGGGCTCGATTACTGCTGGGATCCTGACGTACATTCTTTGCATTCGTTGGGTCAAGACGGCCGATGTCAGGTTTCTCTCAACAAGCACGCGTTAAAATAACCGTTGTGTGATGTCACCGTTTCTTGGCAGATACTAAGTGTCAATCTTCCGTGGCACGTACCGGCATGCCAGTGGCACATACCCGCCCACGGGTATGTGCCACTGCCTGGTGAGAAGTGTTTGACGACGTAAGCGACGGGATTGGGACACTATTCAAATCTTGATCAGCTCGTCATATTCGTTGAACCATATTACCCTCCGATATAAGATTAGCTCTGACATGGTAAGCACTACACTAGTAGTTCAAAATTCGCGCCAATATTCTTTGGTTGCGCTACTGCTCGGCAGAGAGCAGTACAAGAGCGTAATTCTGCAATTTTCACGTGCGAGGCTACGGCATGTGAGAGTAAAAACAGCACAAAACGAGCTCGCGCGCATGTGTGTGCATGTGTGTTTGTGTGCGTGCGTGTGTGTGTGAACGTGTATGTGAACGTGTGTGGAAGTAGCTCGAAGTATTCACCACGGTTCACTTCAGAGAGGTCAGTAGCATAAAATTCAGGGCATGATCATAACGAAAGTAAATCAGTAACATATCCATCAATACTGGTAATTGAGAAAACATATACGCAAATGTGCAACGACCAAGGCTCGTGATTTTCTGTTTCATATTTAAGAAAAAAATTGGTGAGTAAATACCTGCAGTCATAACGAAATGAGCCTACCCAGGTGAAAATTTGTAACCGGGAATTCAGCTGGTTTCAACTGGCAGTTCAACTGGTTCAAGAAACACATTTCCAGTTGGAAATGCATTCCCAGTTGGCAACACCCTGCTGCCTACTGGGACCAGTTGGGAATGGATTCGGGACCAGTTGTCGATTCCCACTTGGCTACTGGGACTAGTTGGGGATGCATTCCCAATGGGGAATTCTGAAATATTCTCAGTTGGGAACCGGCCTGATTCCTCATTAGTGCCAAAATGTGCATGCGCTCTAGCTAGTTGAAATAGTCTTGAACGGGGAAACATTTATTATTCTAAGAATATCAAACACTGCAAAGGACTGAGTGTTGAGTGTAGAAAATTATCCTGATTTATTGGTATTACAAAGAAAAAAACAAAAGTGGCACACTGTGCCGACTGCTGCTGCAGCTGACTTGAACCAGCACTGTGGTTGCGCATGCAGTGCAAAGCTTGCTCCGCTCGGCTTTCATGTCCCGCAGTTTCGTGCTGCAGCTGATGTATCTGCAAGTGCCATTAACCCGGGACCAATGGGGGAGCGTTGCTGTAAAATAGGTGGTATTATTTGACATGCTTTTCTCTGAAAAGCCATATCAATTAAATAAATATACACACCAGACCAGCCGTGCAAAAATTTGCACTACGCACACAATCTACAGAGATCATGCCCCATCTAATTCTATTTTGTTTAAGTCGCTTACCTCAGCGGCCGAGACAAAACAAAACTATGACTAGTAACGCGACAGCATTCTTAATTTTGCTCGGACTCACGTGCTTACACACGTGCGACAGGTTCGAAATACTCGCTTGCAGGGCAAATAAGGTCATCCATTACGTGCTTTTCCAGATGTAGCAATTCCAGCTGTAGGCGCGACCGTCGCCGCAACGTCTGCTAGAGCACGGCCACCCAACCAAACTGCGCCTGCTTTGCGGTGAAGCAAGCATCGCTCTAGTTGTGTGCGCCCTCAAATCGAGAAGTTGGTGCGGTTCTCGAAAATTGCAGAGACTTTGGCTTTTTTGCAAGCAATCGTACAAGTGATAAACTTCGCTCAAACATGAGCAAAACTTTCAAGCAGCGCTGGCACTGTCACAACTAAGGTATTCAGCGTAACAAAATGATATCTCGCCATCCACACGACTGTTTTTTGATCAGCGCCAAGTTGAGCGTGGCAAAATTGGTGATGAATATATTCTGTAAGGCCTCACACAACATCTTGCAATGTTGAAAAAAACTTTGATTAGTTATTCACCTGTAAACAAAAGAATGTCACTGGTCCGTTATTTTTAGAGAACTGATTTTATAACATTTGTGTTACATATAGCGCTGCTCTCATGTGCTACCGAATTTAACTCGCCCATATTTCACCCTTAATAACTGATTACCGGCAGCCGTGTTTGTTCGTGGCATTCATGCATACAAATTAAGAAACGTTCCAATCAAGTTTTCAGTGGAACTCGTACGGGGCAATCAGTGCACCAAACAAGCTTCGATCACAAATTTTTACTCCTCCGAGTATATAGCTGCAAAATAAAGCTTCGGTTTTTTTTTTTCTTGTCTCTGGGCAACACAAGGCCCACTTATCGCTTCGTGTGTTTTTTGGCTTGAGACTTCAGCCCGCTGAGGTAACTTCTTGTGATCATTAAGTTCGTAGCACCGTCAAACTTTCCTTTTTTTATCGTCGTGTGAAAAAATGGCTGCATATGTTTGTTCATTCCAGTATTGCGCCCCGATTGAAGGACCATGCCGAAAGTGCCGGAAGGCGAAAGACAACGCATCGTAGATTTATGCCTGAGAGAATATTCTCAATGTGCTATAACTGCCATGCCAAACCGCCCTCTTGCAACTGTCAACCGGATCATTCAAACGTACAGGTATGAAGGAAGCGTTGGATACGCCCCTCGGCAACGTCATTGTCGGGTGACTACAAAGGATGAAGACCTGCAAATTGTGGCAGCCATAGCGGAACAGCCGAAAACTACAGTCCGAGAGTACAGGCTGACCTCAGACTCAACCACATTTCGGCTACAACCGTGAAGCGCCGTCTCTACGAAGCAGGCCCAGCCGAACGGCTGTCAAGAAGGCAGCCATGTGAGTTTAAAACAAGGATAAGCGGCTCCAGTTTGCTGAAGATCGTGCCCACTGGTCTGCATCTGACTGGAAACGCATGGTATTCATGGACCAGTCCACGTTCACGACTCGGTGGGATCAGAGAACTTGTGTTAGGCGGCCCATGAACACGAGGTATGTAAAGCAGTGCTTTTCATCTTTCACTGACAAGCAGTCGCGTTTGTGTGAATTTCGGCCGCTGCTTTTAGCAGCACTAGTTGCCTGTGATATAACTGTGCAGTTAGTGGTAATACTTTATTGATTCCAAGTTAGCAGCTAAATATTGTCAAAATCTTCTTTCGGTTAGTTAATAATGCAAGGTGTGAGTGATACTTAACAGGAAGCTTTATCATTAGAGTTTATTAGACACTGAGAACCGCCCCACTAACTTTCGTTATCTGGCAAATTAAACAATCTTATCTAATCCACGTGCTTTTTTTGGTATGTATGATGAAAAGTGTATGTATATTAAGCAAGTTTATGTTGAAAATCCTTCGTAACTCTATTTCAACTCAGGCGACTTACAGTTTTAAAGTGGATGCACGTGTGACTCACAGATTTTGGGACACAGGCCCTAAAACCTCTGTAGACGACCCGCAGGCTAACCGCTCGGCAACTAAGGCATCTCAGGCCTAATCTGTCAACGCTAACTGTCTCTATTTTTATGGGAACATCATTTTGCCCTCGGAGACACATGACAGAATTAAAAATAGCACGATTGTATGGCCCCCGTGCCGAATGTCACCAAGGCAACTACAAAAAAAAATCGCCTATCATTGGTTTGGTCGGTACTTTGTCAAGTTTCAAGATTTATTATTTCCAAAAACAAGGTACGAACTCTAAGATATACAGACGAGGGTCCCAGAGCCAGAGACTTTAGTGGGACCCTCGGTTTGTCGATACAAATCGACGGTAAAATTTATAGAGAGCAACAGAAAATTCATACAATATACGGACATCAAAATGCACTTTTATATCACATCAAGCCAAAACACGCAACATGGTATAAAAAAAAACGAAGAACAAACGAGTCAAACAGGTAAACGATCACAAGTAAGGTTATTCAAGAAAATGATTTTTGACGGACTTTTTGAACAAAGGAATGGAAGCCCAACGCTTAATGCTAGAAGGCAACGCATTCCAAAAGGATATCACACTGAAAGCGGAAGTTTTTTGCCCATAATTAGTATGAGCGGGGCGTACCAGGAATTTTTATCAGCTGCAAACCTGGTCACATTATTATTCTGCGAAAGATCAGTTGTAATAAATGGGAATTCGAGTTGATTATACAGCAGTTTGTGGAATAAGGTCACAATATTTAACCGAAACAAAAGATTTACTGGCAAGATATTGTAAGAGCGTAGTAATGTGTAAGCGTTGGATTGCGAAGAACTAGAAGTGACAATGCGGATTGACTGATTTTGAATGTGCTGTATTGATGATAAATGATAGCATAAGTGTTGTCCTATGAGACTACACCGTATGTAATATGACTATGAATGAACGCAAAATACAGCGCCAGTAGAGCTTCACGGGAAAAGAAAAGGCGAGCTTTGACTAACGCGCAGATACCAAACGCCGTCTTCTGCTTAAGATGGTTAAAGACTGCGAAAGGTAAGGCATGGGTCAAAATGTATGCCAAGAAAGACGACATCAGAACAAGCAGAAATGGAATGAATACAAAGTTGTATTAAGGGAATAGCAGATCAGCAGTCGCGCTACTATTTTCCGTGTTTAAATGTTGCAGTATCATGAAGCCAACTCGGTCCGTTAATAAACTATATTTGTTAATTTCCTGCAAGAATATTCCGTGATACACACAGCGAGTAGCCGCCAGAGACCGAAGGTCAGTGACTGTTTGGGGGGCAATCGCAGAGAATGGCCTTGGTCCTCTCGTCAGGGTGCATGGCTGTTTCACGACTGAGAGCTACTGCTTCATTCTGGACGGTGGGACGGTGTGGCGTTGTCATTTCTTTTGGCGGTAGCGTTTTTAGGTGGAGACTTCATCCTTCAACAAGACTGCTCCCAAGTACACACGTCCAAACTAATTTCCTCTTTCTTACAAGAGCGTGGAGTTACCTGTGCTGGAATGGCCACCACAATCCCCAGATATTAACATAATTGAGAACATTTGGGAAACATGAAGGCAGCGTTGTGCTCCTGCAGCCTACATGGCTTGTCTTCGGACAACCTGTGGTCAGCAGTACAAGACTGCCGGGAAGAAGCCAGGGCGAACGTTCAGACATCCGACGCCTTGTATGCGTCTTTTCAGGATAAGTTGAGGGTGGTGATCGAGGCTCATGGTAATGCGACCCACTTTTAAATAATATACTTATCTAAATAAGAAGTTGAGCTAAGTGAAAAGGCATTTATAAATGTCCCAACATATTATTTTTACATTTCAAATGAGCTTGAGCAGAACTTTTTTTTTCATTTCTGACCAGGTGAGAGTAAATCATATTTATGCACGTTTTCTGAGTTCTTTTCAATGCAGTGTATGGCAGCCGGTGCATTGCTACAAGCGTTCACTCTTAATACCTGACATCATACACCCGGTTATATTTTTACTGTGTTTTTTTACGGCACCCCACCTTGGGCTGATCAAAAAAGTCGTATGAGCTGTGGCAATATTCTTTCTGTTCCTCCGAATGACTTAGTTGTGGCAGCGCGGCTTGAAAGTTTTCTCATGTATGGGGGCAAGTTTTATTACTTGTACGATCGCTTGCAGAAAAGGTACAGTCACTTTGCTTCTCGAGAACTGCGCCGGCTTCTCAATTCGCTTGCGCACATGACAAGAGTGATGCTTGCTTCACCGCAAAGCAGGCGCAATTTGTTCGAGCGGCCACGCTCTAGCAGACGACACTGGTGAAGGCCCCGCCTACCGCTTTCATTGCGCTTGCGCGCTAGTTCTCGAAGCGCCTGGCCAACGCCTCCTAGATTTCCTGTGCCTGGCGAATGAGCGCGAAACGCCCGTCACGTGTGGCGACGCTGCCTACGTAGGAAAAAGGGTTTTTGTACTCAGCCTTTGAGATTGGCAATTTTGACGTTTCTACTAATTTTAGAGGATGCCTTGTATTGAAAAAAAGTTATTTGCTGAATGACAGCGTCACTTACTTAGGATTAATTATTACTTTTAAGCCTTCTAAAACTTTCCTACGTTTTTTTTGTTGCATATAAGTTCTAAAAACGTAAAAACCTTTTCGAAACAGCCCTACTTGAGTGGCGCCACTACCGTAGTTCCGACGACAGCCGCTTCCCAAGTGACCACCGATAATTCCGCAGGCACGGGAAATCTAGGAGGCGTTGGCCTGGCAAAGTTGCGCCGTGGAGCACCTCTGCTGCACGGCACGGCACGGTGTTCAGGGTACAAGTGGACGGCTCCGTACAACGTGAAACTTCACTAGCTTATGGTGAACAAAACATTCTTTGTTATACACGACTAAGATGTGACATAGCCTAGAAAGAACACTGTGAAAATTATACATGTGCATATGTTAAACACATAACTGTGGTGACGGATTTGATAACAACACAGGTTAGATACGGAAAGGACCAGTATTGATCGGGAGGGCAGGCAAACAAGAATGCCAACAACGACCACGTTGGTCGAAAGATAACATTGCTGTTTAGAAAAAAATATTTAGTCTATGTACAAGAAACAAGAAGTTCAGGACATCTCAGTAATCAAGGACACATACCCATCGATACATCTCAGGGTTGCCAGGTTGAAACGACAAAAAAAAAAATGCCCAAAAATGAGAAAAACTATCCAAAAACTAGTCAACTTGAGCCAAAGGTCCTTCAATTAGCCAAAAGTAGTCACGCGTGCGAGAAAACGTCTTTATTTGAACAACAAAAGGCAACAGCCCTTTTGCGAAAATGTAAGAAAGTACAGTATTAAAACTTCGCAATCAGAACTGCTCGGATTCAAGCATAAATTGTTGAGCTTAGCAGTCACAATGGTTGCGAATGTTGTAAACATTGCAAATATTGCAATGTTGCAAAAAATGACTCGTCACACATCGCGCGTGATCCTTTAAAAAAAGACTAGAAGTAACATTTCTTTGGCGACGATAAAATTGAGTATGGTGTGACTACACTCGGTATCACAATGACAATAAAGTAAGTGCAGTATCAACATTTCAGAATCACAAGAGCTCGGACTCAAGCATAAATTGTGGACTTTAGCGATCGTGAAGGATGATGAAAGGTCTTGCTGCAATGATGCTGTTTCCACGGGACTTGCGTGACGTTTCTTAAAATGACTAAAAGAACACCCTTTGGGTGACAAAAGATAAATACGGTATAAGTACACTCAAAGGATTCAAGCATAATTTGTAGAGTTCACTTTCGCGATCATTTCTTGCGGGATGACAAAGTCCGAACAGTTAAAATTCCAGGAGTTGCAGTCCGAACTTGATCTTGAGAGTAGAAACAAGCACTTCATCGGACATCCGATTTCTGATGTCGTTCTTGGTTAGTGTTACGCTTGTTCGGGCACGCAAAAACGCCGGTTGGCAGATCCTGTAAGAATTCCATGGCGCTTGGCCCAAGTATCGATTGTGGTATATGGCCCTGAGCTTTCTGAGCAGCGAAGTGACATTCGGCAACCGTTTCTGGCAACCATTCAGCAACCGTTTCTCGCGCGCACCAAGTTGTGTTCTCTGAAGATGCTCAGAAAGGGTCATGCCGAGGTCAGCATCTTCCAAACTTAAAAAAAAAAACTGATTCAAAGTTCATAAAATCAAAAGAGCTGAGGCTGCCTTCATGCTGACGTAAAATAGATGGCTTAATTATTCTTGTCAGAAGGCTCTTCAAAAGCCTTTCCACCTCCTCAAACACGCCAAGTGGGTGGACATCCTGACCTTGGAAAAGTCTGATCTCTCTTTTCAAATCCGCAAGTATGGGACTGAGAAATGTAAGGTACGCTAGGTTCCGTTCGTCCTCATACATGTCCTTCAAGAACCTCACGTTGTAGTTTCTATCCAAACTGTGGTGAAGTGAAGTCTCAGGGCCTCGTACTGGGGAACTATGTGGTCGATAAAGTCTGCGATTGCAAGCCGCCGCGTTCCCGATGGAGAAATAATTTTAAGTGGTTAACTTTGCTCGTTACCTCCATTGCTCGCATGGTTAACGTCCCTATAGGCAGCTTGCCTCACACTGCTGTAAGCGAAATAATTGTGAGTTTCTCTCACCATGTACAAAATGTTCGAGGGCATCGCATCCATGGCTTTTGCGGCAACAAGGTTGAGGAATTGACAAATGTACTTTACAAGAGTAAGTGACGGGTTATCATTTTCCATTCATTTCCGCAGTGAGTTATGACGGCCACACATTACGCTCGCGCCGTCCGTTGCCAGGCCACAATCACTTGGAGGAGGAGGAGAAAAACTTTATTTATCCCATGAGGGAAGGGTGCGGTGGTGGAGTGTCAGAGGAGCCTACCTGGCGTAGGTCTCCGCTACCCTCTTGGCCCAATGTTGAGACAGTTCTCGTGAAACACGGCCTTTACTGTCTCGTAGATCGACTCCACTCGTCCATCTGAAATCTCTTTCATGTCAAAAAACGTGCTGACGACCTTGTTGACAATATCGCTGTAATGGCGAACTGATATGCATACTATAGCTTCTTCACAGATATGTCAGTGGTTTCGTCGACCAAAATGGAAAACGACTTTCTGCTGAGGTCACGTGCCAAAGTTTCTGTGAAATATGGCGCGATCACTTTCGTTATTAAGGCAGCACACTTTATCCGGGGCAGCGCAATGTATTGCCGGAGTTCGCCCTTGAGGATACCGGAAAGTTCGTACTCGGGGTTGACTGTCATTTGACAAGCCGTGAAAAGTGAGATTTTGAAACCACACCTCTTCTGCTCCATGTCGGGTTTTAAACGATGGGTGATCGTATCCTTCAGACGCAGCTGGTTGCCTAAAGCAAAGGCATTACGATATTTACGTGTTTCCGAGTGTTTTATCAAGTCCGTGTAGTGGGCCCGGACTTTACAGGAGCAGCATTTGCACTTCACATACTGTGAATAGTTTCCCGAAGGTGCGATCCAATCTGAAACCAAACTGCGTAAACGTAAAAAAAGAGGCAGGCACATGGCCCGCAGCGCAAAGCGAATCATGCAGAGTGGCGCATCATCAGTGGTTTACTCTAAGGCCGGAAACAAACAAGTCTTGCCTTTTAATTTCGGATCGTCCACGCACTGTGTGTGGAATACTCGCTGTGAGGAAGCGTGCTTCTCCATGGCTTCCATGCATGATTACACGCGCAAATAAGCCAGCGCTATGGACAGCGGAAGTGCGCGTCACCGGAAATGATGCGGTCAAAGGGCGAAGCGCCCTCGAGTGGCCGCAAGCTCTTGCCCCAGGCGACCCCACGCATCTCAAAGCCTTCGCTTTTTGTACTGCAAGCACAAAATTCTCGACATCGCCAGGGGCAGCGGCGTCACCAGATATTTATCATTTGCTCAAATTGAGGTAACTGAAAGTAGCCAAAAATTACCAAGTAGCCAAGACAATTTTTTCGCTACCACCGGCCTAAGAAAGTAGCCAAATCGGCGCAAAGTAGCCAAACCTGGCAACCCTGACACATCTGTGTGTTTTAGAACAAGTGTTCAACGATTTAAAGCATGCTGCACTCTTCTGTAGGATAGCTTTGGGCAGTCCGTGGAACAAAAGAAGACACTTGCATTGTTTAGAAAAAAAATCACAGTATCTCTCTGTCTATCTGTCCATCCATCAAGTGATCACTACAAGTACCGCCATCTCGCATCTTTTCATCATATATTCATTACGTACCAGTACCGCCATCCAGCGGCATTCTAAGGACTAAAACAAGCTGTGGCGGCTCCATTCAGGAGACACACGACGCACGCCTTAAGGCGCATGCCCCGAAAACTGTTTAACAATTTTGAGTACATAGTAGTCTACTATGGGAGAGCATGAAACCGTCTTGGGGACCTCACACCCTGTTTCACACAAGACTTACAGGTGAGTTGTTCGCAGAAAAGCCTGACGATGGCGAGTCTAAAGAAACGCAGCCGTTAATGTTGCGCAGGCCACTTGTGTATATTTAGGCGCTTTTTTTCTAACAACAGTTATTATTTCGGCCGTGGGCTTATCAACGATCAGCGTTTTCTGATATGCCTCTCTGATCTCTTATCGAGGTGACTTGTCATTTCACGCTGCCATGATTAACTACCACCCGGATATGAACACGTGGCCGTCGTTGTTGCATGTGAAGAGCACAAGGATGACGGTATGATTTTTTCGCACGGAGGAAGGAAAGGAAGGAGAACAGCTCAATGGCTCATTGCGGTCTAAAGAAAGAAAGGAAGACAGAAAATAGTAACCCCCGAATGCAGAGATGTTACTTGACTCGTACTTGACTCGTTCTTGACTCAAGACAGTCTTGCCGGTCGCCCTAAATCGTTCTCGAACTTGCGGATGACTTGAAGGCGACTTGGCTCGGTCGAAGTCAGGACAAGTTTCAAGTCAGCTGCGGGGCTTGCTTGAAAGCGACTTCACGCGTTATTCCAACATGGCCACCTCTCGAATGGACGTCGCGTGAAAGGTGGCCGCTTTTGAGTTTGCTTGCCTCGCCATAAGCGTAGCATTTTTTGAGGCGCACTGCCTGCCGAAGATTCTTGGAACCGCTTTACATGACCAAGGAAATCCGATGGAGTTGTACGACGAGCAACAATTCCACGCTAGGTACAGATTCATGAAGAACGCCGTGGGGCAGCTGCTCGTTATGTTGCCGCTCCGTGAAAGTGGGGACAACCGAAGACAGCCCGTGCATCCAGTGTTACAGCTACTGATGGCTCTCATGTTTTACAGCGTTGGCACATTCCAACCAGTCACCGGAAATTTCGTCCGCATTCCGTAGTCGACAGTGTGCCGTGCAGTCGGAAAAGTTACGCTACTCATCGCAAAGCACCTGTACGCGATGCTGGTGCGCTTTCCGCAGCCGGCGGACTGCTATGAAGTGGCTGAGTTCCCTTGCGTTACAGGTTGTGTTGACTACACACACGGGCGTATTAATAGCCCCGGTGTCGACAACGCCGAAGTGTTTCGTAACCGCAAAGGCTATTTCTGTTTTTCTATAACACGACGACATTTTCCATCTCTTTCGGTAAAAAAAAAAAAATGACTCTGTGCTGTGTCCGTGTGTCTCGTCTATCTTTTCGTCCCGTCTAGGGCACTGTTTCTCGCTCAGAAAGGCATCGATTGTAGCACAACGCTACGTAAAATTACACACACATAAAAAAAGAGGTGCCCCTATCACGGGTTTTTTTATCCGCGTCACCATGATGCAGCGATGCACTGCTGCACCCCGCGAGACAGAATTCTGCTGAGGGCAATGTCCTGACCCCCGCTTTTTCTCTTGTTTACCAAGCTCAACAAAAGGATACGAATCACATTTGTTCCCAGAACTTGTTTTTTTTTCATAATAACTGCGACCTAGCCCATTACAGGCATGCACACAGACGAACAGAAAGGCAAATACCGTGGAAATCGCGTCACCTTGTGAGCCAGGTCAGCACAAATACATGCCATGGTGTTCGATTGAGAAAAAAAAAAAACGACGAAAGAACCCAACGCGATGCTTGTTTCGCCTCCAAACAAGCAACCATGGAGAAACGCACCGCATTTGGGTGGCCACTAAAACCAGCGGGCAACGAACGCTTTACAGAAGCAACACTGCGCATCGCTGTGGTGGCAGGCACCACGTGCCGCTCGTTAGCCGTAAAATGGCAAGAATATGCTTGTGACATTTCGTTTTTATAGCTATTTTAAAACGTATGGTCTTTTTTTGGTGTAATGCATGCCTTACGCGAAGAACTTCATTATTAGCCTTGTTACCAGGCGAGCAACGTGTTTCTGTATTGAAGCACGTTCTTGACTTGACCAAGCAAGACAGCCTGAGCATCTATGAAACGCGAAGGTCGACTTGAGCGTTTTCAAGTCCACTGCTTGCTTCGCGCCGACTTGCTCAAGCCAAGTCGAAGACGCGGCCAAGTAACATCTCTGCATTCGGGGGTAAGAGTAAGAAATAAAAAAAAGAAGGAAATTAAGAAAGAAAGAAGAGAAGGAAGGAAAGAGAGAATGAAAAGAAGTAAGAAAAAGGACAAATAAACGATGTACATCAGCTATTGTTCACACCGGGCTTCTCTAACGCCTGTTTTCCACGTAAGGTAGGAACTGCTTAATTTTGTTTTATTACGTATCTGCTCTCCCGTACGGGGCAACAATTAGGACTGTGCTCGCAACTATTTCAACGCTGATTATTTTTGTTTTTTTTTCGTCTAGTTTCCTCCCAAAGGATCAAGAAATTGAGATTTCGCTCGCCTCTACGATTATGTCTTCTTTTTTCCCCCTCCTTCTTTAAAATTTAAGTTCGGTGCGGCAGCGAGCCGCTAGCCGTGGTGCCAGGTTGCCTCTCAATCACAATTAATGCAAAGTTTGGGCATGCCTCTTTCCAGTCTTTCGCGCGAGAATGCATTCGGCTCCGCGAAGTTGTTTTCCTTAACGCCGATTGCTTTGTTTCTTATTCTTCTTTTAAGCTGCGGCTAACCGGCACAAAACCATGTAGGGATGGGCGGGCCTTTTGGGAAAAGTCTGCTCCTGACATGCCAGATAAAGAAAGGCGGAATCTGTCTTCTTTTTCTTACTTAGTTACGGTCAACGAAAAGTGGTGCGTAATGGAAAGAATCATGCTGCAACGGAGTACTGATTGCCTTTGGGCGAAGAATCGATCCCCAAGCGAAGAAATTAACACTGCGAAATGACTCTGTGAAGTCTGAGGCAGCCTTAAGGCCGTTTTATGACACAAAAAGTAGCGATTTTCAGGCTGCGAATTCGCTCACAGCGAAAAAAAAAAAAAAAAAAAGAAAAGAGCAGTTCGCTTCCGCCGCAGCAGTCCGCGGCGAGCTTCCAACATGTTGGAAATTTTCGCTCTGATCGCAGCGGCGGGAGCGATTTTTGGTCGACACCCGTTGAAATAGGGCTGGTCCGGCCAAGCCGTCGAAATAAAGTCGACGTGTTTGTTTCGGTAATGACCGATGCTGTGCATTATAAAAGGAATTTAGACTGGAAAGTGTTCACGAACGAGACGTTGTCCGCTTCCATGTCTATGCGCTTGAGAATGGCGGAAACTGCCTTTAAACGAATGTGCTTTTTACTTATGCGTAATTGTGTGCAGACATCAGTCCGAGCTGCGGACACGCTCAAGGCTTGGTGGTGATTGTAGTTTCGAAAAGAAGAAATGGGGCTCTCTTCTTAATTGACTATAAGCCTGAACGTTAATGACCGGCGACTTCATCGTTAAGGCTGTTCAACATGCCGCGATTGCAGCGAAAAAAATCGTTCCGTTCGCTCCAATCGCTCTGTTCGCAACCGTCGCTAATGGCGGTTTCGTTTCACATGGACCGCGAACGGTCCGCGAATTTCGCTCTGCGACTGGAGCGGCGAGTTCTTGCCACCGCTTTTTAGTGGCAGACACGAATGTAATGTAAAAACCTGTGCATTATGATATCATGTTTTCGTGAACGGCAACGAAAGGCTCGATTGTTTCGTGATTTAAGAACACTTTGCCGTCTAAATTCAATTTAAGATGCCCAGCATCGGTCATTACCAAAACAAACACGTCCACTCTATTTCGACGGCTTGGCCGGACCGGCCCTGTTTCGACGGGTCCCGACCAAAAAACGCTCCCGCCGCTGCGATCAGAGAGAAAATTTTCAACATGTTGGAAGCTCGCCGTGGACCGCTGCGGTGGGAGCGAACTGCCCTTTTTTTCGCTGCGAGCGGATTCGCAGCCTGAAAATCGCTACTTTTTGTGTCATGTGAAACGGCCTTTCGCGATTGGGCAGAGCGTGAGTGTCCCTTTCAGATATTACGGCAGCGTGACCCGGCTGTCACGCTGCCCAAACAGGGAAACGGTGGCTGGGCGCAGGTGCTCCCTCACAAGGGCTGCCTCTATATTTCACAAGAAATTAGTTATTTGTCACATGACATGTTACAAAACTGGTATGATATGACATGACTTCATGGCGAACACAAGCTACATTCCCTAACATGAAAATCAGGAGATGCGTGTTATGTAATAACATGAGTATACATGCCACACTCATGACGCGCTCGCGCCCATTTCGCTACCTTCACATATACCGAATTTGTTATTAGGGGACGTGAATGAATGACGAAGGTATGTTACTTGTGCAAACTTGATAATCATGATATGAGTGTCATGTAACATGACGGCGAGTCACATTCAAGGCACAAGTACACTTCAACGTGACCCGGAGTTTCGTCGCGTCACGCTGGCGTAGTAGCCACGCCAGGCACCAATCTTCCTCGCAGTCACAGTGTTTTCATCTTACACCGTGCTCGCAGTCGCATGCTGCACTGCGTTGCTTTGACGCCGTCCCTCCGTCATGAAGAGAGGCAGACGCGGTGTTGATGGGCAACGCCGTCGGTGCGAAATGCAGCATGTCGCCTATCGCATCGGTTGCCGCCGGGCCGCGCCGACGGGCGCTGGACGCAATGGTCGCGCCTGGCGTCAGACTATTGAGTGCTCACATTTTGCTATAGCGTGGCGTCGCTGCAGCTAGCGTACGCGTGCGCCAACATTACGTCGGAGTATATTGGGCCATTGAATCATGATGCACTCACCGCCATTTCTCTAGCTTCACATATACCAAATTTAGTACTACGGGGCGTGAATGGACGAAGACGGTATGTGACTGGTGCAAACATGATAAGCATGAGATGCGTGTCGTGCAACAACATGACTATATGGCACGCTCGTGATCCGCTCGCGGCCGTTTCGCTAGCTCCACATATACCAAATTCGGTATCGCATTACGTGAACGGACGACGAAGGTGAGTAACACGTCCAAGCATAATAATCATGAATCGACATGCGTGTCATGTAAAACATGACTATAGATGCTACGCCCATAGTGCGCTCGCACTTGTTTCGCTAGCTTCCCATATACCAATTTTGGTGTTATGTGACGTCAATGGATGACGAAGGAGGGAGGAAGGAGAATAGGAGAAATACAATGGCAGGGAGGTTAACCAGCCTATAGGCAGCCGGTTTGCTACCCTGCGCATGGGAGGGGGATGGACGAGATGAAAGATAGAGAGCAGAGAGGGAAGGGAGATGAACACAGCACATTCGGCAGCACACGCGCGCACACTCAGTCATGGTCCAGTCTTATCTTTTGCAGTGTGTGACATTGCTGTTACAGCCGCTTGTTGAAGTCCGTGTCGCGTAGGAATTTCAACAGAGCTTTTGTCGCCTTCTGTTGCAATATCTTCTCTCGGGCACTTGACAGAATAGTGTGCACAGACATTTGGCGGTTGTCGATGCGTGCAAGTGACTGTCTCTGGATGTCATACAACGGACAGTAAACGACAGGTCCAAACATAATAATCTTTATATGGGTGTCATGTAAAATATGACTACATGCAACGCTCACAGCACGCTCGTGGCTGTTTTGCTAGCTCCACATGTACCGAATTTGGTATGATGTGGCGTGTATAGATGACAAAGGTGAATGACACGTCCAAACAAGATAATCATGATATGCGTGTCATTGAATACATTACTACAAGCTACGCTGATAGCGTGCTCGTGGTCGTTTCGCTAGTTCCACATACACCAAATTTGGTATTACGTGACGTGAGTGGACGACGAATGTAAATGGCACATCCAAACATGATAATCATGTTATGCGTGTCATGCAAAGTATGACTGCTACTTATAGCGTGCTCGCGGCCGTTTCACTGGTTCCACATATATCCAAATTTCGTTTTACGTGACGTGAATTGACGATAGAATGTAAACGACAGGTCCAAACATGATAATCATGATATCCGTGTCATGTAAAACATGACTACATGCTACGCTGTTAGCGTGCTCGCGGGCGTTTTGCTAGCTCAACATATACAAAATTTCGTATTACGTGACGAAGATAAATGACACGTCCAAACATGATAATCATGACATGCGTGTCATGTAAAACTTGAATACATGCTACGCTCATAGCACGCTCATGACCGTTTCGCTAGCTACACATGTACGAAATTCGGTATCATGTGAAGTGAATGAATGACGAACGTAAATGGCACGTTCAAACATGGTAATCATGACAGGGAAGTCATGTATGGCAAAATGTAGCCCTGCCTCGTAACGTTGTGCTGATTTTAAAGTGATATATCAACAGTTCTCATTCGTGCTTCACATATAATACGTAATAATTTCTAACGACATTGATATGCATTCTTGCTGATAGTTCTGCTTCTCCATTCTTAAACCTATTTTTATCACTTACGGTTTATTTGCCATGTTAATAAGGCTGCTCATTGCGCACGACTCGCCAACTGCACTTTTGTGGTGCACGCGCTAGTCAATCTGCTCCTCTGCAATTTCTCCCAGCTAATTTCAACGTCTTGATGAAATATGAAGGACCTATTATTATTATTATTATTATTATTATTATTATTATTATTATTATTATTATTATTATTATTATTATTATTATTATTATTCACTACTCAGAAATAGCAGATGCAATGATATCTGACCAGAAAAATACCAGACTCCAGTGAGATTATCTTAGATGTCTGGAAGTATTGACCACACAAGCTTGAAGCACAACTACTTCAATACAAAACAAAGTTTGTTCGTATTGCAAAATTAAAGCTTGTTGTATTAGATACAAGCGTACTTCACGATGTAACTTCCATTGATGAGGGTGTGATCCTGTAGTATGACGTCTCTTAACTTCGAAAATTACCTTTGAACATCGAGAACGTCTATTTAAAATATGAGTTTATCGGATATATCCAAACGACGATAAATTTTACCGGTTATAGCCTACCAAATTTTTTTTTGGATTTATCAAAAAAGGTGGAGCTATGGTGAAGAGGTATGGGTTCCAAGCACGTTTCAGAAAAGAACACAGAGGTCTCGACCCGCGCGCGTTCACTAATGAAGAAAATCGCAATTTTGCACTGCTCTTCTACAAAATATTTCCTGTATTCGTGTAGTCCTCAATAAAATGAAATTGCATTGACGTAACAGGCATTATTTTATCGTTTTCTTAGTGTCTTCAATCATTCAAAATTTAGTTTATCCAGGAAGTTTTTTGTGGTCACGTGTAATCGGAATTTATGAGCCTATACTTTATAACGTAAGTTAGTGCACTGATTGCATATATTTCCCAGTTATTATTTATTATGTCAAATTTATAGTGCACGCGCTCTTCTTCTAAATCGCTGTATCGCACGATTCCCGAACTCATCGCCTCCAAGTACTCTGCGCTCAAGAACGATAATTTGACTCGCATCGGTTGTGCCGCGTGTATAGCAGTAATGGAGCTGGGCTGCCGCTCCAACAGTTGCGGGTTTGATCCCCACCGCGATGGTCGCGTTTATATGGAGGCCAACAGATGCTTTGAGATGTCATTGCCCGTTAAAACACCAAATGGTCGACATTTTTAACATATCTGCTTGCTCTAGCGTATATTATATGCCCGAAAACAACAAAAAAGGACGTTTTCGCGTATCTCATTGAGATGCGAGAAGCAGCTTTTATTCAAGTATACTTTGTAGGACTGGCTTACGTGGAGCCATAGAAAGTAGCACTACAAAAAGCTGTGGTTCTGTCTGCATCAACTTCTAGAGGCACACGTATGTCGAAGTCACCCTCTTTCATTTACCCGCTTAGCCCACCTGATTAAGCACGCTGAACCACCGGCACAAGGATTGCCGATCAAGCCTCTTCTTACGGGAGCACAAAATGAAGCCTCCACTTATTCGTAGCTTCGTTTGTTCGACGAAATCAACCTGATTGCTGCTTAGATAACACGTCTACTCATTTATACTCATTCCAGCAGAGGTAAACAGTTTCTTTTTCCCCATGCCGTAGCTACTCGATGGCTACGGCTAACGTCTCACCGAAGGCGAGCGTATGCAGTTATGTGCGTCTCTTTTAAAGCACGAGTAAGTCGGCTGATTATAGAATACAAAATCAGCGGTTGTATTTGAATGCCATAGATCGGCTTCCATCACCCATCTTATGTTCCGTTGACTAGCCGTGTTATCGGCCGGAGCAGCACCAAACGGCTGTCGACTTGATCTCCAGGAAAGACTAGATGCGATGCAAAGCGAGTTCACTTCACGATCCTGTAACGAGGTGGCAAAGTGGACTGAGAAGGTGCACTGAGCTTCATAGACTTGCAAGCGGAAGTAGGTGAATAATAAAAAAAGTAAAGCCGGAATTGGTTCCACGCAGCACTGTGGGAATCAATTTCATGCGACGCAGACAGCGAGTATGCCTCTGCGGGATTTCTCGCTTTGAGTCAAGCGATGCAAGGTGCTTCGATGTCTTCGTGCGAATTGAGTACACGTCTCCATATCGTATGGTGCCTCTACGCCGAGCACACTGGCGTGTTAAGAGCGCCTCATCGTGCCATATATAGTTTCCTAAAGTTCACTACAGAGAACTCTGTCGCTGCGATCGTTCCGCCACCGTGGGAATGGTTGTATAGCACACCAATTCGCCTAGTGTGCTTGCGGGCTTCGAGTGCATTTGCGGCTTCGTTAATTATTGTGTTTGGTTTTGTTTCCAACGAAAGAACGGAATGTCGCGAACGTGGTGACCCGATCTGTATTGGTGAGCCTAAAAGGCCAAAGGTAGTGAAGCGCAACTGCTGAACATTTGCTGATTGTTGCTTCGTGACAAAGCAGCTCCAAGTCACACGAAGCAAATTGGAGCCGAAAGTACGAAGGTTAGACAAATTTTTGTACTACCCATAATGCTCATGCTCGCTGAAGCGTCGTGAATTGCAGCTGCCGTAGACGCCAGAGTTCCTTGTAGTGTATAAGAATTGTTAGGCATGTTTCGACATGACGTCGTCGCTTAAGTTATAGCAGGAACGCCACTCTCAATGCCACGAAGTGCGCGCTATACACGAGAGCATGATGCGCATATATAATACATGGTAATCGCAAACACACTCGCACTACGCTTGAAGAGTCATAATACGTGATGTTTGCTACATCGACGTAAAAGTGAATAGCCGACACTGCCACCCCGATTGGGGTTCTCCTTTCATGACGCTTGTATAGGGTCTTTTTCCGAAACACTTTGACGTGCGTGGTTCTGCAGTGAAATACTTGACTGCCATGCAGGTTGCCCCAGTCTGCCAATCGGTGTGCCAATACGAATTGAAGATTTTATGAAACTGAGTGCGTACTCACCGAAGTGATATTCTGGCGTAACGCACGAACCCTGATCTCCCCCCTGATGCAGCTGCTGCGTCAGCTAGTTCATATATGGAAATTCCAATATGTCCGGATACATTATACAGTTTTACAGTTTTGCCTGACGAGATTACATAGTTTAGAAGCAGCTTGACGTTCCAAATTATTTCGTCGTTATCAGTGAAACTTGAAAGTTTCATTAGAAGGAATAGAAAGCCTGTGTAAATGTGGGCTGGCATGTTAAATATATTTGTAAGAACGAAATGGAGTGCTTCTGGAAATGAAACTAATTCCGCGGCTTATGCGCTTGAAGCTTTACGAATCTATAATTTGCTGACAGGTATTACTTTTTTATCTTTGTTAAAGCAATGTATTCTGCTTCTGCCGCGTAGGACGTGTATGAGCCGTCAGTGTATACGTGAATGGCTTTTATTTTGAAAAAAAAAAAAAACGATTCTTGTAGTGGTAAGAATTTAGTGAAACTAAATTTATATCTTTTACCGGGCTGATGAGCCCACAGACAGCATGGATATAGTGTTTCAGCCGGTTTGAATGTTTTTACACTATAGTGAGCTATGTTGCGTCGTATGAATAAGGAAAATTCTGCGGACAGTCTGTCCAACTCTATAGTGGTAATGGAGGTGCGTTAACGACAATCTGTAGGAATGACGTACGTGTGGTGTAAAATGCACCTATTAAAGAAATTAGGGCGGTTCGCTGAACCGATAAAACTCTCATCCTAATGAATTTCAACGTTATCTAGGCCACCATACTGGTGATGCATATGTGAGAGGTGGCAGGATTGCTTGCCGCTATCGTCGTCTAATGAGTGTACTGTTCAACGAATGGCGTGGTTTAAGAATGTGAGAAGGCGGGACGTCGACACTTCAGCTTTTCCTTTTATGTGATCAATGTGGGTATGAAAATTTAAAGAGGGGTCAAATAATACGCCTAGAATCTTCATTACTTTATTGTGTTGGATGAAAACACCATCCGTGCCGATAGGTGGGCGGCATTTTGATGTACCAATGTGTCCTTTGTTAAAGAACACGAAGAAGGATTTCTGGGTGCTTACCGTAACTTTTTGTTCTCGCGCCCACCTCGATACAAAAGCCGGGACTTGCTCAGCCTTTGCTTGAAACCGGAGTCTTGACGCATCTGTGATGACAATGATGGTATCGTCCGCGTACGCCTGTGTCTGTACGCCGGGTGGCACGGGAAGATTGAGTAAGCTGTGTACTACTGTGTTCCACAGTAGTGCACTGATAGGGAATCCTTGCGGGCTGCCAATTGTTGTACGAACTGTCTCTTGTGCGACGTTGGTTGAAAAAGTTACAGTGTGGTTCGATAAAAAGGGTTTGAGTAGACAGTACAAGTTTTGTGGGCCCCTGTGTTTGCGTAAAAAGTTTAAGGCTGCAGGATGCCAAACGCTATAGAATGATCCTACAAAATCAAGATATAGGAGAATGGTAGGAAGTATGTATGCCTTATATGCTGCTAATTTGGTTCTGAGTTTGTGCCTGAGTGCTAAAGCAGCACTTTTATCATGCGTAAAACTGTATTGATTATGGTATAGAAGATGAATAGTGAGTAAGAAGTAGTACAGACAAGCATTCAGGAGTTTTTATAACACTTTACTAAAGACGGAGTTCATTACTGTTGGTCTATATGCCTTAGGCGAATTGAGTGAACGGCCTGGCTTCAGTATGACTATTACTTTTACCTCTGTAAGCTTGCGGAAAACGTCCTATTCTTAAGCCGGTATTGAATATAAAAGGGAAAAATTGGGGAGGATACTAAAATAACTTTTTAATGATCGTTTCGATTAATCCGTCGTGTCCAGGAGCAGAGTCGGAATTGGCCGGTTTCATCGCACACTCTATCTCAGATATTGTAAAAGTAGGGTCGGAAGTCTTCCACGGGTAAGAACTGGCCACAATGTCACCCATGATTGTGTGGTGCGTGTTGTCTTCAGAGCAGCTGTCCACTGCTACCAATGTATCGAGTAGGAGCCGGGCAGACTCCATTACAGAAGTTGTGCGAGTGCCGTTAGGTAAATCTAAAGGAGGTGGTGTTTTTGAAATGCTGCTTTCAAAACATCAACATAAAAACATTTCTTAGTAAGAAGGTCACAAATGTCTTTATCAAACGATGATTTCGCTTTCCTGGTTTTATCCTTGTAGGTGGATAATACGTCAATGTACAATTTTTGATACATGTCTCGAAGGGGGGAAAGGTATAGTTCGTCGCATAGCCCGAACACGCTTACGTTCAATAGTCACTTGTGGTGTCCACCAACCATTACCTATTTTTTTTACTACGCGATGTTATGCGTCGTGAGTAACGTTGGCGTAAAGCGGAGTATGTGGCATAAAACATTCCTATACCATGTCTGAGGCTTTAGGTGACCCAATGTTGCAGCCGAGTATCTTTGTGAACGAAGTATATGATCCTTAAATTTGTTAAAAATTTTCGCTCTTCCTAGATTATTTAATCGTGTAGCACTGCTGGTATGTGCTTCCGAGAAAGAGAACTCAACGTTGTTCTGATCACATAGGGTAGGGTTTTGTGGAACCTTCCCTTGGTACGCATCGCAAATGAGGTCATGTTAAACTACATTGAAATCTATTCATGGATCTGCATAGGTAGTTGTGAAAGTTGGAGAGGAGGTGGTGTTATTCAATATGACTAAGTCATTCGCTGTCACGAATTGAACTGTACCGGAGAACCGCGAACGTCTCCTGCAGCCCCCCCCCCCCCCATTCTATGCTTAGAATTGAAATCTATGGCTATAATAGCACGAATGCCTGTGATTAATGAAATTACAAATGACAGCTGATCCACAACTGGAGCAATAGGTATTTGTGGTTAGGCATACACAGCTATCAGTATTTTAATGTCTGGTCACGGCTTTCACTTTTTACTGCAACTATACAAATCTGTTACGTGTAATGAAAATAAGGCAAAATTAATGTTGCGCATACTATGGAAGCATAATGCTCCGATTGTTTGGTGCGTGGAACTTGGTTACGGTCGGTGGTATATTCCTTGAACAGTGCCTGCGTGGGTGTGCGGGTCACACACGAATGCGAAATTGAAATGCTATTTGTTGCGTTATGTACTCTATTAATAATTTGGTAGCATCACGTGTATAGTTCAGATTAGCTTGTAAGCAGTTTAGGCTGTTGTTGGGAGTCATGATTGTTCTGATCTATTTTAAATGAGAAGCGTGACGTTTTCTCTGAAAGAAAAGTGTGAAGAGCTGTAAGGAGCCTTTCGTCGTGTATTGGTGTGTGACCCGCACAACCAGCCAATATGTCAAATAAAGAAATACCGGGTAACGGTGTGGGATGTGTAGCTATGTTTAAATGTGTGTCACCTGGGTTAATTCTGAGTATGAATATGCCATGATTAGAAGAATATCGGCAACAGCAGCGAGCTCAATGTGGTCCATAGAAATAAGTTGAAGAGCATTTGTGTATACTAATGCAGCAAAACGTGAATAACACTGCGCGTTACAGAGGCCGCTGCGTCCCCCTTCGATGCACACGCCTCCTACACTATCCATAGTCCGTTCTGGCCCTCATGGTGGCGACATGTTCTCGTAATATAGGACACATTTCGTGTCCAGTTGGATAGGAACTAGGTCTTGAGGGCTTTCAGAATTCACTGCAAACAATTCCTGGGTCGTTCATTCTAAGAGTGCATGTTTAGCCAAGATATGTCCCCGCGCACTTCGTGCACACAACTTTGTCAGGTTTGTTAACGACGGGACAAGACCTTCTTGGATGACCGTATGTCACGCAGTATGTGCACAATGGCACATAGAAGTCCTCACTCACGCCATATACAGTCCAACAGAGAAGAACTCGTTCCTGAGCAAATAGTGAGCGACAGGTGGAAGTATCCACTTCAAGCACATGTGTGAAGTTGCCCGACAGCTCCCTGTGCGATACCGCCACCCGACTTGTGGTCGGGACTAACCTTAAGTTCAAGTTGCGCATGTTTAGCTGATAAATGATGTTGGCAGCTGGAATATTGGGAGTATACATCGGTGAGTTTGACGTGAGGATTTCGCTTTTGGGGCAAGCGGACTGATAATGTCGTGCTTGTGATTGCGTTCTTTTCAAGTGCATTCTTTAACCCCGTAATAGAGTGACGGTCGTTTGTTGATATTACTAATTCATAGCGTGTCTTTCTGATGGTCAGTTCGCCAATGTTTTCCTTTATGGGGTCAATATTTGATTTAATAATCTTCATGACCTCATTGGCAGGATTGGTAGACGGTATTAGCGGTGTTCGAAACACACATGTCCATGCTCTCACCTGGTGATATGCGTCGTGGTTGGTCAGAGATTTCTGACCAGTGCGATGGCAGTATACAGGGCGAGAACTAGTCTCCGGTCAAAGGGCGAGACCGCGGTAGTAGGACGGGCCATGCTCCGGGCAGCTGCCGTCGCATGAGTCGCGGCCGTGTGGGCAGCCTGAGGAGCCGAGAGTGCCGCACCGAGAGAGGTGGAATGTCTCGACAGGGCCAACTGGTGACAAAGTTTGTCCAATCAGCCGCCTTAGTTTTCTGGAAGTGCTCGACTGTCAGCACACTCCCGTACGATTTGGCGAAGCAAACCGATGATCTGAGACCTATGGGTTAGTTACCTTACAGGAGGGGGGGGGGGGGGGGGAGGAAACATCAAAAAAGGGAGAAGGCAGGGAGGTTAACCAGAAAGACATGCGGTTGGCTGCCCCACACTGGGGGATTGGGGAAGGGACAAGAAAGACGAGAAGGAGGGAAGAGAGGGAAAAGAAAAAAAAAGGTGGGGGAGAGACTGACAGTAATTTCACTGAAGCGTGTAGAACTCTACCGCATGTCAGAGGCGTTCACACAAGCCTGTCTTTCTCAGGAAGCACAGCAGACAGCAAACACTGCCTTGTGGGCTGTCGAGGCATGTGGACGTTGCTGTAATAGCACCTGCACAGAAAGAGGCCGATCATCCAGTCGCCGCACTGCGTTGGCAAGTACTTGTCTATCTGAGGCAAATCGAGGACAATGGCACAGCAGGTGTTTGATATTTTCGTCGGTGCTGCAAACATCGCACGCCACACTGTCAGTAATTCCGATTAACGTGCACGTATAAGCTTTCGTGAAAGCAACTCCCAGCCAAAGGCGATAGAGAAGCGAAGCGGCACGTCAATGTAGGCCGGGTGGAGGCCGGAGTTGTAGTGAAGGGTCGAGCTCGTGCAGTCTTGTACGTCGTATGCTTGGTGTGTTCTACTCAGTCAGTGTGAGACTGCGGGCCAGTTGACGAATCTGCCTCGCCGCATCCGCTTTTGAAAGCGGAATCGGAACGCTGTTCACTTCTTTATGTGACGTGCGAGCAGCATGATCTGCAGAATCAGGACACATGGAATAAAACATCTTGGATCTGCTTCTGATGTGCAGCCACACGTAGAAGGAAGCTTGCGCTATTTCATCCCTTATGGCAGCCCTCCTTGCATTTTGTATCATACTCGCTGCAGCAGGCAACTGAATGTCAGGAATGTCAGGGATTACCGAAACGGAAGTAACCTGCACATTCTGCAAATCTACATCCAAGAGCACCCTGTCGCCATCCGGCGAAAACACTGCACCATTCGATCAAGGCGAATCCCCCGGACAAGGGCGACCACCTGCCATCGGGGGCTGTACAGAAAGAGCATGTGGCTCAGACATACCCGAGCGGCTATAAGCCACCATGTTGGAGCCGGTGGCCGGCAGCCTAAGCTACGATTGCTAATGGCGGCCACCCAGAGAGCCTCGAGTTCGTGTCGAACGTAATTCCAAGGTATATAAAAGCAACCACTGAATGAATTCAGAGAAGCGGAAGAGAGAATAACTGACCTTTTGCAGAAAAACAGTGGAGCCTGCTTTGCACACACAGCGGAGTCTGTGTGTGTGCGCGTGCGCGTTCACGCTTGAGCGAAACGACCTCGATTTCAGTTTGCCAGCTGTCGCTGGGTCATCTTTCGTAGTGCTGTTGAAACGACGCCAACAGTTGGCTGATTGTAGGTGAAAGACACCGTTGTCGTTTGTGCTTTGCTTTTCGGCGGCCAATTTCGTCGCCTCACGTGACATGCAAAAGACGCACGAGGTGACGCTAACCGTACTTTCGCGCTCAATTTTTTTAGGGGAGAAGCTTTTTATAGCGGCACCCGTTCAACCCTTGTAGCCGTTGTAGTGTGTAACAAGTATAACATTTTGACCTCTAAGGTGGTGCCGGTGAGAGATTTCTTCTGTGCGTTGTTGAACAATAAAATATATTGCTCAATTCACAGGCCAATGGCTGGTAAGGGGGAATGAGATACAGGAGCAGTCGGCTTTCAGTTAACGCGTACGCTGTGATCCCGATTAGCAGCCATTGGCGTGTACATTGAGCACTATCTGACAGGAAATGGTTGCTACGTTATACTTGCTGGGCGTAACCTCCTTGGTTTTAGAAAGGTTTAGCGAGCGTTGGGCCACAGTGCCATGAATACAGTGATCTTATACCATGAACTCCAGGTGGTTAAAGTTGGCAAGTAGACCCGAAGCGCGAGCCGTAACAAAGTGTGCGTGTGCGACCTCTCGTTTAGTCCTTGGAATGTCCGCTAGATGGCGGTGCTTTTATATGGGGAATATATAATGAAAAGATGCGAGATGGTGGTACTTGAAGTGTTGAATAGGTGGACGAATGAACACAGACAGATGCACGGATGGACGCATGAACGGACGCAGGGGCGGAGGCATGGGCGCATGCAGGGACGAACGCGCGAACAGACGCACGCACGGATGGGCGGATGGCCGCTCGACGGTCACACAGACGGACGCATGGACGGACGGAAGCAAGAACGAATGGACGGACGGATGCTTTGCCCCACTCTCCATCATTCATTCAGTGGATATGCTGCCAATTTTTTTCCCTTTTCCAAAAAAAATGGATGAGTGGCGTCGTCTGGTGTTTTCTTCCGAACTATTTGTATGATGGTGGTAGTGGAACCGCCACCTTGATGCTCTGGTCCCCTGCCCATACGCCTCTATAGGCCACCTGGAGGTCAGTGAATGTGAAGTGACGCACAACGTGGCTCATGGTCTCAAGTTTGAAGCAACATTATAGGAGCAGCAGCCAACCGAAAGGCTTCTGCCGTAGTGTTGGGGGAATTACACAATCAACTGACTAAATTCTGTGACGTTTCTGAACATTATACAGTGTAAAGGCGGTATATAGTGTCTTCCACTTCACCCAAAACTAAATTGCACCCAGTCCACTCCATGGTGGCAGCTACAAACGCGAATGTACACGAACGCTGTTATCATGCACAAGTATTCGATGCCAGTATATCAACATCAGAGCCAGGTTTCATTCCACCATATGGACAAGTCCAGCGTTGATCAGCAGCACTCTGGCCGTGGTGTACAATGAAGGCTTTCGGAAACGTTAGTGGACGGCGCTGCGGAGTTCCGACCTAGTAGCACAAGTCTGGGTGGTCCAACAGGCCGAGGAAGCTGAGAGGAGACATACTACTCTAGATGGGAGCCCGGCCCAGCGGAGACACTCAGCGGATTCGCGGCTGACGGTTGTCTCGTCCACGACGTCTTCTCTTCAATGACTGCTCGCCTATCGAGGCGCCGTTCACATATTTCTCTTCTTGTTTCCTAATCTTTTACTTACTTCTCAAAATTCACTTCTCTCTCTATCCATTTTAATCCCTTCCTATCGATTCTCTGGTGAGCTACTGCTGAGGTGTCGCACTACGAAGCAGACAGTTGTGGAGCTCAATTTCTTTTTTCATTTTTTTTCCTACCCCACACCATACACACCCTTCCCTGCCCAGCAATCTACTGGAAATGAACAAGGCCTTCCTCTCTGTCTCGTGCCTTGGTTTCGCCCACGTGCACCACGTGTCTTGTCCACACGCGCAGCACGAGCGTCTCGGTGCGCGTTTTAGGGGATGAGGAGGAAAAAGAGGTTAAGGGAAGAAAAAGACGTAGTTTCTGCTACCCTGAATAGGAGCGTGTCTCAGTGTCTGAAGAGCAAAAGGGAAGAAGGAAATAAAAACGGGAAGAAGAGAGAAGAATAAGATGAAAGTGGTTTTGCGGTGACAGATACCACAAAGAGGAGGCGTAAGGCGTGTTGGATAACGCTACGGCGCACCCTGAGTGAACACAGTGAGTGAATACTGCGACATATCCAGCTGCTTCCCACGCTTGGTTTGAGAAAAAGAAATCCCCGCACCCCTACAAATTTAATAAGGGGGGAGGGGGGCCGTGACCAGGGCAGCTGTGGGTCGCAAGATGGTGGAGCAGCTGCCCGGTCAACGGATCCTAACGAAACAAAAGACATGGACATCATAATGCGACACCTGTAATGAAGTATGGTTTATAATAATTTGTTCATCTTCATGAAGTGAACGTGTATCTGCAGGTAATTTTAGGGGCGAAGATCCTTAAGCCGTGAGTCGCGCGTCCGTGATGTATATAGTAGAACTAGTAGAAGTAGTAGTTGCCGTAGTAGTAGTAGGTATCCCCACCTACAAGGCCGGACTAGAGCAGCGGCACGTGCGAACTCTTGAATTGAGGAGGAAGCCCGCGCACGTTATTCACAAGTAAAAAAGATAGTTGCTTCTGATGAAACAACCTACACAGACGAGTATCGGTGATTCAATCTCCAATAAAACTTGCCTTTGAAGTTGATGCTCAATAAATAATAAAAAAGACTACTAATAAAATGACGCAATATGGGCACTATCTGACCAGAAAAGGTTGCCACTTTGAACTTGCTGGGGGTAACCTCCTTGGTTTTATCAAGTCTTAGCGAGGGTTGGGCCGTGGTGCCTTGAACTAGTGGCGGTGAAAGGTGGGAGCTAGATACGAAGCTCAAGCCGTAAGGGAGTGTACACTTGCCGTTCCTCTCGTTTAGTCCCTGGAATGTCCGCTGGTTGGCGGTACTTCTAGATGATGAATATATGATAAAAAGATGCGAGATGACGGTACTTGGAGTGTTCACTACATGGATGGACGGATGGACAGACACACGAACGGATTGATAGACAGACGGACAGATGCACGAACGGACGCACGGATGGGTGGATGGACGCACAGACAAATGAAGGGACGCACAGACGGGCGGACGTTCAAGTGGACGAACGCACTGACGGATGCGTGGACGGATGAATGGATGCACAGAAGGATGGGTGGGCACAAGGATAGATGCACTGACGCATGAACGGACGTACGGAAGCGTGGACGGACGAATGCTTCACCGTATTCATCATCATGCACTTCGTGGATATGCTGTGATTTTTCATTGTGCACGCTGGAAATTTCGTTTGCAGGTACAAGCAATCCCCATAGTACATATGCATATATATTAAAGCATACTACGAATATTTTGAGTACGCAATTTTATCAAAAGAATGTCTTCTATGTATGCAAAATTGTTTCAGATAATGAAATCCTCTTGAATGAGGGTAGGGCCGGGGCAGCTGCATCTCCCCCTCGGCAGCCGCAGCTGCCTGGTCAACGAATCATAACAAAACAAAATACATAATGCGACAAATTTAATGGTGGCGCTTTTGATAACAGTTCGCGACTGACAACAGGCAATACGAAACAAATTGAGAAAGAGGTGAACGCTAAAATCAAGAGAATCCTCAGGCTCCTAACGAAGGGACCTGGGCCTGATTCAGCCCTCACTCCACCATACCATGAGCTGTGGCCGCCTGACACACCATCGTCATCTGATCTACCTCGTTACGGGATACGACGGCGGACAGTGAGGCTCACCACTGTGGTTCAGAGGCGTGTCGTAATCGGTGGATTACTGTCATTAGGGTGTCTTAGCAGTGATAGTAAGACCATCGGCAAGTAAATAGAAATAGCACCGCGTCAGCACGCCGCTTTCTTTAAAGTTTTAAGGCTGCGCGAGTGCTTGATGGCTGTATAAGATAATAAAAGTGGCTAATATAGAACTCCCAATCTAAGAAGGTTTATTGAGGTACACAGGGACCGGGAGGATAGCAGCAACAGCAGGCAAGGCGTGGCCAGGGAGTGAACAGCCGAGCGAGCCAGGCGATGGCAATGTGCTCCCGCATTTCTCTATTTTCTTCCTCACAATAACCCCCGGTATCGAGAGGTAGCCATCCTGACGACCTAGAAAGAGGTCAGAGGGTCATAATACGGCTTGAGAGGGTTTATGTGGACTGTTTCTTGCCCCCAACGACGAAGGTTGGAAGATGGAGTAATGGGTTCAACCACGTAAATAACCGGAGAGGTCTGCGCAACCACGCGGTAGGGTCCGTGATACTTCGTAAGAAGCTTAAACGAAAGGCCGGGAGCAGCAACTGGCGGGACCCGAAGCCACACGAGACAGTCGATGATGAATGGGTCAGGAGGGATGTCGGAGTCGTGATACTGTTTTTGCTGACACTGTTGGTCGCAGGTGAACGAACGGGTCAGTTGTCAGCCTTTCTCGGCGTGGTGAGCCACTGCAGACATAGGCTGGTAGTCGTCAACGTCTGGATGGCATGGTAGAATGGTATCAATAGTGCTACCGATGGTATCAATGGTATCAGTGGTGCTGGAAGGTTCACGGTCGTATAGCAAGAAGAATGGTGAGAATCTGGTGGTGGCTTGGTAATAGAACTTCCAATCTAAGAAGGATAGGTGCCATTATTACTCCGTACGGTATCTGCGTACTCAACGTACAATTTTAGTGTCACTTGACGTATGGTATTAGTGTCGTATGGCATTAGCGTAATAGATTTAGTGGAGCTTCGGAAGATAATCAACCGGCGTAAGGTGGCCGACATCAGAGGCGGCAATGGAGCCATGCAGAGCTGTACAGAAACCGAAACAACCAGGATGATAACGTAGGAAGCAATAATAGCCCAGAGGAATTCGACATCCTATCAGTAACGACACGGGAGGTACGGAAAGCTATAGAAGGAATGCAAAGACGCATAGCCGCTGGTGAGGATAAGGTAATAACAGACATGCTGAAAGATGGTGAAGAAATTGTGTTATAAAAACCGACCACGTTATACACAAAGTGTCTCTTGACAGGAAGGGTACAAAATTTTGGATGAATGCTAACATCATATTAAACCATAAAAAAGGATACGTCAAAGACTTAAAAAAACTACAGGATGATCAGCTTACTGTCCTTTCTCTACAAACTATTTACAAAAATAATAGCGAATAGCATCAGGATGATAATAGAGCTCAGTCAACCAAAACACCAAAAGATGATTTCGTCCAGGCTACTCCCCAATAGACCATATTTGTACTATAAATCAAGTAATAGAGAAATGCGTGCACTAAAACTAACCCCTATACATAGCCGTCGCCGATTACGAGAAGACATCTGACTCAGTAGAGACATCAGTAGTGATGCAAGCACTAATGAATCAGGGCAACGACGAACCCTTCGTAAACATACTGCAATAAATTTACTGTGGCCCCACAGCCACCATCCTTAAGAGACAAGAAGAGAGCAGAGCGGATTAGGGAACAAACGGTGGTTAAGGATATCATAGTTGAAATCAAGAACAAATGCACATGGGGTGGACACTTAGCGCGCAGGCAGGATAACCGCTGCTCACTAAGGGTAGGTAGGTAAGCAACTTTATTGATTCGCAATAGAATCATTTGAGGGGGGGTGGCAGGGGGAGTGGATGTAGGATGACGACGGGCCCTCGGGCCACTCTAGGTGGCCGGACACTGCTGTGACTCGGCGACCCTTCTGGCCCAGCTCACTGTCCGGAGCTGTAAGCCTGGTTGCGAGCTGTGCAGAGCCGCCTTCCATCGCTCCTGGAACCTGGTACGCGCCCTCCGACAGCCAGTAGTCCACTCGATACCACTCCTGGCTCTAGCGCTGTCTCGAGGAGTTAGCGAACGTGTGATTGCCGAAGAATTTCGCGATCTTATACTGAGAAATGGAGAGGCCGTCCAAACTAGCGAATATAAATACTCAGCAGGATCAGCTTCGGTGGTTGTAACAAAGATCTCTGCGGTCAGTTCATCAGATCTGGATGACAGCTTCACACCAGAGGAGCTACAATATGTGGGGTCTTCAGTAAAACGAACAAGTTCACCGGGACCAGATGGAGCTACGTACTGTTGCGTACGATGGCCCGATCCCACCGAAGCCACCACTGTTGCGAAAGACGGCGACGCCAACACGGCCCCGGAGGCGCCACTGCTTTCAACTCCGCCGGGAAGGTCACCAGCCGTTTGGTAGCGTATGTTTATCAGCTCGCGACTGCTTCTGCGCAGAGCTGATAAGACGAGCGGACGAGACGACGGTGAGTTAAACAAGGTTTATGTACAGCATATATACAGAGGCGTTACAATTTCGGCACTGGGGCCGACAGAGACTCGAAGAGCCGAGCTCTTCTATCTAACACATAGTTCAGCCTTTCGCCTAAGACCGCTGACTCACACACATGTCGGCACTCCGACACGGGGACGCCTCTCACATAGGACCGCCGATCGCGACGCGCCGCAGGGCTTCTTTTATTTACACCGGGTCCAACCAAAGTGTCCAATCAGAAGCGCCGCGGGTCGTCCGGGCAGATTCCGCCAATGGGGGCCGCCGCGCCATGCGTCAGACCACCTGACACGAGGACGCCGGCTCGCTGTCACGTGCGCAACTGACTCACTGCACGTGGGCCAGAGGAGCGCCGCGCGTGTTCACGCCGTCGAGGTGATCGCGCCAGGCAGACTGCGGGCTGGCCTTGACCCAGATTGCCTTTTTCAGAGGCACGGTCGTTTGACGAGGACTCGCTGGCATAACAGCACCCCCGCCGCCAGACAATGCACCGGAAAGACGAGCTGCTTCCACGGGGCTCGGATGTCAGGTGCGCTCGTTCGCCAGGTCCCTCCAGGTTCGCCTCCAGGGCCATGGGGAGACTACAGCTCCAGACTGTTCCGGGAACACATCCCATTTTGACGACGGATCCCAGCTCCACGGGCTTGTCGCCACAACTTGCTGGCCAACTTCGCTCGTCTCTTCCGACCATCTTCGGTTTCAGCACTTGTCGATGGTTCTGCAACTTGCTACGAACGGTTCGACAACAGACAACACACGACACAAGCAAGTGCCCTCGGTCACCCAACAGAACACCAGACAAAGTATAGAACAACATATACCTATCTACGTGTCTATCGGAATTTCGTTCCCTCTACATCAAGAGGCACATGTGGGACAAAAGACTCTTAAAATGACAACTCAATTTTTTTTCCCACGTACAACAACGTAACGAATTAGAATACCACATAAAGTTGGCCCCTTGAGATCACTCTGAACGAGAGCGCTCAGCCCAGGTCGTGATGAGGTCAAAATTTTGCCCCGAATCGCCAGCCAGAAACCGAAAGGTTGAGAAGTTACTAGCTGGAACGCACTGCTCAATGCACCTGCATTAGCGTTTACCTTTCCCTTTTTTTTTCTTTAGCGAACGTCAAAGTTGCGCTGTGGAGCAACATGCTCCACCTCAGTAACCGGCCACTTTTAGGCGACGATACCTATGCGGCACCAAGAGCGGCTCACACTTGCGACGTTGCACAGGGGAACAACGATACGGCTTGCTACTGATTGACTCCTCACCGCTTAGCTCGATATCGTGTTCGATCACCCTCATGTTTCCGGGGCAGTCCGAAAACACGTCTTCAAACTCGGAACCAATCTTTCTCAGGTCCTCTTTCTCAGGTCCTCCTTCACTTAAGCTAGGCTCTAGGTTTATCTGCTCCCGGATTACTTTCGATCTCCCTTCGATCACCTCACTAGAACTCAAATTTTCTGCTTCCTCTTCCACTGAAGCCTTCAACAGCTGATTTACGACCGCTTGATGTTGAACATTGGGTTTCATCAAGTTGTAAATTTTGTTCTGCCGCCTTCCTACTTGCACCTCATAATTTGTATCGCAAGGCTTCGATAATACTTTGGCGGGCCCTTCCCAATCAACCTCAAGCTTGTTCCTTTTGGGTGGCTGCAGCCGCATTACCTGATTATCAACTTCAAAAGCGCGCTTCTTCCCCGATTTCTCGTAGTGCTCCTTCGACAGCACTTTTGCCGCGTTTTTCTGGCTTTCCACGAGCGCTTCAATTTGGCTTTCCACTAGCGCTTCAATCGAGAGATCCTCACTCTGCCCTCGAATGAGCGTCTCTCGATCAACTCTCGGCAGCTCGCTCCAACTTTCCGCTACAGGCGAGAGCGTTGCATCCCTCTCGCTCTGACTCAAAGGCGCCACGTCGTCTCCCCCAGAGCATACCGCGCCGGCCGCTCCCGCGACGGGCCGCTCGCGTGACTGCTCACATGACTCATGCGGAAAATTTCCTTTTTGGGGTTCCGTCGACCCGCCGACAAGGTCACTTGAGAGTTCACCGCATGGAACCAAGTCCAGCTTCCGCGAAAGCTTTCGCGCTTGCGATCGCGTGGGAGCCATGCACGCTAAGTTGGGGAAGAACGATTTGCCCTGCTCTTTGAGAAGCTGCTCCGAGTTGTTGGAGAAAAGATAAGAAAAACGACCATTCAGCGCGGCAGACACAGCTGCTTCGGTGCGAAGCTCACCGAACGGGCCTTTAATGACAACCGTGGCGATTGGTAAGCGAACACTCTGCTCCTCGGCGACCTGCCTGATCCACGCGCATTCTCCTGTGAAGTCATCCGGAGACACCAATGAAGGATGGACAACGTCCATGGTTGCCGCTGAGTCTCTAAGTGCTCGGCACGTTTTCTCATTCACCCTAATTTCTTGGAGATACGGCTCCAACAACCGAATGTTTTTTTCTGATTCTCGGATCGTTGCGAAGGCAAACTTTTCCTGACAGTTTCTCGCGATGTGCCCTTCCTTTTTGCAGTTGTAGCAGATTAACGGCTTCCGTTTCTTTTCCGATTCAAATGCCTGTGTGGTAGAAACCTCACTCGATCTCTCCGCTTCTGTTTGCCCTTCCCCTACACTGTCCTTCGTAAGAGACGGGTCCTTTTTGAAATTACGGTGCGGAACGGGTTTCCGTTGATCAGGTTTCCTTGAAAAGCCCTCTTTTCTTTCATCCTTTTCAACGCGCACTGCCCTGCTATGCAACTTTCGGCGAGTATAATACTCCTCAGCTAACTCTGCTGCCTTGTTTAGCTGTACTTCACCAAGTTTGTCCTGCAGCCAAAGTTTGACATCCTCCTCGATGCAGCGGTAGAATTGCTCCAGTGCAACGCATTCCACCACTTTATCGCGGTCGTCATAAACACCTTCGCCCTTGAGCCATTCAATCAAATCGGCTTTAAGACGAAACGCGAAGTCAACGTGTGACTCATTCCCCTTTTTAGCATACCGGAACCTTTGCCTGAAAGCCTCGGGTGACAACTTATAACGTCTCAAGAGCACTTCCTTAACCTCGTCATAGCTCTCAAACGCTTCCCTAGACAAGCAAGTTAATGCGTCGGACACTTCGCCGGGAAGAAGAGCTAGCAGGTTCCGCACCCAAAGAGACTGCTCCAAAGCATTTCGCTCACAGACGTGTTCAAACTTGACGAGATACTTCGCCATGTCCTCGCCTACTACGAACGGTGGCAGTTGGTCCCGAATTCTGAAACCGCTGACCTGAATCGTCGGAGAAGCTACGCTAGGCGCCTGCGAACACTGTAGGATTGCCAATTCTAGTCGTTTCAACTCTAGGCGCTCTTGTCGCTCGGCCTCCTCGCGACGTTCGCGCCTCTCAGCTTCTTCGCGAGCTTCTACTTCTCGCCTTTCAGCCTCCTCACGGCGTGCTTTAATATCCACCCAGGCCTCATCGACTTCCTCAGCCGACACTCCCTCATCCTTCATGATATCAAGGATCGCTTGCTTTCGTTTCGCACGGCCCAAAGTAATGCCGAGTTCCTCACAAATTTCGATGAGTTCCTTCACTTTAAGGTTCTCCATCGTTCACCCTAGCCTCTTGCTGTTTGCCCCTGTTAAGAATCTACTTGCCGTACCCACTATAAGCCTACTAGCAAGACGCGCAAGCAATTTTTCACCCTCCCGTGTTTACCACCTCCGCATTAACTTTGGTTTCAAAGCACTTCAACTTGGCTTGAAACGATCAAAGCTCACTTCAATGCTTCACACAGCCCTTTCTCTAAACTACTACAACCTGAGCTAGAGTAGTCTGGTGAACTGAGGGGAAAACATCAGGCACTCACCGCATCGATGTCGCTGACGCCGGCCGATCCCGCAGCTGCCAACCACTGTTGCGTACGATGGCCCGATCCCACCGAAGCCACCACTGTTGCGAAAGACGGCGACGCCAACACGGCCCCGGAGGCGCCACTGCTTTCAACTCCGCCGGGGAGGTCACCAGCCGTTTGGTAGCGTATGTTTATCAGCTCGCGACTGCTTCTGCGCAGAGCTGATAAGACGAGCGGACGAGACGACGGTGAGTTAAACAAGGTTTATGTACAGCATATATACAGAGGCGTTACAATTTCGGCACTGGGGCCGACAGAGACTCGAAGAGCCGAGCTCTTCTCTCTAACACATAGTTCAGCCTTTCGCCTAAGACCGCTGACTCACACACATGTCGGCACTCCGACACGGGGACGCCTCTCACATAGGACCGCCGATCGCGACGCGCCGCAGGGCTTCTTTTATTTACACCGGGTCCAACCAAAGTGTCCAATCAGAAGCGCCGCGGGTCGTCCGGGCAGATTCCGCCAATGGGGGCCGCCGCGCCATGCGTCAGACCACCTGACACGAGGACGCCGGCTCGCTGTCACGTGCGCAACTGACTCACTGCACGTGGGCCAGAGGAGCGCCGCGCGTGTTCACGCCGTCGAGGTGATCGCGCCAGGCAGACTGCGGGCTGGCCTTGACCCAGATTGCCTTTTTCAGAGGCACGGTCGTTTGACGAGGACTCGCTGGCATAACAGTACGCCGCACTCGCTAATTTGTGCGAAAAAGGAAAAATACATTTGTTGGACTTTACAATAAATGTTGGCAAGAAGAAAAGGTTTCGGGAAGTTGGAAGATATCAAACGTAGTACCGTTGCTAAAGCCAGGAAAGAGCCCTATGCAGTTGTATTCGTTTAGGCCGGCTAGTTTGACAAGTTGTATTTTGAAGTTGATGGAGAGAATGATCAATGAACGAACTTTATGGTGGCAATGCAAAAAAAAAAACTACTAACAGAAAGCATAGCCGGCTTCAGAAGAGGTTGATGCACAATGGACTCCATTTCGGACTTGGTCACAGATGTGGAAAACCAACGTACGCAAGGAAACATCACTGTCGCTGTATTCCTTGATGCCCAACGAGCATACGACACAGTGAGCCACGTTCACGTTCTGGAAGGCCTGGCATTTCAAGAATTCAAGGGCAAGATACTGTGTTGGATCGCTGACTTTCTGAAGCACTGGCAAATTTTCGTAGTTATGCAGAAAGGCCCAACGTCAGAACATGTCGTCAACCAAGGAGTGCCACAGGGCAGTGTGCTAAGCCCTTCTCTCTTTCATGCACTCATGGCGCAGCTCCCATACAATCTTCCACCTGGTTTATTGAGGTACACAGGGACCGGGAGGATAGCAGCAACAGCAGGCAAGGCGTAGCCAGGGAGTGAACAGCCGAGCGAGCCAGGCGATGGCAATGTGCTTCCGCATTTCTCTATTTTATTCCTCACATTAACCCCCGGTATCGAGAGGTAGCCATCCTGGCGACCTAGAAAGAGGTCAGAGGGTCATTATACGGCTTGAGACGGTTAATGTGGACTGTTTCTTGCCCTCAACAACGAAAATTGGAAGATGGAGTAATGGGTTCAACCACATAATTAACCAGAGAGGTCTGCGCAACCACGCGGTAGGGTCCGTGATACTTCGTAAGAAGCTTAGACGAAAGGCCGGGAGCAGCAACTGGCGGGACCCAAAGCCACACAAGACTGTCGATGATGAATGGGTCAGGAGGGATGCCCTTACGGAAACGCCATACATAGCCCATATATAAGTTATATCTGGCCATATATAAGCATATATGGCAGCATACGTGGCCATATATAGGCATATATGGCAGCATATGTGGCCACATATAAGCATATATGGATGTATATCTGGCGGAGTCGGTTCATGTATGGGGTTATATACGGCCATATATGACGCGGTTGGCCCATATAAGGAGTCAAATCCGGCCAAATGAGGCACGGCCACAACCGTATATAACATATCAAGTGGATCCTTATATGTGGAAGTGCTCTCTTAATTGGGATGAACCACGTATATATTTAGCACCGTGATCACACTTTTATGCGAATTGTAATATATAACAATTTGTACACAAAGTTGACCTGCTTATTTTTCATAACAATAGGAGTATGAAATATATATGTTGTTTCTGCCGTGCAAAAAAACCAAAATTTCAGGTCAGCTTTGTGTACGTGATAGTTGCAACTCAGTTGAATGCATATATGCATGCATTCGTGTAATTTAACTCGTACATTTTTCATGGCATTTAGGTTTGAAACAATAAGTTGCAATTAATACGACGTAAATAATGTATACAAGAGCAGACATGTTTTACGAGGAAGGAATCGTGTCAAGTCACAAAACGTATTGAAGCTTCCGAACCTCGCTATTATTATAGAGCAATCCTATATAGTATTATGTAAAGACAAAATGCATGCAACTTATATTGTTCACATTAATGCATTGTTTAAAGTGGCAGCAAGAAATAGTAATTTCAATGCGCTTTTAGCTTCCACATCGGTGGACGAAATTCCTGATTATTTGAAAGTTTTGATGGCTATATGCTCCCTTCATATAACAAGATTTCTATTAATCCTGTTGACCCCTCATCTGCGACTGCTTTCAGCAGCCATTTACTATAATTGCATGCGCAGAGCAATGTTTAAGTGAGTATTTTCAAAAACAAAAAGAACTTACGTGAATAAAACTTCCAGGCACCATTATGATTACATTCTAGATGGAAGTTGTACTAATTTATTGCAAAAATACATCTTGCGTTTCCTTTGGCTACGTATAATGTTCCTGCCTGTGCACATAGTAAATTTATTGAAAATTTTATGATTGCACAAGTGAACAATTAATTTAGTGTAATGTTTGCAAGCGTCAAATAAATCTCACGTCATAGACATGTACGTTAAAAAAGGTGCAGCTGACTCACATGTGATACATATTTAATGGACAATGTAATGAAAATCTGAAGCTTTATAGCAACATTTAACGTAGGCTGCCGAATTCACAAAACTTCTATTTTGTGTCGGTGTGTCATTACTTGGTCGAGGTCACTAAAGCGCACGTGCCATCATTAGGATTAGTCTAAACATTGCCTTGTGAATACAATTAGTATGACACATTTTTTGCGGGCTGGCGTGATACCTAAGCCAAACTTTACATTATGTAAACAGCCCCTTGCTGTGCAGGCGCGTAACGATTCAAACTGCTTGCGAACATATCCTTTCAACACCAACACGGTAGTGCACATATAAGATATGTATGCCGGTACATACCCACCAAACTGACAAGTGTGCACTCGCGTATAGAGATTCATGGGCACCCGGACACTGGCATTTCATTCAATGTGGCTAGATATTTTCGGACATGTCAGAATGATATGAGTGTATTATTATATTATTATTATTATTATTATCATTATATTATTATTATTAATATTATTATTATTATTAATTTTATTATTATTATTATTATTATTATTATTATTATTATTATTATTATTATTATTATTATTATTATAATTATTAATGGTGTTGTTGTTGTTGTATTTCGCAAAACGTCCAACAGCGAATTCATATGCTGTCATACTGTGTCGTTATGTAAGTTTTATGAGATCAGTTATCTTGGTGCTCTTTTTGATAGCATGCTGAATTTTTTCTACTTGCATTAAATGTGCTGCCATGCGAGGCCTTCATTCTCTTCCTGTTGGCTCAACATCTCGCGAGAATCCGGTTCTCCTACAGCCTTCTACAAATTGTACACCGCGATATGTCGTCGTCAACTTGAGTACATATGCATATTTGATTTGAAATGACCCTGCTAAATCCAGCAGTAGCGCCACTGAGTGAGTCCAGAAAAATTTCATAAGCATTTACCCTCATCGTTTCACTAGAATCCTTTCAACACTGCTATAATTTTATATTTGCCATCAGTTAACGGCCGGCAAAATCGCGCTTAGCTGTTATTTCTTTAGAAGCTAGTTCAGGGTGAGATATTCTGCCCTTCTCGGTTGTAATAATTTTGAAACTCCGCGTAAGTTATCAAGAGAGAATCTACCATTGCATGCACCTGCCAGCTTCTTTCAACACTCTATCCTTTACAGAATACTGAGTCTATCTAACGTCAACTTTCTTAATTCGTTATGTTTTTCATAGTCTACAGTCATTTTCTTTTTGTCAGTGAGGGCTGCCCTGTCCTAACGTAGCTTTGCACATGCACAGATTCTTCCCTTTTCCGTCTTTTAGGAAGCCTTCGGCACGGTTATGTATATTCTACATTATTTTTCAGTCCCATTCCATGAATATCTACTCTTTTATTTGTTGTTTTCATTGCGCGTTGATTTCTTTTTGACTGCTCGTCTTTGCTCTTTTTATTGATTTGCATTTCTGTGGACAGTCTGTAATGTGTTGTTTGTTTTTGTTTTCTTTTCGCGCGCGCCAGCATTTAAGACCCTATGGTTGTTCTTGGGTAGGTTGAAAAATGATTGATTGATTATTGGTTGATTGAATATTATTATTATTATCATTATAAATGCTTGCAAAATAAGATGATAATTCGGCTGAAACGCGTCTTCGTAGCCAGCGTACACGAAGCAGCGATTTCAGCTCCGCGGAATGCCTGTCTCAAAGGACTTGCACGTGCAGCTTTCTGGGCCCGCGGAAGGAAGTTGAAGTCCATTGTAGGAAAAAACTCGCCTGACTGCTAGGTTGCAAGGGGTGCGCACAGTAAAAAAAAATACAAAAAAGGGCGCCCATCGGATGGGTGGACAATTCGGAGAAAGTTGTTCGAAGGAGCGCACGTAGGCACCGTGAAGCCCTGCCGTGGCTTACACCAGTCTGTGGACAGAGCAGGAAAGAGAGTGGCGCGGCCCATTTCAAGTAACGGCGAAAAAAATAGTTTGCACAAACATTCAGTCGTATGGTGATAACATTGCGTCAATAATAGTTAAAAAATGAAACGTCGTTCGCCAATAAGCTCAGGAAAATTTAGTTCCAGTGAAAAGTGCGTAAATCATTGATCTCAAGGAGTAATGTAGTGTGCATTGCAATATTCATTGTCAAGCCTGCGTGCACTGTATCCGTCCGCGTCATTGTTGTTTTTTTTTGCTCGCCGGAGTCATGGGTGCGGTGCTGATCGAGTTTGTTAATTTTCATTCCTTTTGCTCTTATTTCGTGTTCAACTACTGCTCCAATTTACACAAGATAATCGCGCAGCTCTCAGGAATCTACTTCGCTGTACGTGGCGAAATTGTGGACGGACGTGGAAGTGTTTTTGTGTGCGTGTGCGTCTGTACGCTGCTGGATTGGCGATCGTCAACTTTTCGTGCGAGAAGAAAATGGATACCCATGCTTGCGGGCAAGCGTTTCTTCGAAACTTCTTCCTAAAGCAGTACGAATGGACGTGGTGGCTTTAAGGTGTGAATAGGTTATCAGGATTAACAGGCTCCTTTAAAGACAAGTCTCGGTTAAATGTTAAGGTAAGTTCATCATTTTCATTACCTTCGCACGTTGTTCATAAATATTATGATAACTCGAAAACATACCACATTGCATGCTTGCTGAGTAAATAACTTTATGCTAATCGTGGTTACGTCATTAGGCTGTTTTGTTTAAGCGATATGACAACACTTTTTTTTCACTTGATCCAGACAGTGCTCTATTTAATCAAAAAATCTACGTCAGGAAAATGTTGGTTTTGTGCCATTGTACTTTTCATAAGTATATTGATGTAAATATACTTGTGTTGTATTTTTCTCATTTTAACGCTTGAGGAGAAACCAAGAATAAATTACAACTTGCGCAATTACAAATGAAAAAGAGTTGCATATCTCCAACTCCAAGGGTGTCATGAGATTTATGAGCCCACGTTTGAATTTGTCTTGCGTTTGAATTTATCTTTCTTCGTCTACGTTCCACTTGTTTTTATATTTACGTGTGTTTTGATGAGGACACGCAGTTAAAATTTTGTTGCTAGTTTGATTCTTCAAAACGAGGTGCAATGTCACGGATCCAAATGAAAAAACTTAAGAATAGCCCGTAATTTCGTTTCCGCCATCTACAATGAGGGTGATATAAGTGTATATTTGACTGGAATGCGTACATCACACGCGACATTATCGTTACTGATGTCGCAACATCGCGTGGTTATCTTGAGGAACTGCGCATACCCGCATACATAGTTACACAAAATAATGTGATGTCACGTTTTAATTCGTGAGCACTGTAGATATTTTTACGCAAGCCGACAAATAAAATGGTATGATGCATTAGAACTTGCTACTGTGTAAAAAAACTGGGGGACCGTTAAGCTCCGTTTTTCACAGTTGAACGTGATAGCAGTATCGATCATGTTTCTTGTGTGTAATTCAATCACTTAGTGTGTACTCTTTATTGCATGATGCTACTTGAACAAATTTAATTGTGGAATAGTACTGCGTAATTGAGAAGGTTGAAAGTGTCTCAATGAAGGTTTCGCACATGACTGCATTTTGTGTAAAAAACGGGTAACACAGTTTAAAGAACAAGAAATATTATGTAATTACTGAGTTGCGCGAAAAATTAAAATACAAAAGGAACACACCTAGATGCAGCACACACTGACAACTGAAACATTGTTGGAGAAAACAGACATACGTATATATGCGGTTACAAGAACACGTGCGGTGAAAGAAAAGGATTAGATGAGCAGACAGATTGTGTAAATGATGCGCTTCCAGGAAAGCTACCTCAGTAGCAAGCAACATAAGTGAGATTTACGTGACACATGAATCCCCAGCTTTGTTTATGAAATACGCCTCTCCGATTTCCCGCGCTATACCGTGTCACTAAATCTAGCTTTAACTACCGTATTCCAAACAAGGGCGCGCAGCCACACTCTCAACAATATGATGATTGGTTAGAGAATGGTTGTTAATTCCTTTAGAGAAGCTTTGTGATCTACAATTATATAAATAAATTCTAAATAATACTTCCCACATGACAGCGCAGTGCCATCCATCACACGATGTCCACACTGTGAAAAAAAATGATCAGATGTCTGCTCATCTAATCATTTTTTTTCCACCTCACGTGTTGTCGTAACCGCATACATATGTCTGTTTTCTCCAATGAAGTTTCAGTTGTTAGTGTGCGCTGTGTCCAGGTGTCTTCCTTTCACACTTCAAATTTTTTCGCGCAACTAAGTTAAGATGAAGCACCAACTCGCCCAGCAGAACGTGCTTCTCAATATAATGTGTGTAAAATGTTTTAGAACTTTATGCACCCACTACGCAGTCGTGAGGGAATACGTGCAGTAACCAGTGTGCCTTTTGTAATGGTTGGCTGTCTTTAGACCGCGAAGTCACGTTAGTAATAACGTGTTGTGATGCTTGATCACAATGCACGCTTGTATCATGCAATATAGCTGCGATATTAAATGTTGTGTTGTGAAACCTGTATGCAGGATACATATATTTGTTAAGCATGACAGTTATTTTCCTTGCATTTACAACAAGAGGGAGTTATTAATGCTTTATTTCCAAGCAGAAGCATAGCTGTGTGGTAGAGAACTTGCATGCCATGCAAATTGCCTGCATGATTTCGATCATCACTCATATCCGAAAATTTATAATATTTGTTTTATTTGCATTCTCTCAATTTTCGATCATTGACAAGACGATTTTTCACGGAGAGCCACCGATGCCTACACCGGAATTTTTGCAGAATGAGCTCTTTACCACTGTTACATTAATGATGCATTATTGGCAAAATGGAAAGTGGATTACGTTTACAAAGTACACTTTCAGTGTCCCGTTGGCAAGAAATATTGTTAAATGCCTCCGTTCCCACGCACACAGAGACCTATAGACACCAGTTTTAGCAGTCGTTCTATAGGTCATTAGTTACAATACTTGTACATAACAAGCTTGCATACCAATCACTTTCGACCGAACTCCTTAAAAGTTGATTATCAACTCATTTAAGTTATTCAATGCACACGCAGTTCATACGGTCAATAGCAAGTCAATATTTCGTTTTGACTGACTATGGACGCTCCATTGACACACGAGAAAAGTTTTAAACATAACACACTGTGAAAGATATCTTTACGAAACTCAAATTGGGTTCTTTTATGCTATTTATTTTTGTCAAGTCGGAATCGATAAAGCGGAATATTTACTTGCACCGTACTATGTCTCAGACCGTGTTGACCATAAGTTCAAGATAAGAATAATCGCATGCAAGACTGACGTGTTTCAAAATGATATTTTACCAAAAAAATTACAAGATGGAACTAGCTGCCTTCTAGCATTGCCTCTACACTCCCAAATATTTGTTTTATTTCATGTTAGAATTGTTCCGATTTATATGTTAGAACATGTTTCGATTTATATATGAATTTTTCTTGCAGATTGTGATTCAGGTGACTTTGATTATTTGTTTGGCTATGTATTTTTTGTATTCTACTTTTCGTAAATGCTCCCTCAATGTAATGCCAATTGCTGCTGTGGGTAATGAAATAAATAGATAAATAAAAAAGTGTCGATAAGTAAGCAATATATTTAAGCACAAAGAATGTATCTCTTCAGGAAAAGTGGACTAACAGTGACATGTGCCCATCACAAGCTTTAGATATGATGCCAAGTTACATTCTAGCAAATAGTTGTTGAGAATAACTTGAGATAGATTGAGGATAACTTAATTGAACAAGAATGTTCAGGGGGTATGTACTGCCTTGATTTTGGAGATGATAGTGACTGCATGCAGACCTTTCAACAAACAGGTATATTTCTAGCTGAAGAATGATTTGAGCAGCTATATTTTTTGCCGGTGACACAAGCTGAACTAATATAGATGAATCATTTGAATGGCTTTATATAAAGGTATCCATATAAGGCCATATATGAAAGCATCCATATAAGACCTTATATGGATGCTTCTATATATAGCCATATATGGCCATATACAGCAACACCCATATATGGGGATATAAGGCCCATATATGGCTATATCAGGATTTGGACATATCAGGCTATATACGGCCCATATATGGGGATTCCATATATGGGCCAGATATGCCCAATTCCTGATGTAGCCATATATGGGGATTTTTATATAAGTCCATATATAGGATTTTTGTAAGGGGTCGGAGTCGTGATACTGTTTTTGGTGACACTGTTGGTCGCAGGTGAAAGAACGGGTCAGTTGTCGGCCTTTCTCGGCGTGGTGAGCCACTGCAGACACAGGCTGGTAGTCGTCAACGTCTGGATGGCATGGTAGAATGGTATCAATAGTGCTACCGATGGTATCAATGGTATCAGTGGTGCTGGAAGGTTCACGGTCGTATAGCAAGAAGAATGGTGAGAATCTGGTGGTGGCTTGGTAGTGGTGTTGAAGGCGAATATGAGAAACGGCAAAACAAGATCCCAATTGCAGTGGTCTGACGCAATGTACATCGACATCTCACCCAGAGTTCGGCTAAATCGTTCTGTTAATCCTTTTGTCTGTGGGTTATATGTGGTAGTGGTGCGGTGAATAATTCTTCATTCGGATACAAGTGATTGCAACACGTCTGAGAGAAATACACGGCCCCGATCACTGAGCAGTTCACGAGGGGCGCGGAGAACAAAGCTGCGTAAAATAAACTAGGAAACGTCTTTGGGTGTTGCGGCAGGTAATGCAGTGGTTTCGGCGTATCTTGTCAAGTGATGCACGGTGACGACAATCCAGCGTTTGCCAGCGCCAGTGCATGGGAAACGCCCGTACAAGTCAACGCCGACGCGATCGAATGGGTGGGCTGGGCAGGGAAGCGGTTGGAAAGGTGCTTTGGAGGAGCGCGAGACTGGTTTGCGCCCTTGGCAGCCGAGGCATGAGCGTATTTGCAGACGAAGCTGTACATTTCGCGCCAATAATAGCGTAGGTGAAGGCGCGTGTACGTCTTGATCCCGCCACCATGGCCACACTGAGGGTCATTGTGGAAAACGGAGCACAGATAGCGACGAAGATGGCGCGGCACGACCAATAACCATGTGCGGCCATCGTTGTGGTAGTTACGGCAGAATAAAAGATCATCGCGGATAGCGTAATGCTGCACCTGGTGGCGTAGCGCTCGTGGAGCCGTGGGTGTCAGGGGGCTTGACAAAAATTTTAGAATTGTAGTGATCCATGGGTCATTGCGTTGCTCCGAGGCCATGTCCAAGATGTCAAGTGGCGAAATATCGTGATTGTGACTAGATGCGTTGGCGTCTGAAACGAGTGGGAAGCGTGACAGGGCGTCAGCATCAGAGGTCACAAACTGAAAGGAACTTCTTTCGCAGTACGCGAAGATTTTTCCACTCAAACAAGGTTGATTGATATGTGGGGTTTAACGTCCGAAAACCACCATATGATAATGAGAGACGCCGTAGTGGAGGACTCCAAAATTTCGACCACCTTGGGGTTCTTTAACGTCCAACCAAATCTTAGCACACGGGCCTAAAACATGTCCACACCTCCATCGGAAATGCAGCCGCCACAGCCAGGGATTCGATCCCGCGACCTGCGGGTCAGTAGCCGAGTACTTTAGCCGCTAGACCACTGCGGCGGGGCATACATACATCCTAGAGAAAGGCAATTAGCCGGTGTCATGTCTCCCGAAGCTATGCATCAGCCGGCACGTGTTGATAGGCAGCGTTGGCCCCCGACAAGTCATGAAATTATATACACACACGAAATGGCTAATGTGAGGTCGGCATCCTTAATGAGTTCGCTTGTTCACACGACCGCTTTTGTATGCCACCGCGAGGCAGGCAACGGCACAAAAATGAAAAAGAATGAGTATAGCTGTAAGGTGCAATTTTCCTCATTTTTCCGCCAGCCATTAGGCAGAGACATGGACTGGCGTAAGGTAGTTGAACTACCAGTACATGCCAAGAAAGTGTGTCGAGTGCGATGGACAAACGTTCATAATCGTCTTGAGGACAAAATACGGCTGAATAGACCTCTCTGTAAATAGCCCTCTAGTAAAAAGCTCGGCATTTTTCCGCATATGAGGGACGAAGGAAAGAATGTCTGGCACGTGTTTTCACAATGTAGTACATCATTCATCGCAGATTCGAATCATGTGTACGAGCCACCACCATCTAGAGGGGGGTGGCGGTAGTGGTTTCAAGAGAACCGAAAGGCAAGGAATAGAGACGATGGGACGGCTGACTGAAGAGTGGAAATTAAGAGAAAAGGGATACTTCTGCAACATTCTCCATCAAAGCGTTACACCTCAGCAGTGGTTCACAAGGGAAGGGATAAGGAGAGAATAAAATACGTTGGCAGAAAAGTAGACATTGCGAAGATGGTTCGAGAAGTCCGCAGATGAGGCCCTGATCGGTGAGCGGTCGTCGAAGAGAGGACATCACGGACGCGACAACCGTCAGCCACAAAATTCGCAGAGTTCCTCTGGCCAGCGGCTAGAGCACTAACAGCTTCCCATCCGGCCGGTCATTGTTAAAGGTGCACATGCACTGCATTTTTCGAGTGCCCTCGCGTTGACAAGGGGTTACGGAGGGATGCAGTAGTGGAGACCTTCGAGGAATAGGGAAATATTTGAAGCATATTAAATTGGAAAGGCGCTGATAGGTGCTCAGTCATTGGCTGTCTCCAGAGAGAATGAGCATGTCTTGAAAGTAGATAGATAGATAGATAGATAGATAGATAGATAGATAGATAGATAGATAGATAGATAGATAGATAGATAGATAGAAAGATAATGTGTATATTCGCACTCAACTGTTCTGTCCCACCATGTGGCAAATGTAGGATGACTCAGGGGCGTAGGCAGATTTCTTTTTGGGCAGAAGGGCACCTCATCAATATAGATTTGGGGTGGGGGACGGGGTACTTTCTTGAAATGGTAATTTTTCGCTTTCTATGCCTCGGTCAAATAAAAGCTAAAGGGGGGGGGGGGAATTGGCCCGGTGTACCAAGCCATGTCTACGCCCGCTGGATGGTCCTGTTTAAATATGTTACACACACACACACACACACACACACACACACACACACACACACACACACACACACACACACACACACACACACACACACACACACACACACACACACACACACACACACACACACACACACACACACACACACACACACACACACACACTTCAAATGCATAAGCTACAATAACAAGAAAAATCGCCAGGACGGAGCATTTTGCTGTCGAACTATTCCCACTGTAAACACTACATTGCTGCCGGTCCCTTCAAATAATACAAGATTTCAATATAAACTTTTTCACTGTGAAATCCTGCCACCAGCGAGAAACGACCACGCCATTTCAACTTATGAATTCTCTTCTTGCCGTACTTACTCGCTCAAAAAATATCAAGAACATTTTTGTACGACCGTAAACCGAACTGAGAAACTGTATATCGTACATTCCTTGACAAATAAAAGAGGGCCCGGATACTTCATCACGTACATTTTACTGCTTTTTTCCCGTTGGGTGCCAAACAAACCGTCCAGGCAGTGCGACAACCGGAATAGGAGAGAAAGAACTAGAGAAAGAGAAATGATTTTTCCTGTGATGTTGTCTGCAAGTGGGAGTGTCGTTTCACAGCAGACGAAAAAGATGGACTGCTTTAAAGGGACAGACAACTGGCCAAAACGTGGTAATAAATGCTAGTGCAAATGAAAAGAACATGAGGTATGGTGGCAGATTCCAGCCTAATTTTTGTGTTGTGACTATATGTATATATTTTATCCTGCTTAAAAGCAACAAAAACCATTACGTCGCGCAGCCTTGCGGAAGAGCTTTGAAGCTGAAATATGGAATATGGAGTCGATCACTTCCGTGTACATAGTCACGTAGTCTGATGCTGTCATGCGCACCAGTCCACAAAATTGAAATATGCGTAGCATTATCCATCCCTGCTCTATCATTTGCCGCTAACGACTTAAAAGGTGTTGCGCGGTGAAAAGCGGCGCTGTCGTCGTGGACCTGCCGATGGACCAAGTCGATCCACGGCGCATGCGCGCGGGATGCACGCATGCGCAGAAGGCCGCTGCTTTCGAACGCAAACCTCGCTCGCACTCAGTGTTTGCAGCATGTGAGTGTACGACTTCATATTTGCTGCAGATGACAAAACAAAAATCCGATTCAGTTTTCCACTTTATCAATCCGTGAACATTTTGATTGACTGGTAAGCTTTCCGTAGCGCCGAAAGAGAGTCATAAAAATTGGTTGTCGATCTATTTTAAACGACACAACTTTGATTCACTCTTGAAATGAATTGAACAAGTTTTATTGCGTTTCCTTTGTGAAGTATTCATTCTCGTTTTCGTTCTTCGTTTTGAAAGGCACGCATGCGAACCGTCCTACGGGCTGCAATGCTCTCTTCACAACTTGCTCATAGCGACCGTATACAGTCAGCCACTGAGATCCTTCAGTCGTAACGACTAAGGACATTTGTCACAAATTCTGGTGCTTGTTGTGAACCACTGAAACTGAAATTATCGTCCTCCTTATGGTACTTTTTTCATCACCTGACGCCCGAACCTATGCATAAGATATCATCTAGGACGTGTGTATACGTTTCATCTCCCAGCCTTCATTCTCCCTTTCTATGTTTGGGACGAAAGGGGCAGCACATATTGAGTACTGCATCTGACCACTGACGATACGTCTAAGAAAGATTTAAGGTAGTCGTTATGAAAATTGAACGCGTAAAGCTTGTTGTCTGAGTCACAATGAGTCACGTTTCCCGTTACCTTCTACACCAAAGAGAACAGAGTCATTATTTCAACTTATTGTTCTACCCATGGCGTTGTCATAGCAATGACTTTTATGCAACGATTTGCAGTGTACGAGATGTTGATCAATCACACATCATATACTTCTCGCAAATGCTATCATTCATAAAGTATTCTTCGTCTTCGCGATTAAGCATCTGCAGTCACAATATTGCCTGGCACCCTCGCAGCTTTCCGCCCAACTACAAGAGTGCAGCGGCTGCCAGTATTGTACTTGCGTCCTGGACGAGAAAGGGGTTGGCCACTTCTTGAATACGTTTGTCCAGCGATGCAGCTTAGCTTCCGATGGATTCGGATTTTAAAGGGTGGAGAAATAGGACAAAGAAAAAAGAAATGCAATCGGAAATGCTGTTAAGAAGGCATCGATAATAAATTATTTAACTGCGCAGCCAACATGTGCGCGACTGAATCGCGCGGTGCAGATGCTCCAAACGTACGAGTCACACATTACTCTACATACAGTGCATTTTTTTTGAAAATGTATTTTTTTTCTTACAGCAGGAAAAAAAAAATTGGTCCCGTATCTGCATGTAATCTGCAAATGTCGTCGAAAGTCGATAGTCTTGCGCGTGGGAAGAGTGAACAAAACATTCATTTGACGTTCTGCGCAAGAAAACGAGTGAATGGTATTCCGGAGGCGCTGTGTTAGAGTGCCTCGAGGGTGCAGCGGAGGCGAACGAGCGCATCAAGTCACGTCGCACGTGAGACATGAGCGCCATCTGGCAGTTTCATTCGGAAAACAAAGCGCGTGGCCATGCGCGCCCGTCTCAGAGGTGATAAGCTGTAGAATGCGAGGCGACGGGTACGTGCCACCATCATCTCGTCTTAGCAAAGCGTTGGAAACACTCCCTGTTCCGTGCAAGCGTTGTATTGTAATCGCAGCGTGATAAGCGCTACGGTCCTTAAAACTACTTATGTATGCGTTTTCTAGTAAGAGTGCATATTCAGAATATATGCGTGTTGTTATGGTGCCCCAGACATGAGCAATAATTGCTTTTATTTGACAATTGCACAAGCATGAACGCTCAAGCTTGAGCAACATTGGTGGTCGCTGCGGATGGGGTCGGCCGTTTCAAGTACCTGATGCCGGTAAGAGTGGACAAACAGACAAATGTACAGACAGACATACAGACAGACAGACCAAAATTTTTGCATTGAAGGTTCCCAAGAGAGACTATCGTCTTAAAAAATAAACGATGGAGAGAAATTATATTTTACGTGTCTAACAAATTTCTGAAAAACATGGGGGGGGGGGGCGGAGCTGTTTAGCCCAGGGCTGCTGTTGGATTTCGCGGAGCTGCACTGGCTCAGTCCGCTAGCCACTTTCGCCCGTCAGGATCCACGTTGAGCAGAGTGGCCTTGCATTGGGCAATATATCTCTGCTCTTTGATATGTTTGTCTTTAGTTAGACGTTGCACGTACATAACCCAAAGGAGTGCACAAGGTCCTCTATGTGTAGACGAAGCGGGCAATTATGGACAAGGTAGAGAGCGCGGTAGATTTTTTATATAGGAGGGATGGAACCAACAAGCCAGCTTGTGTGAACCCAGCGTGTAATGAAGCACTGTAAGCGCGTGAGAGAGGGAATCTGTAGAGGACGTGACAAAGGGGATAGCGGAAAATTGTTTCTAGCTGATTATATAAAAAGAGCCGGGAGGGCACCAAACAAGACCAGAGTAATGTTGCGGCCTACGCGCGTAACTTCACTCACCGAAGAGTGATGTTGAGCGTCAGACACCGGTCGCGGGCGTATTAGAGCGAGCTCCCCCCCACCATGCTCCTCGCCGCGTGCAATACGTTCGCACTAGGCGTCGCGACCGATGACTCTTTCGCCATAGGCGCCGCACAACCGAGCAACCGACTAGTGCAATTAACCTGTCGGCGGGCGAGCAGTGGCCTTGACATGAACGCACGTGCTTTACGCACTGTGAAAGCAGCTGCCCCACTGTTAGTACGCATAGGAGCCCGTCGTCCCTAGTTTGCGGCCAAGTCGATGATGAGGCGTGGCGGGCGCCATCCTTCTGCCGTCAGAAATGAGTGCCCCCTGAGCCCGGTATCTCTACATCGTCTGTGCTGAACACACGTGGGTTTTACGTACCGCGGCTGCTTAAGTGTGGCCTTACTATAGGCTCGGTGACGCCGTTTCGATTCTGGCCCTCGGCGGTCGTACTTAGATGGCTAGAAATACAAATGCAATGAACCCTTACAGTTAGCAGCGCTTCGAAAAAATCCCAGTAGATAAAAATGAATCTGAGGTGCACCTCCACCTTTGCCCTGTTGCGTACGCCGTAATCACATCACGGTTATGACACGTAAAAATCCCGAAATAAAAGAAACGAGTAAAAAAAACAGGCTGTGTTTGTGTGCACCCATGGCTTTCATAAGTGAATGACGATCAGAAAATTAGCGGAAGATGTTTTTATTTTGACAGTGTAAAAAAAATTTTGCGCTGCCAAACTTTATTATAAGAGAACATTTTAGCCAATTCTGAAACTTGACACAGCATTTGCGAAGGCGGCCGGCGAAAGGAAAATATATCTTGCGAAAGAAAGGCTTCGTGAATACTGCCTTAGATTCTAAGCACTCTTTCACCTCCGTTTTGGCGGAACATATACAGGCTGTCCCTGCTATCACACAGCACAATTTAAAAAAAAAAGGGGGGGGGGGATTGGCGTTATGCCAAGCAAACCTCTTGCATATTGTTTCCGGTACCCTGTAGTAACCACTACGAATTCTTTCGTTAATGACTACTATAATTAGTCATTGTTATATTTGAAACTGAGAAAGTAGTCACTTAATTATCAAAAAATCATTGAGTTAGATGTGCGCATCTTGAAAGGACATTCGCCTGTGCTACTTCGGACAACGTACCTATCGCGTGCTCTTTTTTTTTTCTGTTGATAAAGAAAGCCTGAGAGACAATAAAACAAGAGGTGTCTGCGCTTTCACCCGCAAAATAGAGAGCGCTTTCAAATAAGCTTATACTGCAAGCAACCGCCTTACCTCTTTTCCGTTGCCAGGGACAGCGTTCCGCTTATTGGCTAAGGTACAGGTCTGGAACCTATGCCCCGCCGTGATGGTCTTGCGGCTAAGGTTCTCGGCTGCCGACCCGCCGGTCGCGGGATCGAATCCTGGGTTCAGCGGCTGCTTTTTCGATGGAGGCGAAAATGCTGTAGGCCTGTGTTCTCAGATTTGGGTGCACGTTCAAGAACCCCAAGTGGTCGAAATTTCGGGAGCCCTCCACTACGGCGTCTCTCATAAACATATGGTGGTTTTGGGACGTTAAACACCAGATACCAATCAATCATCAATCAGGTCTGGTGCCAACAACACCTGTCGCAATTTTGCAGGGATTCCTTCCCCTTGACTGGGCGTCACTATCATTATCCATATCTCATGGCCAACTTTTCTTATTGGTAACGCGGCTGGGGCAATGTTCTGATTACAGCCTGACTGGAAGATCAAAATGGTGCGTTTCTTTGGAATGGAAGTGGCTGATAGCACCTCTGTATTTTTTTTCTGCATTCATTTCATAGATACTGGATACGTGAAAGTCAGCTATTTAATTGACGTAGCGCGTTTTAAAACATAGGACAGGGGAAGGTACAGAAGGAAGCGCTTACTTCCAACAAAATTTTCTTTCAAGGAGCGTAGATATATATGCTCATGAAATTCGAAAACAACAGACAAACAGATGAAAGACCCTCTATTGCCATGCGCTAAACACTTATGATCTCAAAAACGACAGTTCTTTTTCACAAAGACCGAGAGAAGGATTGCTGACGCAGTTCAGCTCTAATCTACTAATCCTTTCTGCTTCAATAATCTCCCTTGTCACTTTATTTCTGTTTTTCCCTATGATTACCGTACCATGAAAAAGTGGTTTGCAGCCACACGTGCTGCAATGTAGTGCCAAAAAACCATCTCGACCATTTTTTACGTTGCAAGCGTGTTCGCAAAGCCGGTCATTAATACAATTGCCAGTTTGTCCTATGTAGTGTTTACCGCATGAAAGAGGTATCTGATAGATTACAAACTGCGCGCATGTGACAAACAGTGTTAAGTGCTTTTTAGAGGAACCCGGTTTTGCATGTGAAACAACTTTCATACACAAGTACGAGAGCTTTTTCGGGGCAGAAAACACCACCTTTACATTGGCCCGCGCTCCAACCTTTTTCAAGTTGTGGGAAATTCCATGCAGATAAGGCACTACGGCCAGCTTCTGACGTCTTACTGGCTCAACATGAGGGAGAGCTTGTTGCAAGGACTGAAGCTTCTTGACCAGAATTCCCGCGACGAAAACCTGTACTTGAGAGGGGTAGCCAGCGTCCAGAAGTCGTTCTGCTTGTTCCTTGAAACTAGCTGCCATCAGATGTGGACAGGACTTCTGGAAGGCGTTACTAAAGCACATATTTACAATGCCTCGTTTTATTAGCTTAGTATGGGCGGAATGGAACGGAAGCAAGGGTTTGTTACTCCTCGGCTTGTACATCCAACAAATGTGGTCTGAGTGAAAAATGAGAGCGATATCTAAATATCTGAGAGTGTTAATAACAGGTAACTCATGGGTTAAAACAAGGGGACTAAACGGCTCCTTGATAAAATTGAGTATATCTAGGGCAAAAAAAAAAAAATGGGGAAAGCCTTGGCTCTACCGCAAACTTCGGTCCTAGTGACAGGGTTTTCGACACTTCCGGGGGCAACTGTAACGGCTCCAGCCTGTGAACGCTACTCATGCCTTTTTCATCCCGTCTTGGTGCCGGTCTAGCCTGACTTCGCAGACGAGCCAGATCACAGACCCAAATGGCCTCTGTAGTTTGATGAATGTCGCGCTGAAGTTCATGAAGCTGTCTTGTTCGCCTGGCATCATCTCTGCTATTCAGAATTTGAAGCGATAACCACTGCGAAAGCAGTCGCACTTGCCTTCTGAACTCAGTCCTCAGAATCTTGCACACTCTCATGCCATGTCCGACGGAAGGGGTGAACCCACCAAAGAGTATCTGAACTTCCTCAGGGAAAATTTTCTTCCGCATACAGAACGTAAGTCTTCCGCACCTGAGAGGCTCTCCTTGGTCCGCCAAATTTCTGGGAAGGCAATTGACTCGAAACATGACCGTTGTGTGTCAGCAGGTGTTGATGTGCTCCGTCGTTCGAAGCAACACTTTTCCAGATTGCCGCTGAGAAAAGTGGAGGCCTACCTTCGGAACAACGCCCTCGCCGTACTTCCAGCTGACAAGGAAGGAGGGTTTGCCGTTCTTTCTTACAAGATTTTCAGTTCTAAAGCAAGTGAAGCTGTTTCATCTGTTTTCAACTGTTACGACAATGTTGTTCTTTCTAAAGTCAAGTCTCAGACAAAAAAGATGTGTGAAAAGCTCGACCTCAGTAAACTAGTTAGTGACATAGCAAATAGCAAAAAAGATTGTCTTGAGCTATTCTTCAGTGCGAAAACACGTAAGCCTGAAAAACCATTTCGTGTTATTGTTTCAGAAAATGGCACGTGGCAAAAAAAAATGTTGCGTTGTTTTTACAAAGTAAGCTTGGTCTATTAGCAGTTGATGACCCATTTCTCGTGAAAAATTCCCATCAAGTTCTTGATTTCGTTCGATCCCGTTCAAATCAGCACATGTGTGGTTTTTCCATTGATGTAAAAGATTTGTACTATTCGTTGCCTCACAAATCGATTCTTAATTGTGTAGAAGAGAGCATTGACAAGCTTGGCAGCATAGCATTTCAGAATAGTGCTGGTATATTGTCTAGTAGCTTTCTAGAACTATTATCCTTTTATTTGCAATCTACTTTTATTCAATGGAATGGGAAGCCCCACCTTCAAAAGGAGGGCATTTGTATTGGATCATGTATTGCTCCAATCTTAAGTAATTTGTTTTTAGCCAAGCTCGACAGAACCGTTTCCGATGACCTTAGTGACAACCGAATCTTGCGCATCTTTAAATTTGTTGACGACTTCCTTATTCTTCTTGACTGTGACCCCATTTTTTGTGCCCTAGATATCTTCAACTTCATCAAGGAGCGGTTTAGTCCCCTTGTTTTAACCCATGAGTTACCGGTTAATAACACTCGCAGATTTTTAGATATCGCTCTCATTTTTCACTTAGACCACATTTGTTGGACGTACAAACCGAGGAGTAACAAACCCTTGCTTCCGTACCATTCCGCCCATACTAAGCTAGTAAAACGAGGCATTGTAAATATGTCCCCTATCCTGGGCGCGCCAAATTGAATATGTAACATCTAATGCAAACCGCAGGCTAGGCTACTTGAAAAGAAATTTCTCGCTGTCCCCTTCTTCCTTAAAAAAGCAGCTATATATAACCTACGTGCGCCCTAGGCTTGAATATGCTTCCTCAGTTTGGGACCCTGGCTATGTAACACTATCTAATAAAATTGAAGCTGTGCAAAACCGCTCCGCGAGGTTCATACTTTCTAACTATCACCGCACTTCCAGTGTTACTAACATGAAATCCAGCCTTGACCTTGCTCCTCTTGCTACTCGCCGGAAACTTGCTCGCCTTTGTGTGCTGCATAAAGCGTATCACCATAACCCCATACTTAAATCACGTTGGCTCAATCCTCCTTTTTTCCTATCTGAACGCCTCGACCATCAATACAAGGTTCATATTCCGCGCCAAAACACCGTAACATACTCCCATTCTTTTTTACCAAAAACATGCCATGATTGGAACAACCTGCCTGCGTCACTAGTCACGATTACTAATCATGAACGCTTTCGGGCGGCACTAGAAAATTTTATGCATTGATGTGCTCAACGCATTTTCTTTTTTCCTGGTTTTGTTTGCTGCTGTTCGGTTACCGTTCATTTGTGTATTGCAAATACGTTGTGCCATGTTGTAATTTTTTTTCAATTTTTTTTCTATTTTTTTTTCTTTTTTTTGCGGTGCTTCCTTGTTTAATTTCGATTTTTTGATTCCTTGTTTGATTTGTCGCGGTGCTTCTTGTTGTCGCGGTGCTTCATTTATACGTTGTTCTCGGGTGTTGTACGCATGTACTGAATGTGATTTGTTTTTCACGTCTCAATTGTATTTTCTTTTCTAAACCCACTCCCCTCTATAATGCTGTATGCCCTGAGGGTACAATAAATAAATAAATAAATAAATAAATGTGCTTTAGTAACGCCTTGCAGAAGTCTTGTCCACATCTGATGGCAGCTAGTTTCAATGAGGTAGATGTGCGCATATTGAAAGGACATTTGCCTGTGCTACTTTGGACAACGTACTAATTGCGTGCTCATTTTTTTGTGTTAATAAAGAAAGCCTGAGAGACAAGAAAACAAGAGGTGTCTGCGCTTTCACCCGCCAAAGAGAGCGCGCCCTTAAATAAGCTTATACTGCAAGCAACCGCCTTACCTCTTTCCGTTGCCAGGGACAGTGTTCCGCTTATTGGCAAGGGTACAGGTCTGCCACCAATGCTCCGCCGTGGTGGTCTCGTGGCTAAGGTACTCGGCTGCTGACACGCCGGTCGCGGGATTGAATCCTGGCTTCAGCGGCTGCATTTCCGGTGGAGGCGAAAATGCTGTAGGCCTGTGTGCTCAGATTTGGTGCACGTTGAAGAACCCCAGGTGGTCGAAATTTCGGGAGCCCTCCACTGCGGCGTCTCTCGTAATCATATTGTAGTTTTGGGACGTTAAACCTCACATGTAAATTATAATATCAATCAATCATCAATCAGGTCTGGTGCCAACAACACCTGTCGCAATTTTGCAGAGATTTCTTCCCCTTGACTGGACGTCACTATCATTATCCATATCTCATGGTCAACTTTTCTTATTGGTAACGCGGCTGGGGCAATGTTCTGATTACAGCCTGACTATAAAATCAAAGTGGTGCGTTTCTTTGGACTGGAAGTGGCTGATAGCACCTCTGTATTTTTTTCTGCATTCATTTCATAGATACTGGCTACGTGAAAGTCAACCTGTTTGAGGGTGCTACTTTTTGATGCGCGCTAATTGGCGCAACTGTGTAGTCATATGTCACATTTCAAATTTCTCGGGATTTCTTTGTGAACGAGAAAAAAATGAGCATGCAATTAGTACTTTCTTAAAAGTAGCGCAGTCGGATGTCGTTTCAACGTGCGCACATCTGCCTCATTGACATTTTGATTATTAGGCGAGTACTTTCTGAGTTAAAGCCATAATTATGAATAAATAATTATAATGAACGAAAAAAATTAGTAGTGGCGACCAAAGTATACTGGGAACAGTATGGGCTAGGTTCGCTTCGCGTAACGCCGTCTCTCTTTTTTTTAAATTGCGCTGCATGGTAATTTGGACACCCTGCATAACCTTGCTCTGGTTATCATTGGTCGGCGTAGTCAGCTACAGGGAGTGCGGCGTTTATCGACGTCACGGCTGATCGTGATCGAACATTGGTGAAAATCATGCGGGAAGAATCGGCCGGGAACTGTTGGGGCACTTAGTTTTACCTGGCCCAGAACTACCGCGTCTATCTTGCTGCCCGAGCGATGAAAAATTTAAGCCCATGTCAGCTCAAGCATATGGTTTTCTAATAATACGATAGAGGGAAGTCTGACGCTCGTGTCTAGGAATGCTGCAGCGCATGGCACTTAATCCAGCATAAGAAGTATGGCTGATGTGATGGGAACTTCGTCTAAAATTTGTTCTTGCGGTTCCCTTTGGCTCCGTGTGACCTGAAGCGGCTTTCTCGAAAAAAAAAAAAAGAACGAAGTTCAGCAAACTATCAGCAGTTTCACTTCAGCACCTTGAATTTTTAGGCTCATCGATTCAATTCGGCTCACGATGTTCACAACGATCCATTCTTATATCGAAAACAAGCGCGAAAATACAACAATACACGAAGCCACAAATGCATTAGAAGCCACAGGCACGAGGATTAGGCAAATAGATGCACGTATAGCAACTAATCGGACGGAATGTCTTTATATTTCCACAAATTCGGCTCTAATACGCGTACGAAACAGTTCCGTACAAAATCCACCAGGTGGAACTCCAGAGTTGATGGTAGGTCATCGAAGTGTTCAAGAAGCACGGAATTGACAGGCTGCGCACGCCTTTGCGTGAACTTTGCTTTTTCAGACTACATACGGCTCAGTGCATTTGCGAATCCTTCACCCTCAGCAACATACTGTTGCTCTAGAGGAGCGTCGTTATATAGCGTTAACTCGCTGACCTTGAACTTATGCACCCTGCCATATATGACGTATATCCCGATGAGGCAAAGATTTTAGCTGTATTCGCAAAACGAAAGTGAATCTACGTTTGGGATGCTAGACACATCCGACCAGTGATCATCACTTCCGTAGTAACTGCACATTTACATGTTGCTTCAGCTGTCTTTAGGAATATTTCAAGGCAAGTTAGTGGGCTTTTGTTTCGGACACAAAAGGTCCATCATGATAAACAAAAAATAGGCCCTTACATTACAGTTACTTCTGCATGCAGATGCCGAGCCAATCGGGACATAACACATATAATTAACAAAGATTACTGACCAATGACAAATAGCATGCCGCAGCGTGAAACCTTTTTGAAAATGACTTCCAAAACAAAAAACGAAAATTTAACTCTTTGACGCGCACCATACTGAAGACATAAGCAAAGGTTCATACGTGGTCATGCCTGCACGAACTGATGAAAAACTTTCGGCTTTTGTTTCGGACACAAAAAGTCCATCATGATAAACAAAAAATAGGCCCTTACATTACAGTTACTTCTGCATGCAGATGCCCAGCCAATCGGGACATAACACATATAATTAACAAAAATTACTGGCCAATGACAAATAGCATGCCACAGCGTGAAACCTTTTTGAAAATGACTTCCAAAACAAAAAAAGAAAGTTTAACTCTTTGACGCGCACCATACTGAAGACATAAGCAAAGGTTCATACGTGGTCATGCCTGCACGAACTGATGAAAAGCTTTCTGCGCAATTTCATGCGGCTGGAAAAGAAATAGCTTTATATTTCACCGAACACAACAATTCCACCTGACATATGTGGCGCACGCAACGTTGTGAACACAAATAAATTGATTGGCTATAGTCGTGGCGGTCATCGACCCCTCCAAGCTACGGCCCAGTGAGGGACATCAGGAATTCGTTTACGAGAAACCATTCGCGTGCACACTGCGCTAGCTTGCTGCTTCTCGAAACAGCCTTATTTTTTTCTCCCAAATGCCTGCGAACAAATTTAGAGCACGACGATGCCAGGATTATGTGGCCGGAAACAGGTGCAGCGTGGAGTGATGATGCATAGACTCGTATCTCGAAACCATTTGTACCTGTCGGGAGCTAGCCGCTGTGTCATACAAAGGGGTGAATAATAGCGAGTGAAAAGACAAAATAGGCAAACCATAAAAAACAACACTGCCATGTCAGAGCGTGTGCAAATCTAGCGAAAACGCGTCCGTCGATCCCCAAACGTGAAAATATTTGCATTCGAGGTTTATCGTATGCGTTCGAATATAAGAAACCGAACAATAATAATGGTATGCGTGGTATTGCGTCGCAGAATCATGATATTTGTGGAGGGCAGCGAAAATTTAAACCATCTGGTCTTGATTCTGTAACGTGCATGCGCTGACATTGCACAACACACGGGGCTTTAGCGCGTCGCCTCCGTAAAAACTACGACCTTCGGATCCGCAACAAAGCACCGTAGCGCGAACTGCACCACCGAGACGGACAAAGTTACCTGTGCAAGTCGCATGACTATACATACAAAACTATAACAGCTCCCGTTAGCTGACAAAATTAAAATGCCGCAGGCAAAAATGTCTCGCAAGAGAAAATTTTAGCCAGTCCATGTGATAGAAACCTAATTCGGCAGCAGCCCGGGTTAATCGACAAGGTCACTTGCGAACGGAAAATGGTTTACGAATTCGGCAACTTTCTTGCCTTTCGGTGATCATGTTGACTGGGAGTGTTGCTCAGGTTATTCACTTTAGTCTCAGTACTTTATGGAATGACCCTTCAAAAGTGTTCATTGGCTCTTGTCGACAGTGTGTTTACCTTCATACATTGTCTCTACATCAGTAAAGCTCTCGTCATTGACCGTATCAATCGATCGCGGGAACCTCCCCGCACGAGATAAGGCATCTTATTGGCCGATGCAACCTGTATTCCGTGAATGCATGACAACTGTAGAACGGGCTTCATATGAACAACGCGTTCTGTAATCATGTTTGGACATGGCAATAAATACCAGCATTAAGCCAAGTTCAGGTTGTAAAGCTCCATGACAGAGAATAGCTCGCATGCGTGATAGGCAATCTGGACATTCAACTCTCAGATGATCCGACCTGTCTTATTAAACAGCTTCATTTACCTTGCGCTGTAGTGGTCAATTTTCTCGATAACTTTTTTGGTTTAAGTGTCCCTTTCCTTCATGCTCTTAAACATATGTAGGAAAACCTGATGAAGCCACCGTAATGAGTACGATCTTCGTCCTGTTGTTTTGCGACTAGAATAGAGGTAGCTGACCTTCCGCGTCATAATATCTAATGTCATCACGCAATTGAAGGACATCAGGGCTACGTTCGCGTCCGCAACTGGTGCAGAAACAGTTGGGGCTTGCACTTATATATATGCTTTTGCTTTTGTTGATTTTCCGGCTATCGGCGGCAGATGAGGAGCCGACCAAGGGTTTCATATCATTAAGTACGGAAAGTCGCAGTTCGGGATCCTGTGTTCCTGTTTGTCGGTAAATTGCGTTGACCTTGTACATACATACATACATACATACATACATACATACATACATACATACATACATACATACATACATACATACATACATACATACATACATACATACATGCATACATACATACATACATGCATACATACATACATACATACATACATACATACATACATGCATACATACATACATACATGCATACATACATACATACATGCGTACGTACATACATACATACATACATGCATACATACACACATGCATACATACATACATACATACGTAGGTACATATATTCATACGAACGTACGTACGTACATACATCCATACGTACGTTCGTACATACATACATACATACATACGTACGTACGTACGTACGTACATACATACATACATACATACATACATACATACATACATACAAACATACGTACGTACATACATCCATACGTACATACATACATACATACATACATACATACATACATACATACATACATACATACATACATACATACAAACATACGTACGTACATACATCCATACGTACGTACGTACATACATGCATACATACATACATACATACATACATACATACATACATACATACATACATACATACATACATACATACATACATACATACAAACATACATGTGTGTAATCTGTCATGCGTGGTTACAAGCGCAGACGTACGTAAAAGCACACGGATATCAAATCCTAAATCGAATTAGGAAAATGTTTTCAGGTTTCAGCATGCACGTCGTCCAAATATTGAGTGGAAAATGCTCATAGAGCTCTTAAATGTAGTGTGCTCCTTATTACCGACAGGTGCCCTGTTTTCAAAGGCCCGTCTCTCAATCTGGGCTCTATAAGTGTAAAGAAACTATGAATTTCTGCAATTGGTATGCTTCTGTAGAGTTGTAAACATGGCAGGGGTTTATATTTAATGGTATTACCTAAACTACTTTTCTACTTTTTCTCATTTAAGCATCCGTACGATATTCATTATAAGCAAATTTGCTATTTAAGTATGATGAACACAGTTCCAAAAAAATCTTTTTGTTGATGACGTGAATCTCTGTACTTATCTTTCTTTTTGTCATCTCTGAACAATTCCAAAGGGTATCTTAAGGAGTGATAAAATTTCCTGTGGTAGTCGCTGCTCTGTCGTCGATCTGTTGTATACGCAAACAAACTAACCATTCCTCGTTTGAACTACCGTGATGGGATCGATTAACTAACTGCCTCAGTAGTCACCAAAACAAATATCAGCAAATTTTCTATTTTAGGACACTTCATTCTTTAAAATATAAATTACGTACTGGATGCTATAATACCTACACCTGGGTGCTCAGCCCGGTCAAAAACGGCGTACCGTCAGCGCCACACGCAAGAGAAAACTTCAGGTAGCAAAGCCAAATGCCAGAAGACAATGAAATGGTAATGTAGTGATATTGACGGGTTTGTAAATATCCATCCTATAATACAGCGTAAGCAAGAACATTGGACAGCACGGAGCACGTGTTCACAACTGATGACTAACACTTAGTTTTGATGGAACAACAAACAGCGTAAGCGACGGGTGTAGCCAAGGAGAAAGGGTGTTTAATTCTCTCCCTCCCGTAAATATTCAATTTTGCTTGTGTACGTACACGAGCGCACATTCATGAACATACATAAAATACGGTTGAACCTCCCCCCGAAATAAAAAAGGCAGATCGCACGTACTGTGGGCATCGATGATATGCGAAGGACGAATGAGGAAGGTTGATATGTCACTTTAAAATAAGCACAATAATACGAGGCGCACGTAAATTATGCCATACATGGCTTCCATGCCATGATTTTCATGTTTGGATGTGACATTTACCATCGTCGTCTATTCACGTCACGTCATACCAAATTTGGTATATGTGAAGCTAGCAAAACGGCCGCGAGCACGCTATGAGCGAAGTATGTAGTCGTGCTTTACATCACGCGCATGTTATCGCTATTATGTTTGGATGTGCCATTTACCTTCGTCGTCTATTCACGTCATGTAATACCAAATTTGGTATATCTGAAGCTAGCGAATGGGCCGAGAGTGCGTCATGAGCGTGGTATGTTGTCATAATCGTACATGACACTCATATCATGATTATCATGTTTGCACCAGTCATATACTTTCGTCATCCATTGACGTCACGTGATACCAAATTCGGTACATGCAAAGCTAGCGAAATGACCACGAGCTCACCATGAGCGTGGTGTGTAGTCATGACTAGTCATAACGTGAAAATACTGACATTCATGTCACGAGTTTCACGTTATGGCCTGTTACTTATGTTCGCCTTGCAGTCATGTCATACTCTACCAGTTTCGCAAAATGTCATGTGAACGAAACAACCGCAAAAGCAGCCAGACCATAAAATATAAATCATGACATTCATGACGCACATTTTATAATTTTCATGTTAGGACTAGTCAATTATGCTCATTATACGGTCATATTATGCTATACCAAGTTTGGTATCGATGCAATTATCGAGACGGCCGGGAGACCTAAAGGTCGTAAGCGGCTAGATAGATAGATAGATAGATAGATAGATAGATAGATAGATAGATAGATAGATAGATAGATAGATAGATAGATAGATAGATAGATAGATAGATAGATAGATAGACATTTAGATAGATAGATAGATAGACAGATAGATAGATAGATAGACATTTAGATAGATAGATAGATAGATAGATAGATAGATAGATAGATAGATAGATTGTTAAGACGTTTATTGGCGGACACTTGTTGATGATTCACGACAGCGACAGTCAATGCGGGGACCGACTCTCTGCACGAGCTGCTCTTCTTATGAAAAGGGCGACCCACTAGAAGGCACTCGAGAGGACAACCCACTGTTCGAAGGCTTTGCCACAACTACCCCGGGTACGAAAAGGGAGCCGCCTGGCGACCTAACAGGTGGTTACAATGAGCGGGTCATGGTAGGCCTTGAGGCGCTCCACGTTAACAATGTCGCGTCCTCGACGGCGCATGTCCGAAGATGGTTCGATTGGTTCAATCAAGTAGTTGACAGGAGAAGTGCGTTTGACGACACCGTAGGGGCCTTCGTATTTGGGCAATAGTTTTGAAGATAGGCCAGTTGCAGTGGTAGGGATCGAGAGCCAAACTAGCGCTCCAGGGAGGAACGTGGGCGCAGTAGTGCTGGCGTCAGCGCGAATGCTTTTTTGCCGCTCTTGATCGTGCGCAGTAAAGGTCTTTGCAAGCTCTCGACACTCTTCAGCAAGCTTGGCTGTAGCAGAAATAGGCGTCCACTCAGACGGATTAGGCCTGTACGGAAGTATCGTGTCGATGGTGTGCGACGGGTGCCTTCCATATAATAAAAAGAAAGGTGAAAAGCCAGTAGTGCTCTGAGGGGCGGTATTATATGCGTAGGTGATGAAGGGTAGAATGGAATCCCAATTTGTGTGATCGGCGGCGACGTACTTGGAGAGCATGTCGCCGAGCGTACGGTTGAAGCGTTCGGTGAGGCCATTTGTCTGCGGGTGGTAAGCAGCAGTTTTGCGGTGAACAATGTTACACTCTTTAAGAATGGCTTCAACGACTTCAGACAGGAAGACGCGGCCTCGGTCACTGAGCAGTTCCTGGGGTGGACCGTGTCGCAAAATGAATCGTTGGAGCCGAAAGGAGGCCACATCGCTCGCTGTAGCCGCGGGGAGAGCGGCCGTTTCGGCGTATCGCGTGAGGTGGTCCACAGCGACAATGGCCCAGCGGTTACCAGCCGACGTCAGTGGAAGTGGCCCATACAAATCAATGCCAACGCGCCCAAAGGGCCTGGCAGGGCAAGGTAGAGGTTGCAGACCTGCCGGTGATAGGTGCGTTAAAGCTTTTCGGCGCTGACAATCTATGCAGGAGCGAACGAATTTCTGCACGTAGCGGTACATGCCGCGCCAAAAGTACCGTTGGCGAATGCGGTGGTAAGTCTTTGATAGCGCGGAGTGCGCACATTGCGGATCGGAATGAAAAAACTCGCATATGTCAGAGCGCATACTGCGAGGTATGACTAGTAGCCACTGGCGGCCGTCACCGTTGTAATTGCGCCTGTGGAGGAGGTCGTCGCGAATGGCGAAATGGTGGGCTTGACGACGCAACGCGCGAGTGGATGGAGTGGATGGATCAGCCAGCAAGTCGATCAGTGAGGCGATCCATTGATCCTTGCGCTGTTCAGTAGCAATGGTATGAATGCTAATTGAAGAAATCGCAAGGTGAGACACGGAGTTGTGGGCGTTGTCGTCAGGCAAGGGAGAGCGTGACAGGGCGTCGGCGTCAGCATGTTGCCTTCCATTGCGGTACAGCACGCGGATATCATAGTCTTGCAGGCGAAGTGCCCACCGGGCGAGATGGCCTGAGGGATCTTTCAATGGCGACAACCAGCATAGTGCGTGATGGTCGGTGACGACATCAAATGGGCGACCATACAAATAAGGTCGGAACTTCGTAAGGGCCCAGACGATTGCCAAACATTCCTTCTCGGTGACGGTTTAGTTAGTCTCGGCCTTAGTAAGCGTACGGCTTGCATACACCACGACATATTCCGGGAACCCTGGTTTGCGCTGCGCAAGGACAGCGCCAAGGCCGACACCACTGGTATCCGTGTGTACCTCTGTAGGGGCCGTAGGGTCGTAGTGGCGGAGTATGGGAGGCGACGTCAACAAACGACGGAGCGTTGTGAAAGCGTCGTCACACTGTGATGACCACGAATGGAGAGGCCCGTTACTTCCAAGGAGCTTCGTCAGCTGCGATATGATAGTCGCGAAGTTTCGAATGAAGCGCCGAAAGTAGGAACACAGCCCTACGAAACTGCGCATTTCCTTGACGGATGTCGGCTTGGGGAACTCGGACACGGCCCGAAGCTTAGCTGGATCAGGAAGAATTCCGTCCTTGGACACAACGTAGCCCAGTATTGTCAGCTGCCGAGCTGCAAATCTGCACTTCTTTAGGTTCAGTTGCAGACTGGCGTCACTCAGACGCGTTAAAACATGCCGTATAGGCGCTGAAGATGCGTCGAGAAGTCCGGAGCGAAAACGACGACGTCATCGAGGTAGCACAGGCACGTGTGCCATTTCAGGTCACGCAGAACAGTATCCATCATGCGCTCAAAGGTGGCGGGCGCGTTGCACAGCCCAAACGGCATGACGTTGAATTCGTACAAGCCGTCGGGGGTGACAAAAGCGGTCTTCGGTCGAGCGTCCTCAGCCATAGGTACTTGCCAGTACCCCGAGCGCAAATCGAGGGATGAAAAGAATTCTGCTCCTTGCAGGCTGTCAATAGCGTCATCTACCCGCGGTGGTGGGTACACGTCCTTACGAGTGATCTTGTTGAGGCGTTGGTAGTCCACACAGAACCGCACAGAACCGTCCTTCTTCGTGACGAGAACGACAGGAGATGCCCAGGGGCTGCTAGAGGGGCGAATAACATCGCGGCGAAGCATGTCGTCGACTTGCTCATTGATTACACGGCGTTCTGTGGGAGATACGCGATATGGACGCTGTCTCAGTGGTGGCTGTGTGCCTGTGTCGATGCGATGCGTAATGGTGGATGTGCGGCCGAGAGAAGGTTGGGTGACATCAAAAGAAGACAGGAATTCTTCCAACAGGCCCAGAAGCTGGGAACGCTGGCCTGGCGTAAGGTTGTCGGGAACGGAGGGACCGAATACATCATCGGATGATGAAGCCGATGTCGAAACAGCACTAAGCGTACTGGAACTTGAGCAGTGCATGTCATCGGGTTGATCCATAACTTGTTCCATAACTTGTTCGTCTTCGATGGGTTCCACGCTGCCGAGACATTCCCCTCGCACCAACGTAACGCTGTACGGGGATGAGTTCACTGCAAAAATAGTGGTGCTGCCGTGAGTGAGTTGCACGGTCGCGAAAGGAACCAGCAAGCCTTTTCTGATGAAAACACGATGAGATGGCGAGAGGAGTGCAGCGGTGTCAGAAAGGCTTGCGCAGTAGACCGACACCGTCGCGGACGAGTTTGCAGGCACTTGGGTGTCATCTCTGACGAGTAACTTGCTTGTGGCAGATGGACTGTCGGCCGGCGTCAAAGAAGAGAATTGGGTGAGTTCTATTTCTGCTGGTGCGCAATGAATGACGGCGTCATGGCGGGAGAGAAAATCCCATCCTAGGATGACGTCGTAAGAGCATGAAGGAATTATGATGAATTCGACCGCATACATCACGTCCTGAATCATAAGGCGGGCTGTGCACATCGCCGTAGGGTGAATGCTTTGGGCGCTGGCTGTACGGAGGGAGAGCCCGGAGAGTGGCGAGGTCACTTTGCGCAGCAATCGGCTAAGTTTTGCGTCCATGACGGATACGGCGGCTCCAGTATCTACAAGAGCAGATGCACGAACGCCATCCACAAGTACGTCTATCACGTTCGATGGGTTTCCTGAGGGCTTCCGCAGTTCGACAGCGTCGCAGCCCTTGTCTCGTGGACTGCGACGACTAGTTTTTTTGGTCGCCCTCTAGTGGACGTGGCCATATCGGCGACAGTGAGCGACGTCGCGGAGATGGTGAACGGCGGGTAGACGAAGCGGGGCGGGACGATGGTGACATAGGTGGCGGTTGGTCATAAGAGCGGCTTGATTGGCTGGGAAAGTTCGAGGCGACCTGCGGTTGCTGCACACGATTGCAATTGCGTGCTACATGACCGACGCGACCGCAAGCAAAGCAGATGGGGCGATTGTCAGCAGTGCGCCATCTGTTCGCGGGTCCCATCCATGTCGCAGAACGCGTTGGGCGAGCCGGCTGCTGATATGAGTGCATGGTGGGCGGCACTCGGGGCACGTGGGTGACGTCGGCGTATGTAGGCGACACAGTTTCTCCGAAGGCGTGGGGCCTCGCGGTGATTTCGGTGTAACTTACAGGGCAATTCACAGAAATCGGTGGGGGCGGCCTGGCTACAACTTGGGCGTAGCTGAGTGGCGCAGATACAGGAGGCGGCTGGTGGTATTCTGGAACGACCTGCGCGATTTCCTGCTGAATGGCTCGGCGGAGCGGAGGTACAAGTGTACTGGATGGCTGCTGAGCATGTTGCGGCGGAGCAAAGGCCAGTAAAGAGACCTGGCGGGCAACTCTGAACTTAATAAATTTTTGGTCTCCTTCACCCTGTCTGCTTCTACCCGAACAGTTGACCAAAACTGGTTATTGTTCAAGCGGAAATTATTAACCCTTATCGATAACCACGTCCCCCTTATTCGTGTTCCAGGCGATGCTCAGCGACCCTGGTATTCTAATCTCCTAAAGAAACTATCTCAAAAGAAAAAACGTCTTTTTCGCGCTGCTAAAAACTTTGAGTCAATAACAAAATGGAACAGATATTTTGCATGCCTTCGTGAATACACTCACTTGCTGAAGCGCTCCAAAAAGAAATTTTTTCATAATGACTTGCTTAACATTGCCCGAACTAATCCAAAGAAGTTTTGGAAACTTCTCAACCCTAAAAATAACACGCACAATATATCCTTAACCAACTCCGATGGTTCACACGTTCCTCTCCCACAGCGGGCGGACGTTATGAATACTTACTTCACTTTAGTCTTCACTTCTGAACCACTTCATAGTATTCCAGCCATGCCGAGATCTAATTTTTCACAAATACCGCCCATTGACAGTACCTCCGAAGGCATCAGCAGTCTGATAAAGAAATTAAAAATATCCAGCTCCCCCGGACCTGACAATATTCCTGCCAAAGTTTTAAAGGCTACTAATAGCATTTCTAGTAAATTTTTGGAGATAATTTTTAAACAGTCCATTTCTGAAGGTTTCATCCCGGATGATTGGAAACTTGGGAAGGTTGTACCAGTTTTCAAGTCTGGCAAGCGATCTGACCCATCTAACTATCGCCCCGTTTCACTAACGTGCATCGCTTGCAAACTTATGGAACATATAATATATTCACATGTTGCTCGTCACCTCGATGATCACTCTTTCTTTTTTCATAAGCAGCATGGTTTTCGTTCAGGGCTCTCATGCGAAACTCAACTTTTTGAATTTACGACTGATCTTCATCTCAACCTTGATTCGTCATTTCAGACTGATGTTATTTTTGTCGACTTTTCAAAGGCCTTCGATCACGTCCCTCACCAACGACTAATCAACAAACTTTCTTCACTTTCCCTCGATCCCCTGACCTTATCATGGATTAAGTGCTTCCTAACCCACCGGTCGCAATTCACTGTTATCGGTGGTGCCCATTCTGATACTACTCCAGTAATCTCTGGCGTCCCTCAGGGCTCGGCTCTCGGCCCGCTCCTCTTTTTAATCTACGTAAATGACCTTCCTTCCGGCATTTCATCAACGGTTCGGCTTTTTGCTGACGATTGCGTCATCTACCGTCGCATATCAACTCCCGAAGATCAGCTAATACTACAGCAAGATTTACACATCATTGATAACTGGTGCGCTCAGTGGATGATGAGGCCGAATACTTCCAAATGTAAGTTCATGTCTGTCTCACGAAAACACACTAACGTCATCCATCCGTATTCATTAAACTCAACAGTGTTATCCCAAGTGGATTCTTACCGATACCTGGGCGTTGTAATTACAAGCAGACTAATCTGGACCGAGCATATTACCAAACTAGCTGCCGATGCCTCAAAAACTCTTGGCTATCTTAGGAGATCATTGTCATTATCACCTGCAAGCCTTCGCAAATTGGCCTTTGAAACTTTTGTTCGTACTAAAATGGAATACGCATCTGCAATTTGGAGCCCTCATCAGATATACCTAATTAACATTCTTGAATCCGTCCAAAATCGTGCCGCCAGATTCATCTCCGCAAATTATGACAAACGAGCAAGCATCAGTCAAATCAAATCATCCCTCGGTCTCCCTGTTTTGTCAGCTCGACGCAAAATTTCACGTCTCTGTCTTTTTCACAAACTTTACTACAGCTTTCATCACCTACATGGTTCACTTTTACTTCCGCCTGTCCGAACATCTCGTTGCCTATTTAATTCCCTGAGAATCCAACGTCTGTTTGGTTCTACTAACGCTTTTAATAAATCATTTCTTCCTACGGCTATCGATGAGTGGAACGGTTTGACGGATGCTATTGTCAGCGAACAAGTTGCTGTTAAATTTAGAGATTTATTACTAGCTACCCTTGACTCTTAATCGCTGTTTGTCTTTCTTTGTTGTTTGTTCTCTGCCGCCTGTATATTTTTGACCGCGAATTGACTGTTGAATATTTCGTTTGACATGCTCTGTTTTCTTTTTGTTTTTTGTTGCTACCTGTATGTTTTAGTAATTCAAAAACTGTAACCATGAACTGCATTTTTATTGAAATATGTACTTGTATTGTACCCCCCCCCCTTATGTAATGCCCCGAGAGAGGCCCTTAAGGGTAAAATAAATGATGATGATGATGATGATGATGATGATGATGATGATGAACTTCCTCACGCACGAATGACTTGATTTCGGCGAGCAAGGTTGTGTGGTCAGGAACCGCTGACAAAGCCGAGAGACCAGCATCACGTGGTGGCGATCGACGGGTCATCAAGCGCTGCCGCCGGAGCTCGTCGTAACTTTGGCATAATGTAATGATTTCTTCCACAGTATGAGGGTTCTTGGCCAGAAGCATGGTGAAGGCATCGTCGGCGATGCCTTTTAGAACATTCGTGATTTTGTCAGCCTCTGACATGTTCAGGTCGACTTTCTTGCACAAGTCAAGGATGTCCTCGATGTAACTTGTGAAGGACTCGCCAGTCTGCTGTGCTCGTTCACGTAAACGCTGTTCGGCTTGCAGTTTACGAACGGCAGGGCGGCCGAACACGTCAACGACAGCGGTCTTAAAAGCGGACCAAGTCGGGAAATCAGATGCGTGGTTATTGTACCACATTCCGGCCACACCCGCAAGGTAGAAGAACAGGTTACCGAGCTTAGCTGCCTCATCCCAATGATTGGGGACGCTCACACGTTCGTACATGGCAAGCCAGTCCTCGACGTCGGTGCCATCCGCGCCGGTGAAGACAGGAGGGTCGCGGATGCGGGGGACACCGGGACATGGCGTCGGTGTAGGAGGGAGCGTTTGCTGAGCGGCGTCCTGGTGCATGGTAGAAGGCACGGTACGGCATCGAAGCTCGAAGGGCATCGAATGCGAACCAAAGATGTTTGAAGGGGACAGCACTCTCCACCAAATTGTTAAGACGTTTATTGGCGGACACTCGTTGATGATTCACGACAGCGACAGTCAATGCGGGGACAGACTCTCTGCACGAGCTGCTCTTCTTATGAAAAGGGCGACCCACTAGAAGGCACTCGAGAGGACAACCCACTGTTCGAAGGCTTTGCCACAAGATAGATAGATAGATAGATAGATAGATAGATAGATAGATAGATAGATAGATAGATAGATAGATAGATAGAATGTAGCTGAAGTTGGCTATAAAATGCTTTAAAAAATTTCTGGCTACACTGCTTGCAGCATACACACGGAACCGGCAAAAATCACGTAATACGCAAGGTATGTTGAAGGAAAGGCCCCGAGTTTCAACGTCGTGACAACATGGCATCTGAAAACTTTCCAACGGTCTCTCTTTCTTTCTTCCTTTTTTAACTCACTGAGACCAGCACAGTTCTTCAAACACCAATAAAACTGCGTAGATGCAGTTTCTACCGCTAAATCACCGTTCACGTTATACGACGGATGATGTAAGTCCACATACACGGTGACTATCCGAACGTGTCCCTACTGCCCGGCTCTCGTCGTTTTCCGAGGTTCGATCGGTTTCGCAAGTAGGACCGGGAAACCGAAGCTGCCGGGGAGATCACGCGGAACGTCGGCTTAGTCTTTTGCTTCTCTCTCCACAGACTCAGAGAGAGAGAGAGAGAGCTCGCAGATGAAGGATCTTTTTAAACTATTCGAAGAAAAGAAAACGAAAATTAAATAATTTAGAGATTGCGTATCCTCGTCACGTTCCGTCACGCAGCAGCGCTGGATGCATCGGCGACGCAGGCAAACGCGGAAAGAAGACCACGCTCACGCCTGCCTCCGTCAAACGGTTAAGGAGAACAAAGAAAGTAAGGAAAAGCAAATAAACTAGTTCTTGTTCAAACTGTTTCTTCGAATTCTCCTCAACACGTTCACCGGACGAAATGCCTGAACTGCATATAGAGTTTCACTATCAGCTTTTGTTATTATTATTCTTTTTAAATTTCTTTTTATACTGGGTGGTATCACGCAGGGCGCCAGTTTCTATCCGCCGTTAGCCGGCTGAGTCGATTCAAACGCAGGCCACGTTCGAGGCCTGGGCGCAATGCACCCGGAGGAATCGTTTCGCCAACGCGTATACCTGGCTCTGAGCGAATGTAGTACACACTACTACTAGCGGGTCAGGGTCATGCTGCGGTGGCACCACGAGCTCTGCGCAGGCACGTGCAAATATAGTTATCCCGCTCCGAATGCATCAGAAGTGGCACCGCGCCAGTGTAGGGGAATTCATGCGTATCAACGAGAGATCGAGGAGTGGCAGCCATTGTTCTTTTGCAGCACCGACAGGCTATGGATGCTGTATGGTAAGGAGTCAAGTCGATCTATTTGGACTACGTTCATTGTATAAATGCTTCTATAAAATGCGCTACAAAAACCGCACGAATGAAACAGAAGAAGACTGGAATCGCGTAGACTCGCTATTCCATCATTCCAGCGATTATAGGCGGCGCAACGGTAGGTCAAAATGGCCAACGAGACGGTGCTGAGTTGCGCGTCTCAGGCAGAAAAGCTCGTCAGGCCGTCTAATTTCACTGCAGACCACACTCTCTCTAGCTAAAGAGACGCATAGATGTTTGAATGAAAATGAATCAGCGTTTATGAACACCGCGAGACCGAAATGCATCGCAGACTTATCACCGTGTGCCAGGTTCAGAGGAAAGCCGCGTGGCGCCGCCTGCGTCGCTGGAATGACCGAATGGTGTCGTGTGAGCGGCATGGACACACAAGAAACGCACTGCAGAAAAAACAAGCAAGCAAGCAAACATACGCGCACACGACGGCTGCATGATTTAAATACTCGCGTCACGGAATGCCATATGAAAATATTCGAAGAATGACAGATGAAAATATTCGCTGCGCCACCCGCTATGGTAGCTTAGTGGCTCATACTTGTAGTGACGCTAAAATTGGAGACGTGGATTCCATTCCCAGCCTCGGAAGCCGCATTTAGACGTGATGGTGGAATGTAAAATCAGCCGTGCAAGTTCAACTTTGGTGCACCTCGAGGAACCCCCTGGTGATTGAAGTTAGTCTTTAGACCACATCATGCATATTCGTGTCTTACTGGAATGACCAGCAGTGTGGCATATTAGATCTGCGCCTGAGAGGAAACGTTCAAGCACATTCAATGCCACTGGCCACCATAGCCGACTTAACGACGTGGTACAAAAGCCAAGCCCCGTCACATGGATTCAAGATCATTGACAGAGAACAAAAACAATCCTGGGAGCATGACTTAAGGTCTCGCATAGGCTACGAAAGCCCTCTTCTGCTTCTTGAGGCCCACAGCACTTCACGAGCGCTTTCAAACTGCGTGAGTTCGTGTTTTGTTGGGGGCCCGTCACTAGGTCGGTCGGTCGGTCAGTCGATTGGTTGGTCGATAGGTCGGTCGGTCGGTCGGTCTATATGCCGAACGACCAACCGTCTTCAAACGAGTCTCCGTGACTCTTTTAAAACTCCTGGTGTACCATGCATATGAACACGTTAACTCTCTTACGGGTTCTATGACTCTCCAGCGAGAGCACAATGTTCTCCAATAGGAGTACTGTGCCCATGACACCAACTTTGCGAAGGTCACGTTTTTTAGCGTCAACGCGTAGTTATCGATCACGTAATAATGATTCGGTACTGATAACGCAACACAGGGACGAATTAATATATGCAATATTGATTAGTAGACCAGTATCGAACCCCGTTCAAAACGGCTGCAAGGCTCTCCGATTTCAGCGCTGCCAACGCTGCCAAACTCTCACTTCCTGTGGTACGGCTCCATCTGATCACGTGGCCACAGGAAATGGTGACGCGATCTTCACTTGACATTTCGTCGGCTCGGCGTGCACGTGTATTGCAGTGCATGTCTTCACCACCCTCATTGTCGTCGCAGCCGTCATCAATGTCCACAAGTGACGATGAAATCACTGAAGAATATGGAATCGCGGTGGATTACTAGAAATAACATCGTCTTGTGATCTGGGGTTCATCGATACGTCCCCGCTGACTTTGGTTGCCGAGACAGGAGGGTTACGTCGGACCCGGTCTCCATTTGTTAGCGGGGAGTCTCTGCGGTGGTGGAAACGATGACAGCAAATCGGAAAAACGAATACAGACAGACTTATGGGCATTTTCTACAACTATTTACATCATAAACAGGTTAGAGTTGAGCAAGCCACGGGCGGGGTTTATAGACCTTAACCCTTGATTTAGAGCGACTTCTTGCACTATGCATCCTGGTTTTAAGCCCTTAGTGGACGAAAAAACGTGGACGAAAAGATTACCCGCCACAGGAAAAGGCCAAACGAACGACTTTAGAATAACGCGTTCGATGTATACTGATCTGCAGGGGTGGTCGTCACCCCGTCCATTTTATATATATCGGCCTTTGAACTTGAAAGTCTTAGCACTGCTAGTAGCCATGACCACGAGTGAGGCATCAAGTCGGCCAATGAGACAGTCTTTTTGTATGAATGAAAGCATTTGAAATCGGAGGGCTTGTTTTTCTTTGCTGGGGCACACTGTAACCATTTCTGGTGGCATTACTATAATCTGTCTCAAAAAGAGGTGATTTACTTCAGAAAACAAAGTTTTTGAAATGTGGCACAAGAATGCACTCCCCCGAAGAGACAGCCCCGCCCTCTCTTACGTTCGAGATGGCAGGATAATTATGATATATAGGATTTAACATCCCGAAATCCCGACATGGTTATGAGAGACGCTGTAGTGGAGGGTCCCAGAAGTTTAGGCCATCTGGGATCCTTTAAGGTGCAGTGGCATCGTACATTATATGGACTTTTACCATTTCGCCTCCACCTAAACAAGACCGCCGCGTCGGGGTTGAACCCGCCACCATCAGGACAGCAGCCGAGCACCTTAACCACTGCTCCACCCCGGCCAACATTACAGGGCAGGTGATATGGAGGTAATCTTCTGTTAGATTTTAAACAATCACGCACACTAGAAATCGCACTAATAAGACCGAGAAATAGGTTCGTCACACCTCAGCAAAAATTCTGACTTGTACGTTGTCCTACATTTCCGTCCAAAATATTAGAGATTGCCTCACCATTCCGGTTAAAAGAGACCTGCGTTGCTTATACGTTGGACGTCAGGGTACATTGAAATAAATTTTTTGATGGGATACTTGAAAAATAGCACATTAGTCGTATTTATGTGTATGATGTCTCCTCGGCTTCCAAGTGTACGATGTGGTGACAATCGAAGCGTCCGGCATCCATAAAAGTGTATGGGTCCCAGATCAAATTATAGACGTTGACCCCGGTTTAGGTGGAATCATCCGAGCTTGCTGAGTGAAATGCTAAGATTGAATGTTTCTAAGAAGACCAGGGTAGAAATTGTTACAGCTCGAGTTGTGCAGCTCTACTGGGGGGAAGGTGTATGCAGAAAAAAAATCACAGCATATTCACAGAGTGAATGAGTCGGGCGAAGCGTCTGTCCGTTTCTGCCCACGTGTCCGTCCGTCCATGCATGCGTCTGATAGCGGTGGTGAATGCAGACGGCGTGCGGCTAACACCGACGAGACGCGAGCCATGGAAGCCGAGCGCAAGCGTTTTCAACACGCCCGCCACTCTACTTCGTCCATGCCCCACCAACGATCCGCCACGTACGGCGACTATCCAGGAGACTGAGGGAGGCACTCCTTCCTCGCGCACCCAGGCAGAACCCGCGGATCAGCCAATCGGAGAATAGCGGTAGAGCGCCATCTAGAATATCTCCCCTCAACTGCAGTTTGTATGTGCTACTTCTATGAGAAAGCGCCGTCTATTTTAATGTTCGGGAGATACTGCCTTCTTTTTTTTCTCGTCTCTTTTTCTATCGGTTACGTGTGACGCATGACAAGGTCAGACTAAGAGGAGCTTTGCTCCTAAGAGATGTAGCAATATACACGTGCAGGCGAGCACTGCAAAATAAGAAGTTCGAACCATGAACGACGTTCGGTTTGGTTTCTTCTCTGATTCACATACAAAGCTGGCATTTATAGTTTTGTGTGGTTCGATATTGATGTCAGAATTCTGACATGCGCCCTGAAAAATGTAACAACGAAAGTTTAAGGCGAGCATTCTTATTTATCTGCCGATATACGTTGACTTTAATTCAGGTAATATTGGCACATACAGGCAATCTAAGTGAACGCGCAGACTTCTGAAGAATGCGATTTCAAAAAAGAAAAAAAAAACTTCACTTACTGAAAGTGGAGCCGAGCAAATAAATAACGTGAAATTGGGCTTATCGCGTGAATCGATTACAGTAGGAACGATCACTATGGTGCAGTAAAACGGGAAGCTGTTCCTCAAATATGCAACAAAGCCCATGAGAGTTTAGGTTATTTACATCGTACGCTACGGTTTCCTACGAAACTGTTGTTCGCCCAAGTCCTGAATTTGGTAGTGTGGTTCGGAACCACCATAAGAAATGTGACATCAAAAAACTATAATCCGTTGAAGAAGAGTGGTGGGCTTTATATGCAAGAGATACGACAGGGATTTTTCTCTAACGAATTTCCTTTACCAACTATGTCTCACTACACTTGCGAAGTGTCATCACATTGAATGCCTAAAATTTCTATCCAATTTAGTCTATTCTTTTCAATTCGGCACTCTTGAATCATATCTGAAATTTTCCAGATGTTTGTCCATGACGAGTGACCATGTCTGTAACATTAAACTTTGTTCACCTGCACTGACATACTCAAATACAGTTTTTTCCCTTCAACTATGGAAGCCTTGAATAGGCTGCCCGGAAGTGTTCATTGTCTACCACTTCGAGAACTTCGGAGAGCCTATCTGTTCATGGGTGTTGATTTTTTCTTGTTTTTTGTTTTTTTCTCACTCCTGCAAAAACCTCATTGAGGCTGGAGCATGTAAAAATAAATGAAATAAAACAAATACGCCATTCTTTACGGATAAAGTTTTTATGATCAAGCTCCGTTATGTGTCCTCTTAGATTGTGTAACAAGACCATGCTAAGCTTTGTTCTGTTATTGTTTCATTTCTGAAAACATTTGCGAAAAATTGAGACGCCAGGCGGCGTGCGTGGCAAATTTTTGATTAGGAGTGGATGCCCCGTTCCGGGCATATAGCCTATATCCTCGGCTACCGATCCTGCAAGAATTCGGGACAAATAAAGTTTTATTCAATTCAATCAAGAAACATTAACTGCACGACTTGTCTGGACTTTGCTCGAGAAGCGTCCAGTGACGATGGCTTACGCTTCAAAGCACCGCACAAGCGTACCCCACTGTACCGAGAACACACAGTTTTCAAATCAAGAGCCCGGGCGAGCACCTGCGTTCCCACGCAAAACACTTTCATCTGCCCCCCTGCTCCGTCGCTCTCACGGCAAGCTTCAGGGAAAGCCGCTGCTGTTGCGAAGAGAAAGAGATGAAAACAAGCGTGGCCGCAACAACAGCAGCAACGGGCGTCGGCGGCCTCCCGTCCGATACCGGATCCCAGGAGCGGTCGTTCGCCAACAGCAGCGCCGTCGGCTGCCAGGCGCATCACGACGACGACGGCGGCGAGTGCGCGAAACGCCGACGACCGAGCTCCCCGCGGCCACCGACAGTAGCGAGCGAAGCGGCACGATCAGTCCGCGCGCGGCAATCGACAAGTGCGGTCGCGCTCACAGCCTCGCGCCGGAGCGGCGGCGTGCGTGTTTGTGTGTGCGGTGAGGTGTGTCTACGAAAGGAAGGGTGTGCGTGCGTTTCTAGAGTGAATCCAGTGTATTCCAGTTGTGTGGCAAAACACGCATGGCTGGCTTGTTGCAGCCTCCTACTGCCGTCAACGGCAACGCCGGCGGAGCCGGTGGCCTATCCGCTCCCAGCAGCCCGTCCCTGGGAAACCGACTCACCGTGCCTGGGTCCCAGGGACCGCGCGACCGCAAGTACAGCCTGCCGCTTCAACTTCAGCGGCGACCGTCGCTGTCCGGCTACGCGGCTGCGGTCGAGTCGGCTCGCGAGGATGCCCGCCGTCGCAAGTTCAGCCAGGTCGGCCAGGTGGTTTCTCACCGGCTGTCCACCACCATCGGCTGGAAGGTGTACACGGTGACCACCCAGGAGGTGGCTGACCAGGCCAAGAGCCTGTGCGGCCGCTACCTACGCGCCAAGCTCAAGCAGTGCGGTGCCGTGCACAAGAAGCTGGGCCTTCAGCGGCTGCGCAGCGTGAGCAACATTAGCGTCGGCTACCCGACGTCGGACGTGGCCCAGAGGCTGCGGCTCGTGTGCTCCGAGTTGGAGAGTTCGCACCCGGACCTTTACCAGGTGAGTGGAGTTTACCGACTTCGAGAAACGCGCCCTTTTTCTCTGGCACGCACATATCTTGTGAGCCGTTGTGAAAAAGAGGCATGCGCGAAATCTACTCACGGGAAACCATTGCTTCCTCCTATATCAACGGATAATCCCTTTGAGCGGTTCGTCTTCGCTGCCAAGGAGTACAGGAAGATATCTTTATTGGAGGAAAGTGCCTCCTATTTGGACAGTCACCGGCGAATTGTGTCTTGCGGAGTACTTGGCGGTATAGTTGCTAGGGAATCTTCACCTTACACAATTTCGTTTAACAAGTGGAACATTGCGGAAAATATCGAGCGCAAATTGTAAGGAGAACTGCGTGCAAGCGCGACAAAAAATTGAACAGGTCATATTTATTACTATTTTTTTGTCGGTGAAACTTCCTTTTAAAAAATATACCCAACTCACACGAAGGCTTCTCTTGATGCATTCACGACATTTATTACTCGAGCAATGCAAGGCTACCATAGTAACGATTGTTAGAGCGCGAGATCCGAACGACGACAAAGGGACAAGAAAAGAAAGTAGCGAGTCAGCAGAATATGCTGGTACTAGGTGATTATTACACACTATTATTGTCACATGGATACTCATATATACTGATGCTCACTCCAACAAATTACAGCCTGTACGCACTCGTACTTTCCGATATCGCTCGCGTTTAGCTAGCGGTTAAACTGCTCACACTTACTGGCAGCAAGCGAGCTCAAATCAGTACTCACTGCCACTCGAGCACGCGAGTGTGAGCGGACGTATCTCACAGTTACGTCAAGTCACCATTTTGAGTTATACAGTGTATGTAGTTAAGTTCAACACCATGTAATTGCGCCTGTATTCAAGTAAGCGGCTTAAACTCCTGGCCTTACCGCCACTTCCTTGCGTTCCTGTGTTCCTTCCGAACGAACGCTCTTTTTCACTTCTGCGAAATGATGCTGCGAGTAGTGGGGTAAGCGTAACTGTGAAAGCATGTAGAACGTGTAATGCCACTTGTTAAGTGTAAGACGTTTGATCGTAGTTTACTCGCTCCACATCGCATTTTGCGCGTAAGTTTCATCTCCCATATCCAAATGACCAACGCTGTACGGCTTCCGTATTACGATCCACTCAGAAGAGAGCCGATACAGTAATTGTCTACTAAACACACCAGGAGGCGCATCCAGAATTTTTTCGCAGCGGGACCAAGGGTCCGACCCTGCCTTTATGGACGTGTGTGTCTTTGTATGAGCGTGCATAGAAAAGACAAAAATTTGGAGAGGAGGGCCTGGAAACGCCCCATGCCATAATATGGCTACTGCACTGATTAAAACACTCACGAATAACTTGCTCCGTCAAATGAACGCACAATTCTCGCTGGTTCTCTCTGACTCACAACTGCATGATCCACGTGATGACACCTACACATTCGCGAATTTTCAAATACACGCTTGCCATTCCCATGGCTTCTAACTGTCTTTGAAATCACATTCCGTAAAACCTGAAAAATTCTATAGCTTGCCCCGCAAAACAATCCAAATTCTTTTCTTAATTCTTTGAAATTCCGCTGCGGCTTGAATCAAAATTCATTTTTTTCCTCTCTTAGATTGCAAGTGTTTCACAATTTTCTCAGAGCACTCTCACTCACCTTGCATACCGAATAAAAGGAATTAGATTAGTCTCTGTGTTATCGTAGTCGTTATGGTGCACTCGCTTAGAGACCCGGAGAACCGAGACGCGCGGATTTATTCGCACGTTTGAATACGCCATATGTGCGAACCACAAAAACGTTTCGGTCAGCAAATGGCATTCAATTTGTCTACTTCTGTCAACTGGAGGAGATTGTATGGAGATACAGAGATAGAGAGAGCGAGAGAGTCCTCTTGTGACAACAAAATAGTGAGACAGGCGCAGTCGAGCTTAGGTGTCGTCTGTGCGCTGGACAACACTGCTTTCTGCTTGCCGTGTACGTTAGCTGGAGCGCTCGCTCTTCCCGGCACAGTTTATTCGCGGCGAAACAACTCACGCAGGAAACGTGTTTTAAATCCTACGCAGGCTGTCATCGGGCATCCAAGCGGCTTTGTCGCGTCACGAGGTTCATGAATGCAGCTGCGAGCTGCCCTCGGCGAGTCACCTGCGCTGTCGAGAAAAGCGCGGGAGTCATATAATTGGACCACGCTGATGTTTCCATTGTTTTTTTTTGTTTCTTGTTTATGTATATCCAGTAGAAATAATATAAACATTGCTGCTTCATCTCGTTTTAGCACAGTATTTATTACTTTTTCTTTGCAGTTTTAAATACTCGCGAGGTGACTGGCGGTACACTTATTGTTTTTTAGTTTTTTAGATGCGGAAGCATCTTATACTCGCGCCTTGTAGTGCACCGTCCGCGCCGTCCGCACCGCTTCTCGAACATTCGACAGCTGACGCGCGCGCATGCGCCGTCGCGCCGTCGCCCACCATCTGTGCCGCGCGCGCTTCTCCTTCGAGAACATTCGACAGCTGACAGCGCATGCGCCGTCGCGCTGTATATATACTCAAGGTCGGCGCTCGCTCGCTCAGTTGCCGCTCGTCCATTGGTTTGTACTCACTCTTTACTTTACCGACCACAAAGCCATCGTCCTCAAAGTTCGTCGCAATAAATAAAACACCGCCCTTTCGCATACGTGCCGTACGTGTTCACTCACTTAACACCCCATTTCACAACCACGTTAACCAATTTAGCCATCGACCCAAGTAAGTCGCACTTTAACACCCCATTAACCAATTATATGCTCCGCATCCTCCTCAGTGTTCCCCCGAGGGAAGCTGCGGGCAATTTTTTCTTTTACGGTGAAAGCTGTTATGAGTTCACAACTCGGGTCACGAGCAGTCGTCCGCAGATGTCCGTAAATACATAGCGTGAAATTAAAAAAAAGAAAAACCTGGCACCAACGACAATGTTGGGCTCGAAACCCGGGTCTACTCGTTGCCAGCCCAGCATTCTACCACTGAGCTACACCGGTGCTTGTGACTTGTTCGCAAACCTAGCACCAAACACACAGGGGGCTTGAACCCAGGTCCACTGGATGTCAGCTCAGTAATCTACCACTGAGGTACGCTGGTGCTCGTGACTTGTTGGCAAACTTGCCTTAGGCAGACTTGTAGCCGGGAAAGCAATCGCGTCAATACGACTTACGAAGCGTTTTAAAACAGCGAAAGAACAACCAGTCGTCGCACAATGCGATTAGCCTAACGAGTGGGCCGTCCGATGCTACAACCCATTGCAAAAGCACGTTTTCGATCACCTATTTACTTTCGCGGGTACCCACTTCAGGCATAATTTCTAATCGTCGTCAGCCACTGCATGGACGATTGGCACAAAATTCCTAGCAAGTGTTAAGCGAATACCACGCTTTTCAGAAGGACGACGAGAAATAGCATAGCGAATTCCGGCCTACTACCCAAAAGTTTATTATTATTGCCCTTGTGGGTACCAAGCAAGTGTACTTGCAGTAGTTACCCAATGAGTGTTTAGAAAAGGCTCTGAAAGGCCACTCTTCCACCTTTCGCTGTGACTGTGCTGCGCCTACCGCGCAGGCCTGGCGTTTTTTACGTCAGGCGCTAATGCGCACTCGACAGACATACTCTTTTATTGCCACCGGAAAATTAAGCGACTGGCTCCCGGAGTTTCAGTATGTCTGGCCGCATTGACGCTCTAGAAATACGTGAACTTCAAAAATACACATACAAGTTTTCTTCATGTATGGCGTCTAGGGAAGACTTTAGAAATAAAAAAAATACGTGAACTTCCTTCCTTCCTCCACTGCCGCCGCCTCCTCGTCCTCCATAAACTGTCCTCTTGGGTACATAGACATACGATTCCGAAATAATTTAACAACGCGGTAAGCGTTACCTGCTGGCAGACAGACAACGAGCTTCAATGGATCCTGGTGTGTTATATACAGACAGGACCACCTAATGTGAGGCCATTGTAACCGCTTGCAGCACCCATGTAGAGGTCAGTACGCCATGACACTCCACCCTTTCCTCTGCCCTCTGGTTAGCCTGGGCTTGCTTTCAGGATACCGTGCTTCTTATGGCCTCCTCCCATTCGGCTTTAGTTTTTCTTTTGACTGGTATTAGTTCAGCTTGTTTGCTTGCAAAAGCTGCTGGGGCAATGATAACAGCAGTAGTATCAGTACTACTACTACTACTACTACTACTACTACTACTACTACTACTACTACTACTACTACTACTACTACTACTAATAATAATAATAATAATGATAATAATATTATTATTAATAGTATTAGATTTACAGAGATTATGGAAAACAGACACAGTATCAAGTCAAGTCTGTGGTGGTGCACTGAGGGTTACGAAACAATAACACTGCTATTCACCAGCTTGGAGAGTGCAAACCCCCGAAGAAGTTCATACATATTTTTTTAGAAACTAAGGTTCTAGTTTCACGAACAATTTATGAATTTAGCCTCTACCCCACCCGAAGAACGAGTATGTTCTGTGCGTCGTGCATTAAATTTTGGGAGAACTTTTTCCACTATAGTTATCGCTGATACTACTGCTATGGTAACGCGATGGGAAGATGACTCATGAAAATGCCATACGCTAGGTTTGTTAGTACGAGAAAGTTTCAGATAATCTCGGTGGTGAGCATATCACCAGTGATCACTATTGGGTGTATTGTGAATTCCGTTTCTCGTTCATAAACAAACAAAGAGAGAGAGAGAGCTAGCTAAGCGAGGAAAGGCAAGGACGTTAGCCAGCCGCACGCATAGTTCGCTACCCTGCATGGGGGAAGAGATGAAGGGGAGAAAAGAGGAATAGAAGGCAAAACGGAGATAGAGAAACACGCGCTGAGAAGCACATGCACAGTGGAGCGAATTCAAGTGGCGGCAGAGACCTGTAATCTGTTCAACGCCTTCGCGGCCTTCCACGTCATCGACGCACGTGGTCCAGGAATCTTGTCTACTGAAAGTGCTGTCAAGTCCAGTCGGTTGAGAAACATTTTGGGCAGAAATCATTTGGTGTAACCAAGGAGCGCATTAAGTAGCATATTTCGTCCCCAAATAACAACTGTTTGCACAAGGTTTCTTAGGTGGGCTAGTTGGTTCATAAGCAATGTGGCTTGCAATGTGGCCCGCTGCTGCCGCAAACTTTGCTTGTGTGCTCCAGTCTTTCTCTACCCACTTCTCTTCGTACGCTGAGTAGCATGTGAGCAATTTAGATATAAAATTTAGAGAAGAGAAATGAAACTGTGTCATGCGTGGCTGTGGCGTGGGAGTGCAATGTCTTGCGTCATAGCCTTGGCAGTGCATTCGAAAGCCAGAAAAGATTATTGCGGTGCCCAGAGAACCGCCTGACAACTTTCCACAGACGGATACCTGAAGCGCGCTCATAATCATCTCGGCTGTGCTAAATATGTGGGACACCCCCTTTCCCCCTAAAAAAAAGCACTGCCGAAGCTGTGACGTCACCCTTTGTACATCCGTGCGACAGCCCAACATGACGGTATCTTTCGCTCTGCCGTGAAAATGCCCATACGCCAGATTGATTCTCTGCCTTTCACAAAAAGTTTACTCTCAATATACCTCTTCATTTTCCAATAACGAGCTGTCTCAGCAAAAATTATGGCTCGAAATAGGTTTCGGCGCAATTTATTGCCCAGAATACCGAACTTGGTTTCGCCGAAATGGAGCACACAGCGCGAAGAGAATCGTCGTCCTCAGCACGAGCTATAGGGCGCTGGTCGTCGAAATTGCAGGCGCGGGCCTTTCCTTTTCCTCGAGTATGAACTTTGTGCGAGCACGTTTTCCTTGCCCTTAGGCGACTGAAGAACGAGTATATTGATATCTACCTTTTTTCTTTGTCCTCTTTCCGGTATACGCTGAACACAAGCGATACTTATGTCATGGTTGTGGCGGCATGCAGCCGGGTGTGCGTTGGAGAGGCGTCAACTTGTAAAACCTCGTGGCCTTCGAGTCGTAAGAAAAAAAAAACAGTCTGCATACGGCAAACGCTTGTTTATGGCTCGTAGACGTGCAACTCGAACGCCATCCCTGAGTGCGAGACGTTCGCATAACGTGGAAAAGGAAATAGTTATAAAGTGGTAGCTTCGCGATGCTGATATGTCCGACGAGTAATTTAGAAAACGTTCACGTAGCGAAAGCTTCTGTGGCTCTCTGATACATGGGCTTCGTCAGGGCTTTGTCTTGGCGAGAGAAAACATTGTTGCATCTCGGCGAGATTATGAAAGGGTATCGCTGGTGTGCCTTGAGGTGAAGGGGTGGACAGGGGGTGCGCGAAGTCGTTCGTTTTTAACCTCCTTGCAGACTGCCACGGCGTGGACGTATTTGCAGTGTACAGTAAATGTGCACGGATTCAGGAATAGTGATTAAAGTAAAGTATAAGGGGAATAGTTCAAATGTCTGGAGTTTTATTCGCAGAGTTTTCAACTTGTGGACTCTTCGCCGTTGGTCAGCTCGCTGCGATATTAGCAAGCTAAGCACTGGGATTGAATGAGTTTTTTTTTCTCTTGTAAATTCGAAGTCACCCAGTACTCGAAGCAACTCTTATTGTACGGAACTCCAGAACCAATTAATAGAAATGCATTATCGAAACGTGCCATGAAATGGTCTTCTTTTCCAGAGATCCCCTTTCCGCACTGTTTTTTTCCTTAGTACTTGTACAAAATAATTCTGGGACTAACTCGTTCGCCTTTAAAAATTTATTTTGAATCTATACGTCTATTGATTCCGAGTGAGGGGTGTTAAAGCTAGTGGATAAAGCAAACACCTAGCATGCTATAATTCACGCGGCAATGCCAACACAAGTTTTAAGGGGGGGAGGAGGATTATAATAAAAGAGAAACGCCGCCAGGCAGACCCAATTAATATGAATGATGTCACGGTGGGCTGGCGCGAGAGCTTTAGGACAGGCTACCTTACTTTCATTATGAAGACATTACTAGGGCCCATTAGACCTTTATGACTAATACTCGTGGATGGTGTAGGCTGTTGCTCACGATGTTGACGATGTAACTTCTGGCCAAATTTACATAATATATTTACTCGCGTACTAACAGCACTGCTTATGCAGCCTGTTGTAGGATATAGTGTCGACTTAGTGGCGGATATGGACTTGTTGACTGATTACGTTAACTAGACGTTGGTTAACTTTCGCTGCTTTTTTGGCAATGTCGGGTAACGCTGGCTGTCCAATGCTATAATGGCAACGCTTTTTACACGTATTCAGAGGTTTGTGCACGTTCTAAGGCTAATTGAACATCTATACTGATAAGACCTGCTGTTCTGAAATTGAAGGAGGGAAATTCAGCACTTTACCTCCACACGCTATATTTCAGTGGTTGCCAAGCCACTGTGGAGTTATCGGTAATGAACGGGCTGATCTAGCAGCCCGTTCAGCCCTTACAGAAGACAACGACCAGTCAATACCTCTCTCTAGAACGGACGCTGTTAGGAGGCTCCACGTGCTTGCTCGCCAATGCTCCATGTCACTTTGGAATGAGCCTCTCTTTATGCATGCAAGAATACGATCCCTTGATCCTACGTTAAGCTTACGGCTTCCAACAAAACTTCGACAAGGTGACGCTATACTGCTCTGTGCAGACTATGGTTGGGAATCGCGTTTACCCGTGCGTGCGTCTTCCGCGTAGCGATGGCCGACACCGCCGCCTGCCCACACTGCGGAGATGAAGAGACGATTCGACACGTCCTGCGTGACTGCCCGAATTATAACCTAGAAAGGCAATGCCTTTCTAATACCCTAAACAAGCTAGATGACCAGCCGGTGTCAGGAGAAAGTGTACTACACCATCGTCTTCACTCATCATCAGAGAAGATATATATATATATATATATATATATATATATATATATATATATATATATATATATATATATATATATATATATATATATATATATATATATATATATATATATATATATATATTTATATATCTTTCAACTCGCTATTCTCCGACCCAAGTGTACGGTAGCTTACCAGATAGCATCTGGTTGACCTCTATGCCTTCCTTTTTTCTCGTTTATCTATCTCTTATTTAAGTTAAGGCTCCCCAGTGAGACTTGAAGAGACTCGGCCCTTTACTGAACGTCCCTGGTAGCTTGGTCTCGCAGCACATCAGCCCTGAAATTCACACGAGCTCTCCAGGTGTACTTAGACACAACAAGACTAAGCAAGCGGCCGTGTTACGCTGTTCTGTGTGCATGTCGACGAATGTGCCTCTCTTTCCCTATTTCTTTTACTCCCCCATTTTCTCTCTCCATGTGTAGGGTAGCAAACTGGACTTAGTCAAGTTAACCCCTCTACCTTTCCTGTATTCCTGCTCTTTTGCTTTATCTAAGCGTCCACTTAAAGCAGGCTCACACACCCCTTTCCCCTCTTATTTTGGAAATTGTGTCAGTGACACACATATAAGTTTGTATTCGACCGAAATGCGCTGTCTCGACACTATGTAGTCTTGTACTTGTCGCTGCACGCCATGTGTCGGCTGATGTTCACACATGCGCGGCAATGTCTTCCTTTTTTCCTGCACGTTTCTAGAAGACTGTCATTGAGCGGTTCGTTGTCAGGCGCTTCACTTTCTTCTCCCCTCCTCTTTTTTTCACGAAATGTATTTTTCGCCTCAGTGAAATATACCTAAGCAATGAAAAGCAAAATAAACTGCAGGAGCCAAAGGTTATAAAAAAGATTTATAGACCAAGAGTTGAGATGCGAGTGACAAGAAAGAAAACAGGAAAGCGCACACACGTGCAAAAAGGACGCGTGCCTTCTCGCCCCAAGTATTCGGCTGTCGCAACCTCGAACGCTTTCTCGCTCGAGGACCTACGTGAACGTACCGTTAGTGCGAAAGGCATCCATGCGTATTAGTGTATCCTACGTGCCCTGCGTAATAATAGCGTCTAGCTCCTGGCCAGAAGTTAAGCGCAAATTCAAGGCGAAGGCCAATCGGAGAAGACAGGAAAATTCTCACTATCTGCCGTTCGCTTCACGCGGTTTCTCTCACCTTCGCTTTCCGTCTTCGTTTTCTTCATCGCTGTGGCGTGGCACACTCTGACAAGTTCAGCTGGCTTCTGCTTATACTTTGTACTGGCAACGGCAGAAGGATGTTTCCCCGTTGATTATGAGTCTGTTTACGTCGGCCACGCTGCCAATATACGCATGACGTTCAGTATATATTTAAAATTCAACATCACAGAGCGTTTGGTAAACCATGGCGCTACTGACTACAGCCACAATTACTAATTTATACTTACAGGCTATCGAGAATGTGCATATTAACAACTTATGTTCAAGTATATGAGTTATTGGACGCATTATGTGCAAGAATACGTGTACTTGCTTTGGAAACACGATGAGTCGTTGGAAGGATAGGAATTCACACGAGAGGTGTAGAAGGGGGGGGGGGGCTGCAGTCCCCCTTGTCACCTAAGAGAAGCCGGGGTGAAGTCTGCCCCATACATTGAGTCAATAGGGTCGGTAGACTCTGCGCACTCCCCTCCCCCTTCTCTCCAAAGTCAGAAATTTAGTGTGCGAAAATACGCACACATATGTGCCGATTTTCGCTATAGCATCGGTTCCGAAGTTTTGAAACAGCTCGTAATGTACGGGTTAGTATTATTATTCGTCAGGCTGTACGCATATAAGCCTGCATCTATTAAGATTTTGCGCAGGGTCTATGAACACGAAAACGCATCCTTACTTTGAGTGCTCACCATCGCAGGAAGCTTAATGTGGGCAACTTTGTTCTCAGAAGAAGAATATCTGACACTGTAAAGCATCGTTGCGAAAAGAATACTATAACTTCACAATCCAACTTCGTCTCGTTTAAGAGCGTCCAGAGCCACTTCAGAAACTTAAAATCGATGAGTCGTGAACCAGTGACGACTGGGTGCAGAAATAAGTAAAGCGAAGTCATTGTCAGTGCAAGGACAAAAAGGAATAGTGAGGCAATGTTGAAAGAGAAAAGAAAAAAAAATTGCGTGAATTTTGTAGACAGTTTCAACAAGCTTGTTCACAGCTCAACGTCTGCACCAACCTAGAACTGCTTCGAGTATGATCTGTGACTTTCTATCTTAGTTCCAGCACTCCTCACAGCTCAGCGTGAAGGTACTGACTGTCTGTGTCTTTCTGTATTGTTGCCTTTGTTGTTTGTTTTTCTTTTTACAGGACGAGTGAGAGCAACTGGAAATAACCGTTAGGCAACAATGGGCTGCCACGTGTGTAGGACGTAGCTTTCGGCCTGAGACAAACGGTGGGCAGCTGATCAATAAATCGATCTTCGAACACCCGTTCGGATGATCGAGCGACGAGGGAAACGTACCGTTCGTCCGTATACCGTCCGGAACGCGACGTGGACGCCAGAAATCGGGTGGAAAGAGAAAAACGCAACCGGGTTCTATACGAAGCGCACATTTCGACGGCAGAGCCGCAGATGGCGGGTGTATGCTTCGACCTGTAATGGATCGAAATGGCTCGGCGTTTCCGTAATGTGTATATTCTCTGCACGATTTCTCTACCCAAGCTTTTCTCCTTTGTATGGTCTGCAGCATCACATTCTTTTTTCACTTTGTTCGTTTACGAAAGACACTGGGACGTCTCGTGCAATCCCCGCATATACTTGCGCCTTAGCTGTTAGTGGGTGAAATACTGAAATTGTTGTTTTATTGTTGAAAAAAAAAGAGGAAATAGTACAAATAACGTCTTTTCGACTGCAGATTGGGCTAGTTGGACTTATTTTTGTTTTTGTACACGAGTCACAGGAGTGCGTACGCTTTGTGTTTACAAGACAGGTTAAACTTTCCGCCATCTGCTTACAATCCCTGGCTGGGTACGCAGTGCTATACGAAGAAATACTTATTCTTCATAAGGGAGGCACAGCCTTCCATGTCTGAGTTAGGCGTGATCGCCGATTATGTACGGGAAGCAGTGGCACTGGGATTCACCAGCTTAATGCTGTAATGGCATGAGCCCTTTTTTTTTCAGTCGGCACTCATGCCACGCTGATGGGATTTAAACTTTCGGGGGATTTCGGGAGTACTCTACGTCTTAAATATTCGGTGAGGCGCGTACATAGCCCAAAGCGACTGAAAGTTGATATTATATGTAACCGACCTTTTTTTTTCTTTTTGTACGTGTTCCTGTGTTGTGCATTGTCACTTTTTAAAATGTCTCCTCGTACCATTTATACATAATACAGTTCTGAGGTGGCAGCTGTCTCCACGCGTTTGTGAGGTAATTGGGGATCTTGCATACTGAGAGAACGTCTGTGGTATGAAAATTCGAAACACAGATGCGGATTAAATGATAATGCGATTTTCACACCAGCGGCTCAATTCGCAAAGATTTCAATATGCAAGTGCTCTTTCTCAATGGCCAGCCAGCTTCGCCAATGATAATATGTGCAGGAATAGGGCTGACTCAATTTTTTTCTTCACAAAATCTTCCAGCGTAAGCCGACTTTTTAAAAATGAAAACGGGTTGTAGATTTTGAAGGAGAATGTTTACAGCATTCATCTCTGTTTAGCGACTTGAGCAGTGCACTAGCTTTGTTTCTCTATTTTTTTTTAGGTGCTGAACTGGTTAGGTGCACGGTATGTCGTAGGTTGTCGTCCTCTCATGTAGCTTGGCACAGCGATGGTAGAACCAGGTACGGAATGACCATCTGTAGCATGCTGGACGCGTTCTAGCTCTAGGAAGCTTTCCTCGCTTTGTTTTTCAAGCGCCTTGATGGTGACATAAAGTGCAGGTCACTGTAGGCGCCCGAGCTGTTGTATGCTGTTATGTGCCGTCGTCACTCGACATAACGCTAGTAAAACCAAACATCAAAATAGAAAAGAAGACGAAGCAGGCGAGGAATAGAAATAGAAAGAAAGAAAGAAAGAAAGAGAAAAAATGGAAGCACACTAATACAAGAAAAAGAAAAGAAGCAAAACTGGGAAAGAGGACGAAACAAAGGAGGCCGCCCGGCTCCACAATTCCTTGCTGTTTGGTATGTCTAGTGCGGAGATGCCTTGGTAATCCTTTTCATTCAAGCCCGTTGGCACTGATCGACTTGGCTGGCCTTCAATATCTGTCAACGATTGCGTAACCGCACTCGTCGCAAACGTCTTTGGGCGGCTAACTATAACAATCACCGCGACTGCGCTCCGCGGCTCGCGTGCTAGCCTATATAACCACGCCGTTTGATCTTGTTCGGGCGGTAGGAACAATGCTAGGCAGCGTTGTTTTGAAAAGTAGCCCCGTTAAGTTGAAAGCCCGATTGAAAGAGGAATCGGATGCACTTAAGGCAAAGTGTGTCCATTTACTTCTTCGTCTGTTGCTATCTGCGACGAGTTACGGAGTGTTGTGCTGCTTTCTAGTCGCAGGTTGTTTGCGTGAGTTAGACGTGACCGAACTAAAGTGAATTGAGACCTTGGTCGTTGCTTCCTTGCTGTACAAGAATAATAATAAGTGACACCAGAGTGCGTATTGAAAATAGCTCCTCCATGCTAAAAAAATACGTCTCAGTAGACAAATAAAAAAAAAACGGTGGCACAAATTAGTGATGTCGTCATATTTTAGAATATGCTGCTGTTATCTCGTTGTTTCTTGCGATTCCCAGTTGATTTGACGGGTTTATGTAGGGCTACATTCAGTTTGTAGGGGTACCTCATTGAAGTTTATGCTGTGCCAGTTAGATGCCTCAAGAACACACTGTGGTAGCACGAAAGTTTGTCGTAATTCAGCTCTCTTTTGTCACACACAGACGAGAAAATTCACTTGTACCGTCACGACAGAGAATACCTGTGTAGCACAACGAAATGCCTGTCGCTGCATGCAGAAATTTGTGGCACCAGCTGAAACACCTTGCAGCACAAAGCAATTTGTGGTGGGCAAGTTATGCTGTCGTTTTCAACAGTGGTTGCCATCCCCCGAGACGGTTCGTTATCTTTATGCATGGGGAGTTTGAGAGCAATTGATTGATTGATATGTGGGGTTTAACGTCCCAAAACCACCATATGATTATGAGAGACGCCGTAGTGGAGGGCTTCAGGAATTTAGACCACCCGGGGTTCTTTAACGTGCACCCAAATCTGAGCACACGGGCCTACAACATTTCCGCCTCCATCGGAAATGGAGCCGCCGCAGCCGGGATTCGATCCCGCGACCTGCGGGTCAGCAGCCGAGTACCTTAGCCACTAGACCACCGCGGTGGGGTGAGTTTGAGAGCAAAGCGTTTAGTCAAGACCGACCAAACCTAACCTGGCGGAGCGAAGTTTTCGTCGAATCTTTGCGTCTCAAGATACCGTGTGATGGGTCTGAATACAAACCGAGGTTCACATTTTCGTGACGAGCTGTTACGCAAGAACAGGCAATGCCGCCTACTGTGTCCATGGCTCAAGAACGCGAACCGGTTGTCATTTGAGGAACGCTCGAGCGAAAGAAAAAAACACACAAACACACAAATAAAAACTGCGTGTTACAGGATTGCTTTTGTTTGGGTTAGCCGGTGCATTCTTGCACACTTAAAGTATTATTTATTCTCTTCTTTTGTTTTTCTGTATATTCTTCTATTTTTTCCTTGTTCTCTTCTTTTTATTAGACACGATGACAGTTAGATCAGCGCTTGTCCATGTGACGGCCCAACTGGAATGGCGTGCGACCGTAACGCAACGCGCCTTTCTAGTACGGCTGTAATCCTCTGTCCTCTCTCTCGTGTGTCGACTGTTTGCGCGGCATTTTAAACCTTGAAGTTCAACCAAAACCCACCCAGTTTTGTACGCTGTTGTATATATAATGAATGCATGAAAAAAAAACGTGAAAAAAGAAAGTACCCAGAGGGCCCACCTGTGCATATTTGTCTATACTTCGCCCCTCCTGCGTGCTTGTCTTTCTTCGATTGAGTTTTTTTTTCTGCACACACCTGCCAAATGTGTTACAGAAAACATGCGCGAAATATCCTTCCGGGAACTGCTTCTCGTCCTGTGGTTGGTTCGTAGACAATGCGCGTTTTTATAATAGTATCTGTATTTCTTAGTACATGGGTGTCAAGGAGTTTGTCAGGTGCGAACAGCTTCTTTGTGGATGACTTAGGAATTTTCTACATTATAATTTGTCGGTGCTCGCCATGTGCTATGACTCATGCACCGGAGACTCATAGGATGAGTCCAAACGCCCCACAGCGATATCCAGCTATAATTTGGTGTAGGAGTAATGTAGACTGTATTTTTGCACAATACAAAAAAATGTAACAAAGAACACAGTCGCACCCCGGAGCTCGTTAACTTTACGTGGCAAAGATTACTTAAACGAGTAATTTAACTGTACAGGCGACTAATTATATAAAATCGCACTATTTATTGTTCTAAGACTTTCTTAAATATTACGGTGAACATTGCAAATACGATCTTAGCCGCTGAGCTATAGCAGGAAATTTTCTCGTGAAATTAAATCGGATGGTGAAGGAATATGATCAGGTGTGTAGCACTGCTCCCCCCCCCCCCCTCCAACCAAACATAAGCACACACGCAAACATGCGCTATTCATCTCGTTACTTTTCTTGGAGAGAGAGAGAGAGAGAGAGAGAGAGAGAGAGAGAGGAAAGGCCGGGAGGTTAACCAGATATTGGCATCTAGTTTGCTACCAGATGGCAATATCTGGTTAACCTCCCGGCTTTTCTTGGACTTCGCTGTTTCGCCTATTGAGGATCCAACGTAAGAGGAACGCACACATAATTTTAGCACGTGCGCTTTGGAAACGAATTCCTCGAAAGTGGGCTAACTCTGAATTTTGTTCAAAAGAGGAGCACCTTTAAAAATCACAAGTCTGGTGACTTATCGAGGCGTTTCCTGTTTCGAAGAAATTCAGGGTGACAAAGCGTACATTTGGTGGTAGTTTGCTTAGCAGAGCATACTGTACTTTGCCTACGATATGTCAAGTGACTATAGGCATGCCGCTAGCGAATCGCAGCACGCTCTGTTAAGTGATTTATTTGAAAAACCTTTTTAATATTTCTTGTTAACTTGGCAGTTCCGTATTTGGTTCTCTCGCTAAAATAAAGCCCATCACTTGTATGTAACCAAGCCGAACAAGCAACTCTGCTATTTACCGTGAGTAATTTTTAAAAATTTCTGTACCCTACGGCAAAAAAAGACAGAGAGAATAAACAAAAAGCACGCTAGTATAGGGAATCATTCCGTACATGTGAAGTTGCCCAGCGTAGAAGGCACTAAGCGTTCAGGCAAAACTAAGAAATAAACAAGACGGGGAAGTCTCTGTGGGTCGCACAACAGATGTAAACAACGGCACGCTGCGGAGAAGGAAAATTCGCGAGGTTGCGGTCTAATGACCCTGTGTACCCAAAGAGATTCGCCTTAGTATGAAAACGCGCTCATTGGAGGGGGAGGGGGGGGGGGTCAGCCTAATGGTGATCATTCTACAGAGTTAGTTCAGGCATTGCACCGAATAGCGGAAGAGACGAGCGAAACGAGCAGAAAATTCGCTCAAATCGGTCTTTTTAATGGAAGTATGATGTGTTATATGTACAGATGTACCGGTGCCTAAGTGCAAGTTTAGTAGCTAAATATATGGATTGCGTATGTGCAGCAACACTTTTCAACGACAAGGACAAAAACAAAGAAGGGAAACGAAAACTCAACCGTTGCGCTGAGATTGAATCAAAGCAATGTTGTTGTCATTGCAGCTAATGGCTGACAATAACCGACATTAACAGTCAGTAGCCGAGCGAAGAGTCATCATCCAGCCACCTGCCAACATTAGCAGAACCTCCATCATACATAAGCTACCATGCCAATGAGACGTGACACAGGCGCTATACACACGCTGACACGCTTTATAAAGTGGACGAGACCAGTGTGCAAATGATTTCGACGCTGAAAATAGGAAGCTAGGAAGGACGCGACAGCTGGAAGCAATAGAGACTCTATCGTTGAGCTCGGTGTATCGTGGAAGCCGACGGTTCGACGATGCGTTTTGTCATCTTCAAGGCAGCAACATTGAGGGAGACAAGACCGGCCGCCTTTAAGAGTATATTTATTCGAAACGTCGATCCCAGCGAGACCATGCGTTCGAAGAGTTTTCATTGCTTGGGTAAACGTGTGGTACAGAGACAAACAACATGTACTGAAAAAAGTGGTTCATCGTGAGTGGGGTACTTCTTCTAAAGCTAGAAAAGCAGTGTGACACTTAAAACGGTAAAATGGTGTTAATTTCATAATTTCACTTCGCTTTGTGTTCATTAAAAAATTGGTTTAATTCTGACCTAGAACCGGCGCATTCAGCTTGGTATGGCCGATGGCTGTACTCGCTCCCTTACCATGCCCTGCATAGGGAAGAACAAGACAAGGCTGATCAAATTATATCGATGGCATATAAGACAGCATTGAGGTTGCCGTGCAACACTTCTAATGAGAAGCTTCTATGCCTCGGCTTCCACAACACCTTTGATGAGCTAGCTGAGGCCCAACTCATAGCGCAGAGGACTCGATTGGCGCAAGCTCCAGCAGGCAGAGCTCGTCTTCACAGAGCCGGCCTTGAAAGGTGTTTACGCACACACCAAAAGACCAATGCACTAACTTTCCAGATAAGATATTTGTATGGGGTATCATCAACATCACAAAACATGGATCCGACATTACACACAAGGTTGAGAAAAGCTCGAGTGGCATACATCAACAAAACAATAAGGTTCTGGAATATTTCGAGATTAACGGATGCTTCGTCATACGGGCCAACGCAAAAAATATGGGAGTGGTTGTGGTAAATATTGAAGCAGTAAGATCACAGCCTGTGCTTCGGTTTCTCAAGCAACCATAATAGAAGCAGAAGAGATTGCCGTTGCCTTAGCTATAAGGGAAGGTATGGAGCGCAACACTGCGCTGACATTTATCCCAAATTCTCAGGACGCATGTAGAAATTATCAAAAAGGAAAAATTGGCGCCAAGGCAAGTCAGATACTTACCCAAAGTAACAGAAAGCCGGATATAAGCTATACCCAGACAATCGCTTGGGCCCCGTGACACGAGGATGTTACTGTGAACCTCTATGCAGATGAGGTGGCTCGAGGTTTAACTAATTACCGAGCTACCAAAGGCAACACCGTGCATGACCCGACACCCATCGATCGCAGTTAAAAATGATCCTGTATTATTGCAGGGGTTTGCGGAGACATTACCCAGCTTCACGCAAGAACCTTTCGGCCATCAATTCTGTGACGTTACGCCGACTACAAACTAAGACATACATAAACACCCGCAGATTGCATACGTATGTATACTCCACAGCGTACTGAGACATATGCCTGTGGTGTTGAAGCACACCGACGCTCTCACGCCGGAATGTACGGCACACACAGAAGAACAGGCAGGGGACAATAGCAGAGAGATGTGGGAGGCAACGCTGTCTAGCCCGGTCCTTGAGGACGAGTGGAGGCTAGTCAGGAGGGCTGAAAGGATGGCGAGAGCCAGTGGTGCCTTGGAATAGGGGCCCGATCACGCGTCGTTGTCCTGTTTTAGCGGCAACAATGTCTTTTTAGAAAATAAAGCTTTGTTCTTCTTGATTCTGGAAGAGAAACGGTGGCATTCATTACGTTCTGAAACGCTAAGCGAGGAGGAATGCGCACAAACAGTAGTATAATAACAACTAGTGAGCGAGTGAGAAGGTGTTCAAGGTCACGAAGATATATATCTCTCTCCTTTCTTCAGTTCCTTGTATACCGTCTAAACAAATGCAAGGAACTGAAGAAATGAGCGAATTCGAACCATAAACGCAGAAAAAGTAAAAGCGTCTGTGAGGTATTAACTTTGATATTTATTACAGGATACTAAGGTGTGTTAGTTTATATTTTAATTAAAATATAAATTATGCCTTACGCATATACCTAATTTTCTCCTATTCCTGCTTTTCACATAGTTAACCCATCTGTTACAATTTTCTTGCTATTTATCTCTCGAAACGTAGACAAAGTATTGAGGCAATGCCAAAATGAAGCAAGAAAAAAAAAGTAAAGCTATCGACAGTAAATATATGATACTATAGCTTAGGCGTAGGGAGAGATGTTTCCAAATTGAAGCGCGCCACTATCTTTGGTGCGTAAGGCAACAACAGCAAGATAGAAATTTAGCCGCTGTTAAGGCACGCATTCTCACGTTCTTCGTGCAATATTTTGGGTTGACTATGCATTTAGGCGTGCACGCGGGGGCGCTTTGAGTGTTCGTCGCAGGAATTCTGATTCGCGTCTCAGGCTTTAACTTCTTTTCTTTCTTGGTCGCACCATCGCTGTGGCCTCTGCTTGCGTACACAAGATGCTTGCGTACACAAGAGAAACGACGTCAAAGGTGGGCATTTTGGAGAGCGGTACCGCCACTGCGTTGTTTTGGTTCTTTCGCAGGAATTCAGCCGGTAGGAAAAGCACGTAAGGTGCACTATAGTCTTATTTATTTATTTATTTATTTACTTATTTCCTCCTTTCTTTCTTTCTCTCTTTCTTTTTGTCTTTCTTTCTTGCTTGCTCGCTCGCTCGCTTACCGAATACAATATTAAGAAGGAGGTTCGAGAACAAGGTCAGAGGAATGGCTTTGTGGATCCCCAACCGCTGAAAGATGTAGGTGTTAACAATACTGCAAAGGGCCACGATCTATTTCGTTCAAAGTTTACAGTAAGCTCAATACCATAAATTAAGCCAACACAGAGACTAAATACAACCCCGTAAGCACTTTTAGTACGATTGAAGGCACATTCAATGCAGAACACTCTCCAATATTCATGGAGTACTACTTATTCTCACCCGCGGGTAGCAGGTGTGTGCAAGCTACAACGTTCATTTATCCTTCAAACTATATAAGCACGAAATATATGCACATATGCGTACGGGCTTTGGCTTGAGGTTGTATACAGCGGATATGTTATTTCCGGAGCGCCGTCTTTCTAACAGTTACTGCATACTTTATCAGATTCCAGCGTACATTTTTTTAAACCCCCTCCCCCTTTTTTTTTTATTCGGACGCCTATTATGTATATCATTAGTATTTGTTTACAGTGGCGACTTTGGCACAGCGGTTGTTGCTTGGTAGCGCGCGCATGGGATAGGTGCCTTTGCAACGTGCCTCTTACCCATAGTAACAGGCGGCGCAATCAATATGAGGATGCGGCCAAAGGCCCTCGAAAGGATCCTTGAACCTTCATTGCTGCTGCACTTCTTAATTTTTCGCTGGCCGCTTTTTGCGCACAGACTCTTGCGTCAGTCACTTGTGGCACAACGTTCAAAGAGACTGCTGTGAAATCGAGAAGCGCTAAGGTTCTTTTTCACGAGACACAAGATTACTGATGGGTTGGAAGCGCAATCGGCTTGGGATGTTTTAGCGTGAACGCATCAGAACAGCCACAAGCTTTTATTTTATTATTTTCTGACTCCTCTAACTTTCAAAGTCGTAATTGTACACAGTAGAAATTAAGTACAATTAATTTTAACCAGGAGGACGACCTTTATTTGTTTGATTTTAAGGCTCGTCTAGGTCATTGAGATTGGATTTGAGGCTATCAAACGAGGTGTAAGTACTAACTTTAAGAGTGGCTCTAAGATAATTTTGTGTACTCTTAACAGTCAGAAGGGAGAAAAAACTACTTTTTTATTTTCTAACAATGTAAGGTAACATTTTCGCACATTTAAGATATCGGCTGTTCATTGTTTCTTTAATGGAACATGTAACACACATATATAAAGTTTGAAGTTTAAAGTGTATTTTGCTTCCATGACAGAAACATGGAGCAAGAGCAAAATGCTACAAAGGCCTGAAAAAAGGCTTCCGCTTCTGTTGGCACTCAGCATCAGTGTAACAAATGGCAGTAAAATATTCATCACACAAATCCACACCAAAATAAATGTCACACGAGCAGTATACATATCACATGATGAATAATAAAAGAGAAAAAAAGTAACACGTACCTTAAATCAAATAATTCGAAAAAGGACCCGGAATACAAGAGAAATAGGCGCATTAAACAATGGTAATATACAGATGATTAAGAATCTGCAGAATAAAGTTTCCCTACTTTAGTGAAAAATAACATAGAAAACGAGAGTGAATTGCATTATTCAATTGTAAAAGAAAAAGCATAACAGCTATGACATAAAAATGATACACATCATGCATATTCCAACAGATGCTTTATAATGTACAGATTCGTAGATTTTTTTGACAGAGTACTAAAATCAGAAGGACTTAGATGATTCAATAATTGCGGAACCTGGTAGCCTGTGTGCCGCCTGCCATAAGCTGTTCTAACTTTGGTGTTACCCTAGTTTCATTGTGTAGGGAATACTGACATTTTGATTCAGTTGATTCAGCTGTGTAGAATTTGTTCGTTTTTATATGTTGAAATAACCTATAGTAGTATATCTGGTTAGCTTTCAGCAAAGTGTGCTTAATAAACAAATCATGCGTTCGCAAATCTTGCAGCCTACTTGTGTAGTTTTCAAAGCATCTAAGGACTCTGTTCTGCAATATTTCCAATTGCTGATAGTTCTTTGAGTATTCTGTATCCGCAACAAGCAAGCAATATAAAAGCAGAGAGTAGACCATTCAGTAATATACTACTTTTTTCAGTCAAAGTGGTATCAGATACCGGATTCTATTAAAGCATCCCGGGATTTTACTCAGTTCAGCGGACAATTTCTTCACATGTGTCGTTCAGGACGTGTAGCCTCTAGACCGAATGCCCGGGAACTTATTAGCTTCTACTTGTTTTATTTGCACTTCTTGAAACAATAGTGCTAACTTAAAATTAAGCGTTTGTTGTTAGGTGCAAAAATGATGGATTTTGTTTTGTTGACATTGAGTTGCAATTGGTTGCTGTGCAACCACGACATAAGTAGTTGTAAGTAATTATTTATTGAAATCTGTAACGTTGGCAATGACTTTCCGAAAAAAAAAAACATGTTAGTATCATCATGATACATAATTACACTTTGAGAATATGGTATGTAAGAAAAATCGTTTATGTAAAGGTTAAACAATAAGGGTCTAGGTATAGATCCCTGTGACACTCCCTGTAATATCTTTAATTTAGGAGATTTGGAATTGTTAATAGATACATACTGCTACCTGTCTTGTAAATAAATTCGAATAAAGTCATGTACGGTACCTCTTATCCCACAACCATTCATCTCAAGTTAGTCAACAAAATGGCGTGGTTTACTGAATAGAAAGCTTTTCTTAAATCTAAAAAGAGACCATTGGTGTATACTCTTTTTTCAATGTTATTTATTACCTCATGTTTTGTAGAAGATAACACTTCTTCACAGGATCTTTTTTTTCTAAACCCATGTTGCGCGTCAGACATAATAGAGTACTTTTGGACAAAACTATCAATGCGAACGTTAATAATTGTCTCAAAGATTTTTGACATGACCAGTAATACCGATATAACAAAAATAACATTTCAAGTAACGTTCTCAAAATCACACAACGACGCCAAAAATGTGTGGTCTTATGATACAGAGCCTAGGCATCGCGTAAAAGGTAAACAGCACAAGGACAGGGCGAAGAAAGCTCCAGAAATTTAAATAATAATCTGATATACGAGGAAGCTTCCAAAGTCTGCGATAACGGAAATACCAAATTTCAGTGTATCCTATACATGGTTTTTGTAAACGTCACCTCGTGTTCAACGCTGTTTTATCTTACGTTATGATAGTGCCCCATATTCTGTGTTTTGATAATTATGTTATAATAGGCCATGTCGAATATTTTACTTCATTGCGCATACGTGTAGCTGTTTCTTTTTACCTTAAGTCGTACAAAAACTTTGCGACCTACAGTAGTGCACGATTGTGTTGTGTGAAACTCGGTGGCATGCAGTGCGATAAATATTGTGACGTTTCTCACTCATTTTATATTTTTCACGGTAGCTTATTAGTATTGATATATTATTATTATTATTATTATTATTATTATTATTATTATTATTATTATTATTATTATTATTATTATTATTATTATTATTATTATTATTATTATTATTATTATTGCTAATGATTCGAAGTAGCCAGTGCCGTCCCGAAGAAACCAAATTCCTCCATTCGATTTCAGTTAGAAAAAACAACGTTCGACCTAAATATCACTAAAATAAATTTTGACAATCACGCAATTTCTGCCTATGAACAAAGGTTTGGGATGCCCTTGGTGCCTTCTTGAGAGCTACCTGTTTGAGAAGGACAGATTAATGGCGGAATTCATTATTCACCCAGTGGTGATGTATGAAAAAGACTTTAATACTAGGAGCTAATAAAACTAACAGAGTAATTAAGCGAAAAATATACGGGGTACATTATTTGCACTGTGGTGTAGCGAGTGTGACATAAATAGAATCTCCCGCGTACATTCTTTGACTCCTTTGTTTGTTAGTTTTATTAGGTTGTGTCTAACGAAAACACGAGCCCTTCATAAATTCGCCTCCGTTCGTTCAATAGCACGAGGAAAAAGGTACGCATGAACGCTCCGCAGACTGTCAACAGAGGACGTTATCGAAACAATAAACGTGCGCCTCATAACACTAGACATCGCCGAAATACACTAAAGGAGGACAACTTAACTAGCAGCATGCACACTCTCCACAAAGCAGACTCGAACATTCCGGGAAACGATCCTTGACAAGACGGTCGCCTTCTAACACGGAATGCAGTTTTGTGCGATCATATTTAGGTGATGCCGCCAGCATTGATAAAACAGGCGAGTTCTCCTTCCTGCCATCCCTCTAGGTAACGACACCTTGTACGCCTTTACCGCCAGAAGGGTGGCCTTCGAATGAGCATTATTGCGCCGCAGTGCACCAGTCGGCGCAAACAAAATGCACGCGGAAGTGCTGGCACCAGCGCCAAGCCAAGTCTTTCCTCTTCACTTGACCCTGCGAGGCTTTTCGCCTTTTCCGATGTTACAGCGTAAACTGACTATAACGACCGATGGGTCCTTGGATCTTGAAGCGCAGTTTGGCTTGAAATCCAGCACCGCGGAAATCCCGTCTTCGCGCGCGCGGCGCTATCGGCACAGCGGACCTGTTTGGCTTTCCTTTGTGCCGTTAGTCATCGACAGAAAACTGTATAACCATCAGGATTCTCCACGCGCCCTCTTCATCATCTTCTTCATCTTCTGCTTCGCTGGCTGAACGCGTGCGCTGGTTTGACAGGCGTGAGATCCAGTAAGCCTAAACGGGGAGATAATCAGTTAAGAGAGAGAGAAGAGATAGAAAACAGACATATGAGCTAGAAAAAAAGCTATAGCATTTAGCCGTGGGTATAGAACATTGTATAGCAGAGGGAGGAAAACAAAAGGAAAATGAGCAGGTCAGAAAGGACGAGATGAAAGCGTATACATAGCATAGTCATGTGTAGTAGAAAAGGGAATGGGGAAAAGAGGCAATGTTGAGGAGGAGGGCTAGTATCAGGAGCGCTTTACGCCGCAATCTCCGCTGCTTGCTGCAGCTGCCCATTTTTGCTATTTTTTTAGCGTTTGCCCACTTACAATCGGTCGGAATGAAAAATTACAGCAATGTTGTTCGTTTTTTAAACCGAGAGACTTCCTCTGTGAATGCATTCATGTTGGCATCGCAGCCCGCTCAGAAGGCGCAGTCAGATGGTGGAGGACAAAAGAGCTCATATGTGCCCGTCATCGTGTCTGTGTCCTTTGTGCGTGCTTCAAATCTACCATGAATAGAAAGCGAACCGCTGAACTTTCATTGTGGTTAGGCCACACTTGGTCACGTCGATCCTTTCGCGTCGAAGCCGAAGTATAGTTCTTCGGGACTCCCTGCGCCCAACATGCGTGACATCACGCCCACTCGAAATTATGTGCCAAAGCGTGTGAATTTTCAAAAAGGTGGCAGAAGCAAAAACAAAAATGTGGGAATGGGAAAACAAATAATAGTGAAGGCTTTTTCGACAATTTTGATGCGGTTATAGGCTCTTCTCGGCCATGTTATCTTTGAAAAATATTGTAAATTGTTGTTAACTCTTTACTGAAATGACGTTAATCATGCAGGAATGGTTACTGCCTTGTCTTAGTGACATGAGGGTCACGTACATGTGGCAGTAAAAAAAATGTATGTCAGAGATCTCCGCACACTTGGTACACAGCATACCAAACGAGTTGATGAAACTCACACCCATATTTCTAGATACACGCAAACATTAAGGTATACAAATGGCGAGGGCACTCCGCACCAAGTGCTGCGTCGAGGAGTTTTTAAATATACAGATATGATATTCTTACCCGACATGCACAGCACCCGTTGTCTTCGCTACCAGCGAACCAACCAGGCTGTACCTATTCACAATGCATCAATACGCATATGATCCCTTCAGACTTTACACCTGTCGTAATCTCCGGAGTGCCTTCATGGACATAGACTAAACCAATGACGTGCCTTCGCATACGTGGAATTTCGAATATGTAGCATGTTCTATATGTTGCCCTCAAGGAACTCACCTTAGTACGTTTGGCTGACCAATGCAGCGACTGCAGTACACTTCTACACCGATTGACCGTAACTTCTCCCCCCTCAACTGCATGCGGCATTCGTGATCGTTCGACTCGGTATTTCCAGGTAGTACAAATTAGATCACAGGTCATTTTCGACAGCCACGAAACTTGTTGCTATTAGGGAAGCTATACATTTTTTTTGTGACTGTGCATTATACGTGGCACAAAGAGAAATGCTAACTGCAACGTTGGCAAGCATTGGACGAACACCATTAAGTGAAAGCCACATATTGTCAGCAATTAACGACCAAACAGTGTCAAAAACTGCTACAAAGGCTGTTCTAGACTTTATAAAAAGCACTGGACTAGAAACTAGACTGTAGGGTACTATACTAAGTGGCTACTGTACATACGCACCACCTCTTCTTGTCCCCATCATCACCCTTCATCCCTCTTTCTTTCCCTTTCCCTTATCCCCTGTGTAGAGTAGCAGGCTAGAGCGAACTAGCTCAGGCCGACCTCTCTGCCTTCTAATAAATTCTCACTCACTCACTTGTCAGCAGCCAAGTACCGCGTAAATGGACGATACTGTCCGATGCAAAATCAGTGCTTCAAGATATCAAATATTGCTCAAGAAGAGACCAATATTGCGCATTAGCCTTAGGAATCGTCCAAGCATTCGCCCAAACATACAGAAGCGGTCACTTTATTACACTCCAATGGATTCCTGGACACTATGGCTTGGTCAGCAACGAACTAGCCGATACTAAAGCAACAGTGGCAGTATAGAGCACCCCCATGAACGTCAAAGTACCGTATTCGAGACAGACAGACAGACAGACAGACAGACAGACAGACAGACAGACAGACAGACAGACAGACAGACAAAGAACTTTATTGGGTCCTGAGAAACGCTGCTCCTTTAGAGCAACGTCGCGGGCCGCTCCCACGTAAGTGACATCAACAAATTGTCGAGATCGCTCGTAAGTGAATGCGAGGCCATTTATATGTCACAACTAAATATTCAGAACGAGCACTTTCCACCCTTCGGCTCAAATCAGCCGAAGACATGCTATTGGCAATGTCCATAGACAGTCGCGCCGCCAAGCGGGATTCAGGGCCGTCCTCTCAAGTATATATGGTCGGTAGGCATGCAGACGCTCCCTTATTGGACTGTGCTAGCTTCAGCGTGAACACGTTAGCAAGAAACCAACACTAATCACTTTGCATGTTTTGTGTGCGTAAGTGAATAAACCGTACCGTCCGCGATCCATTCGTGATTCTTTCCTGAAAAAAAACCTTATTTGTTGCTGCAAGACGAAGTTTTTGTGGAGTGAGAAATGCGGGAAGTCGCGCTTTCGATTACAGCCTGCAGAATGCACATGTCATCTTCGCGAGATCGTCTGTAACGATGTGGTTGAATTTTACCCTCGGATCTTTTCATTTGAAACTCACATTGTTTTACGTGCGCATAGCATTGTTCAGTGCTTTTGTAGTGTATGAATCTCATATCATTCATTATATGCGGAAAGTCTAGTGAGCTGACAATTTGCTCTCAAAGACATGCCCAACGCTGCGCCACTTGTTTTCGTGCGCTTGTTGATAGATAGCAGCACCCTGCAAGCAATTTGCTTGTGAACGGGTTCCAGAGCGAAATGTGCTTCGCGCATGGTGAGTGATGCGGTGTTGTTGTGGTCGAAGCCATTCGGTGGAGGGAAATCGCAGATTGCTTTCAGCAGTGGTGTCGAAAGAAACCGTCATGACGACGGGGATTCTTCACTGTATGTAGATGGTTGTCAACGCGCTGAGAGGGACAGTGACGATGAATGATCAGCTGATAGCTCACGAAAATTGAGTTGCACTTCACGTCCCATCGTGCGTTATTGTTTTTTCACGCTCGTAGGTCACTTTGATTGTATTTAATGTATAATATCTTTTAACGAGGTCAAAACAAAGGCATAGTTTTTTCTTGTGCATCGCATGTTGCCTAATTACAGTGGATGTTATCGAGCGCCCGAGCTGGACCTCGAGCTGGACCAGTGCTCGAGCTGGACCGCTCGAGCAGGACCAGAATACGCTCGAGCTGGACCAGCGAAGCGAAATGGTTGGAGCAATGAAACGTGCTGTCGCGCCTACAATCCACGCCTCTCTGCTTCTCCTGCAGTTCACCGGTACCTTCCAAAGGGAGAAGGAAGAAGAAGTGAATGGAAGAAACCCGTAGCTTCATTTAGCTCTCTTAATTCAGTTATTATATTGAGTTCAGGATCTTTTTACAGTGTGTGCGGTGGGTGGACTGTCTCCAGAGTGGCAGCTAAACATCGGTGAGCCGGAGTTTCACTACGCATCGCGATCAGAATTGTCCCTTAGCGGGCCCGTGCCTCATACCTGGCAAAGCCCGGGTATGGGGGACAGCGAGGCCTCGCAGTGCAAGAAGAGGCGTACAGAGGAGGAAGAAGAGGTTGACAACGATGACGCTACATCGACGTACTCCCTTAATGACATAACACAGATGGATACAGAAGCACCTAAGGAAGACGAGGGAGCTTACACGGTGGTCACCCATCACAAGAACCGAGCTACGGGGATACCGGTGGTGTTCAGACCAATCGCTGCCGAGGACTCCTTCTGGAAAGTGAATCCTAATCGCATAGCATCTGAGATAATCTCTGCTATCAATGAGAAAGTGACATAATCAAGAATCAACAGAGACGGAAGTTTTTGTGTTGAAGTACGGTCTTTGTACTCGGCAAACAAGTTGCTGCTGATCAAGAGTCTGGCTGGATTGCCTGTACATGTGATGATACCTCAGTCTTACATGAAGACCCTAGCAAAGATAAGAGATGTTCCACTCGAATACAGTAATTTTGACCTACTGGAACATCTTAAAGATGCTGGAGTAATCTCAGTCACACGACCTAAGCGATGGGTAAGAAATGAAGACGGAAGTGCCGCAATGCAGCCCATACGTAATGTAATACTCCAGTTTAGACATGGCATGCCATTGCCAAAAAGAGTTGCTCTCGGCTTTACGGTTCACACTGTCGAGGAATACATTGAGCCGGCGGTAAGGTGTTACAACTGCCGGAGATATGGGCATAAGGCTAAGACTTGCAGGGGAGCCAAGACATGCAAGGTATCTGCGGGCGCACATGATTACAAAGAATGCACCTTGAAGCGTCAACCTAAGTGTGCCAACTGTGCTGGACCACATCCGGCGTCGTTCTCAGGCTGCTCTCGAAACCGTTTGGCAGCAGCGGTACAAAGAGAGAGAATTGTAAAAGGGTACCATAAGATACAAAGAGGTCCAGCACCCAATGCGGATATAGTTGAAGATGTTCCTGCGGCACAAAGAAATGCAAAACAGTGGCGCCACGACTCTTACTCGGAAGTATTGAAGCGCTCAGCACCAAAACATCGCGTTGGCAAAGAAGTCCGGGCCCAGGAACATGCTGAAGTGGAACTTTCTGCCGGGCCATACACAGCCAAAGAGCCACTGACTACCAAAAGGAAGGGTCACAGCACCTTGCTGAGGAAAAATTCTTCAAGAAATGCGATCTCGGCGGAGACAGCCGGAAACGAGCAAGTCATTTTGCCAATAATCTTTGCGGCTCTCAAAGCAATTCTACGATCCCTGCCACAAGCAGGTTCTTTACCGGAAGTGAAATTGCTGCTAGATGTTGAGCATCTTCTCTTGTCGTAATCATGGCTACCGGACTATCTAACTGGTACAAAAGAAGTGCAATATTCCAGTGGAACTGCAACGGTTTGCAGAATGAGTGGAGATTTTCGAAAATTCGTCGCTCAGCACGGGTTTCCGATTTTGTGTATTTCCGAAACAAGAGTATCCACTAACTTTCGCTTGTCCAATTATGTGGTGTACCAAGCAGAACGTCCTGCTGCAAAAAGCAGAGTGATGTTGTGTGTGAGACGCGATACTCCGTCGACACTTGTGGCTAGTTCAAAAACACATGCGCCGGAATTTGTTAGATGCAAGGTGAAGTTTGGTAACGTTACTGTATTTGTAGTTAGTGTTTACGTGCACCCTCAAGCAAACGTTTCATACGCAGAGTTGGCTGCAGTGTGTAGATCTGACCATGATCCCATAATTATATGTGGTGATTTTAACGCGCACCATGAATTGTGGCGTAGTGAGCGTTGTAGTGTAAGGGGATCTGATATAGTAAAAATATGTGAAGATTATGGTTACACTATACTAAATGATGGTTCTCCGACGTTTCTACGGGGGCATAACTACTGCAGCGTACGAGACATTACTGTGTGCTCCTCTGAATTAGCGGCTGGAGCAGACTGGACTGCAGACGCTGACACAAGAGGAAGTGAGCACTTGCCAGTATTCGTGTATCACCCAAAGTTGAAGAAAACGAGAAATGACCGCACAACAAGAATTACAAATTGGGCAATCTTTCGAGAACTACAGAGACAAAATCTTGAACCTTGTTCTGACGCAGAAACGTATGCATCGAAGATAAAAAAATTTTCTAACAAAATCAACTCGTGCAGATGGGTATTCGGGTGTTGACGCTGAGTATGAGAGGCTTCGGGCAATACAACGCCGATCTGAAAGAAGATATCGCAGGTCGGGTAATTTAGAAGATTTCAAGGTTGCACAGAAAGTACATTCTGCAATGCGTAACCACCTGCAGAAGCTTTCAACCAAAAGGTGGCAAGATTTATGTGCCTCAATTTCTCCATTTACCTCGGCGCCTCAACTGTGGAACATGGTACGCGCCCTCCGACAGCCAGTAGTCCACTCGAGACCACTACAGGCTTTAGCGCTGTCTCGAGGAGTTAGTGAACGTGTTATTGCCGAAGAATGTTGCGATCTTATACTGAGAAATGGAGAGACCGCCCAAACTAGCGAATATAAATCCTCAGTAGAATCAGCTTCGGCGGTTGTAACAAAGTTCTCTGCGATCAGCTCATCAGATCTGGATGACAGCTTCACACCAGAGGAGCTCCAATATGTGCTGTCTTCAGTAAAACGAACAAGTTCACCAGGAACAGATGGAGTTACATAGGTTGCTCTTGCTAATTTGTGCAAAAAAGGAAAATTACACCTGTTGGACATCTATAATAAAAGTTGGCAAGAAGAAAAAGTTCCGGAAAGTTGGAAGATATCAAAAGTAGTACCGTTGCGAAAGCCAGGGAAGAGCCCTATGCAGTTGGACTCGTTTAGACCGGTTAGTTTAACAAGTTGTTTTTCAAAAGTGATGGAAAAAATGATCAATGAACGAATTTTATGGTGGCAAGACAAAAAAAACTACTACCAGAAAGCATAGCCGGCTTCAGAAGAGGTAGATTCACAATGGACTGCATTCTGGATTTGGTCACAGATGTGGAAAACCAACGAACGCAAGGAAACATCACTGTCGCTGTACTCCTTGATGTCCACCGAGCATACGACACAGTGAGTCACGTTCACGTTCTGGAAGGCCTGGCGTTACAGGGATTCAAGGGCAAGATACTGCGTTGGATCGCTGACTTCCTGAAGCACCAGAAAATTTGTGTAGTTACGCAGCAGGGCCCAACGTCAGAACATGTCGTCAACCAAGGAGTGCCACAGGGCAGCGTACTAAGCCCTACTCTCTTTAATGCAGTCATGGCGCAGCTCCCGTATAATCTTCCACCTAACATCAGATGTTCAGTATATGCTGGTGATATAAGTATATGGACGTCTGGTTCATCGTTTTTGGATGTACAACAAACTCTACAAGAAGGATTGGATTATGTAGACCATTTTCTAAAAAAAGAGGTATGGCACTGAGTCTGGCCAAAACAGCCATACTTCCGTTTACATTAAAGAGACCTGGAAATTTTCAGATTATTCTGCAAAATCAGCCTATTAAAATGGTTAAACTCATAAATTCTTGGGAGTAATTTTAGACCGAAGACTAACATGATCGCCTCATGTCCAGTCCCTGGAACAAAAAGTGAATCAGGCCATTCGAATCCTCCGGCATCTCTGCGGGGCCAAATGGGGTGGTACTACAGAGTCGTTATTAGCCCTACATGTTGCCTGGATACGCCCCATCGTAACTTACTTCCTGCCTCTGCTGCACGGACTCCCTGCCTCCACCGAAAGGAGACTTCACTTGTTATTGGCAAGGAGCTTGAGGGTATGTCTGGGTTTACCACGGTCAACTTCCAGTGCTTTAGTGTATGCGGAGGCTCAAGAGCCACCTTAGGCAGTACTCCGAACTAAAGAAACATCTCGAAATTTATTTAGAATTTTCACGCAACATGAAAATCATTTTTTATCTGGTGCACTAACACAAAGAACGGTAACGAGACTACAGGATACCATATCATCATTTCAAGCAGTAGTACCAGAATTTAAACAATGAAAACCTTCAAAACCACCTTGGACGCTGCAACTTCTCAACGTTATCCATGAAATAGAAGGCATAGAGAAGAAAGCAGACATGGCACCTCTAGTAGCGGCACAGTTGGTACTTCATCAGCTTCATGTAATGCATAATGAAAAAACGAATATATATACAGACGGATCATGCACAGAAGAAGCGTCAGCCTGTGCGGTCTTTATACCCGAAATTCAGAAAAAGAAGATGTACAAATTATCGCACAAATCTTCATCGACGACAGCAGAATTGGTGGCTATCTTTGAAGCAGTTAAGCTTATCTGCGAGAATCCCGAGCCAAGAAAATGGGTGATATGCACTGATAGCAAACCTGCTCTTCAGCTAATAAAAAATGTGATAGCACCTTACAAAAATGGTGAAATCCATGGCAATCGTTCATATGTGATCTGCGCAAGGCGTGGAATGATATTACCCCGCAATAAACCTTGACAAACTTTTCAAAAGAACCTTCGGAACTGTGCCTAAGCGTAGGCAATACAATTCTAAACTAAAATTTAACTTCTTGTACAAAATCAAATGGCCTTTCGAGTAAAATATAAATGGTGTCACAGCGTCATTTTATTAATTTGTCAAAGTGTCAATACTGTTCTTTTTCGCGTTACACACCATGTAAAAAATTGTACTGCCCTCGCTTAAACGTAATATCATGCCACAAAACTGCTACGGCTTCTTACGACAATCAGGCTCCAGTTATATTAATATCGTGCTTTTTTGGCACGTAAACCAGGAAAGTGTACAATAACTGTGTTCTCAGGGGCACAGCCAGAATTTTTTTAAAAGGCGTGGGGGGGGGGGGGGGGGAAGAGGGAGATCTAGTTTTTATCTAGGCACGCTCATGAGTGTTTTTGTATGTGGTCAAGTATCTTATGTACTCATGTAACATTTCAAATTTCCGTGTGGGGTGGGGTCAAATCCTCCGAGATGCCCCTATCCTGATTATGCCTTTGTTCCCACATCAACCATTCTAAGCCAAAAATACTGCAAAGTTGCTTGAACTATAGTCCAACGCAGCATCATGCCCAGAAAAGGCATTATTTCTTTGTTGTTGCTGCGGAGGCTGCTGCTGTTTGTTGATGCTAAGAACAACTTTGTAAGGAGAATTGTGCGCTTCCAACGGAGGCCCCAAATACAGAACGCATCGTGGTGAGCTGCTATAAATAGACCCGCCGCAGCGTTCATTCGTCATCACGGCAACGCAAAGGGAGTCCGAGCGCGACGAGTTACATCAAAAGCGCCCAAAGAAAAAGTAGAGTAAAAAAGAAAAAAAAATAGGCCCATGAACGTAGAAAGTTACGTACTATCACGAGTTCGTGACGCGAACATGACGTGAAACCCCGATGTTGCATACGTATAGGTTCACTTGAGGATGATGACAAAAGGGGAGACATCGGTGAGGGAAACACGCGGTGGACGACAGGGAACGGAGCTTGTCTCAGCGTTCGTGAGTAATTAAGGGTTGGTTGGACAAGGCCCGTCTAGGCACAGACGGGTGGCCTTGATGTGTTCTACAGAGTGCAGTAATTAGCGCGAACTACCATTTCTACTGGCAACGCGTTTTCGTGCATCCCAGGTGTCAGGACCCTGGCCTCTAATTATACCCGTACGTACAACAGTTACAACGTCGGGAAAAATACGAAGAGGTGGAAAGCGCGGCCTAGGATAGTAAATGGTTATGTATAGAGGGCCGAAATTGAGAAATTCGGAGGCATAAAATGAAATAAGCCAGAGGAGGAGGAGGAGGAATAAATGAGGAAGGACAGGGAGGTTAGCCAGTTCTCGGACCGGCTGGCTACTCTGTACTGGGGAAGGGGGTAAGGGGGATAAAGGATGAGAGAAAAGAGACGTTGTAAAAAAAAAAAGAGAGAGAAGGTCATCAGACGATCCACGACACTGTTTACAGTCTGTCTCTAAGACCACTTGCCCGCAAAAGAAATAAGCCAGAGATGGAGAAAGTGGGTTGGATCTCATTGCGAAGGGACTTTTCCCTCCTGTGGACATACAATAGCCGGCGACAATGGCGACGATGGTGATGATAATGATGATAAGTACAGAGCTTCTGCTTCATTGCGAAGGTGTAGCCAAAAACTGTTTGGGGGGAGGGGGAGGGCGTCCTCTTTTATTTCGGGGAGGGCACCCCCTTAAAATGGTCATTTTTCACTCTTTATGTCATAGCTAGACAAATTTCAGGGGGTAGGGAGGGAGTGCCACCTTCTGGCTACAGCCCTGATTCCATGTGCTCCTTGTGATGGTCTCACAAGCGGCAATATTTCACTGACTGTGGCATCTTAGGGAGATAGGTGCGACCCTTTCAGCGTATAGTTCTGAGCAATGCCTATATGTAAATTTCATGCTGTTACTATAGGTTCATTGACTGTTCCTCAATGTCATGGGCCAGCGCTTTCCTCAGTCACTGCCAATAATCAAGTAGTATTAATGGCTGAAGATTTCGAATATTCCTAATGATTACAAGTTAAAAGGTATTACCACACGACAGCACTGCGCATTCGCCTGCCATGCAGTCAAAATGCCTTGTATATGTGTACGACAAGTCTCTCTCTTTTTTGCGTATTTGTAAGGATTAAAAACAGAAATCTGCTGCGCTCGAGGGGGCGAGGTACTTACACGCAATAACTGTCTTATTAGATTGTCTATTCAACGCGTTGAAAGGGCGCACTACACAATCGTAAAAGTTTTTCAGTAGGAATTTTTTTTTGCCTTGTAATAGAAATCCAGAGCTTCTATAAATCTGAAATGGCGCTTAGGGTGATTCTCGCACAGATCTCTGTTCTCACTTAGGCATCCTGTCTGCCGGTTGCTGTGGAGAGCACTTATCATCAGAGACAAGAAAGGCAACACTTAAGGGTGAGGTAGTGCAGTTGTCATTATTGCTCTTACTGCATGTACACTGCCAGCTAGATACTTAACGGTTCTAATATGAGAAGTACATGCGGTGGTGAGTGCCGAGCCACCGAGAACATGAAAGATTCATTCCGATTCATACCGTTTGATTCCATATTACAGCGCGAGACGAGACCACAGAAAGAAGTGGCACATAACAAACGTGGAGCGCTGACTGACGACTGATGTTTCATCGAAACCTGATTGGCCTGCAGAACTGTGCGACTGCCCTTCATACGCCAGAAAATGTATCTTGTGAGCCTGTAGAAATAACCGGAATGATTTCAAACAGCTTCAGCGTGCCGGGTAACCTCGTGAAATGTGCATGCTAATCCTCAATTCACCGCACGAAGTCTGTGACTGTTCCTCAGCACTCAACGGGCTCTAGATTTCTATAGTAAGAATTTCTGTCGGTAACGGTCGTGTACAAAGCATGGTAATCTTGGCAAAAATAGAAAATAACATAACAGAACAATTTTTGTGGGGTAATGGGACGACAAAACAAGTATCCGGACTCATTTGTGATAATGCAAACGTGACATGCATGGTGTGTGACAATATTTGCGACGTGAAATGACTGTGATGCCCCAGGAGCACGTGCACATAGCAGAAACATATGCCGTAGAGAAAGCCGCTCGGAATAAAGTACACTATGGTCGCAGCGAACCTTTAATAACATAACTACCTGTACAACCAAAAAGTACGCTCTCGTACGCTTAGCATTTTCCCAGGAGACGAAGGACAAGATGAGGGTGCACCCGCATTCAAAGCTGTTTCACTTCGGCATTCAGCAACGTCACCAATGGCCGATGCTTGTCCTTACATGAACGGCTCCACCTTACGAAGGCTGTTTTGCGATCGTAGGCCGATTACCGCGTAAGATCGGAGACCACAGTGCAGCTGGTAGCAGGACGTTGACCTCGAATTAGACACACGAGTCGGTGCCCGAAGGTTAAATTAACACACCCATCAGTGTGATCGACATCGGCACCGCGTGTATAAGTACGTCAGACGTGCATGGAAGGTTCGATATCACTGTTTTCTTCTGCTGCTTTCACTCACGGTCACAGGCAAACAGGGTGTGATGCGAACTACGTCAGTGTCGTGACATTGAATACGTCGGATGTGCCTGTTGACGGATATTGACACACGGGCGACCCCGGTCGAGTGACAGCTCGTCCTCAAGTATGTAGGTGGCCACGATGAAGCATGCACGTGAATAAGGCCAAAGATTAGCGTCGAAATTTGCTCCCGCTAAACGATCAGTTTTGTCTTTCTCGTGGAGACGTTGTCTTGGCACCTAACGCTGTCGTAAGGGGGCATTTCACCTTCGTATGCTTGACTGAGATGACGTCATTCGAGAAGAGACGCCCCCGAGGCGACACCCTGATGGCTTTGTAACTATGTGTAACGATCGTGCTGTACAGTGGCAAGCTGCTGGAAAACTCGTTAATAGTTTCGTTGAGAGTGTCCGTTCTGAACAGAAAAATGAAACTTAGATACAGATCAAGGGAGAATTAAATAGTACGGTAAGATGGACATGAAGGGGAAACTTTTTAGAGCGTTGCTAATAAGTTTTTGATTATCTTGCTCAAGGTCGTAATTATGCAAATTAAGACACGTCGACATTTTACCAGCAACCCGGGAAAGTTCTATCTCTACAATTTTTTTCGGAAAGAGGGGGCGGAGGATGGAGGGCAAAATAGAAAGAACACATCCGCTCAAAGTTAGAAGGGTCTGCCTAAAGTTTACTCAGCCCCAAATCGCTAACGAGTCTAGAGACTATAGAAACTTGACAAGCGTTGACCGGAAATTTAAGGAATTCTTCTGCGGAGATTGTACGTAATGTGTTTCTACGAAAACGTAATTAATCTTCAAAATTAGTGTTTCCGACAAAAGGACGTAGGTGAAAAATGAGGAAAAACGCCGGGCACACCTAGTGAATAGCGGTTACCCTGAGATGGGCCTCGGAAAACTATGCGAAACGTGGGTGGTAGAGAACAGCTAGTTTGACGCAGCTGGGGGCGGATGTGTGCACAGGCGTCCCTGTCTCGCCTCCTCATTGCCCCTCGTCCCATACGGCAGCACAGTGAGCAATGACGTTCGTGGCCGTATACTGCGGAGCTGTAACGTTGCTCTGTAGCAGGTGTACGTCCAAGGCCCTATTCTCGGGCGTACCTTACTGCGCAAATACTGCGCGCTTGGCTTCGGCACGCTCGTTAAGCGAGGTGTCAAGCGCATTGATAAATTAGCGGGAGATTAAAGACGCACGTGGTATTGGGATATTGGTAAAAAAAAAGATGGGCGCTGTGTACTGGCCTTTCCCTAATAACGTGGGAGAGGAGAGATTTGGTATGGATTAGCAATGATGGCTGCGCAGCGTTCAGAGAAAATGACGAAATACAAAGAGTGCACACGACATGTGCTTCATCACTTGCCCGCGATGCGTGCCCATGTATTCAAAATAAAAAAAATTAAAAAAACCAAAAACGATTAGTGATGTGGGAAACACGTAGATAAGATTCCAATTGACTCAAAGCACGGAACATTACAAAGGTCTGTGTGCAGTAATAGTAGTAGTAGTTTATGTTGGTGCTAATTTTTTTCAAAAGTGCCAGTAATGCAAAAAAGTGCTGTAATTGCTCGAGATCCTGAAGTTATGAAGAACACCTCTTTATAAAACTTATAAACTTGTATATGTAATATACTTAACACATACCGGAAGTACTCGCAAAAAAGGCCACGATTATTATTGTCATTTTTTTATTTTTTGCGTTGGGGCTCCTCATTTAGCCTACGTGAAAAGTGTCGTGATTGAGAACTACGTGTGGCAGGAGTCTTGTATCGTCCCTGTCTCAAGGTCATGCACTTCAGTCGATGCTTTTCATCGTGACCTCTGACACCGAGCCAGGGTCTACCGCCCGACAAGCGCAAGTCGCTCTTATTATGTAAAGGCATCTGATGCACCAAGGACCACCCATATGTGGTTAACGCGTGACATCATTCAATATCCCACTAGCCGATGTGCGCAAGGACAGTTGGTTTCCTTAGATCAGGGGAAGGCTTTTGATTTCATAAAACGTAGCTACTTACTGAATGTTTTACGTGCATTCGGATTCCCGGATAAGTGAATTACCCCATTCACGCGATGTACACTAATTTAGAAAGTACTATTTACATAGATTCCCGTGAGAGTCACCCCTTTCAAGTGACGCGTGGGTTCCGTCAAAGGTGTCCCTTCTCCCCAGTTCTAATCATCCTTGCAATAAAACCCTTCTTAAGGGACGTTGAACGTGACCCGCAGATTAGAGGCTTGCCCCTACCAGGTAACACTCAAGCAAAGGTAATCTCAAGCGTAACACTCAAGCGTAATCACCAACAAAAAGTCACAGTCCCCCATTGCAACAGAGTAGCATATGCCCAATCATATCTCCCAAGAACTTGTAATGAATGGAATTTTCTGCCTGCATCAATAACAAGCATCAATGAACCCATTCAATTTAAGAATGTCCTTAAAACAATGATTACCTAATTACCCCCTTTATGTTTGTCGAACAGTTTATTTGTATTGCTTTGTGCCTTCACCACGTAATAAAAATAAAATTAGTGTTATCATTTGCTTTATTATGATGAGTGTTGTTAGGAGTAATAATCTTTGTACCCCAATTAGTGACAATATTTTATGCCATTTGCTTTGTATTCCTTGTTTTTTTCATTGTTGTGCATGCCCTTCCCCTCTGAAATGTACTGTGTACCCTGAGGGTAAAATAAATAAATAAATAAATAAAGGTGACTGCATATGCAGACGACATTACTCTATTGTACATAATGAACAGTCGCTGCAGCATGCTCTTGATACTTTTCATGATTTCGGCATTATCTTCGCTGAAAGGTTAAACTTTTCTAAAAGCCAGTATTTCTTTATTGGCAACCTCAGCGGTCGTATCAGCACCACGCCGCCTTTACAGTGGTCTCCAAACATTGCAATATTGGGAGTTACTTTGACTGCATTTGGCGTACAGGACAGCATCTGCTCATCTGTTGTACAAACTCTTCATAGTGATATAAAAGCAGCCAGGCACTTCGACTTCCACCTCTTGAACGCCGATACTTATGTAAAACGGTGTACCTCAGAAAATTTTGGTACCTTTGCCATTCTGTCAAACCGCCGCTCCAGGTCTCCAGGAAAGTGCAAAGCAGCATCAGTTCATATTTTTTTGGTTTGGTGGCACAGAATTGTTATCTCGTCCGGCGTTAGCTCAACCACGAGGTAAAAGCAGTTTTGCATTCCCCGACGTTTCCATTACGGCTTCTACCTTGTGCCTCCACACTTTATTGCGAATACTAAGCAATGATGGCACGTCCGCTCAGACACTGGCTCGCTACCATTTGGGGCCATCACTACGTGTCTTCTTGCCGGATAGCCAAATTAACCAAGGTCCCTAATCAACTGAAATACTATCTTTGTATCGAGCCCTTATGGCATTTCACTGACGCTTGGAACTTACGTGCTCAGAAATAGAGGCGACCCAATCTAAAGTGGTGAACACAATGGCCGCCCTTCTACGGCCCTTGGTGACCCAGCATTGTCAATCTATAATGAACCACCCTCAGAAACCAATAACTACAGCAGTATCCAGGGCATCTACCGGACTTTGTCTGGCGGTTGGGCTGGGGCGTGCTCACCACTCGAGATCGGTTGCAGCGATGGCAGGTGCTTCGCAGTTCCACTTGTGCCAACTGCGTCATCGTTGAGACCAATCGACATGCGACGATTGAATGTGAGGTCTCCCACCTTTTTTGGCGCGCGGTATACATGCTGGTTTTCGGGGACAGGTTATGCGAACATTCGTGTACAATCACCTATTTCTACGCGGGTGTTTCTCGGTTCTTTTAATAGTTGCGGGGCTGTACAGTTTTTGGCGAAACCGATGCGAGGCCGTAGCAGCGAAGTGCCGCCAGCGTGCTCTGTGGCCGATACTGGGCCGAATGAGACGAGAGATCTTCGCGTTCCTCTTTGAGGAGCTTTTCTTCCTCGGGGAGCACGATTTTCTGCGACATTGGTCGTGCCCTTTTGTCAACGTCGAACACGAAAGGCTACAACTCATTTTCCGACCGACGTGGTGCTGAGCAGCTCCCGTTGAGTAGTTATTCATGATTTTGTTTGTAACCAATTGTGTTTCATTGCATATATTATATCGTGCAATTATTGTATTATGATATCGCATTCAGGTATTGTGTACATGTATGTCAACAGTGTAATGTATATGATAGCAATGATGTCTTTATTGCAACGTAATGATGTATGTCGTGGTACATAGATGTACCGAAGTGTATGTGCCCTTATTACTGGAATGCTATGAAACCTTTGTTTTCTGTACATAGTGTAAATATACTTTTTCTAAACAGGAACTACTGAGCCTGTCAGGATATTCTTCAGAAACAGGAGTGCTCAGACATTAAAAGAAAACCAAAAATAGTAGATATAAGGTGGATAGTTTCTGGAACAACGTAACGAATTAACGGATGGAGATGACTTTTCGGTTTCACGCTCAAGTGCTTGATAGACGGCCCAGTCGTACTAATATACCGAGGAGGCACTCGAAGATAACGGAAATGTGTGAACTCCGTCGGAAGCTCTTACACGGCGGAAACCCTGCTGGTGGGATCGGCGCGATACAGCCGATTTGATGGCCTTATCGCAGAGACATCCTAAGAGTTTGCCATGACTAGTGACTCAAGCGGCTGCATTATATCGGGAGAGGCTTAGGAGTTATCTTCGCTCAAGACGAGTGGCACTTTCGCGTTATCGCAAGAAGCTTTCACGTCGTGCGGAGGTCTCCTGATACCGTACGAGTGAATGAGTTCCGCATGCCTCACTCGGCTAACACATGACGAGGTTTGAAAGGTACGCGCTGAATGAAAGCCTTCGGGACTCGGTAAATATGGAGAGCAGTATGAAAAGAAGGAAACAAATGTATAGAGAGCCGAGAAGTTGACCAGAGAAGCTTCCGTTTGGCCACCCCGCATTGAGTGATAGGAAAAATGGAGTAGAAGGATGAGAGAAAGAGACGGGGGGGGGGGGGGGGGAGTTGTGGTACAGCCTATGGCTCTCTCGCCAAGTGTACGCACACAGCCGGAGACTAGAAAAAAAAATTAGTGCAGCTTCGCACCATAGTGGTGCCAAGCCTGAAAGAACTGCGGAACTCGACAGCCGTCTTTGTTTTTCTTTTCTTTTCTTTTTCTTTCCTCCTCTCTCTCTTCTTTCTGTTCCCGTTTTTTTTGTCTTTATTCTCTATTGGTACTTATTGCTTCTTTCCTTTTCATTTCTTTCTATTTATTTTTCTACCATTTTTCCCATCTTTTCTGTTTCTATCTTTCTCTCTATTTATCGCTTGGTTCTTCTCTCTGTTTTTATTTTTACACGTACCGTTACGTCAAGCGGCAACCGCATGCGACATCCCGGGCTCCCAAGGTGCTCCCCGCATAAAACGACCATTTATTGTTTCGTGCAGGTTTATTTTGCAGCTTACCTCAAGAAGAATAGAGAGAAAGAAAAGAGGGCAAGAACTGGTATGGGTTCAACCATCGAGAGTAACACGAATGGGAAAAAGAGGGACGTGACAGCTAAAACGCTGTTTGCAACACAAGGAAAGGAAGGAGATAGCCGTAAATACACTGATGCGTGCGGGACTGCACAGAGCATCACAAACCAGAAGAGTTCCCACAAGCACGTCATCCTCAAGACTCGGAGAATACAGTCGCGAGTAAACAAACAAACAAACAAACATACAAACAAACAAATAAACAAAGAAATAAGGGAACAACAAAAAAGTCGTGTACTTTGATTTAGGCTATATGGGCTGAGACTATTTACACTAACGACTACTTTTTGAAACTCGCTGATTTTATTGTGTTGCGTATAAAAAAAATAGACAGGTTCCGTCATTCATTCCTTCTTTTTTTGTTGAAGGAAATCAACAATTGTACTTGTAGGTAAATTTAGTGAAACCTAAGAATTAAAAAAAACATTCACACATTCAGATTCTTTTCCAGTTAAAAAACGCTCGCCACGCAGAGCACTCTGCGTACTGTATTGGTACGATTACGCTGGCTATGATGAATTGGCGCAACTGAAGCATACTTTTTTTGCTTTTGGCAAAGTAGTGTGTTCTCTCCAGTTGTGATACTTGTTACGTACCTAATTTTTCTTTCATTTCAAGGAGACATCTATACGCAAGCGTGGCTACATAGCACGAGCGTGCGGGTTTTCGGAGATGTACATCGCCCCCTACGTAAATCTCTCAAGCGTAAAGCCGGCAATGTGGCTGTATTGGAAAAACATGCTTGTTATCGCTGAGTTCACCGCAACGACATGTGGAAATGAACCCTCTTCGAAGGGACCGCTCAACCATACATCTTGGTGTCCACGATGCGGAGTATTCGGGAACTATATACGCCGGTAGAACTTTGAAACAAGTCCGTATATTTACTCCTTTGATGAACTCGTGCAGTGCTATGCTTGGCGACGGTGTTGCCAGCGCTGTTTGATGCGAAATATAAATTAAATTTGCCTACAGCTTTGTCTATAGCGGGTGCTCAATCTGTCTGACACAATAGTTCAATCGCTTGTTCAGTTTGTTCTATTTTGCTTTACTATTCGGGAAAGCAAGTGTGAGAGTTGAAAAAACAATGCAATAAGTCTGTCTCATCACGCCGTGCAATTTAAACCAGCGAGTAACTCGATTGTTTTGCTGAATTGGTTATTTAATTATGCTCCGACCATTCATCCGTCCATCCGTCCGTCCATTCATCCGTCCGTCCATCTACTGCAGAAAGAAACACCCTTGCGTTGTGCGGTTTGACGGGGCTATCAGCGGACGCGGTCGTATACCTTTTTGCGGCGCCTACGCGTACATCATGAATGACTCGAAGGTGGCAGCCCAGGCTGCTTACTTTGGCATCTATCATTCGTTGACGCCTGTGCACTCTGCGTACTCTTCGCGTGTGGGCGTGTTTTGGTGCATGCCAGGTATCCTTGCACTTGTGCGCACATATACAATTATATTTGTTATCGCAGTTCTTGCTGACTCATTCTCAATACGCCACTCCCTAGCACATCACAGCTGCATTCTCGCGTCTTGCTACGACATCTTGTCGCGTGCACCTGACGCAAGTGTTGCAAGCGTTGGCAGTTTCGGGCCAGGAGAGACACGCACTCTCGTTAATTAAAAAAAAAAGACAAAAAAAGCCGCCTGTGTACGAGGTCGTGTTTTCAATGTCCCTACTAACGATACCTGCACGGATGAGCTACGTTTTCTGGAGTCAAATCAACGAAACACTGGTTCATTGCTCCGCTCTGCATGCCTGTCTAGTTATTAGTGTTTGACATTAAATTTCTGTTTATTGTTTTACCGTCCACGTTTGGTTTTTTCGTAGCCATGCTCCACCTGTATGTGTGTTAATATTGATTGTTACTTATGCAAAGAAACAATCACGAAAGTACGCGACACTGTGATAGCTAGCCAATTACTAGTAAAAAACAATTACAAAACAGAAATAAGCGAGCGTCAGTTAGAAACTTGTTTCCGTGTTAAAAAACCTTCGTTAATAGCTGTTACACTTCCTCCACTTCGGATACCTGTGCCCATTGTCCTATTCCCCAAATACATTTCTTAAAAACTGCATCAATTGTACGCTCAAATACGTCCCAGCTGTCGCTTACATTAGGCAATCTTTTTGGACGGTTGAAGTAAAAATAGGGGTGACGGTTTCATGACGGCGTAAAAAAAAAGGGGGCACAGAGGCGGTGCCATGCATAGCAGACACATCTCGTACTAACGATTCAGTAACGAAGCAAAAGAAAAATGCCTTTACAACCAGGTGTTCAGTGTTTACGCACGCCGAGCATATAAATATCAAGCCGCCTTATTTGTAACTTCATTTTTTTCCCTCAGTGATCAATCTACGCTCGTTTGAACTTGCGGCGTTCTCATTGTGCGAGGCAGGGCAAAATCCTTGGCACACTTACGTTGGGAGCGGTGAAAGCTGCCGCGAGGAATATTTTACCGAAATTATTGTTTTTTTTTGTTCCCCAGGACCATAACACTCGCTGTCACCGTTACTACAAACATTTTTCACACACTTTTTTTTTACCGACTCAGAACTACAATATGAAAAGAACAACAAGGGAACGTGGAACGCAGCTGTGCGTTGCCGTGTAGAAAAACAATCAACAACAACAAAAAAAACCTCAGTGCAGTTGGCTGTGAGCGCATCTCTCGCGTGAACTCGTCTCTTGACAGCAGCCGTCTGAGAAGAGTGATGGGAATGCACACTTGGGCGGTATGCGCAATGTTTTGATTTTTTTTTCGTTTAACTCGCGAATGATGCATGCATGCACACCAATCAGCGATGCACATATCGCTGCAGCGCTGAACTGGTGCACTTGACTAACCCTGAATTGGTACTTCTGCTACCTTTAACTGACCCACCTCTGCTGCTACGCAATCCCCTACTGGGGTGCACAGGCGCACTTTTTTGGGGGCGCTACTGCACGTATGCTGGGGAGTACTGTAGCTTCAATAAACTGGGGCACCTGGTCTGACCTGCACTCGCGTACTTGCGGCATTGTTGAGGTTCACTTTGGCCTCAACGAATCGGTGCACTTCCAAATGCAGCACTAGTTTCAATGACGTGAAACTCAGGCAAACCGCGCGTAACAAACACAGTGTCACTGCAGTACAAACACAGGTGGCCGACAAGGCAGATAAACTACGCGGCATAAAAGCACACGGCATCAACAAAATTAAGAAGCAATATAGTTTAGAATGCACTAACGCGTACTTCACATCACTTTGAATTTTGTGCGTTGTATATCACAGCACGAAGTTCGCACCTTAAGCAATATCAATCACAGTGATAAAGAGCTTTTGAATATTCTTCTCAATTTCATAAGAATATATTGCCCCTCCTTTTCTTTCAGCGTTCTTTTAAGCTTTTAGGCCCGTGTGCTCAGATTTGGGGGCACGTTAAAGAACCTCAGGTGGTCGAAATTTCCGGAGCCCTCCACTACGGCCTCTCTCATTATCATATGGTGGTTTTGGGATGTTAAACCCCACAAATCAATCAATTTATTTAAGCTTTTCCGACTTCTGTACAAATGTTATGGGACGGGTGACAGACAGACAGACAGACAGACAGACAGACAGACAGACAGACAGACAGACAGACAGACGGACGGACGGACGGACGGACGGACGGACGGACAGACAGACAGACAGACAGACAGACAGACGGACGGACGGACGGACGGACGGGCGGGCGGGCAGGCAGACAGGCAGGCAGACAGGCAGGCAGATGATACATACATACATACATACATACATACATACATACATACATACATACATACATACATACATACATAGATTTTTTGCTTCATTTCATGTTTGTTTTCTTTTTCCCGCTATATGTAGTTGCCTCTTCTGTTAAAATGGACTCATTCATTTAGTCCAAATACGTTTTATTCCCAGCATGACCACTTCTTGTACCACGGCCGATAGATAAAAAAGAAGGTCGTGCTTGTAGTGTTGCTCATTTTGTTGCTGGACTTTGTCGCCGGAGCTTTGGGCCGGAGCTTTGGACCAGAGCTTTGTAGAGTCACGGTACAGTGAATGTTTTGCCGTTACCCCCATATTTTTCACTGAGAAATAAAAGTGGATTGATTCATTTGCTTTCTCCCTACAAGTGCGGTGCAGGAAAAGAGGGGGGGGGGGGAGATGTGTGAACGACATTAATGCATGTATGTCCCTCTTCGGCGACGCCTTCTTTAGCTCACTGCCATGGAGCGCCCATTGTTTCTTCATTCTTCACATTCATTCGTCACTTAGCCGGCGTTGCTTAACCAATTTCGTTGCTGTACTAGCTGGTTCATAACGTGAAACACTCGACTCTGGACAATAGAAAAACGCAGTTTCACAGTACAAGTGCTACTCCTAGGCATTTGTATTACTTTATTTTGTCTGAGTCTAATTTGTGGCATCCAGGATTAAGAACTCGAACATTGCTTTGCCGCAACGATATCTCTTCTCAGAAAGGAGGTGAATTCGATAAAGATAGTGGCACACATCAACGCAGCTTGGACGACAAAGACTGCGTCAATCGCAAAAACGGTCCGTGCGGCGACATAAACAAAGAGCGGCGTTCCCGTCAAACAAAATACATTCCTGCTGTTTCCTGTATGCAGCGTTTTTTCAGTATATCCATATTTCTTTCTCGGCATCGTCGTCTTTATTTTTTATTTCTTTTGCTGTGTCGTTGTTGTCAGCTGTTTTCTCCTACGCAAACGTCGAGTTCCTGTGCTGCGTGGGGAGGTCACACAAACGCGACGACAAACGCTTGCGTCAATCGCGACGACAACAACAACAAAAAATCTGGCCTGTCACGCGACGCGACAGCTGTGCGCGGTGTACGCCCGTGCCGTCACTGCGGCGAACACACACAACGCGACATGTCCGTCGCCCTCCGTGTGCGAAGCCTTCTAACCGTGGCAGCCTCAGATCTGACGCGTTCACGTTCAATCAAGTGAAACCGACTCCCCCCCTCTCCTTCTCCCTCTATTTTGCTTCATATTGTTCGGAATCACTGCCCTCTCTTTCCTTTCCCTCTAACCCATGTCTTCCCTTTCATTATTGGAAATTTCCAGATTGCTGGGCGCCCTCCGTGTGGTAATTATACGAACTCGTTATCACTCGCGCCATTTCGTATCTTCCTCCGCGCTCCTGCACTGCCCGCAGTCGTCGGGCTAAAGTTAATTTGCGATACGTCAGCCAATCAGGGCTTTAACCAAAACAAAAGCGAAATAAAGTGTATGATACCTTTAGCGAAAAAGTAAACAGGAACGTAGCGGGTGACGTTCTGTAGCTCAACCTTAAAAAAAAAAACGATTTATACAAAGAATGAGCGAATGAAATGGCAGCGCTACGTCCACAAATGACGTGGGAGGCTATATTGTAAACGAACATTACGTTAAAGGTACGCGCCCTCGAGACATCCCGCTGTGGCTCTAATGGCCTCCTCAGTGTTGCTGTTGTCCCCGCTGTCGTCATTCCGGTTACGTCACTCGTCAAACGACTTGTTTTCTTGTCCGAGGAATGGCCCACCTCGGTCGCGGCAGCGACAAGCGGGACGGTGATCCAGGAAGCTCCATGAACGATAGCGATCGCAAAATTTCGAAACTTACTCTCTCGATGTCCAGCTCTAAGCTCCCCCGGTGTCAGGTACGGAAAACCCGAACGGCAGTCACTTACAAGACCTTGCCCCTGCAAGTTTATGTTTGAATTTTTGAGACGTGTCTCATTTGCCGATTTCGCCACTCAATAAAGTGACGGAGAGGAATGAGATAGACAGGAACGTTGCAGTTAATAAAAAATGGAAGTCTTACTGGGGCAACTGATACACAACGTAACAAGCAATGTGCAACGGACTTACTGTGACGGTCGGACATGGCATGTGTCAGTCAGTAGTTTGCAATACGGTTCAAGTGCGTACGCGATTGGCAAGTTAGACATCGTATTTGTTAACAAAATATGTTGCTGAGCTAGTTGGTTCGTAAATTTCAGAAATGGTGTCTTTTGTGTATATTCTTTGTCGTCTTCGATTTAGCGCCTTTCATTTCTGAAAATCGTTTACATTGCATGCAGGGCAATCGCGGGTACTCGCGCACATTTCAACATATAAAGCACTATAGTGAGAATCACGTATTCCGATTAGATAACACTCTGTCACCACAGAACCTCTGACAGCGATCAAGTAAGTTGTGACAGACGAAGGCGCGTCCTAACCGTAGTGATTATTCTGTGACTGGTAGTCCACGAAAAAAGAAGCTACATGGAAGAGCATAAAAATGCGTAATTCGTCTATTTATAAAGTGCCAGTATTCGAACTTGATTGTTTCAAATGAGTCATTCTTGGGTTATTCAACATAATACTTGACTATTGTGGCGGTTCACTATGTTGCACCATCTTTTTATCGCTTTAAACCGTGGCTGTGCTGAATATTCATACGTAATTATGCACCTATATGACAATATGGGGAAACAAAAAAGTCGTCGAGGTTTTTATTCGTTCTAACGTGTAGTGCTAATTTATTTAAATTCAATACATTTTTGCCATAAATTCGATTACTGGAATCACTGGGATCTGACAATATTTTTCTTTGATTGTGCATGTCTTAGTGATTAACGCTGCAGACGACTCCCTACACCTCCCCTGCTCATAGCAGCCAATCTACAGCAAACCGAAACCGAACAGTGAACGCTGATGTGGAAACAGTGTGCCGAAGGCACAGATGACGGTAGATACGCGCAGAAACAATCTCACGCACAAATGTGACCACTAAATTAAAGTGTCTTGGTGAAGGAATGCAGTCATGAATCCATAGGCAGAGCGTACTACCTTATTAGCATATGGCCCGTGTCAAAACTGTTGACCGTCTCAGGAGAAATATCACAGTTTGGAAACCGTTTCTTTTTTAACAAGTAGTCTAAGCATATCTCGCGTTCTGGTGACATCTTGGCTGCACTCGCACCGTCAACACATTGCTGGTGCCATGTGAATCAAGGATTGTGTCTATGGAAATTTTTCGCACCAAGGTTATTGACTTCGGCCCGTTCTCCATGCGCGACGCATCATTGGCGAAGACGAGGAAAGGCAGTATTCGAAAAAAAAAAAAAACCTAGCTGCATTCAGTGCCAGCAGTTTTTTTTTTTTTTTGCTCATGAGTTGCACGGTCTCAAAGTCGACAAGGTGTGAACCTCATGGGCGCGTAACTGTGTATTATATCAGACATGAACCAAAAAATACAAGGCCTATAATTATGTGGAACAAACAAATGTTTTAAAAGACGCGCGAACTTGATGGCAGCAGACACTTCGTGTATGCTATTTGAAGCTTTAGCGAGACCCTTCGTCCTTCCGTCACACAAAAAGGAAAACGTAACGAGTATAAATAAATACATATATCGCGAATGTTGTCCAACGATGAAGTTGCATATAATTCTCTGGAAATTTCCGACAGAAAGTATTCACGTAATTGTACCATGCGCGGAAGCCCAGCTTCCGCATTGTTCATTCATGCGGAGCTTTCGAAAAACGGCAGCAGGCACGAAACGTGAAAAACATGAGCAGAAATAAGTAAAACAACATTGATTACAATTATCGCAGTTGCGGTGGACCTCGCGATGCCGCCATTAATTTGCGACAAATGGTTCATACGTTGTGCGAAATGAACGATATGCCGCTGAAGCCCCATGCGGTAAATCGCCTTGTGTATGTTCCTCCATCTTGTATCTCTATGGCTTGAATAAAAGTTTTGTCCGTTTGTTTCTGTTTTCAACAGATCGTTGTTGTTATCTTTTTTCTTGAATTCCCCAACGAATTGTTCCAAACGTTTGGAGATAGCCGAATACTCACTGTATGTCCACTTTTAATACGCTTCTCAACTAATAGAAGATGCTCATCAACTAATAAATGAAGAAGCTTGCTAAGTTGAAAACTAACAAATAAAGAAGCTTGCTAAATTGAAAAAGAAAGTGCGAAATATAAGCTAGAGGCACGCGAAAAATACAAACAGGGAGTGTTTTCATCACCGCCGCCGCCGTGCGAGAGAAGTCACGAAAGCGAGCGGGCGCAATCTGTCCACTCAAGCCTCTCGTTCCACTTGGCACTCGTCCACGTGGGAAATCTCTCCGCGTCAAATCTGACCCGAGTGATAAACCCCGTTCGGCCCGAGCTTCCGCAAAGACGCAGGCGCGTCCGCCGCTGCTGCTTCGGGGTCAGGAGGGTCATCGGATTAATACGTGCCATTGCCAGACGCTGGCCCGCTTTCGTAAACTGTTGACGGGCTGCGCAGTAAGAAGCCTCATTGTTGAGAACGGCTCGATGTGACCGGGGAGATGTGCGGAATGGTGAAATCTTCTGGAAGGATTGAAAGTGGGGTGAACTTTATGAATATCATTCGCCTTGCTGTACTACCGCGTTCGTCGTGCTCAAAGAGTAAAATAACGCTGTTATGGCGAATAAGTATTACTTTAGAGTTGACGCTCACACTAAAACCAGTTTGCACCCTTAAGGGTGCAAACTGGTTTACAGTACGCCGTTTCAGCTTCTTGAGCTTTTCTGCCGCTGTTTTTATTAAAAAATTTATTCTCTTAGCAAAAAGTGCTGCTAATAAATACGAAAAGCTGCAGTTTATCTTTTGTAAATAAAGGCACAGTTTCATGGTATAGGGCTCTGCCGTTTTACAATTAACGCTTGTGTCTATTTGCCTGTTTCCTGCATAATCTGTACGAAGGGTCTGAATCAGTATACCAGCTGCTCAAGCTTTGGATTCTGCTGTAAAGATCACTGTTCATCTTTCTTTTTGTCCCACCAAACACGACACCAAGGAATATAAACGGTGTTGACACTGTTGTGTATGATGTCTGAGCTTAAGTGGCGCGGTTGTATCAAAAGGCTGCTTTTCTGTTCTTCCGTGTTTCTTTCGCTTTTTTTTTGGTTAATATGTTATGGCGTGCTTCGAGCACTTCAGTTGATATCAGCGTCACACTTCGGGTCTCCATACTCACGGCAGTATACACGAAAAGCGTTTACCCACGCGTACTAAGCGCATAAAATACGCGTTGCATATGTGCACCTGACAGCTTCTCTTTATCACCTGTCTGTTTCGTGCTCTCCATATGACGTCATTAACACGTCACGGAATTGATCGCTCAATGAAACTCTAGGATTGGTATAGCATAACGCTTAGTTCGCCACGTACTAGGTTTACGTCGTAAAGCGCGAGTCCACTGGACTGTATCTGCCTCCTTACGGAGAACTCATGTTTTTCGTGGCTGTTTTGCACAGGCGCGAAGTTGTTCGAGAACATCGCAGTAAACGCATAACTTGATTGGAACGGTGGCTGTTCGCTCAACACACGTATTTAAACATGAATCTTGCAGGTGTATCAAATGGTATATTTTTATGGCGAATAATGTGACTAGATTGCAAGGTTAGGAAAAATATATAGAGAAATATTTTAATGAAAAGCTCGAGACGTTTGCCTGGCTGTTCGTATGACGTGCCACCCTAGGTGCTTGGTGACAATTTTGATAAGTACACTGGTAAATACATAACACATACAGCCACACACACGTAGACTACACTGTTTACAAAATCTCGTTCAGGCTCATGGCCTGCAAGAATGTTGGACAGTTGGTACATAGCTTCACAAAATATATCAAAATATATGTGTCGCAAACTGAGAACGAATAAAGAAAAAGGAAGGCATGCAAGATAGGTGCCAATCAACATAAAAATAGAGCTTTCGAATGAAAAGCCCGCTACTTGATCAACCCTGAAGAATATATTTTACAATACTACCTATACGGAAGACGCTGTTCTATACGGCACCGCTGACATCATTGTATTTTTGAGACTGAGCTCACCATTACCCGCCACTACGCGATGACATTCTATAGATTCCATGGATTCCTCATTTCCACAGATTTGGTTTTTTTCTTTTTTTTTTTGCTTTTTGGGTTTCTGACCCCTTTACGAATGATAGCCTTGAACCACAGATCCTGCGATTGGCTGTCAATATCCTTTTGCTTGTAATACTCTTTGACAGGCTCTCAAAAATTTGCTGCCTTCCACTGTTTTACGGGGAAGCAGTAGGCTATACAGATACATCATCACATGCCTCTGAAGTATCATTGTATTTGAGGATCATTGTAAGCCGCGGAAGTAGAGATACCTTAGTGAACAACTGCAGTTGCCAAGGCACAAAGCGCACCGCTTCTGCTTATTTTCTATTTTTATACCGGCCTTTATAAATATTCTCCTTTGTGCCAAAGGCGACGAAGTGAACTTGATGCGTCTGGTTAATCTCTGGAACTTTTCTTAACGTTCACTTAATCTCGTGCACCTTTTAAAAACATAGCAGAATTCAGCCAAGAAGTCAGGAAACACACCTACATCAGCGAACGTGCGTAGTATAAATATTGCTGAAATACACGCTTAAGATCAATTTCAAGGTGAGTTTGTGTGCTTTCTATAGAATTGCGAGTAAGTACAATATCGCACGAGGTGATGAAAAAAAAAAAGAGAAGCAAACAAGTCAAGGTCTTTCTTTTTTTCTTGCTTTTTTTCTATCTTCCGTTATACAGTAAACATCGACATTGCATGGCACCGTTACGTTGTGGAAGCTTCATTTTTTTTTTCAGACGTGCATGCTTGTCAAGTTGGTGTAGTTAAGCATGTATACAAATGCATAGGTATTTTTATATATATGCAATGTCGAGGGCTAGCGTAACCCACGTGTGCTATACTCACACTCCAAGCAACATAAATGAACGATGGCGTGTGGTTTAATAATGACCGATGTAAATAGAAGGATCGCTGGGCGATCAGGCAGAGACGTTCGCTTTCGGCTTCATTAGTAAGCGGTCGAGACATACTTGTCTTGGCTACGAGCCACGTACGATTTGCGCGGTTTGACCCAATGCGGCGGGTATCGCAAGATTCTTTTAGACTTCTGATACTTTCGCGTCGAGGTTTTATGCTATTTTAATTACAGCTTCAAGCACAACAGTAAGGAAACGACCACTCTCCAAACAAGTAATTTCCCCCCAGAACTGACGTTACTTATAGGCTGTTTGTGTGCTGCTCACGTTGGCGTAAATAACGGGAAGGGGCGGCGTGCTGGGAGTTTTGACCGCTCTTGCTCTTAGGCTTGAGTGAGGGGTGGGAGCACCCCTTGCAAGCATCCACCTTTGAAAATACCTCTTTTAAAAACTATATATCTCAATTACTTGGCAGCAATGTATAGCACGTTCACTTTCTTCAGAGGGTCCCTATTTTGTAGTGTGTACATGCGTTGAATACCCCTCAATTGTGTGAGATATTTGAAATCGCAACTTCTAGAGGAGGCACAATAGAACAACGCCATTGCGCCAGCTGGGAACCCTCACTTAACTATAAATTTCAATAATTTAAAAAGTCAGTGATTTTAGTTTTTATACATGATAAAGGAATGTGGCCGCCATAAAGTTTATATATATATATATATATATATATATATATATATATATATATATATATATATATATATATATATATATATATATATATATATATATATATATATATATATATATATATATATATATATATATAGGTTCGTTTCCTGCTCACGGCTGGTTATTTTTTCATCCACTTTTCTTTCTTCTTATTTACATTCCATTGGTTCTAATAACTTGTCCTGTACATTCCTTGGCATTACTGCCTGTTAGATCTCATTAATATTGTGTTAAAACACGGAAAAACGAGCCCTTAGGTATACACTTCTTTCCGTTATTTTTATAAATAAATAAATATATATATATATATATATATATATATATATATATATATATATATATATATATATATATATATATATATATATAAGGACAAGAACTTTATATTTAAGGTTTCTATTCTCGTAACAGACAATATTGCCAAGGAAAGTATAGGGGAAACTATTAAACCGAATTCTAATGTAAATGAGAAGAAAGAAAAGTAGGTGCAAAGATAGCTTGCCGTGGGCAGGAACCGAACCTGCGACCTTCGGATGACGCGTTCAATGCTCTACCACTGAGCTACCACGGCGGCTACCCTCCCAGCCACTTTATTTTGCATATACGTGGGAGTTCCAGTCAGCGGCATCAGTAGTCATGGCGGCGAGCGTGGCACACTCTTTAAGAGCCCGTGTGGTGTCAAGGAGCACGTGAACTTATTACGAGCTGGCAGCCGTAATGATGATACACAAGATGTAATCATTTACATATCGATGCAAATATTTACAAGAATTACATTACTAATTACAAAGCTGTTGGAGGTGTTTTTCACTACAAGATTACAATATTGTGGTCCGTGAAGTATGTGGTGAGAACTTGAATTAGAGGGTGCAGTTGAAAGTTGCAGATGGCAATGCCGATACAGGTCCCGAGTCGAAGTTCTCTTGCCGGCGCTCTCATGCCACCTCTGCTTCGCGAGCTTTAGCTTCGCGGCTATGCCGTCGAGCAGCCCTCTTCGCAACACACAGTGCACGCAGTGTCTAAGAAATGTGTAGTGGTTACCTCGCTTATCAGCAGAATTACGAATGGCATAGTGGCCTAGCGGCTGCTTCCCCGCTTTATGAACGTTACGGTCGACGTGTAGTGCGTACACTGCACAGCTGCGCGTCTAGCGTACACGCCAAAAAAACATTCCCCGAGCATAATAAGCTTGGCGAGCGTGCTCCTAAAACCGAAGCTAGTTCACATTTCGTTTTACACGTGCGTTTAAGACAGTTGCCACAGCTGGACGACCGGTCGACTGGCAACATTGAACGAGGAAGAGCTGCTTTAAATTACCTGACCTACGATAACGGCGACTGTTGGAAAAGAAGTGCACCGTGTCAACACGTCCACTTTCAGTGCTTCGTTCTCGAGCAGAACTTACGAGTGAAGGTCCTCCGTATTAGGCCCATGATTTCATGAAACACAAGCAAAGTTTTGTAGTTCGGGCTACTGAATTCTGTTTAGGCAACTTATCGATGTGTACACGTCACGTTGCGATGTTGTGAAAGCGTTGCCAATGTTTGCCACAGCGTTTGTCATCCTCACGTTGGTGAAATAGCGATGACTCGCCGCCACAATGTTTGATTCGCCTTATCACAAAATAGGTGTATCAAGCGTGCTCTGGCGGTACCCCGCGTTACGTTGTACTGAAGTCATCACGCCGTCCAAATGGGAGGCTGCTATTAGCAGCTCCGGACACGAACAAAAGTTAGGGGTAGTCCAACGGGCCCCTGACGCAGCAAAGATACCTTTCTTACGACGTGGCATCGACCCGCAACACACTATAGTTCATTCAGAGGGACCAAAGTTTTTCCATCTATTCATGCAGGCGTAAGTATAGATTTCCAGGTGTAGGCTTATGTGCTTGACTGATAAAGAGCGATTTCTTCGTTATGATGGCACAAGATAATTCGTGTAAACTGACACATGATTTCGCAAAAATTGTGGATGCGTAACGCATCGTTTGTGGAGCAATTCAGTCTAAAATTGAATGTGCGAGTCACAGCATTGCCGTGGTTGCTCAAACTTATTAGCTGATGATGTTAAGTCTATTAGGTGGAGCGCACAATAGAGGAGGAAGGTTCGAGAAAAAAAATAATTGCGAAATCATGGCACAACCACAGCGCGGGGAGGCAATCGTAGAGGGTGTGAATCCCAGACCATGGCGCCTACTTCAGCTTTTGGAAGGCTCAAGATGAGAAATCTCCCCACAAGGAATATCGCCGTGCACTGTTGCGCGACTTCTCATCTCTTGAGGACTCCATCTGGCCCCCGAACTATACTGTCTCCTTTGTATTAGTCGGTCCTTGCTATTAAAACAGGTTATATGCGAGAAAAACCAGCGAAATCTAAAACATAGACGAAGTAAGAAGGCATGGTCAAGCACACCGTCACCGTTGTGTGCTTGCATGTGCCTTATTTTTTCGTCCTTGTCTGGAGTTTTGCTGTTTTTTCTCGCATCTAACATGCTTCTCAAATACACCAACAGGTGAACTTTATGGGCCTTACGCGGAAGGCACAAGAAAAACCGGTGTCTACTGTCACTGCTTCGAATTGATAAATGGTGGATGAATAGTCGACCCTCAAATATTCTACGTCAGATACGTTTTTAGTTTCCTTAGAAGCCGTCCTCTCCATATTTATCGCCTCTTGTTCAATTTTCTCCCCGCCCTTTAGCGTGCACCCTCTTCGAACCTGAAGCATTGCGTGGCGCGCGTGAACAAACAAGCTGTGACAAAGAAGTGTCGAGGCGTCCATTGTAGGTAGTGACGGACAAAGTGCGACGACGTGACGTGGTGTTTACGACCGACGCCCCGCGTCCCGCATGCAGCGGCGTGACGCGCACTGCAAGGCCCGTCACCCAGTGTTCCAGAACCGCGCTTGCTTCCGAACAATAGACCGTACGGGCGCCATAGAATTTCCTATACACTCTAAAGAGCTAGAACTGTGACGCCAGTGTCTATGGGAGCTTCAACGCACAGTGCCAGCATGGTAATGATGAGTAGTAGACAACTTTGTGATCACTAGTAGACAATCTTCGTTCTTGCCGCTCCATTTGGCTCCGTGTGGCCTGAATTTGCTTTGCCGCAAGATGCACTTACGCTTCACCACCTTGACTCTACATAGATGCTCACCGACTAAAATCGGGTCACGAAGTTCACAGCAGTCCGTTGTTTTATTCGAAGCAAACTAAAACAAAACTACAAGTGCGTACGAGGTTGGAACACACTTGAACTACCCCTCATGCCCATGTTGGTTGTACGATCGTAGCGCCAGAGCCCCTCTAATTAATTTCAGGAAACTCCACGACGGGCACGGCCTGGCTGCGTGTGGGGCTCCAGGCTGTGTGGCGCGGCCCGTAGCAACCACGACACCCGTTAAACACTGCGCACTATGTCAACGTGAATCTTCACCTCCGTAAGACGGGCGCTTGCTTACAGTGATAATGAAACTTTGCGAGCTTATCCAGCAATATCGCTGTAGCAAATAGTGAAACAATGAGATACGCCTCAATAAAGAAGTGCAGCGGATGAGAAATTTTGCAAGGTCAGCCCCGCGTTGACTCATCTTTACCAACGAGCATCCTGACATTTATTGGTTCATTGTCTTCTACAAAGCTCACGTATACATGCCAGTTGAAGTCCCCTCTCAGCTTGTCATCTCGCTCTTCCATTGTAAAAGCGGGGCTCGTCGAAGTGTGAAGTTTATTGTCTATACCTATCATATTATTCTTCTCTTTATGTTAATGTCAGGATCAAGTATGAAATTGCAACGGCGTGAGCGCTTTCACTAGTGAATAGAACGCCTCGGTCTACTATGTGTCAGTGACACGTGCCTGTGAACACGAAGAAGACAGCATTTAGGTCGTCTTCGGCACTTCCGCGCGACAGGCCCCAGACCCGTCGGACCACTCATCCTTGGCTATTCGATTCATGTAACGTTTCAGTTAAGACATTCTGCATGATGCTAGTTTGTAGCCGCATCTGCGACGCAAGAAGACAGACAAGAAGACAAAAAGCGATAAAGCGGGCGCTTCTTAACAAGAAAAAAAAAAGTCCCTTCACGTCACGAGAAAGGGAGCAAGTCACTGGATAGCGCACCTGGTCCAATTATTTCTTATCTTAAACCCCCGACTTGAGTCTTTGCTTGACACTTACTATAAGGGGAACCTATTAGTGATTGTTAGGTCGTCATTGATTGTGGCGCGCGCATATCAACTTCGTTTCACGTCACCGATCTCGAGGTTCTCCGTTTCACTCGAGCAAGCTCTTGTTTCCGAGAAAGCCTGACGTCATGCGATTCGAAGCGATCACGCGTGACGTCATGGTTTTGTTGCCGGCCGTGAGTCGTGTCGCGTGCCGTTGGCTTCAGACCGCGAAGTGGCTGTCGTATGGGAAGAACTGCACGCAGCTAATTGCCGGCACGCATTACTGCGTCCCATGGTTTACGGCAGTCCTAACGGGCTGCGTCAGAAAGACGAGTGTCGATTTATCGGTGGCCCGACTTACTTGTTGGCACGCGACGGCATAGTGATGGTGGGTACTTGACTGCTGACCCGAAGGTTCTGGGATCGAATCCCTGTGGTGGTGGTCGCATTTTGATGGAGGTCAAATGCTACTGAGCCGTGCGCATAGAACTAAGGGCTCGTTAAAGAACGCCAGGTTGTTTAATTCGTAGCAGGGAGCAGTGCGCACAAGCGGGTAAGAAAGACTGACAGGACAAGGCTCTGGCTAAAAACGTCAACGCCTAGTTCGTATAGTTGCACAATTATATATAAACACTTCTTGTAAAACGAAACTAACAAAAAAAAAAATGGAGTCGAGGGGCAGCAAGTCCTCCCCAAGTTTTGTCAGGCTTTCTTGTACCGTTTGCTTGCGCTGTTCTCTGTTATCAAGCGGAGCCAACAATCTCAATTTACCCGTCTTAATGTAGATCTAAGTTTCCGCAGCCCTATATTATACGGCGTGCCATAATATCGCGGTTTTGTGGCGTATTGATTCACATAATACTACTACCACCCCCATTTCATAGAAGTGTACAAACTCTAAATCGTTGCTCCCTGCCCCTCCCCCTCACCCTTTTTTAAAATACATCAGCATTCGCATGCTGACTCAGCAAGAAAACTGTCCGGGAGTCCCTTTGTTACCGAAGACTATAATCAGAAATTAATGAAGGGATATAACGAAAAGTCGCATACTTTATGCATTCACCAATTATCACTCGAGGCGAGAGCCGTCTTGTTATTTTTTCCCCCTGTCGACTGTATTGAATTTTGACAATACTGATGGTTGTATTGCCTTATTTTTGGTCCGTTCTTTGCCATGCACTGTTATTTCGAAGGCTTCCTCGTCGAAATTGAATTCCGTGAAATGTGTCGCAGAATACAAAGTCACCAAAATAGTCAAAATGCAGAGTGCCGCACGTCATATTGCCCCGGCAATCTGAACTAGTACGTTGTATATTTGCCTGGATTGACTTCTCCTGTATGCAACATGCGGAAGTCTATATGCTGCGAGTATTACGAGCACGTTCTGAAGGCAGAAGAAGGAGAAAAAAAAAAGAACACACACACGGTAGGAAAGCATGAGGCAGCGCATTTTCGCGTTTCTCAATCACTCCTGATGGCGGAGATGATGAAACACCCCGCAAGTTTTCTTTATGAATGGGCTTGATTGTTTATGTTAGCTGGCGGCAACTTCGTGAAAAAAAAAACAAAAAAACATCAATCTTAATTTTTTCGACGACTTGACTTATGCAATGGAGTTTACTTTCATTTTAGCGTTTCTTTTTTATTCATTACTTTACGTGCTGAACTTACCGTATAGCGATCTTCGCTTGAAATAAAACAAAACCCATTTGCGTGGTGTTCACTCAGTGCTATAGCAGAGCAATGAGGAAAGTATTAGCCACCCCTCCACTAAGACCGCGTATCGGTTTGATTAGCACAGAGTGACTATACTCATGTTTTTATCCGCACGCGATGAGATGGTGGAGCTTACAATGAGGGATGGCCGGCATAGTCGCATAAAACTCACTTGCACCTTTTTTTTTTCTGGCTTGAGTACGCTGCGCCGTCTCGCCATCTATACTAGTGTCTATTGTACGGGCGTTAGAAGCCCACTGTATCCCCCCCCCCACCCTCTCGTCACCCCGCCAATTTGTAACACAATGGGCGAGAAGTCTTTGTCGCAGGAAGTTTCTCGCTCATCCTGATTGTTTTCGAACTCTCTTGTTCGTGTTTTGAACGTTCAACGTTTTTATGCGTAATAAATCGTAGAAGAAACTAAGTGGCTGCTTGGGCTGGTGCTACATACCGATTTCTTTTTTCGTAGACGGCTCACGCAGGGAAGCATATGTGTCCTTAGATCAATCGGTTTGTTCGTGTCGCATAACACGATTTGTTTTATAATGGAATATACGAGCTGGAGATAAACATGGTGGTGGCGAAGTGCAAGCTTGCAGCACATCACGATCACAGACCGAGTGTCCTATGCGCCGATCTTTATAAATACAAGCGCTTGCTTGAATGGGAATATATCGTAACGGTATGTATACCGACGGCGACGTTGACGTGCTAAGCCAGGCAGCTCACGTAAGGATGGTTCAGTCTGCAGAGTGGCGTGGCACACAGCATACGCGTTCGCAGTGATGTGGTGCGCGAAACGAAGAAAGTAACAAGGAAAGCGCAGTGGCGTCAAAAATGACAAGGTGAAAAAAAAACAAAAAAAAAACGTGGTGCAATACTAAGGCAACCACGAGGGAGCTTCTGCAGAAATTTGCTACCACGACTCCGCTGTCAGCTTTGGCCAGCTGCACGATCAGTTAAGAAGGGCCAACGGGAAAGCACCTCGCTGACTAAGGAAAGTTGTTGCGCATTTGAAAGTGAGTGGGTGAGTTAGCAACCACGTATTATAGGGAATTCTGCATGTCTTCAAGGTAGAGCATGAATGAAAAATTAAACACAGGTGTTCAATGAATGCATCCTTCGTCTTCAATTCACGGCCTTTACAAATTTAACATGCGTCGCAAACCCTGCTCCTCCAATCTTGACTCGCGCATCATCGCGCATCATCTGTATAGGCGTATATTTGAGCGTCCGCCAAGTTCTCACGCGAGTTCGCCAAGAAGACACGCGAGTCGGCGAGATACGCGAAGCCGCGCGCGCCTTGACCGCCGCCGCTTACGCAACGGATAACGATACGCGCGCATCGGGCAGGCAGCGCGCGCACGCTTTGGCGAGTAGCCTAATAAACTTGTCACACGGTAGCGCTAAGCCCGACGGCTCCAGGTTGGCCGCTCACTCGATTGATTGATTGATTGATATGTGGGGTTTAACGTTCCAAAATCACTATATGATTATGAGAGACGCCGTAGTGGAGGGCTCCGGAAATTTAGACCACCTGGGGTTCTTTAACCTGCACTCAAATCTGAGCACACGGGCCTACAACATTTCCGCCTCCATCGGAAATGCAGCCGCCGCAGCCGGGATTCGAACCCGCGACCTGCGGGTCAGCAGCCGAGTACCTTAGCCACTAGACGACCGCGGCGGGGCTGGCCGCTCACTCCAATTTGCTAGACAACTGCGGTGTTTTGGCTCAAGAGATAATCGCGCGAACCCGCTAACCTGCTTCATACAGAGTATTCTGGTATAACGTAGTGCAGCGTGGTGAGGCAGTGGGGAAGAAAGGGGGGAGTAAATTTTCATTATCTGTGCATGTATCAGCGCTCACGGCTGCGCACTTGTACTCTCCCCCCCCCCCCCCCCCGCCTTTCTCTGCGCCTCCACTGTAATGTAGTCGACGAGTGCAAGGACGCACATAAAACACTCCAACAAACAAACAAACAAGCAAACACACACACACACACACACACACACACACACACACACACACACACACACACACACGCGCGCGCGCGCGCGCGCGCGCGCGCGCCGTTAATCATCTCGTCGTTCGTACTCTCTACGGCATACAGCGACTGAGATTTTTCTTTTATCCGGCCTCCGGCGCAGTTTTTATCGACAGGAGCGTATACTTCGGTTACCGCCGAGTAGCGCCTGTTTCTCTGCCGCCGTGCACTTTTTCTATGTATATGTGCATCTTTGCGAAATTGTTGTCGCCTCCTTTTTCGGCCTCACCCGGGTGGTGCGTGGGAGCCTGTACGCGGGCGCCAGCCTGTTCTAGCCGCGGATATTCAAATAATTGCCGCAACCCACTCGCGTCGATCAAACGCGATGCAAGCAAAATAGCCCGATCAGACCAAGCGCTTTGTATCTGGTATCGATCTGGAGCTGGAACCACTGTATCTGATCGGGTTTTCAGGCCGCCTTTGTAGTGGCGCCTAAAACACAGCGCCGGTGATGCGTGTTTAAAACCGCAACAGTTTCCGTGCAAGCAAAAAGCTAAAAAAATGGCAGCATATCCACGAAGTGAATGATGCAGAGTGGGGCGAAGCACCCGTCCGTCTATTCGTGCTTGCTTCCGTCCATCCATGCGTCTGTCTGTGTCACCGTCCGGGCGTCCATCCGCCCGTCTGTGTGTGCGTCTGTTCATGCGTCCGCACGTCCATCCGTGCGTCCGTCCCTGCGTTCGTCCATGCATCCGCCCATGCGTCTGTCCATGCGTCCATCCGTCCGTGCAGCCATCCATGCGTCCGTCCATGCATCTGTCTTTTTGTGCGTTCGTTCATCTAGTGAACACTCCAAGTACCACCATCTCACATTTTTTCATCATATATTCTGCATACAGAAGCACCATCATCCGGCAGACATTCCAATGACTAAACGAGAGGTGGCACACGCACACTTTCTTACGGCTTGCCCTTCGTGTCTACTTCCCACCTTTAACCACCTCGAGTTCATGGTATATACTAGTTCACTGTATTCGTGGCACTGCGGCTCAATGCTTGCTAAACCTTTCTAAAAGCAAGGAGGTTACGCCCAGCGAGTATAATGCAGCAACCCTTTCTCGTCAGATAGTGCTCAATGCACATGCCAATGGCTGCTAATGGGGAATGAGAGACAGGAGAATGCGGCTTTTAGTTAACTCGCACGCTGCAAATTTTTTATTGTTCAACAACGCAGAGAACAAATCTCCCACCGGCACAACCTTGCAGGTCAAAACGTAAGACTGGTTCCTCTCTGCGACTACGACCACTACGAGGGACGAATGGGTGCCGCTTTAAGGAGCTTGCCCCCCAAAACCGCGTTCGAGACATGGCTTGAGCAGTCTTTGCTATTGGTCGGATGCTTTCGCTACTATATAGGCATCAAACACCGAATTCACAAGACACCGATTCCGTAAGTGCGTTTTCCTATCGGTAATGTGGCTTCACTGGTAATATGTTCCGCATTGCGACCAGATGAAATGTTATCTTGCTAGCATTTTAGCGTAGTACTATTTTGGCAATGTGGACCCAGGATATTCTGAAATTTCATATTGTGTGCTATTCTGGCGCAACAGCTTTTTCTTCCGTACCAGCCCTATTTTATCTAGACGAAGTTATCAGTCGCTTTGGCGTGGATTTTGGCATCAAGTACTCAACATTCGTTGGCGCGCGCACTTCTTTCTTTCTTTCTTTCTTTCTTTCTTTCTTTCTTTCTTTCTTTCTTTCTTTCTTTCTTTCTTTCTTTCTTTCTTCTTTCTTTTCTTTCTTTTCTTCTTCTTTCTTCTCTTCTTTCTTCTTTCTTCCTTTCTTTCTTTCCTTCGTCTTTCTTTCTTTCTTTCTCTTTCTTTCCTTCTTTCTTTCTTTCTTTCTTTCTTTCCTTCTTTTTCTTTATTAATGGGACACCTATGTCCTGAGTAATCCTCCTAGCAAACCACTGGAGCTTAAGGTTTCGGTTGAGCTAGCTATTATGTTTAATAATTTCTCTTGTAAACTTCTTTTTCCATATTGAGCCATCACGCCCCATTTCGATGCGAGTTGGTAGTTCGCAAAATTACCTCACACTAAAAGGCCTCATAATCTCAGCATTGAAACACTTCGCAATAAAACATCTGCATCCCTATTTCTAGGAGCTAACCACAGTGAATAGTATACTTGGCAGTCGTCAGTATAACTCCAGCGGGGACGTGGAAACAGCTACAGAAAACTAATCTTTATATGCTTGACTTTTGTAAAAGGTAGTAAAAAAGCCCGTAAAAAACTACTGAATGTTACCGAGGAACTGACATCTATATGGTACAGCATATAACCCTATATTACGACGTAAAAGTTGCAATGAAGCATTCACAGGAAATCAATGTCTGCTTGCAGAATATCGATTAACAGAGAACACACGTTCGCCAGAAGCTACATGTTCTTAGGAGTCGTGATAGACACAAACCTGTCGTGTATTCCGCACGTGACCTATGGGAAAAAGCGGCTGATTGCAACGTGTCACATGTTGAAATTCCTTGCAGGACAGAAATGGGCCGTGCCCATACCATCTATGCTACAACTGTACAGAGTGCTGTTTATCGGATTCTTGTGGTACAGCTTTCCTGCAATATCTAACACCGGAAAGACCAACCTGCGCACAATTCAGAGCACTTAAGCCCGAGCTCTTAAGATATGCCTCGGATTACCGCAGTGCTTCAATGGCTGAAACGATTGACATCGCTCAAGATCACTCAATCAAGACACATATTATTGCCGAGAGAATGCGCATGCCCCCCAGGCATCATGCCAGGACCTCTTCCAACCATCTGGCGAGCCTCGCTGCTGAAAGGCTCTGCACGACATACGGTGCCACTGTCTGCAAGCACGGCTCATCGTTTACTGAGGTGTGTACGCATGCATGCATCAAAGCCACTGCTTCCTCCTTGGGGCTTGAGCCGGCCACGAGTGTACCTAATGATTCCAGGAATGCGGAGAAACTCAGACCTACCGACTCATGCCCTAAAGCAACTGGGTATATTCCTACTGAATCAGAACTGCAGTAACCACGTGCACATCTACTCGGATGACTCGAATACGTCGTCCAGTTCTGGTGGAGCAGTGGTTATACCATCACAATGGATAACTCTGTCTTTTAAGACTTCTTATGCGAAGACGTCCACGTTGGCAGAACTCAGGTGTCTGCGTAGTGCACTGAAACACATCAATTCTGAAGAACGACCATGTAATTGGCCCATGTTTTCTGACTAAAAACCGGCGTTACAGCGCCTGCGGTCAGTTCTCTGACGCGGATGCCACGACCAGTTGACCTGTCAAAGCGTGAAACTTCACCACCTCCTAATACATGAAGGTCACGACATCGTCTTTCAGTGGTTACTTGGCCATTGTGCACCATGGTATCAGCGGAAAATGATTCTGCAGATCATTCTGCTCGCACGTCACATCAGGAAGCAAACAGTGTTCTGATTCCGCTTTGAAAAGCGGATGCTGCGAGGCAGATTCGTCGACTATGCCGCAGTCTCCCACTGACTGAGTGCAACACCCCAAGAATATGATGTAACAGACTACATGAACTTGGCCTTTCACTACAACGCCAGCCTCCACCCGGCCTACACCAACGTGAAGCTTCACTTCTCTATTGCCTTTACTGGGAGTTGTTTTCACGAAAGCTAATACACGTTAATCCGAATGACTGACAACGCGGCATGCGATGTTTGCGGCACTGATGATGCAATCGAATAACTGCTGTGCCACTGTCCTCAATTTTCCTCAGAGACAAGCACTTGCCAGCGCGTTGCGGTGACTAGATGATCGGCCTCTTTCTGCGCTGTTCCTATTACAGCACCATCCACAGCCCTCGACAAGCCACAAGGCAGTGAAAGCCCCCTTGTGGTTTTTGATGACGATGGGTTCGTGTGAACGCCTCTGACTTGCAGTGGAGTTCTACACGCTGCAGGGAATTTACTGTCTGTCTCTCATTTTTCCTTTCCTTCTCTTCCTTTTTTCTCATCTTTCTTGTCTCCCCTTATACCCCAGTGTAGGGTAGCCAACCGGATGTCTTTCTGGTTAACCTCACTGCTTTCTCCATTTTATTGCTTTCTTGCTTCCTTAAAGTCAGCACTTCACGCAGGACAGCCTGTAAAATGGTGCTGCATTTAGTACTTATCTATATCAGCATAACATTTGCACACTCTGTGCAGGTGAATATTCAAGTTTTACATACGCCATTCACGAAATTTAGAACTCAAAATCTCTGGTACGAATATGAATGGTTTGGCAAAGTTAGAGTGCCTCTAGAGGATTGAAGCACCAGACGAGGCTACAAGACCTTTATGAACATTTAGCAAAAAATTGGCCTCGTGTCTGCATGTTTCACTGCAAATGACGCCAAAAGACGATACTCTTGCGCCTATAGAGAGAGAAGAAAACGTTCATTTGATGTTCTGCGCGAGAAAATTTGTGAGTTTTATTCTGAGGGCGCTGTGTGAAAGAGTCTCGATCCGTGCAGCGAAGGCGAACGAGCGTATCGAGGCATGTTAGACACGAGTGCAATCTGGTAGTTATCTTCGAAAACGAAGGAAGGCGTGCGCGCCTGTCCCGGAAGCGATAAGGTGTAGAACGCAAAGCGACGGGCAGGTGCCAACACCATGTCGTCTTAGCAAAGCGTTGGAAAAAATTGCCTTTTTGAGCATCGCGTTGCATTGTCAGCGCAGCCTGATAAACGCTACGGTCCTTAGAATTACTTATGTATGTCTTCTTTAGTATAAAGACACACGTAGAAAATATTGACTTGTTGTTATGGTGCTTCAGGTATGCGCAATAATTACTTTTTAATTGACAGTAGCACAAGTATGAACGCTTAAACTTGAGAAATATTGGGTGGCGCTGTAGATGGGGTTGACCGTTTTGGATATTGTCACGGCGAACAAACAGACAGATGTACAGACAGACAGACAGACAGACAGACAGACAGACAGACAGACAGACAGACAGACAGACAGACAGACAGACAGACAGACTAAAATTTTTGCTATGAAGTACTCCAAGAAAGCACCATTATAAGACGTCTTACTGGTGCGGTGTCAGTTGCGAAAGCAAGGTATTTTGGTCATAACCTTGCTGCGCATTGAAATAGCTCTGTAACGAAAAAAATTCCTATTTGCTGCTTTCAGTGTCTTAGGAAGATCTCCTGCCACAACTGCGAGGTATCCTAGAAAACAGGATGTATACAATAAATCATATGGAACATTTTTTATGTATGTAAAGCATAGTAAAGAAGACAGTATCCGGCAAGTAAAGGGTGGGTAATATGGTAGAAGGGAGCTTGGCGTCTATAGAGAGCGCCACAGCTGCGGTAATCTTTTTATTTTTCTTTGAAATGAACATTATGAAACTGCGCCTATAGTTTACGCACATGCCTTCTTCTGCACGGGGTTACTGCTAGAAACGTGAGTCATGACAGGCCTAACAAGATCATTTTAATACGGAAGCACAAATAGTTACCAGCAGGTTTCACATTTTTGACACATCTGAAACTGTAACTAAATATCTCGACTGCTACCTCCACCTATTACTGTAGGGAAGCTGACCCACTAGAGGCTGGTTTCTCTTGCAATGCCTCTGTGTTTACTAAATGTTTACCACCTCTGCCACAAGAAATGTTTGCACGTACATTACGTCAGTTCATTATTCCCGAGGCGCTAGAACGTGCGGGATGCTGTGTGCGTAAAATTAGCGTGCGTGATTTATTCCAAACATTTGGGCTGCACATAGTGTGTGATGTAAGTTTACTTTGGGTTACGTAACAAAATTACCCTTGTATTTCCTGTTTGTGTGAGAAGCGCCACTGAAAGTGCACAACAATGAAGTGCCGTATTTTTATATTATGTTTCTAACTTTCAAGCTGGCCAGTTCCGTGCTGAAAACACTGCCAGCACGTCAGTGTTACGTGTTTGGTTTCTAAATATTTTATCACGTTTTTGGAGGTTGTATATAGGTATAGGTATTCCTTCTTCCCCCTGTCTTTCCGCACTCGCACGAGCGTGCTAGAGCGAGGGCTTCATTCTGGCAGACTTGATGCCTTCAGGTAGCATGCGAGGGACTATTGGTCGGCTGCCAGATCGAAATAAGATCGCACACTACGTGACGCCAACAGGCAAAAGAAAAGAAAATTCCCAGTCTAATTGCGCAGATCTACACGATAAAATGAATGCGAATGCGACCAACACTGTATACCCCCATTGGTACGGCATCGGAGGCATGACTCTACTGTAGCTGGTTCCATACCCGTCGGTGTCAAGTTTTCCTTCGTAGAACTCTAATTTCTTTTATGTTTGCGTCACAGTTACTACAAAGAATCACCACCATACTTTTCGTGACTTGATTGTCTGTTGGTGCTCACCAAGGTTATGCGATGTATCCGGGAACACATAGAATAGACTGCCAACTTTGGAAGTTGCCGAATGGATGCCAAGACCACATGGTCTTGTAACCTAACAAAAATCTACAAACAATGCCTATCCAAACACCACCAGAGGACCAGTGGGAGGTGCAGCTGACAATCCCAAATCCCGAGCACCAGCTGCAACTGTTGTAGAAGATTAGGCTGTCAGGTCAAGCTCATGGCTACTTTAGATTGAGGTGGCTCATACTACGGGCGTAAACATCGTGATCAAGGAAAACAAAATGTTTCATTATGTCCCTTGTTCTGAGGCTCATAATCACAAACCAACCTTGGCCTTACATCACGTTTTCTTCAAGTTCTATAATCTCGACATGCGTTCTAATGGCGCGAAATTGGTGATTTGGAAAACATAACAAGATTGGTCCAAGAAAACTGACCTACTTTGTTCATCAAGGGAAAGAAGAGCTTCGAAGCGATAATCAGAACTCGAGGTAAAGATAAATTTGGTTAGTGAATACGGGCTTTAGTGTCCCTTGAAGACCTGAACAGACAGGGGGTACGTTGGCATGGTGCCTCATGATTGCTATGTTGTCAACCCCCCCCCCCCCCCCCCATTTGCCACCCTTCCTCCAAGCAGCGTTTTGCACTATATATACACAGCGGTGTTTTCGCTGCATTCTTTTCACGAGAGATTGGAGTAAGCCGCTTATATGGGAAGCTGAGTGGAGCATCCGTATCGCAGCAAGCGCTACCACATTTCGCGACCTGTATGTGGAGATTTCTTTCCCACGGATCACGCACTTAAGTGACAATTAGCCCCGCGGCCAGGATTGAGGGCATGCATTGGACATCGGTGCTAGTTGGACACGGGTGTGTCCCCAATGCATGGGCATGCTGTCTACTCTGCGTTTGACGGCCCCGCCAAGTAGAATAGAGCGCGTACGCGTGCCAAGCTGCGTAGAACAAGCCTGACAGCGATGATTTGTTGCTCATTGTCGCCTGGTGGCAAATTTTTCTGTTTGTTTTTGTGTAGGTACTGATTTGTACAAGGCTGTGTAATGAGTTGGTCGTTCTTCGTCACTTACAAATCGTAATACAGGGAGAGCCTGCTGAGGTAGTCAGCGAGAGACAGAAAAGAAAGAAGTATATCGATGAAGAACGCTGGCTATACAACGTTGAGGCGCGTAGGAAGGTCATACGGGTGGCATTTTTGAGTCCAGCAGATATTGTTTGCGGTCTCTCTGTCGCGTTCAGTGTTCTCTGGTTGACTCTGTTTTGCCATAGAATGAAGACGGGAAGAAAAAAATTATGAAGAAATGTAGTGGTTCCCGAGTGGACAAGCCAGCAATTAAGCTTCCTGAAAACACGCGACATATTATGACCCGTAGTTCGAGATGAATTCATTCAAGTATGGTTGTGTTCGAGCAAGTGAGATTGGGTCATGCAGGTTCTTGACTACGAGAAACGACCTAGTTTGAATGGTGCTTCACATACATTCATTGATCACGTTATTTAGCGTACAGTGAGAGCTTGCTATTATGCACTGGCGACCTTTCACCATGCCACCTTCGGAATGGCCGTGGCTCAGAATTGAGCCCCGACTTCGGCAGCAACACAATACCATGCCCACTGACCAACAGTGGTACATGATAGCACGTAATGGGCGTCGAAACTTGTACAAGGGACACTAATGTAAAACAATTATTTGGTCTATATTGATAAAGCGTTCTTTGATAACTCAAATGTCGTCATTGTTATCATCATGAATTCAGTATTAGCGAAGAAAATCAAATCAAAGTACCATTTTTTTTAATTTCCCACCGAAATTAACGCGCGTGACGTCCCGAAGTTCGAAGCGTATTTTGGTCGTATTTGGCCAACAGTATAGCGAGACCAAATTGCCCAAAACTTGGTACGTTAAGTGATCGTGCCTATATAAGGAGGCAAAAGGCTTCATTTTTGTGCATTAGGAGCTACGTATAAGGCATGAAAATTTATAACGCCACGGCGTTTGGTGCAGAAATTTCGAGTTGGTGTCGCCACCCTCATTTTACTTTTGCGAGCGTTGCCTCTAACCAAGCGTCTTCTAACGGCGAACGTGGTTATTTTAGAATCATGAAAGGTAAATAATAACAGAAAACTCGTTTTTCTCTTTCCTTGTAGCGTTCACGTTCGGAATACCTTAGAGCCAGCCCTTGCGAGCTTCATTCAAGATAGTTGCATACGAACCAGACAAAAACAGTTTTACGTTTGTGATTCCTTTGAATATACGCGCTGAAAGCCGTCCGTGCCTACCAGTGGTTCTTTCTTTCCCTCTTTATCTTTTCTTTCCCACCCTTTCATCCTGCCTCGTGTAGAAAGACAGAAAATTATTTTAATGGAGAGCTGAAGAAGTTTGCCTGGCTTTTGACCTGACATGCTACTCCAGGTACCAGGTGATGACTGTGATATATACAGTGATAAACACATAACACATACAGCCATTGTGGTTGTAAACCACGGTGCGACCTAGTTAACCTCCCCGCATTTCCTTTGCCTTGCTCTCTGTCTCAATAGGCGCTTTGTAATCTACTTCAAGTGCGTGCGAGTATAAGAGCATTCCGAATAACGAACCGAATAGGATTCTCCCCGATTTGGTACTCGAATCGAACAGCGCGCACTCGAGCTACTGAATATTTTTCGAATAATTTTTGAACACATAGCACCGACGTGGAAACTTCAGGGGAACAACGTGTTGCAATAACGAGGGATGACCTTTGTTCATTTGATTAGGGAATTATACCAAGATGTGTGCAGGTAAATGGTTTACAGTACCATGGTAGCTTTCCACATCTTTGAATGAAGAACGTTTTTCAACTCTAGTGCGACCGAAGGGAGCACGTCCTCAATCTGCTATCATTATCATAATATTCATGATTTCATTCATACAATAATGCTGAAATTTAAGTTACTAGTCACTAGTGTCACTTAAATGTTGTTGACTGACTATTTCCTGGAACACCAAAGCACTGAAGTAACGGCTGCACTCACCCATGCAGTTTAAAAATACGTCAATTCTCTAGTCGATATTTTATATTAGCGTATGTAAGTTTACAGCAATGTATATTTTGCTGGTTAAAGATAGCGACTGCGTTGCATTGTTAAAGTTTGTCAATATTAGTTTGAAATAAAAACCTACAGAATTCTAGACGTGTCTGGAAAATGGGTATTAAAAGGATATTTTACGAGACGTCTGTCAATCGTACAGATTCCTTTTTATGAGGCATAATACGTAGGTTGCTGCATTATTATTGTTACCTAATATACTGTTTTATTGTTATCATACATGACCTGTGTTTGATGGCCTAGACTTAAGTTGGCAGTTCTCACTGCATAGTAGATTTTTTTTGCGCAGTGTCATAAATACTTCGTGCTGCATCATAAACATTTCTTTCAACAGACCGTGGTTGTGGTCGCTACCCTAATAGTAATTTACCTTTACCTTAAGTCAACAAACCTGAGCGACCGCCTGTGAACTGTGTGTGCTCACCGAGTGTGCTCGTGATTGTGTGGACCTTCTCATCTTTGTGCAACCTCTTTTCTCCCCTTTATCCCTTCCCCAGTGCAGGGTAGCAAACCGGATGTGCGTCTGGTTAACCTCCCTGCCTTTCCTTGTATCTTTATCTCTCTCTCTCCTGAGCCACTTTCAATAGCTTTGCCACTTAATTGAGTCTAATTTAAAAAATTTTCAGTCTATTCAATTTCGGAGACTGAGCTCTTCATTTTTTGAGCTTCTGTTGTCAATGCATTCGCTTGAATTATTACTTTTATGAGAGAGTTGGTAAACAGTCATGGTAGTTTTAGGCTACTCTCGTGAGTACGCGAATTTCCAATCTTCAACAACACCTGAACGCCTCTTTCTACGTTCATTGTTGAAAATTGAAGCTGGTGACAGTAACACGGTTACGTATAGGCGCAATGTAGCCAGTCACACATGCCCAACAGCACGTTATTGTAAGCTATTAGTTTGTTGATACTCGGGCTGGCACAGTTCAGTGCTCCCCCAAAAGTTGAGCACATCGTACTCAAAAACCGTGGAACATTTTTTTATAAACGACGTTAAATACTAATTCTAAACAGGTTACTTCAGGCATGTTGAAATTAGTGGCAACGCGTCTTTTTGATAACGTGCTGTTGTCAAACAGTTTCTGCGAAGTATCAGTGAAGCTTTGCTATCAAAACAGCGCAACACGAACGAGGCGACGCAGCACTTCTCTTTCGTCTTTCATTTTGTACTGTTTTGCTTTACTCGCTATGAATTCACACAAACTTGCTCAGTACTCAATCCCATTAAGTGTTCATCGGCTCCCGCGTGGTTTGCGTGCGTTCTATAGTAATCTGTCGCAAAGGATATACGTAAACCCTCACTTGGCATCTTCCCTCATCCCCAACCCCCCCTTTTTTTCTCACTCGGCTGCTATTCAGTGTACTGATGAGGAAAACATCCTCGTCAGGAGAACGATACATACGCGCTAGATTCACGCTGCACAGATTCCTACGACCGGCCATATCGAACGCTTACCTCAGGGGCATTCGGTCAGTTTCAACATGGTAACAGCAGCATCACGTGCTGATACCCCTGGAAACTTTCGGTCGCTTCATTTATTACTCTTTAACACCGACACAGAAATTTTGTGTTCTAAGTTGTGCTAAAGTAAGGAATGACTCCTTTTTCCGCTTTGAGCTAAAATGGAGGCGCGCGAAGTTAAGAACTAACTCTTATAATGTTGTATGTAGCTTAAAAGGAGGTGGATATCTGAAAGATTTGACCAGCTATAGAAAGAAAACTCTTGAAAGCGAGCTGGCTACTCGTTAAGGCTTCTGCTCATCCACAAAACTGCGAGGCCATGCCCGCACAAAGAAACAGCAGTAGGGTGGCTTCTGCGTCAAGCAGTGGTCTTTGATCCTATATGAAGCTATACCGAAATGGTTTCCGCGTAGAAAATGCAGCAACTATTTCTACTACTACTACTACTACTACTACTACTACTACTACTACTACTACTACTACTACTACTACTAATAATAATAATAATAATAATAATAATAATAATGTGGCGAATCCTTCGAACAGTGGGTCGTCCTCTTCAGCGCCTTCTGGTGGGTTGCGCATTTTAGCAAAAAGAAGAGCAGCTCTTGCAGAGAGTCGGTACCCACATTGACTGTCGCTGTCAAGCATCGTCGACAAGTGTCCGCCAATAAACGTCTCAACAATTTGGTGGAGAGTGCTGTGCCCTTCTAACACCTTCGGTTAGCATTTGATGCCCCTGGAGCTTCGATCCCGCACCGTGCCTTCTACAATGCACCAAGACGCCGCACAGCAAACGCTTCCTCCTGCGCTGACGCCATGTTCCGGTGTCCCCCGCATCCGCGACCCTCCTGTCTTCACCGGCGCGGATGGCACCGACGTCGAGGACTGGCTTGCTATGTACGAATGCGTCAGCGTCCCCAATCATTGGGACGAGGCAGGTAAACTCGGCAACCTGGTTTTCTACCTCGCGGGTGTGGCCGGCATGTGGTACAACAACCACGCATCCGATTTCCCTACTTGGTCCGCTTTTAAAACAGCCGTCGTCGACGTGTTCGGCCGTCCTGCCGTTCGTAAGCTCCAAGCCGAACAGCGGTTACGTGAACGAGCACAGCAGACCGGTGAGTCTTTAACAAGTTACATAGAGGACATCCTTGACTTGTGCAAGAAAGTGGACGCGAGCATGTCAGAGGCTGACAGAATTACCCATGTTCTAAAAGGCATCGCCGACGATGCCTTCACCATGCTCCTGGCCAAGAACCCTTGCACTGTGGCAGAGATCATTACACTATGCCAAAGTTACGAGGAGCTGCGACGGCAGCGCTCGATGACCCGTCGACCACCCTGACGTGACGCTGATCTCTCGGCCTTGTCAACACTTCCTGACCACACCGCCTTGCTTGCTGAAATCAAGTCATTCGTGCGTGAGGAAGTTGCCCGCCAGGTCTCTTTACTGGCCTTTGCTTCCCCGCAACGTGCTGAACAGTCGTCAAGCACACTTCTGCCTCCCCTCCGCCGAGCAATTCAGCAGGAAATCGCGGAGGTCGGTCCAGAATATCACCAGCCGCCTCCAGTATCTACACCACTCAGTTACGCCCAAGTTGTCGCCAGGCCACCCCTACCGATTCCTGTGACTGGCCCCCTTGGTTACACCGAAACCATCGCCAGACCCCAGGCCTTCGGAGAAACTGTGCATCATACATATACCGACGTCATCCACGTGCCCCGTGTGCCGCCCACTATGCAGTTATATCAGCAGCCGGCTCGCCCATCGCATTCTTCGACATGGATGGGACCCGCGAACCGATGGCGCACTGCGGACAATCGCCCCATCTGCTTTGCTTGTGGTTGCGTCGGTCACGTAGCACGCTACTGAAATCGTGTGCAGCGACTCCAGGTCGCCTCCAATTATCCCAGCCAATCGAGCCGCTTTTATGACCAACCGCCACCTACGTCACCGTCGTCCCGCCCCGCTTCATCTATCCGCCGTTCACATTCTCCGCGACGTCGCTCACTGTCGCCGATGCGGCCACGTCCACTAGAGGGTGACCAGGAAAACTAGTCGTCGCAGTCCACGAGGCAAGGGCTGCGACGCTGTCGAACTGCGGAAGCCCTCAGCAAAGACCATCGAACGTGATAGACGTGCTGGTAGATGGTGTTCGTGCATCTGCCCTTGTAGATACTGGAGCCGCCGTATCCGTCATGGACGCAAAGCTTAGCCGATTACTGCGCAAAGTGACCACGCCGCTTTCTGGGCTCTCCCTCCGTACAGCCAGCGCCCAAAGCATTCACCCTACAGCGATGTGTACAGCCCGCCTCATGATTCAGGACGTGATGTATGCCGTCGAATTCATCATAATTCCTTCATGCTCTCACGACGTCATCCTAGGATGGGATTTTCTCTCCCGCCACGACGCCGTCATTCATTGCGCACCAGCAGAAATAGAGCTTACACCATTCTCTTCTTTGACGCCGGCCGACAGTCCATCTGCTGCAAGCAAGTTACTCGTCAGGGACGACACGCAAGTGCCTGCAAACTCGTCCGCGGTGGTGTCGGTCTACTGCGCAAGTCTTTCCGACACCACTGCACTCCTCTCACCATCTCATCGTGTTTTCACCAGAAAAGGTTTGCTGGTTCCTTTCGCGACCGTGCAAGTAACTCGCGGCAGCACCACCATTTTTGTTCTGAACTCATCCCCGTACAGTGTTACGTTGGTGCGAGAGGAATGTCTCGGCAGCGTGGAACCCATCGAAGACGCACAAGTCATGGATCAACCTGATCACACGCACTGCCGAAGCTCCAATACGCTTGGTGCTGTTTCTACATCTGTTTCATCATCCGCTGATGTATTCGGTCCTTCCATTGCCGACAACCTTACGCCGGTCCAGCGCTCCCAGCTTCTGGCCCTGTTGAAAGAATTCCGCTCTTCTTTCGATGTCGCTCAACCTTCTCTCGGCCGCACATCCACTGTTACGCATCGCATTGACACAGGCGCACAACCACCACTACGGCAACGTCCACATCACGTATCTTTCACAGAACGCCGTGTAATCAACGAGCAAGTGGACGACATGCTACGCCGCGATGTTATTCGACCCTCTAACAGCCCCTAGGCGTCTCCTGTCGTTCTCGTCGCGAAGAAGGACGGTTCTGTGCGGTTCTGTGTGGACTACCAACGTCTCAACAAGATCACTCGTAAGGACGTGTACCCACTACCGCGTGCGGATGACGCGATTTACAGCCTGCAAGGAGCCGAATTCTTTTCATCTCTAGATTTGCGCTCAGGGTACTGGCAAGTACCTATGGCTGAGGACGCTCGACCGAAGACCGCTTACGTCACTCCCGACGGCTTGTACGAATTCAACGTCATGCCGTTTGGGCTGTGCAATGCGCCCGCCACCTTTGAGCGCATGATGGATACCGTTCTGCGTGACCTGAAATGGCACACGTGCCTGTGCTATCTCGATGACGTCGTAGTTTTCGCTCCGGACTTCTCCACGCACCTTCAACGCCTGCGGCATGTTTTAACGCGTCTGAGTGACGCCAGTCTGCAACTGAACCTAAAGAAGTGCCGATTTGCAGCTCGGCAGTTGACAATACTCGGCTACGTCGTGTCCAAGGACGGAATTCTCCCCGATCCAGCCAAGCTTCGGGCCGTGACCGTGTTCCCCAAGCCGACATCCATCAAGGAACTGCGCAGTCTCATAGTACTGTGTTCCTACTTTCGGCGATTCATCCGAAACTTCGCGTCTATCGTATCGCCGCTGACAAAGCTCCTCGGTAGTAACGGGCCTCTCCATTCGTGGTCATCACAGTGTGACGACGCATTCACAACGCTCCGTCGTTTGTTGACATCGCCTCCCATACTCCGCCACTACGGCCCTACTGCCCCTACAGAGGTACACACGGACGCCAGTGGTGTCGGTCTCGGCGCTGTCCTTGCGCAGCGCAAACCAGGGTTCCCGGAATATGTCGTGGCGTATGCAAGCCGTACGTTTACAAAAGCCGACACTAATTACACCGTCACTGAGAAAGTATGTCTGGCAATCGTCTGGGCCCTTACCAAGTTCCCAACTTATTTATATGGTCGCCCATTTGATGTAGTCACCGACCATCACGCACTATGCTGGTTGTCATCATTGAAAGATCCCTCAGGTTGTCTCGCCCGGTGGGCACTTCGCCTGCAAGACTACGACATCCGCGTGCTGTACCGCAACGGAAGGCAACATGCTGACGCAGACGCCCTGTCGCGCTCTCCCTTGCCTGACGACAATGCCCACGACTCAGCGTCTCACCTTGCCGTTTATTCCATTAGCATTCATGCCGTTGCTACTGAACAGCGCAAGGATCAATGGATTGCCACACTGATAGACTTGCTGGCTGATCCATCCACTCCATCCACTCGCGCGTTGCGTCGTCACGCCCACCATTTCGCCGTTCGCGACGACCTTCTCCACCGACGCAATTACAATGGTGACGGCCGCCAGTGGCTACTAGTCATACCCCGTAGTCTGCGCTCTGACATATGCGAATTCTTTCATACTGATCCGCAATGTGCGCACTCCGGGGTATCGAAGACTTACCAGCGCATTCGCCAACGGTACTTTTGGCGCGGCATGTACCGCTATGTGCAGAAATTCCTTCGCTCCTGCATAGAATGTCAGCGCCGCAAAACTTCAACGCACCTGTCGCCGGTAGGTCTGCAACCTCTACCTTGCCCTTCCAGGCCGTTTGGGCGCGTTGGCATCGATTTGTATGGGCCACTTCCACTAACGTCGGCTGGTAACCGCTGGGCCATTGTTGCTGTGGACCACCTCACGCGATACGCCGAAACTGCCGCTCTCCCCGCGGCTACAGCGAGTGATGTGGCCTCCTTCCTGCTCCAACGATTCATGCTGCGACACGGTCCACCTCAGGAACTGCTCAGTGATCGAGGCCGCGTCTTCCTGTCTGAAGTCGTCGAAGCCATTCTCAAAGAGTGCAACGTTGTTCACCGCAAAACTGCTGCTTACCACCCGCAGACGAATGGCCTCACTGAACGCTTCAACCGTACGCTCGGCGACATGCTCTCCAAGTACGTCGCCGCCGATCACACAAATTGGGATTCCATTCTACCCTTCGTCACCTACGCATATAACACCGCCCCTCAGAGCACTACTGGCCTTTCACCCTTCTTTTTATTATATGGAAGGCACCCGTCGCACACCATCGACACTATACTTCCGTACAAGCCAGATCCGTCCGAGTGGGCGCCTATTTCTGCTACAGCCAAGCTTACTGAAGAATGTCGAGAGCTTGCAAGGACCTTTACAGCGCATGATGAAGAGCGGCAAAAAGGCATTCGCACTGACACCAGCACTACTGCGCCCACGTTCCTCCCTGGAGCGCTCGTCTGGCTCTCGATCCCTACCACTTCAACTGGCCTATCTTCAAAACTATTGCCCAAATACGAAGGCCCCTATCGTGTCGTCGAACGCACTTCCCCTGTAAATTACTTGATCGAACCCATCGAACCATCTTCGGACATGCGCCGTCGAGGGCGCGACATTGTCAACGTGGAGCGCCTCAAAGCCTACCACGACCCGCTTATAGTAACCACTCACGCACAGCAAACGCTGTGCGACCCGCTCATAGCTGTTAGCGACCCGCTCATAGCTCACGACCCGCTCATAGCTGTTAGGTCGCCAGGCGGCTCCCTCTTCGTACCTGAGGTAGTTGTGGCGAAGCCTTCGAACAGTGGGTCGTCCTCTTCAGCGCCTTCTAGTGGGTTGCCCTTTTTAGCAAAAAGAAGAGCAGCTCATGCAGAGAGTCGGTACCCGCATTGACTGTCCCTGTCAAGCATCGTCGACAAGTGTCCGCCAATAAGCGTCTCAACAACAATAATAATAATAGTAATGGCTAGAGTTTTACCTCCCAAAACAACGAGATGGTCAAGATTATGAAAGACGCCGTAGTGGGGGGCTCCGGAAATTTCGACCATCTGGGGTTCTTTGGCGTGCACCCAAATCTGAGCACACAGGCCTAAAGCATTTTCGCCTCCACCAAAAATGCAGCCGTCGAAGCCGGGATTGGATCCCGCGACCGGGGGGTCAGCAGACGAGTACCTAAGCCACTAGACTTACGGAATTTTCACCATCTGGTGCTCTTTCAAGTGGACTTCTAAGTGGACATTTAAAAAGACCTTTAAGGGGACATGGCAAAATACGTGGCCCTCTTCCATTTCGCCTTCATTGAAGTGCGACCGCCATGGCCGCGGGATCAAACCCGCGACATTTGAGTGAGTAGGTAAGTTAATCAAATTATGATATTGAACGAGAAATTGAAACAAACAGCCTGGCCTGATGGCTGGTACTGCTACATTGACATTGAGATTTGCGGTGCGTGAATTTCAATGTCAATGGTCTTCTGGATGAATTGAACTTCTGTTGAACCTTGAGCTGATGATGGAAGTTATTTCCTTAATTTCTTCGTTACTGGTAGAATGTCCTTGCCGTTTTCGGTACTCGAATGAGATCTCCCCTCTCACAATCTGTACCTCGTACGCTCCATCCCTTTTTGTATATGTCTTCCTATAACGAGGAAGTGTAAATTAAAGGACTCATTTTCTTTGTTAGACAAAATACCAATGAGAACTCACAGACAATAATGCGCTGGAATTATTGTCTAGTCAGTTCTCATGACGAGAGCGCAATGACCAGGTTCGATTATAGCACTAACAGAAGCATTTCAATGCGATTTCAATGTGATTTCAATGCAATTTCAAAGCATTTCAGCGTTTGTTTCGCAGAAATTGTGGTGTATGATGAGTCAGTGCTGTTAGCGTTGTTGGTTGTGAGCTTCAATGCAGCGTCGGCCGCGAGCGAAAATGCGAGGTAGATGATAATCACAAAAATTTGCGATCCCACGTACATGTGAATTGAAGTTATGTGAAGCATGCGGACGGAAGGTGACCGTGTTGCAATTTTTTTATTTAGCCACGTGTCAACAAATGACGCTAAATATATGTACAAATATTGCACGATCATACATATGTTGAAGAGTTGCAGATGGTTATATAACCGGTCGTTTGCACTTGCGCAATGATGCCAACTGGAACATCCGTGTTAGCAACACCAGAAGCTGATATGAAGCGCAGATGCTCGCGAGGATGCTGGCCCTGGACACTGTTACATAAATATACTTCAGCGCATGACAACTATATAACCACAATTGACGTTAACCCGACGTGACGGCTGTATCAAAGGAGTACATATGTAATGTTTATAAAATTGGGTAGGCAGCACTGCAACCAGTATTGACCTTTCACCAAGATTAGCGTCGATTCGGAAAGTAGTTCTGAAACCTGGCATAGCGCTGTGGTAAAATGCTTCATTGCCATGCAGAATTCTTGGGTGTAGATTGCAGCTGGGACCCGAACATTTATTCTTTTCATTCGTAGGGTCAACGCTACCGATGTCGGATATTTCATAACGCTCGCGCGTTAAAATTGCCCATGTGTGTTCTCGTCGTTCCTGGGTAGATACGAAGTGTCGATCACCTGTGCCTCATACGAACACACTGGCGGCACATACCCCCCCACCCCCCATGGATATGTGCCTCTGCCTGACGGGAAGTGTTTGACGACGCACACGACGGGATGTTGACATAATTCATTTCTTGACCAGCGCGTCATATTCGTCAAACCATCTTACATTCCCATGCTAATTCTGGTTCACGCCAAGGCAAGGGGGTGACAACGAGATCACCCAAACGTAAACGGCTAGATAATTCGATTGATAGATGTATACGCTCAAACTCGCTGATGTTCACTGAGAAATTCTTCGCATTTAAAAATTGGCAGATCCCACGTGGAGTGGGCATCCATGATATGCGAAACACGAAGGAAGAAGGTTGATATGTCACTTTAAAATCAGTTCAATGGTATGACACGGACGGACGTAGTACATATTAAACACATGTAGTAATGTTATGTGCACTAAGGTATCTCGATAAGATGCAAGTATGCTGTTTGTAGTCGCGCAACGACGGAACCACTAATGTTTGCAATGCCAGCACCAGCAGTGGTACGCATGCAAAGTATGCCGTACATTACACGTATGATTGTCATGTTCGGACGTGCCGTTTACCTTCGTCGTTCATGCACGTTACGTAATACGAAATTTGGTATAGGTAAGCTAGCGAAACTGCCACGAGCGCACCATGAGCGTGGCATGTAGTCATGTGTTACATGGCACATATCTTATGATTATCATGTTTGCACCAGTCATTTACCTTCGTCTACATTCACGTCACTTGATTGATATGTAAAGTTTAACGTCCCAAAACCGCCACATGATTATGAGAGACGCTGTCTCCGAGAATTTCGACCACCTGGGGTTCTTTAACATGCACCCAAATCTGAGCACACGGACCTACAACATTTCCGCCTCCATCAAAAATGCAGCCCCCGCCGCTGGGATTCGATCCCGCGACCTGCGGGTCAGCAGCCGAGTACCTTAGCCACTAGACCACCGCGGCTGGGCTTCATGTTTCGTGATGATTTCGTATATGTGAAGCTAGCAAAACGACCTTGAGGGCACTATCAGCGTAGCGTGTAGTCATGTTGTTACATGACACGCATCTCGTCTTTATCATGTTTGAACCAGTATCATACCTTCATCATCCATTCACGTCCTGTAATACCAAATTTGGTATAAATGAAGCTAGCAAAACGGCCGCCAGCGCATCGTCAGCATGGCTTGTAGTCATGTATTTACATGACACGCATCTCATGATTATCATGTTTGCACCAATGATACACCTTCGTCATCCATTCAGGTCCCGTAATAGCAAATTTGGTATATGTGAAGTTAGCGAAACGACCGCGAGCGCACGATTAGCGTCACGTGTAGTCATGACTTACTTGATATGCTCGTCACCATTTACACGTTAGGGTCTGTCACTTATGTTCCCCATGCAGTCATGTCATACTATAGCGGTTTTTCAATATGTTATGTGAACTAAACCACCGCCAGAGCAGCAAGATCATGAAATGTACGTCATAACAATTGTGATATACATGTCATGAGTTCCATGTTGTGACTAGTCAGTTATGCTCGTAATACAATGATGTTATGTCATTAAAATTTTGGTATAGATCCCGTCATCGAAACAGGCAGGGGAACTAGAGGTAGTTAAGCGGCTATAGATAGATAGGTAGATACGCTCAAAGTCACCGAATTTTGCTAAGAAATGCTTCGCATTTAATAATTGTTGGGGTTTAATGTCCCGAAACGACAATATAATTTTGAGAGACGCGTGAAGGGCTAAGAAAAATTTCGAACACCGGCGGCTCTTTAACGTAGACGTAATGGTGCGCACGGGCCTCAAGCATATCCGCCTCCATCAACAGTGTGATCGCCGCGGCTGGGATTCGATCCCGCGATATGTTGATCAATAGTGAGCAGTTGAACACTATAGTTAGAGGGAAATTGAAATGAACACATATAGGAGCCGGAGGGCGTTTGCACTTTAGTTTTTCTTGCGGCCCTGTTTAGGTTTTCACCGAGAAGAAAAGGCAGGCTTGGCTTTAGTGATCAAGTAATAGGTAGTTTCTCCGTCTGCTCGTGCGTCCATGTGCGTGCGTGCATGTGCGTGCGTGTGTGCATGCGCGCATGAGGATACCGCTATCGTGTTGAAATCTTAAATGAGTATACCTTAGGGCTCCCCCTATTTTTTCTTTAGTAATTCACTGTCCTTGAGCATTTTCATGTACTTCGTAATGAACCCTGGCTCAATATTTTTTTTTCACGCTCTATTGAAGTACACCAACTGCGCACATATATTTCGTGCCTGCAGAATTATTATAATAAACTGCGTTTTGCGGAGAAGGCGTTGCACTCACTCGTGCCGGCGACCTTGCCACGCGTCTGTGTCGGCTGCGCACGTTGTTTTTAGCTCTGCCGCGCAAGCCAGCTGTTAATGGTTTCTGAGGCTTTTTTCGCGCCAAAACCACGATATGCTGGCGAACGATGCCGTGGTGAACTCCTCATTAGTTATGGATACTCGGATTTGCAAAAACTAATGAAATGTAAATGCTGAGGTGTCCTTGAATGTCACGCTCATCGAACTGCGGCCGCTGTCACCGGGAGTCGAACCGGTGCCCTCCAGCTTGGGAGCGCGACACTTTATATGTTACGCTATTCTATTATGTGGCTATGTGACAAAAAACAATATCATGTCCGTCAAAGAAAGCTTTACTTACAAATTGCTTGCGAAGTCAGGTGAGGTCGCCCGTGACTTATTAGTACATCTTTAAAGCGTGTAATTATTCGAGAGGTGCCTCGTGTACCTATACCGTACTTTAGGTGTATATGCTGTGCACAGTGCTTCTAACGAAGCCGTCGTGATGAGAATATAATAACAGTGAACTTGCGGTGAAAGTTCGAAGCTGAACAGTCTTCGCCATTTGAAAAAAAAAAAACCGTTCTATTTGGAAGGGATTGTAGGAGAAACAAGGGCACATTACTGCGCCGCATGAGCTGCACAGAAAGTAAAATCACAGCTTGCTGCTCACAACTTCGTTTTTTGTGTGTCTTTCTTTGAAAGCCCGCTTCTCTATATTTTTACGAAGGCTATAGTTTTCAGTTTTTTGCCATGTTATCACTTGCTCATGTATGCGAAAAAACGGTCAACATTTAAACCCTGCCCAGACGTAATGTGTATTCGGTATTAATCTGAGCAATCCCACGTATCTTTGTGTGAGAATTTGCACGTCTTGAGCGCTTTGTGTTGAGGCTGATAGGAGAAGGAAGAGAAGAGGCGAATGAGATGCATTATTTCTTATGCATGCGTATCTCCACATTACCGGCTTTAATGCAACGTATATCTTCACGCTCGCCTATGCTTAGCAAGAAAAAACATGCAAGTACAACGCATGTATCAGGCAAACATTCCGATACACGTGGGGAAAATCACGATCAGTTGTGAAGTTCAGTTTCTGCAAGGCGCGCTCATCAACAGCTTCACCTATCCTGCTGAAAAGAGTTTGTCATTGAGAAACGCCTTGGTCCTCTAAGTTTCTTCTTGCGTTTCCTCCTCCTGCTAGGCCCGTTTAAATCACATGAACAATTCTTGATACCCGATGTACCCTTGATTTGCTTCATGTATGTTTATTCACTCTTAATACACTTGATGTAATATTGATTCCATGCTATGTCCTTGTCTATCCCTTTAATGACGTCAAAGTCAGTGGATTCGTTTTGCGCCTAATTTGTTTGATTGTCTTTAATGCACGTTGATTCTCTTCGAATTCATTTCAATATCAACTTTTAATTACTTTGCATCATTGCATTTGTATTTCACGTCACGCGAATTTGGGTACCATTCTCGTTCATGACGCCACCAGGTATTTGATAGTTCATCTGATGAGCCATGTAAGGCTTTTTCTTCACACTTTCGCACGTACGCTCCAACGTACCCCGGGAGGTGAGAGCTTCGCAGCACCGATCACCATAATCAATATAAGTAGTTCACCGGGATGAATACGCGAACACAGAGTGGCTACAATGGTAAGTCAGCCAAGCCGGTGGTAGGGAGCGGACGAGTCCGTGTGACATATCAAGCACAAGTGGACACGACTCAGCATACGTTCGGCTTGTCAGCATGTCTCACAACAACCCTCTTCGCTGATTCGTGTGCTGTTGTTGGCGGCGACGCTAAAACATCTGGCCAGTCACGAGAGGAGAAGGTTCACGCTATCGGAGCAGTTCGTATACGTGATGCCGGTGGAGGAGGGCGTCAGTTCATCGGCCTGGCCACCGACGAGACAGCCGGACACGGACATCCTGTTGCGGAAGTGCGCGGCAGCTGAAATCGATGCCAGCAGCGATCCTGTCAGGCCGCAGCTGTTCGCGATATTCGCGGCTCGCAACGTGACGTGTGGTTGCTTTTACGGCGTGTAGGATTTCATTCATGAGTGACCACCCAAGCATTCGAATAGAACAGAATAAAAGGAACATAAAAGGAACGGAATGCTCAGGGGTAGATGTGAATTTCTCGCTGAATAGTGGAAAAAAGGTGTTCTGTCATTTTGTGCGTCGGATAGCTACGTTATGAAGGCAATTTTCCGCGTGGTCAGGAACCAGGTCTGACAAGTGGTGCACTGAACATAGTTAATTATCTTGTAAGAGCAAAGAGAAAACTACGCTTGTTAGAGTTGTCTAGTGTTTATAGTCAATGTCACTGCTTAGCTTTTAGAACGACAGCCATAATTTCAATACGACAGAACAGCTCGTGGCAAATTTATTAAACAATAAACACAACATACCTGTCATGCCAATCATAGGCTCCAGCCCGGGCAAGCTTCTTTCCTCACAGGCAAAATAATCTTTCTAACCATCTGCACTTCATCGCCGCTGAAGTCCAATCCAATGCCACGACTCCCCCCCACCCCCCCCCCCCACCCCAAAAAAAAAGAAGCGTCCTGGCATGTAAACATTAGCATAACTTTTTGTGTACCATCACTTCACTTTAAACAGCTCTAATGTTGTTGACAGCAGTGGGCAATAAACGAGTGACTAATAATCTGTCACCCAAATTGTCAAGCAACAAGATAGAGAACAGTTTAGGAGCGACAAACAGATGTCACACTCGCCACGAAATCGAGACGGGGTGCTCACGCATGACCACATATACGAGTGGTAGTTGCTGCGAGGGCGTAAACTCACTGTGAGGAAAAAAAACCTAAATATTATAGTTAAGAAAGAAATTCATTGTATCCCTGAAAGATGTGAGCACTTGCTTGATCTGCTAAAACAAGGCGACAATCTGCATGTTGTTGCAACATAAAGAGTGCCGAAAACATACGATGTCGACCACATGTCAAACGTTAGCGTCATCGCATATTGTCATATTTGTCCCCGAAAGAACCAAAACCTTTCAAGGTGTCTACAGACCCATTTCCTACCAAGAATTTGTCACCTGATTGAAATACAGTGCGCCAGAACGAAAAAAAAAACCGACGGCAAGTGCAACCGCCCGAATGCTTTTTCATACAAACGCGTGGCTTAGCACATGCCAGTGGGTGGTCAGACCGTGGAAGGCGCCCCCCGCTAGGCAATATGGCGGCCCTCATGTTAAAGCTCAGTGGCTCTGCGAGGCGTCACATTAGCTGCGCCCGACTGCCATGGCCACGCGCAGTGATGTCATCGCTAGGCGAGAGAATTTTATCATTCATGAGACTAATTAAGTCCCCTTCAAACAACTCTTCGGTTAAAATCATTGAACTGGGAATGATGCTGGGGCCTGCAGACTGGATGTGATGGAAATTGAGGTTAGAAGTGATGAGAAACCATAAGTTGGCGCCTTCATCTTTCTTGGGTCTTCTTCTTTGTTTGAAAAGACGGAGTAGACATTCGTACTATTAGTTTAAGGCATGGTACGGGAGTAAGTGAAATGAGATGTTTTCCGACAAAGTAGAGCTAGTGGATCTTTCGAAGTTAATCAATAGGGGTAAGGTAGACCAAATCAGAAGATATGACATGGAGAGAACCGAGCAGACTGCGAAAACTGGCAGAAGACTAAAAGTTGCGAAGGCAAATTTGTGCATATAGGCGAAAGTTCGATGCATGCGTTAAGGGACAATGATGTCAATGTCATAACAAATATGAATAAGATAGTTGAGGTGTCGGAGGAGTTTTGAAGAAGCCAAAGCAACCGGAATGATATCATAAGAAGCAATAAAATACCACAGGAACTCGACATCCTACCAGTGACGACAGGGCAAGTAAGGAAATCTCTAGAAGTAACGCAAAGAGGCAACGCCGCTGGGGAAGAGAAGGTGATAACGGGCCTGCTTGGAGATGGCTGAGAAATTGTGTTAGAGAAAGCGGCCAACTTATATACGAAGTATCGCTTGACGGAAAGAGTACTAGAATGTTGAAAGAACGCCAACATCATTTTACTTCGCAATAAAGGAAACGCGAACGTCAATGACTTCAAAAATTACAGGGCTATCAGCTTACTGTTCGTTCTCTACAAACTATTTATAAGATAACAGCTATTATCATTAGGGTGACAGAGTTCAGTCAACCGAACGACAACGCCTGATTTTGTACAGGATACTCCACAATATATCATACTCATACTATCAATCAAGTAATTCAAAGATGCACAGAACACAACCAACCCCTATACATAGTTGTCGTAGATTGCGAGAAGACGTTTGACTCAGTCAAGACATCAGCAGTGATGCAGACACTACAGAATAAGGGCATAGATGAACCCTACATGAACATACTGGAAGAAATTTATACGGATTCACAGCCGCCATAGCTCTCCCTAAAGAAAGCGAAAGAATTCCAATAAAGAGGGGTGTAAGGCAGGGAGACATAATCTCTCTAATGCTATTCACCGCATGTTTACATGAGGTTTCCAGGGCCCTAAATTGGGAAAAGTTAGGAATGAAGAGTTTATTATTAGCCTGCGGTTTGCTGATGACATTGCCTTGATGAGTAACTCAGGGGATCAATTACAGCTCATGATTACTGAACTGGACACGGGAAGCAGAAGAGTATCTGTGAAAATAATATGCACAAAACAAAAGTAATGTGCAACAATCTCGGCCGAAAACAGCGCTTTGCGATAGGTGGAGGGACGCTGGAAGCTGTAAAGGAATATATTTGCTTAGGACAGGTAGTAACCACGGAGCCGAACCATGAGAGGGAAATAAATATAAGAATGAGGATAGGGTAGATAACAAAAAAGAACATTTTCAAATCATAAATGGTAATTGGCCACTAATCGTCAAGAGGAAGTTATATAACAGGTGGATCTTGCCAGTACTTACCTACGGAGCAGATACTTGAAAGCTTACAAAGAGGGTTCAGCTTAAATTGATGACCACGCAGCGAGCGATGGAAAGGAAAATCATAAGTGTAACGTTAAGAGACAAGAAGAGGGCAGATTGGGTCAGGGAATTAACCGGGCTTAAGGATATCATATATTGTGGAAATCAAGAAGAAATGGACATGGGCTGGGCACGTACCACGTAGGCAGGATAACCGCTGGTCATTAAGGGTAACTGACTGGATTCCTAGAGAAGGCAAACGCACGAAGGAGTGACAGAAAGTGAGCCGATGAGAATAAAAAGTTCGCAGTTTTAACGGGGCAGCAGAAAGCACAAGACCGCATTGATTAGTGTATCATGGCAGAGGCCTTTGCCCTGCAGTGGGCGTTGTCAGGCTGATGGTGATGATGATAATGATGATGATGATGATGATCGCTAGACGCGTTTATTGTTCTGCAGAGTTAACTAAGAAATAGCCTAAGTGGTGTAATAAGGAGAGATCATGTACAAGTATAATGACCACAGTTATATGATTTCGCCAGTAACAATGCTGTTTCCACCTCTAGCGGCAAAAGTAAGGCAGTTAAGCTTGGACACGTTCATGCCAGGCTAGCATTACGCAGCGTGCAGTATTGCTAAACGCAGAGGCGTATATGTATAGTCCCAGTGCTTATATACCGTTGCCTACACATTTCCCAAACACCGTTTCACACGCACGAGTAATTTGCTTGCATAGGCTGAATAGGGAAGAGACACGCAATAACGATTTTAAGAAGCTTTGTGGCGCAGTTTTATGTACGCGGATTTCCTCCGTACTTAATTAAGCTAATGCTGCTGCGTATACCACCTTTTTTCCTGCGAGCACGTCGTCTAAGACACCGAACGACGGTGTTTATTTGCTCGTAAAAACTACACTTCCTCCCTGTGTTTACTGATTTCTGGCTGGCTGACGTTGAGCATTAGACGCGCTCGTCGTTGTGCTCCGCTGGCTTCACTCGAAGTAATCAGCTTAATGTAATGTCCGCCATGAAAATTTTTTATCCGGGCTCAAGGTACACCACGTTTTATGCAGTCGTACGTAAAGAACGACGATGTTTCGTTTTTTTTCCCTTATCTACATGCTGTAGGAGCAGGCAGGCGAAAAGGCGAAATTTATGGGGAATCTTCGAGTTTTTGTATGTTACCATTCATATATATTGATACTTTATTGATTGTGCGTTATTTATTTATTTATTCATTTATTTATAGACACCGTATATTCCAGAGGGATTATAACAAGTGGAAAATCTAAACAAGCGATTTAGTACAGGGAAAATAAAAAAAATAATTAAGTATACAAAGGAAAAAAACATCAAAGACAATAAATCGAAAAATAGTGAGAACATACAAGAGAATTTTTCAAACTACAAACAAACTAGAACATTACATAGGTAAGCAGAGCAAAAAAAAAACAACTAACGTAACAACGTATTAAATTTGCGAGGCTATCAAGTTACCTTCTAGTTTTTATAAAGTGGCTAAGGTTGTGGTATACTGGTAATAGAGGGTTTATTCCATTCTCTGATACCAAGCGGGAAGAGCGAGAATTTGGATGTATCTGTAGAAAATACGTAAGGGCCTGTGTATGAGGAAGTTTTTGACGGGTTGTTCTCCGCATACGAGTGTAAGTGCAGAGAGAGAGAGAGAAAGAGAGAGAGAGAGAGAAAGTAAACATTGATGTCAGCGATTCGCTTGCTCTGGCTTGAAAACTCAGTCACATTTCAAAGATCTTGAAGAAGTGTGCACTGCACGGTCACTACCCCATGCTTGCACCTTGAACCCGGAGATTTCAATTTCTTGATTCAATCTCAAGATTGACGTGCGGGAACTGAATGTGCAAATTCTTTGTTTTTTTCCTCTTATTTTTATGTTGATTCAGTGAGGTTTATAGAAATCTCACACAGGTTGATCCAAATCTAACGGTCGATCTGACGCATGTGTGTCACTGGAACAAAGTGAACAAACCGCATAACTTCGTAATATCTGGGTTTTTACGTCTCAAGACGGCGATATGCTTATGAGACACCGTAGTGGAAGCCTCCGGGAGTTTTGACCATTTGGTGTTCTTTAACGTGCAATAACATTGCACAGCACAAGGGCCTCAACCATTTTGCTTCCACCGAAATGTGACCATCACGGCCGGAATCGAACCCACGACCTTCGGGTTACCAACAAACCACTGTAGCCACTGATCCACCGAGGCGAATCAAAATGCATAGCGTGAAGCTATCTTGTTTTTAAGGATGCTAGCAGGTAGTACATAGTACAGCTCACATATAATGACATCCAAGTGCCCAGTATATGTTATCGGTATAACCGATAATTGTTATAAGCAAGTTGAGCACGAAGGTGAGGGACGACTAGCGACGCATGCCGTCGGTGCAGAGAGCCATTTTCGGTGCACGTTGTAGCCGCATTCGTTCGCTATATTCGATACCGCGGCGCAGGAGTATTGTAATATGTGGTTTATTTTACCATTGAAAGCATACAAGAGTGGACAGTGCCATCGTTGTTCATCGTTATATACGATATATTGTTTTAAACGGTGTCGTTATTGGTGGACTCGACCTATACGTTGCAGCAGCATTGCATAAGGTAGCCTGCAAGCTCCAGAAAAGAAGCGCCTTGCAGTTAAAACGACTTGAGAGCATAAGGTTTGCTTTGTATAGTGTAGTGAAAGCGAGATAAGATGTGATTACTGCGGGGACCAAACGCTCGTAGAGAAAAAGTTAGGGAACAGGTGGTATAAGCATGCACTCCCAAGTGTACAGCGTATAATACTACCTTCGTGAAAGCCCTTTACTCTAGCCAGCAGCTAGTAAAGCTAGTAAACTTACAATTAAACGTTTAGACAACTACTATGACATTTATGTTGCCAGATACTTCATTTATTTCGTAGTATAATATTCCATAATGGAAACAGTGTTATGCAAAGTTTAGACGAAAGTTTGCTTTAATGAAATAATGTTGAAATAACAGTTTCGTGCTTTGTAATGGCATACATATATGCAAACAATGGAAAAGAACATATTGGGTCAGAAATTATCAATTATTTCTATTAACTATATGGTGGCTAATCGGGACAGTGTGTGCGATTCCAATGTAGGCACATAAATAGTCGTCACGCTGCTGTTAGAGCGGGTTACGCGTGCGTCGAAGCGTTACTATTCTGCGTGTGTGATCGTGTGGTTCTCGCTTATGATCCCCTGATGCCTCAACGAACGTTGCCGCGAACCCTATTTACCACAGTCATCAGTTAAACGAAAAAAGTCGCAGTTGTAATTGGTGTCACATGCCGTGCAGTTTGGCTTTTCTCCGATTCACGTTATGTATGCTTTCGCAGTAGAATCAACTTGCTTTGGTACTACTCACACACAGATAAACAAAATAGGCGCAAACCTCTAGTCGGCTCATTGTAGTCTTCTAAACTTTGTACGCTTACTACGTTGGCAGTGCAGTTAACGCTTCCTAACCGGGTAGTCAATTTCACTAACCTCCATTTTACTACGTTCCTTTACAAAAAAGTTAGTGGTTTTCGTAACAAGTAAGCGCTTGTTATCTAATTAGTAAATACGCCGTCTATTTTTTTCAGATAAGTGCAGGAAAATAGCATGAACAATCTGTCTTTTTGCGGTCAAGTTCACCCGGCTGCATATATAGAACGAGAAAGTTCTTCCTTCCACCTAAAGTTTCGCACACGCCGTTTACGGCTCTTGTACACATCTTTAATGTTCAGCCAGAACAGGAGAAAACAGGAGAACACAGCCGTCCTTTCAGGAGCATTGTAGATTTTAGCTTCCTTTGTCGCGGCGTTAGATAAGCGTTTGGTCTCGCGGTAATTAAATGGCAGCAGCCTTTCACCTTGCGGAAAGGCTGAATATGGTGACTACCAAACGGCTAGTGCATGCGACCTGTTCGCAGCGGACGCTTATTGATTCAGTGAAGACTAATGAGCGACACCACGTTAATTAAAGTGAGCACGCTGTGCCGTGATGCACTTGACAGAGCGTAAACAAGCGAGGGAGACGTAAGCGGCTTCGCTGTGCGCTCGTAACGACCAGGGTTGGTGACGTACTTTTGTGTGTGAAAGCTTTAGAAGGCTCGGCCTTTCGTCATGCTTTCTGTATGGCATTGTGTGACTGTGCCTTCGTCGAAAGTTTGCAGTTGTTGGACTAACTGATTAACGCCGTGCATTGATCTATGAGTGAAATTTCCGGCGAAGGCGAGGAAGCGTATAGAAACTTCCACGCATGTGTGGGCCAACGAGGATTTTCCGCTCGGCCTCAGCCCCGATATGTATTGTCGAATCGGCCTTCATTATCCATAGTTATCGAAATATTCAAATAAGTTCGCATAATTCGCGCTTTCCGTTGAACACGGGATGTTCTGAAAGTCAATACACCTATGGTGTTTCGAGAAATGTGTCGTAAAATAATCAGATGTAAATGAAACGAAACATTTGTTCGCTGCTTTCGCAATGACGTTTCCTGCGGGATGGAACATCTACAAACGGGTAAACGCAACGATTACGAGTGATAAAATAAAATTAATTAACTTCCTTAGTAGCGGGAACGGGCAGTCGAGTCAAACGAGAAAATTGCTGTACTTCCAGCGAATAGGCAATCGCTTCAATGTTTCGAAAAATAATCTTCTGGTAATTTTTGTAGCACAATTAAATTCAAACGAATTCATCGACGAAATAGAGACCGAATCTCTGGTGAGCAGAAATGGCAGACCACCCGAATGATGTCGCTTTTCTCGACGCAGTTTGTAGAGGTGTTAGTGCTTTCATATTTGTTAAAATACAGGGCTGGTCAAAAGTTTGCATGCCACTATCCTGTGTATACTTATGGCAGAGCGACCTATATCTGTTGAAACACCTGGTTCGTGTTTCAGTTTCTTCTAAGATCTGGGCCGGCATCTTGTACTCGTTGTAAGAACGAATGAACGAACGAACATTCGTCTTGCCGCACGCGATGGGTCGAGGCTCGTGCTGAAGTCAAGAATGGACGACGTAACCACGAGCTTTGACAAATTGCATGTTACAAAAATGTTCTTTCGATTTCACAGCTGCAATACCTTGGTTCTGGAAACCATAGAGTTTCCCATAATTAACTGGAAGAGACTGTGGCGCTACGATTGTTTGGCGACCATGGCAATTAGAGGTAGTAAACAAATTCGTCCAGCCTTCGTGCTTGCTGGCTTTGAGCGCACTTGTGGTTTCGTTTATTGTCGTGTTTTGGGTTTGTTCCGAATAAAATAATGGGCTATTGTGAACTTCTTGACTCGATTTGAATAAGTGAGCCTCAAAGGATAAGGTGGTGAAGTGCAACTGCTGAACATTTGCTGATTGTCCATTCGTCACAAAGCACCTCCAAGTCACGCGAAACCAAGCCGAGCCAAAAGTGCAAATATTAGGCAAACATCTGTACTATCCATCACTCCCATACTCGCTGAAGCGCCGCGCGTTGCACGGTTGCATATCCCATAGACGCTAGTGCCAGATTTCACTCTAGTGCAGTAATAGAAAACTCTATGCTGGAAACAATACAACTGTGCCATGAGAGCTGTTGGTCAGTAGCTCTGCGTTGAATCACCGGTATTTTATCCTACCTCGTGCAGACTGCAACGTAGAAACACACATGTTTATTCATTCGCGGACAATATTCGTCGCCGTATGCGGCGCGCGCGCGCCCAATAAGTGATTATGTGGACGTTGGCGTAGTTCCAGTTTAGCGGCGCACTCCTGCGTGAGATGAAGTCAAAGTGTGTTGCGGAGCAATCATTAGAAAGCGAAAGAGATGGCTTGAATGTAAACGACTGAAATGCGTCTTTGCTTAGGCGGGCGATGAAGTATCGTCGTCGTTTAATCCTGTTATCTGAGTATCACGTCGTCCTGAATTTAATTGCGCAAGACTAGTTCTGGCAACCCCTAGAACATGGCGCGTGGATACGCGTTTCGATGTTCCTTTGTTTCTTGTCTCGAGCTTCAACTGATTTTAATCTTCCATTTTGACGCGACAGTGTTAAAGAGCTCGTTTCGCAGAAACTCCTGTGTTGGCGTTTGCGTCAGCGTCGTTAGTCGTGAGCAAAAAAAAGAAGCGTTGCCAATGAGCGAAAAATTGGGGTGAATGCAGAAGAATAAATAATAAAAATGGTATTCGGTCCCACTGTGGTCCGAACCCAGTCCCTCTGCATGCACAACACAATCACGCGATTATGTGGTGCAACGTTAGGTGTTGAATCACGGGATCGCGCCAATTTTTGAAACTGCTTTAAAATATGGAACGATGCAGGCGTCAGTAAAATTCTGCTAACGCATGGAACATTGCGAACAATAACAATTGTCATAATTTCACGTGCCAGTGTCCACACATTTCTGCGTAAATAGGAGCTGAAGGACGAAGCCGTTGAGCTTTGAGGCTGCGAACGAAATGAGCTAAAAAGAACTGAAGCACATTTTAAGTTACTGGTTGAAGCATTCATTTTCGTTGACGTTGAGATCGCACTTCCCAATTCTGTATATCGCGCAGCGTGAAACAAGCGCACGTGTCACTGTGAAGCCAAAGATAGGAAGAGACAGAGAGAATTAAACTTTATTCGCGACCAGGCGCACGTTCTCTTCGCCCAGAGGTGGGTGACTTCCTCATTTCAGGTAGCCATGGCTAGCCGCCGACGCCCGATCCCTTTCCACCAGCCGGAGCTGTTCGTCAGCGTTTATCAACGTCAGCAACGACTCCCACTGGTCTTCTGCATTTTCTTGTACGCTGTGTTTGTCCCACGGGCGGAACATTCGGCTTGTTTCGGCAGCCCCATACTATGTAGTACCTGGTGAATATATACGAACAGTGCAACATAAAAGTAGTTACAGCATAATTACGGAAGCAATGAGGACAGAAAAGAGCGCTGACTTTCAAGAATGATTTAATAGCGGAGTGGTGTACAGATATAGGTGAAAAAAGAGAATGGGCATGCGTAGTATAGGGTGCGGTTAACAACCGCTGTGATACGATGTCAACCAAACCCTTGTCACTTGTTTATTGACCTGGAAACCAGTACACCACTTAAAATGAATCGAGATACGCAATCTCTTTTCGCAATAGCGCAACTGATAGGGAACTTAAAACGTCAAACGTACTTATGTCACAGGCCACAATTATCTCACCCGTGGCCTGCGAGGGGAGCTTGCCTATTACCTCGCAACGCTGAAAGAGTGGCACGCAGCCGCAGTCACCACGGAAGTGGATTTCGAGCAGTCCTTGAACCATATTGTGCGCATTATTATTATTATTATTATTATTATTATTATTATTATTATTAATATTATTATTGTTATTATTATTGCGTCACAGTGGTTATTAACTGCACCCTTCTACGCATGCCCATTATCTTCTTTCATCTGTTTATGTACACAGTTAACTACTCTGCTATTAATTCATTGCTGAAAGTCAGCGCTCTTTCCTGTCCTTGTTTATTGCTTCCGTAGTTACGCTGTAACTACTTTTAATTTACGTTGTTCGTGCCTTCAGTTATGTCGCACTAACTTGCCCTAGTTTTCACGCTTCATTGGTACAGGGTGTTTGCAGAGTCCTGGCTGTATTGACAGTTGTTGCTGTAGTTGCCGGGGTACACTGTGTGTTGTAGTGTGCCGTGTGGTACCTGCCTGTAGCTTTCTCCTGGAAACCGCCTGCTCTCTAGTCAACCTTTTGTTAGCAGGTAGGTAGCGGCGTCGTTGCTTCCGGTAGTGCGCAACTATGTCGAAGTACTTGCTCGGTATTGGCTCCTCTGCGTTTTCGGAGTCCGAGAATCGCTGCGTAGAAGCCCGGTGTGTATGCTGTCGGGCTGCGGCATGCGCCGCTCGGTTCCCCGCTATAGTTCATGCACCGGTGTTTAGAGGATAATTGCGTCTTCGAAGTCGCACTTTGAAGAGTTGATTCGCCAATAGATCTGTATCGAAAACTGTGACACGCTTTTTGTGAATCCATCGCGACTGTTACCGACGAAGAAGTTGAACTTATTGCTAACGCGAAGTGCCCAGTTCCTCCGCGGTGCTAGCATCATTGGCATACGTCGAAGTGGCAGTGAGCTCTGTCCCTTTTTAATCCACTACACAGGATACACATCTGTTTGTTCCTCGGTATTTAGCGGAATCTGCGTATCATTGTTGCTATAGCTCGTCTAGCCATGGCGGCATCATTTCACCGTTCATTTCATCGCCATCATTTCATCATCATTTAGCGGCATTATTGTTGCTATAGCTCGATAGCCTCTGCTGTAACAACTGTGCTCGTACATGTCCTTTTTGTTTGTCATGTTCCGAGTGCACGTTAATTGGTATTTGACACACGAGTATTTTGTCCTTGAATTCATGGTGAATAGACTGGGCCAGGTGGGCTTCTTTTTCGACTGCATAGCTACAGTTGTATAGGAGTGCTTGTCCCGTAATTGTAAATTTCAATCTTTCTAGTTGGTTCACCTTTTGAACTTCAGTTAACTCTTCTCTGGTAATATGGACCCCCCTGTTGAGGTACTTTGTCGTGGACGTGGTGGGTGAAAGCCCTACAGCAGTTTTCTAGGCTTTGCGGATAAGAATGTTCAACTTATTACGCTGACCGCTCTTCGTGTCCACGTACGGAGTCCCGTATGATACGGTGTTTGTAAGTAATGCTGAAATCATAGTTGTGCAGTCCTTCTGTTTGGGTCCATGGCGTTTGCTGGCAACTCGCTTTATAAGATGCGTTACTTGATGAACTGTTAGCGGTATCTTTTCTAGCTCAATGCCACCGGTTTCATCTTTTTGAATAAAATGGCCAAGAATGTGTTGTGTAGAGACTTTGGGAATACTGATTCTCTCCAAGAGTCACTTCAGGATCCGTTATTTTCTGCAGCTGGCGGCCTCGCGTGTGTTTCCGTAAAATCGGGTGCTTCGATTTCTCTGCTGTGCACGAGATACCATATGCTGCAAGGTATTGTTGAGCGATTTGTACCGCTTCTTGCAGCTGATCTTGTCGGGTTCTAAGGTTCACATGTGGTTCATATTGTGAAGTCATCGAAATAAAGTGCGTGTTTGATGCCTTTTACTTGCTTCAGTAGGCAGCAAGCTCATGGCTAAGTTGAAGAGCATATGATATAACAGAGCATTGTGGTGTCCCTTTTGACAGCTGCATGAATTTTTCTGAGAGAAGATTTACCAGTCCCACTACTGCAGTTCCGTCGATGAGGAAATTTAGAACATAACGGTGTAGTTTTTCTCTACAGTTGTTAATGTGTAGATGATGAAGGATGCTCATGGGAGACATTGTCAAAAACTCCTTTTCATCAAGGGTGAGGATAGCTCGCTTGCTGCATGTGTTTAATTTGTCAGTTACTTTTTTAAGTTGTAGACGGAAGTCTCTTGCAGAAAAATTCGACCTCAAACCCAACATGTTGTTTGGAAAGTATCCGTTTTCTTTGAGTTACGGGGTGAGGTTATCAAGAAACATATGCTTAAAACGTTTTCCCGCGCACAATTAGAGAGATGGGGCAAAGATTACTAATAGTCAAGGGCTTGTTGTGATTAGTTGTCATAGTTACTTTGGCATGTTTCCACTCCGGTAGAACTCTTCCTTCTTTCCACCATGCATTGATATAGTCAAAAAGTGAATCAAGTGCTTGGCCGTCAAGCTTACGAAGAATCTTGTTGTTGACTTGACCCTTGCCCGGAGCAGTTTTGCGAGTAACGTTGCTCAAGGCCACGCACATATCTAATGCCGCGGTGGTCCAGTTCGTGACAAGGGCGACCTATGTATGAGTTAAATTTTTGGAGCACCAGTCTGTTGCGATCTGTTCCGAGAAGCCAAAGAATGAAAATTTTTCTGCATCTGAAGAAATTTCTAGCATTTGGATGATAACTTGTTCCTACAGGTTACCCTGCCATTGAATTAGATGCGATAGCTGCCTGGAAACGTTTGACCACCTTTATACGAGCATGAATAGTATTTGCCTGTCGATTTTGTTTTATTCCGGAAATACCTTGCCGTGGGCCAGTGCTGATAGTAGTGAGTGCATCACATTCATTGAGCACTTGTTGCGGACACACTATCGAGCACATGGCAGTGTTCTCCGAAAAAAGAAAATCGGTGACATATCTGCGTGCTTTTTCTTATTTCTGCATTTACGTGTGCAAGCGCTTTTTTATTTCTGCATTTACGTGTGGAAGCGCCTTTCAAGTCTACGCTGAAAGCATCTGCATGCGGCGTCCACTGTCGGATAACGTCGTTGTTCAGAACACCGCACGGCCAAGAAGTTATGCCAGCGATATTGGCACGAGTCCAATCGAGATCGGCACATCACTGCGTACGCGTTGCACTGTGTTCTCTATGCCGCCTCTGCGGCCCATCTTTTGATCGAAAGCGCCACAGAGCTCGCTCGCACAGTAGCGATCGCTTGCCACCTACGCAATCTTTGCAGTAGGAAGGGTAAACTATTTTTCTTTAATGCGTGTTCGTAGGTGTTGGAAAGGATGACGCCGTGCTAGATGTCAAGTAATCCTCGCCTCTAAAGTGAAGCGGAGAACAAATAGACCCGCTTGAAAAAAGAAACAAATGAACAAACAAGGCAGACTTATTCCACATCAAATGTCAACAGGCTGTAGCAAACAGAGCAACAAAGAAAACAAAGAATACGAAATGCTGGAACATGCAAACACTTGTTTCGCATGAAAGTTTATGTTATTGTCTGACAGATAGTCTAAATTTTAGCTCACCAAAAATATCAAGAAATAAAACTTCGAGGTCTTTTATATTTACCTTTTTAAATTTCTGTGCGCATGTGATTGCAATAGCCGGTTGCTAGATTGAGACAACGGTTTCCTCATATTGTGGACTCTTGCCTGCTATACCGTAAAATAAAGAATGCAATAATTTAAACAGATACCTCAAGTGAACATAAATAACAGTGAGCAAATAGACCGAAAAAGTAAATAACATTTATAACAAGCACAACGATGCCATCACCTAGAGTTACGGCATCTCCTGTCCCCTGAAATACTTCCAAAACATTGTATACCGCATGAAGCGAATCCCGTAAGCTCTGCACTCTTGACTCCACTTGAACTCAGCGGTGCGCTTGCATTTGCAGGACTCTTGCACTTCCTGATATGATGTCGGCCCATGTTTAGTTATTGAGAGCATATAGCTCGTCCCACCAGACAGTGAGATCCATCCATCCATCCATCCATCCATCCATCCATCCATCCATCCATCCATCCATCCATCCATCCATCCATCCATCCATCCATCCATCATCCATCCATCCATCCATCCATCCATCCATCCATCCATCCATCCATCCATCCATCCATCCATCCATCCATCCATCCATCCATCCATCCATTCGTCCATCCGTCCATCCATCCATTCGTCCATCTGTCCGTCTGTCTGCCTGTCTGTCCGGCCGGCCGTCCGTCCGTCCGTCCGTCCGTCTGTCTATCTATCTATCTATCTATCTATCTATCTATCTATCTATCTATCTATCTATCTATCTATCTATCTATCTATCTATCTATCTATCTATCTATCTATCTATCTATCTATCTATCTATCTATCTATCTATCTATCTATCTATCTATCTATCTATCTATCTATCTATCTATCTATCTATCTCTATCTATCTATCTATCTATCTATCTATCTATCTATCTATCTATCTATCTATCTATCTATCTATCTATCTATCTATCTATCTATCTATCTATCTGTCTGTCTGTCTGTCTGTCTGGCTATCTATCTATCTATCTATCTATCTATCTATCTATCTATCTATCTATCTATCTATCTATCTATCTATCTATCTATCTATCTATCTATCTATCTATCTATCTATCTATCTATCTATCTATCTATCTATCTATCTATCTATCTATCTATCTATCTATCTATCTATCTATCTATCTATCTATCTATCTATCTATAGATAAGTGAAGAAAAAGAGTCAGCATGCCTTCCTAGTATATTTTTTAACGTTCGTATTTTACCCCCTATCTTTTATTTCAACTGGTGAAAAGAACGATTCACTGTGCAAGTGAACAAGTGCCCGTTTTTAGCACCTGATTCAGGTATTCGCGATCACAACCGTTTCTTTCAAGCACCGAAGATCGCAGGCGCAGGGTCGTATAGAAGGAAACTGTCGTCGGAGCCGACGGAATTTCCCCGACCTGACGCGGAACGGTCTGCCGTTCCTGCAGGACACACGCTCATCTGATTTAGAGCAATGGCCAGTTATGGGGGCCGGGGAATCGTCTTGGAAGGCATTATTGAAGACTGTGAGAGTTTCCTTTTATTATATTTTTATGATTTTTCTCTCAGCGTAGGGACTAGTAGAGCGTTTCCAGCCATAAGCTTGGCGACTGTACAAACTCGCATAACGCGTAGTCGCTTTGAAAATCTCTGCCTTCTATTAACAATAAATGCCTGAAACAGTTGTCGCCCAGAGTTCCTGAGCAATTCATTGTGGTTTGATCTTTTCGAACTGCATTTACTGATCTCTTCTTTCCAGAAGTTAAGTTGTTAACTCGATGCGAGACTCGCGAAATTAGCTGTTCTGACATTCTCATTAACATTGCACAAAATTATAGCTCTCGTGGGTCCACTGCTCGTATACTTTGTGGGCACTGGGACATCCTATTGTGTGTTTTACTCAGCTTTTCTTCAATATGTGTGAAATGCCCATACTTTCTCTCGAGAATAACGCAGCTCTAAAGTCTTGTCTGTCTTTTTTTTTCTTTTTAATTTCTCTCAGTAATAAAAAAGTCTTTACTTGATTTCAGGGCTTATGTACAGTTAAGTTGCACTGGAAGTGCTGGGTTGGATAGGAAGAATGCATGCCCTGACATAGAGTTTTATGACTCTTCGTCAAGTGTGATTTGCCAGGCGACTATGAGAGGTACGAGAAAGGGACAGGCTAGAGTGCCTCGATACCCGCTTGCCTAGGGCAGGTAGGCTGAACAGGCTGAGCCGTGTTTGCTACCTTGCACCATTCGAGGTAAGGGAAGGAAGACCTAAAGACGAGGCTGAAATATGGAGCCAACTTTAAATTACCACTACCAGATGAGGCGACAAAGTAGATCTTTGAATGAAATAGCCAGCAACAGCAAGCATGGCGTGTAGTCAAAAGTGTTGAGCTTGAGCCTTGTGTGGCCCAACGCCGAGAGAAAGCCAGAATCATTATAGGTCGACACATGCGTATATGTTTCTAGCTAAGACGAGTAAACTAGACACAATAATCGTCTGCATGTTTCGTCTGAGCGTTTAATTGGTTTACCTAATAGAAAAAGCACTCATATGTTGCACATAAAGCGCTAAGCTTCAGTAATAATAATAATAATAATAATAATAATAATAATAATAATAATAATAATAATAATAATAATAATAATAATAATAATAATAATAATAACAATAACGAAATTCGGATAGACAAGCCTTCGTGGCTCACCTCCTAATCTGAGCTGCATACTTACCCCCCCCCCCCACCTAACTTCCTTTGAATAAATAAATAAATAAATAAATAAATAAATAAATAAATAAATAAAATAGCAACAGCGCTGACGTCTTCGCAGTATTTTATTTATTCTCTGAAATAAAGCGGTCGCACCACCGTCTAGATTCACGTTAGATTCAGTTCAAGCGATAAATGCTCCCTCTTTCAAGATCCTGTGCTCTCCGGTTCGCATGGCATCGCGTACATTAGACGTATACTTCATGTGAAGCAAATGTACACATTCCTTGAATTTGAGTGCTAAACGTTTACACTAACGCTTCCAGAGCCGACGCAAGCACCATCGTCCCAAGTCGTCTTTTTCTTTGCTTGCGGGGGTGCTTTTTCACTAGTGGTATTTATGATCCGCGTATAATATATTAAGCCATACAAACGGGTCTGTAAGAAAAAAAATAAATACGTAAGAAAAGCGTTCTCAAGTCGAGAACTCAGAAACAAGCGCAAGTACTCGCCAGCTTCATGCTGAGAAATGCTCAGCTCTACAAAATCATAAAATTTTATGAAAGCGTTGCTTGTACTTTTAATGGTTCTTCTGTTGACGCGCTCTGATCCGGTTGTGGCAACGGGAGCAGAAACCCTCTTTGAGAGAAGTCATAAAAGCGTGTGGCGTACACTTGTGGTCTTTTGGCAATGCGGATGGCACGCTCGCTTTTTGCCTTTTGTTAATATGCTGCTGTAGCGAGAACGACTGCCCCAGTGCCACACAAAATGCGATGCCTGTAAAGTGTGCGGCTTGAGAAGTGGATTTCGCACCGAAGCCTGAGAAAAGGCTGATGGCCTAGGAGGGGGCGCTCTCGTTTCGAACGCAACAATCGCTGTGCGCTTCGTCCTTATGTAAAAGAGAATGCACTTTGAACTTTCGACGCTCTCCTTTCAGTCTGTTGCCTATTTCGTCCCAGGACTGAAAATTTTGACTCGGCCGGGCTGTAATCGGGGAATGAAAGAAAGCGTCGTCGGGGCGCCGTAGGAAATGCCTATTCATTTCGATGTCATTCTAGGAAAGCCGTGCAAATGCAATGCAACTTGTTGAATATTCACGTGCTTTTTATTTATTATTTTCTCTCTGTAACTTTCTATTTGTTAGTATATAATACTCAGGAAATGTTGGTGCCATTTAATGGCTCTGGCGACTGTTTTTCACGCAATATTTCAAAATAATGTCTTTTTTTTTGTAAATGAGAATTCGAAACTACTGGATGGCGGTAAGAAAATCTTCGCGTGCTCGGGCAATTCCTTGTGTATCCTTCCTTTACACCGCAGTGTGGCCTTTCACCTGATGGTAGGCACTCGTGATGTATGTCTGTACTTGACTGAATACGTGTTTGCATGCCTTACATTCTTCTGCAGCAAATGCCTATCTACGACAGACTTACTTTCTGTCCTATCATAAAAAGTCTTTTGCGGGATTGTAGCGTCAATTCATGCATTTTTAGAAGATTCTTGAAGGAAATGTGAATGATAAATGTCTTTTTGTGTACTTTCCCCCTCTTACACCTCCAAATTATCTATAATCCCATAACATAATTCTGACGCGGTGGCCTGTGCGAGTACCTCAACACCTCATCCACGTCGCCGTGGAAAATTATGGAGCGTATATGCTCTAATGTGGTCGAAGATAGCGTGCCGTATCCGCAAACTGTGTCTTTTGAAAGTAAAGGCACCTGAAAGTGGACCAGAGGGCGCGACGAAGCTCTTTGGGCTGCCTCAGCATTGTTGGTACCGACCGCCAGGGATACTAAAAAAATGAAACGCTCGCTGAACACAGTGACACACTGAAGTGTCAGTGCATCAGTGCCCTTTTTGGCATGCTTTCAAGGAACGCTTCCTGGGCGCTTACATAATCAACCATTCTGGCTCAGAAGTTCAGTTTTGATAGATAGATGTTCAACGTTATATAAGCAGCTGGAGGTGTGAGAGCGTCACAGCCGTGAAGTAAGCGGTAGCTGGCGTCATCTTGAGGGACTGAAGATACTTAAAAGTTGCCTGCGGGGACGTGCGTTGACACACCCGCACGGCTCCCTAGCGGATAGTAGGCGAGTCAGCCCATTCATTGATAAGTTACTGACACCGGACGCCTAATATATGCTGATGCAATGCATATAGCTACACATTCACGAAATGACACATACATACATATAAAGTGAACCCAATAAACAAGAGTACAATCACAGAGTTTCTCACAATCATACCTAGAGAGAAGAAATATGACGCTAGTGAGCTGCTGGATGCGAGGGAATGACGGGATACGGGAGCTTCGGACTTGACTCGGATTTGTACACCTCAAAGACACGTCTGGCTTCACGTTAAAGTGGTTGATTTTTTATTGAAAGAGCACGTAATAAGCTATTCATTTTGTCATTGCACAGAAATGTATTTTATTTAACACTGCAACCTTCTACGTTGATGTAAAATTTTACGAAGTGTAAGAAGTAACCAACGGTCGCTAAACTTGGCAGGCAGACGACAAAGCGAGCGCTCTTTCCGCCATGTTTGTGTCGTCTATTTTTCTCTTTCGCCGTTTGGTTGCGCTGTCAAGGGGAGTGGTCTTTCATTTTAGAATATAATACGCGTGAATGAGATCCGCTTATAAGTGTTTTGTTTTAGAGAAGCTTTATTTACGCATTCGTATTCGCTTTTGAGCTGAAACCTCGCTCAACACCAGCCAACACAAGCTTCGCAGACACATATACCATCATTCCCAGCGCTCCAACTTAGCCCCTTGAGAAATTCGCGTAGGCGCAACACTTCCCTCTTTGTATTTGTGAGAAACTCTATGAGTACCGTAGAGTGCCGCTTGTTACTCGGAGAGGGCACAGCAGGCAGCAGCAGGCAGGCCACACTTGGTCTCTGTCGTCGCGTACTTCGTTTGGTTGTTTCGTGTTAACGTTTGCTTATATTCTATTTGCGTGCTTACCACAAGTGTAACTCTTAGCCATGTATACAGTACACCGCTAGCCCTTCAATGACAATGTTTTACTGCGGTAACAGCCGTCTCAGGGGTATATACGTACGTTACAACGCGGGTCGTGCGAGAGAAATAAGAGATGATCTCGCACCCGACGGTGTTCTTTCGGGAGCGATCCAAGTGGCTGTTGGCGTCGCGGCAGCTCGATTACCTTAGTGGAGGAACTAGCGGTACAGTGCGCGACTTTACTGTACCGTTATAGCATGCTGTGCCTACATGCTTCTCTGCTTCAGATGCATCTCGCGATTCGCTTCGCGTGCCAACGTGCGGTCATTGTGCGTGCCACAATTGTGTTGTTAGTGCTGTGACCTTGGTGGTTACTATTACTTTGGATTTGGAATACTCTTTTCACAAAGGTGAGTGACAGTGTTAGTACTTACCTACTGTGGACAGCTGTTATAAGAAGTGCATTTTGTGTTGAGTTTTGCACGACAAAGGATAATCATGTGGACGAGAGAGTCGTACTGCACGTGTGCATAATTCCGTCCTTACTCTCAGTGCTGGCATGTGATCGAGAAAACGCATGTGATCGAGAATTCGGCTTAATTGACAGAATCCATTTATTTATTTTTCAGGAAAGTGTAGCTATAACGATGTTTAAAACGTTTCTAATGATTGTAACACAGTCTGGCAAATAAACGCTCGGTGAAACTTTGCAGCCTGTTTCCATTCGTGCCTTCACTTGCCGTGGTAGCGTAGCCTCATTGGGTGTCGTGTGACTATGCTGGAGGGCACAGGTTCCACTCCCGGCCATGGCGGCCGTACTTAGATGGGGGAAAGACGCAAAGAACACCCATGTGCTTATGTTTGGATTCACGGTGAAAAACTTCAGTGGGCCGAAATTCGTCCGCAGACCACCACGACGGCGTGCCCGATAATCATATGGCGGTAGCGGCACGTATAACTCAAGCAATTGCATATGATCGCGCTTTCACGCATGGACTGTGCAGTGGTATCACGTTTTCTAGAAGGTTAAAAAATTAATTTTGATGCTTTTTCATGCTCCTCGTTGAATTGATGAATGATATTGGTGCCGTGCAAAACTAAAAACGCGTATGATTACTAAGTATGTCAATTGCACTGAAAAAAGCTATTATTTGTGTACAGTCTAAGGTAATCGATAGAGCAAGACTGTTTAGGGAAGCAGAGCTCCTTGTATATTCGTGACAAATTGGTAGTATGAAACAACTCGAGACACACACCGAAGTGTGGGGAGCGTCGTGCGAGTGGCTGGCGATAAAAAAGAAGGCTTTTAATTGACTCCAATAACACAAAATAATAAACGTCACTCCTGCATTGCTTGCATCAATCGTAGGTAAAAGTAATCGATCGCGACTGGCCGCGGCCGCTTAGGCTCGGATGCGTGCGTGCAAAACCCCCGTGGTTGAGGAGAAACTTGAAAACTGTAGGAGAAACATTGCTCCTTTGTTCCTTGTCGCGAGAAGGCGTGGCGGGTAAGGCGCCCGAAAGGGAGAAAGTCGCTTCGCCGAAGAAGAAACGGAGCCCGTTGCTCCATTCTCGCTGCCGCCCCCCCCCCTTTTTTTTAGAGTGGACGGGTGGACGCCATTGACAACAGGCAGCAATAGACTTTTCTTTTTCCCGCCCATTAGCGTGTAGTCGCCTAAACAATAAAGAGTTCGGAGTTCTGCAAGACCGATCACGCGCTACATCACGCAAGTTCTTTCGTCGTGTTACTTATCACCGTGACGGCATTGTTTTTCGTACCATCGGCCGCACTTAGGTGGAACGCCAATTGACGGGAGATTTTTCTTTTCCTTGTTCCTCGATATTCTGTCATTTCTTCGTTACTCTTCACGTCTTTTTCCCTTTGCCTGCATATACCATCAGCGTCGAATCAGTCAACGGTAACCTCCTCAAATGGTCCGGCTCACTCGTGTTACATCTGTTTGCTATGTTTCCCCGGTGTTCGCAAAAAAAAAAAAATCCTAGCTTCTTGTTCTTCCTCCTTTGCCCGTAGCTCAATGCCACTATGCGCTTTTGCGCACGTTTTCCTCAATTGTCCTACCTTATAGCCAGTTAAAGACCATTAAAGTCGTCAGCGACGAATGACGACGTCACCTGGTCTCTAATGCGTTATGGGCGCCCCATTATGGCCGCAGATATGTGTGGACATTATTGCCGTTATCGCCATCGTCGTTGTTGTTGCAGTGGTCATTGTTTTCTACTTCCTTTTGTTCCACTTACGTTGGGCAAAGTGCCTTTGGCGGTGACAGGGTTCCTCTTGCTGCATGGGTATGATAGTTATGAACGTGAAATGAGAAAGCTACGTACAATAAATAATAATATAACAAGAAGCTAAATAGAGCGCAGGCTTTGACTTTCAGACTACAATACAGACGGGTTCACATCCCAGCCCGGCTTCATTGCTTAAAATGTATCCTCACATTTATCCTATAGAAGTTTCCTGGGGGCACTGAAACGAATTTGCTAGCCTAGACCACATGCTCTTGCATTGCCCCTCGTTATGGGGCACGGATCGATCCAATGAAGACAAGTGGCTATCCGCTATTGAGAGCCCGATGTCGGAGACCAACTGTGGGGTGTCCAGAGAGCTCGCTATGCGGCGGTCGGGCTTGGCCTGACTGCGCCTACGTATATGAGCGGCCTGCTGCGCGCGGAGTAGTGCACCTCAAGACTTACAATAAATTTTCACATTCATCAATAAGTTTGAATTACTACTGCTCTTTATACTTCTGACCTCAAAAATCCTGTGGATTTGCTGACTAGCTTGTTAATGAAGATGAGCAGTTCCTTCTTACTGTGTTGTAGCATAGCGCTACACGCCACTGAAGTCGTCGCTCCTTCCCATCTGCGTTTGCCTGAAGTCTTGCGAAATGGAACTTGACGGCACGTGGTATGACGATAGTTCTAGCGCGAGAACAAAACGACGACACAGAGACAAGAAGGACACAAGCGCTCGTGTCCTTCGTGTCCTTCTTGTCTTTGTGTTGTTTTGTTCTCGCGCTATAACTATCATCATGCCATACCAACTGTCACACCGGTCCCGTTAATTAGGGAGGCGATCGCCGGGGTAATTCCAAGAGCCGAAGTATCGGCCCCCCGAACCGCACCACGAAAGCGTGGACAATTTAGAAGTGGTCCTTTTTGGTGCGCCAGCGGACGCCGGCTGTGGTCCAAAGAACAAGTCAGAGCCGAGAGTTGATAAACAAACAAATTATATTCTCAATAATGGCAGATCGAAAAACAATAGACAAAAATGCACACTCCACAATAGTTGCTTACAATATGTCACCAATCAAACCAATCAATCAACGTACTACACAATACAATCAGCCACACTCAAAACAACGGACACAGACAACAATACGCACTACAATGCAGTCGCATGCATTGAACAACCAAGACACTTAAAGACTAAAGCGATAGAAAACCTATTCAGTCCAAAGTTCTTGGAACCAAAGTCTAGATGATACTCTTCCGAGAATCACTCACTCAAAGTTCAGCGTTGTTGTCGTTCCGCAGCCCTCGAAGTTTCTCTTCCAGGAAACCTCCCGTCTTCAATTGGCCACTCTTCCAACTTCAACTTCTTCGCCGGAAAACCGTCGGCTTCACACCCGCAGCTGTTGCCACGGGTCTTCGCTCGATAGCGGTAAACACACGCTCTTGCCGGTAGCTCGAGTCGTCACCCCTCAGGTGTAAATCCTCTTCATCTCCGGCCTCGTCCCTACGGACCAAAACCTTCGCCGACTACACGGCGGAATCCCTACGCGCTCTGGCGCTCACTTCCGTCTACTCCTGATTTCTCGTCTCGGCCGCTCGATTAAATACTTTCCGCGCCACCTTCCAGAACGTTCTCATTTCGTCGGCGCGATGCGCAGCGAAGGCTGGGGAGAGGCACGAGACGGTTCGACTGCCCTCTCCGGAGGATGATTCACTCGGTCTGACCCCGCCTCCTTCGTTCTAGAAAAATCGCGGCCTTGCTGGGCCGCCGATGTGGGTGAGGAGGATCGTCTGCGAAGCCTTGCTTCTGCGGGGAGAGCGCGCGCCCGGGAGCCCTGGATGTTCGCTTTCTTTTTTTTTCTTTTTACCTCGCGGCGTTTCTGCCGCCCGTTGTCGCAAGGATTTGGCGGCGCGCTCTTTTTTAGCGCTCGTTCTGTGACACCAACTAGCTCAAGCTGCCACACTTCTAAGGCTTTAAAGGCATCGACGAAGCAGCAGCGTGGTTCATCATCAGTGCGTGGTGCGCCAGGCAGTAGAAGGATAAATTGTCCACGCGTGCTGTGAGCATACGCGGTCGAATGCGCAGGAATCCGTGGGCAAGCAAATACATATTTCTTAGAATAGACGACTCAACAAAGCTCCGCGATATTGCTCAAAATGCCACGTTCAATCGACGTGATATTTTGCCATAGACTGCAACCGCTGTTGAGGCCCGAAACTTAGCAAACTTTTCTGCAGTACTTGAAGACAACTGATGAAGAGAGAGAGAGAGAGAGAATAAAATGAGAGAAAGGCAGGGAGGTTCAAAAGAAATTGGCGCGCACGGTTTGCTACCCTGCACTAAGGAAAGAGAAAATGGGGAAAAAAGATGGGAAAGAAAGCGAACGAATGCGCTTGTTTGTATCTATACACTGCACATTGCGTAGAAATTTGTGAATCGTTTTAATTAGTGCATTGGTTATCTTTCACCCTCTTTCCCCTCAAACCCCTCGTTTGCCCTTCATGCGTAGGATAGCAAAAAGAAAGCGAAGTTAATGTTTCAGCCTTTCCTTTGCTGTCCTCCTCTTAATCTTAGGCTAGGATTGATTTGTACGAGAACATAGCTGCCAGTATACTAATGCTGGACATTCAATCACAAGTGCTGACAGGGCCGCTATTCGCAAGGGCCATCTGTGAAAAAATACCTCCGTCACTTCTGCCCTATAAGCCCTTCTGGATCATGGCTGCAAGCTTCGCAGATTTACGCGCCAACAAATTGCAATTTCGCAAGCTGGAAAGCAACAACCACCACTGTTAATTAGGTCCAGTTGTTACTTTCTATTGACCCTGCAGCGTGAAATAGATATGTCGCGACTCGTAAACTCTTATGTTAAGGAACTTTTTTTAAAAAGAAAACTCAAAGGATTACAAACGCGGAAGTTTCCAGCGATGTGACAGACGGAAATCAAATCGTAGCTCAATGGGAGGAGTACCCCGCCGCGGTGGTCTAGTGTTAGCTAAGGTACTTGGCTGCTGACCCGTAGGTCGCGGAATCAAATCCCGGCTGCGGCGGCTGCGTTTCCGATGGAGGCGAAAATGCTGTAGGCTCGTGTGCTCAGTGTTGGGTGCGCGTAAAAAAGCCCAGTTGGTCAAAATTTCCGGAGCCTTTCATTACAGCGTCTCTCATAATCATATGGTGGTTTTGGGACGGTAAACCCCACATATCAATCAATCCGTCAATCAACCAATCAATCAATCAATCAATCAATCAATCAATCAATCAATCAATCAATCAATAAATAAATAAATAAATAAATAAATAAATAAATAAATAAATAAATCAATGCGGCTATTAATCAATCAATCAATCAATCAATCACATGGTGTGTGTAAGGCCTTTCGCTCTTGCTGGATAAATATGCCCAATGTATGCTTGTGTTGGTTTGGGTAGGCCAAATTCTTTCTGATATTGGCTCGCGTCGGATCGTTTAGAGCGTCAAATGATGTCAACTGACGTAGTCTACTCGTTAACGCCGTCTCCATGCTGTCTCAGTTCAATAGAGCTCTCGGGTATGCGATGACAACAAGACGAGTTGGTTTTGCTTAACTATTTTTCACTTTCCTATAGTAACACCAGGGAGGTGGAACGTTCCGCTTTTTTTATTTTTGGCAGACAGCGCAAGTTGCCGTTATACGTCGGCAAAGGAACCAAGCACACCAGCAGCTACCTAATCAATCAATCAATGGGAGGAGTATAGGACGCGTAATTCGAAAGTTGTGAGTTCACGCTCCACCCACAGTGAAAGTGTTTTTCGCAGACCCCAATTCCCCTACTGAAACGTTCCGTATGATGCGGAGACCTCAAGTACGGAATTATCGGAATATGGAAGCCGTATGATGCGGACTCCGCATTTTATCGAAAGACGTATGATGCGGACTCCGCATTCTATGGAGAGACGTATGATGCGGAGTCCGCGTTTTATGGAAAGACGTATCATGCAGAAATTACTGAAATGTGTGCATGTTACGTCCGAATCTAGTGCAAAGCAATATAATGTGTAAATTGAATAGACGTCCACATCTTGAGTACATGCAATACTGTGTACAAATCACAATATTTCTTGAATATGCATGATGAGGGATTGAATCATCGGCATCTTTCTAATTGTCGTCATGCGGAAGCAAAATTAGCTTTTAAATAAACTTACGTTACAAAGCTACTAAATTAACATGCTAGCGATCATAAATGGTGGGTACATTGCAACACATTATTGCAGTGTTCTATGCAAGACTTAAAGAATTTATAAAGTTATTATTTGCAATAGAGAAGCATTAATATACACATCAGCCCTGCTACAATCAATATATTTTTTTATTTGTCTGTATGCTCCAGTTGTGAATAGCGACATTGCAGTGTTGATGGTACAAAAATGAGGTGACTGCACACTACAAATATGAACCTACATATCATACCCCCCATGATATCATTGGCTTCATAGCTTTTTTTGCTTTGATTAGGTTTCGTCTAAAGAAGACAGGAACTTCTGGAACCATTCTATTTTTAAGGAACTTAAGAGTTAAACAGCAGCGTTGTTGCCATTGGACAAAAGATAGAGAAGACGAGAATGTTTTTTATTACTATTTTGTCCGCATTTTTATTGCTCCTTATGCAGAAATAGCCGCGGACACACACGCGGTATGCAGCTCTATCAACAGGAGAATGAACAATTTCTCAGTGCAAATAACAGTATAAAGCACTGCCAGAGCAATCGCACGTGAGCGCTCATTAATTGATATTGCCACAGGGTCGTGAAGTTGATGAAGTGAGAAGTCGGCGTGTTCAAAGTGAAACTATTTATTTTGGTGAGCATGTGCTCGGGAAATGACAACTCAGAACTGCAGCATTACACAGTGTGCACCGATAGCGGCAAGACAGCGTCGGACGTCAGTTAAACTGACAGGCGTTAAAGCGGGGCGTCGGCTTTCATGCATGATGCTATCGAAGGTTCCAACACTATCACTGGTGCCTGCGTGAGGCTCTAGAATAGAATAGACCATTCGCACCGTGCGCGCAATCTTGACGGAACGATCTTGAACAACCGGGACGGTTCTGAAAAAAAAAGTGTGGCAGGCTTCGCGTCGAGTGTTGCAAGCAGTCTTTGTGAGTGAAATCTGGGTACATCGTAATAAAACGTGTGACAATATATTCCCGCGTGTTGCAAAAAAGAAAGAAAAAGTAAAAAAAAACGTATGGTTAATAATGTGGTGTTCAAAAACCGCGACCTATACGCCGAAGCAAGCGCACAGACTCGTGGACACCGAAGCATCACCAAGAACCAATCTTGTCCCCGAAGAAACCATTAAGGATGCTTTCTCGCTTAACAATTGGTCAAAAGTTGATACTCGCTGTTTGGTATAATAAACGCCTCGTACACAAACGACTCGCATGTCGCATTGGGCTCATCGCGGGCAATTGCGTGCCTCGACACAAAATGCCCGTGCTTGCGTGTCATGTTCTTTGTCTCGTAGATAGATGTATTGACTCAAAATGATCGCTATACAGGCCCATCAATTAAAAAAAATACCAATGATTGTCCGGCACGAGGTATAGAAATGGTGATGGTTGTGCTAACCGCGTGACACAAATGCTGCTGTTAATTCTGCATAAACGAAGCCTCCATTGAGGCGCACAAATACAAATGAGAAGCAAAGCCCTAAGGAAGGATTGGTCCTTCCTTATAGTATGTCATTATGACGAGTGATTGAAACATTGCCTGCAGGCTCTGAGTCCTCTCGTCGCCATAGTCGCTTGCATCTTTAACTCTATTAAAGAGTACGAAAACCAGAGACAGATCCCAAGCGTTGTGGGAATCTGTTTGATGCAAATGAGTCAGTGAGTAATTCTCTATGCTGCATTTTTCAGCTTTGAGCGAAGCGTTATGAGTTGGATCGACCTGTTTTATAAATATTGTCTGCACACATCGTGGGTTTAGCAAGAACGGCGACTACGTGTGTAAAGCGTATAACTTAGGCTCCGACGTAACGCCAGAACTAAGCTTAGACCGCAGACGTTGGTATCGGCGAAATGAAGTACACTTTACGGTGAGATGATGTGAATATATGGTAGCAATATTATACGCGCATTTCATTTGCGTGTTCATTCAGAATGTAGCAACATTTGAATATAGCTTCCTGAATCAAGAAATGCAAATGTAATGTTTATTACACTGCCATAAAAGCAGAGCCAATGCTGGAACCACAATTAGCGCTAACCGGAGATGACGCCCGCATTACAGAAGCACGTATTTAATGTGTATTGCTTTGTTTTAAAATTACAATGCCAGCACTGCAGCTATTATTGATGCCGCAGCACAACTATGCATGCGCAAGTTTGGTTTTCCAAGGCAGCGTCACGACATGGATTAGTTGGCTAATTCCTGAATGCCGAGCCGTACGCTTGGGTTAGATAGTTGCTGGGATTCCGTATTTTTTTCTATGCACGAGCCAGGTCGACACTGCCCCTGTCGGTCTTTCTTGAAGCTCTTGCATTTAAATATTCAATGCCTGTTCTCATTGTTCCTGGGTGTATACAAACTCTCAATCACCCGTAGTGCATATACCGCGGTCCACGGTATGTTTAACATGTGCCTGAAGGAGACGATTTGACGTCGGGGCCGGGCAGTCATATTTTAAGACCCTTTTACCTTCCCACACCAAGTTTGGTCTACACCGTGCGCATGAGGCAATCTCAAGAGTACACGAGATGAATGCGGCTAGATAGGTATATAGATAAGTAGACAAAATGATTGATTGATACGTGGATTTAACGTCTCAAAACCACCATATTATTATGAGAGACGCTGTAGTGGAGGGCTCCGGAAATTTTGACCACCTGGGATTTTTAAACGTGCACCCAATTATGAGCACATGGGTCTCAGCATTTCTGCCTCCATAAAAAATGCAGCCGCCGCAGCCGGGATTTGATCCCGCGACCTGCGGGTGAACAGACAAAAATGCCAAAGTGGGCCGTAGGTTTACTAAGAAATGGTCCGCATAAAAAAAAAACAGATTTATAACAACACCTTATAATAAGAATTACCCACTGGTTTCTTTGGATATAGAAAAAAAAATCCATGTTTAATAATCAGATATATTAAAGAGCACATGGCTGGCGTTAAGAACAAAGTATAGGCATTGCTGTTGGCGACAGGCATTGAGAACAGCCTGTAGCTTTATTTAAACTAGTACTGTAAGTTAGGTGAAGTTGATTCTAACGAATAAACATTTGACTGCTGGAAGGCGTTACATCAAGGTTTTTATGCGTAACATCCGTAACGTAAGCGCTAATGGAAGCCAAGGAAGTACAAGAACAAGCTAGCGAGAACATTTTTGTTTAATTTCTCATCAGAAGACGCAACTGTAGTTGGAATTTTCGGAATAATGTTTTAAACGTGATTAGATGCCTCGAGATGTCGTCATGCGCATAGTGCGCGAATTCACACAACACTTTTTTTTTCGTGTTGTCATATATATTAAGCTTTCGAGCTGTTATTGTTTTGTTATATATGAAAACGCGCTTTAAAGAACATCCTGGCGACTAAAGAGCGAAACTCTTCGCCTAAAAGCCTCATTTTGATAGGAGTTGAATTATTAGTTGCTTCCTGAGCGTAGCTTTCTTGTCAAGGTCAACTAGAGTCACACTGAGTGATTCACACGGGAGTCCTCACGCAGAGACGTACTGCGTAGATAACATTCACGTAACCAAACAGTCAACAGATAAGCTCCGGCAAAACGCGCTGATCTAAGGGGGTTTCGCAACCTTAAATTTTCAGGCACCAGCCCAGACCCGTAGGGCGCTGTTTCGCAAGTCACGGTGTTGCGCAAGAGGCTAACGTTCACGTAACCGAGCATTCAATAGATAAGCTCAGGCAAAACTTGCTTATCTAAGAGGGTTACGCAATTCCTAGTTTCCAGGGACCAGCCCGGGCCCGTAGGGCCTCGCTTCGCCCGTCACGGTGTTGCGCAAGAGGGAGCCAACATCCCGTTTCCGCTCTGTGACGTCAGCGAGAATGCCCGTCGCGGTTCTTGCATATACTACAAACACACACACACAAACACACACAAAGAAGACGTCGCTCTCTTTGATCCACCTACGGGACGTCCCACGGTGATGTACGCTGGCGCACCCCGGTGGGGCCAGTTGTGAGAACATCACGCGGAGCTCCCATTGTCATCTTCGTCAAGGATGGCGAAAAATAAAGAGCCGTTAACTCTGTCGGCTGTGACTGGAATGTGACGGGATGGGAAGGGAGCTCCAGACGGTGGGATCATCGCCCCTCCGTGTGCCGAGCCGGGGCGTGTCTGGGAGACCACGCTGTCTTCGCGACTAAAAGGCCGTCCTCCCCGCTTTCTACGCCGGCCGCCCCGCCGACCCACGCACGCTAAGCCGTTGATCGACCTTGAGATGGCGAGAATACCACGAAGCGGCGCTGCAAACAAGTACGACGCGAGCACGCAGTCGCATCGCGCATGTCAGAGCGGTTAAAACGAAAGGTAGCGATGTGCCGCCAAATATTTTAGAAGAAAACTTTCTTTTGGGAGAGATTGCTTAGGCGTGCTTGAATGTGGCGTAAAATACATTTCGTGAAAAAGAAAATAGAAAAGAGAAGGAAGCGGCTATTCACTTTGTTCTCTTGTCTATTGTACTGAGCGCGAATTGTATTTCGCACAACAGCCAAGCATACGAAAGCTATGACGAGGTACACTGAGTGGAAGCGAAAAACGTGGAACCTGTCGTAGTGTTGCCTAGTGGCTCTGCTAAGCCGGAGGTTCCAATGGCCAGCCACTTGGGCCGTATTTCGGCGGGAGAGTGGTGGAACGTACGGCTAACAGCAGGTTTAGCTTTAGATGTACAAAAGAGGTCAAACGTTCCTAGGCCACTATCCCATGTACTCCTATGGAAGCGTGGCCTGGGAACTTTTGATAACCTCTGTAAGTTAAGGAATCTCAGGTGGTTCAAGTTTTACCGCAGTTGACCTCTGCGGCGTACCACGTAGTCATGCGGGGCTGCTGCCACGTCGAAAGCCAGGACGAATTTTCGCTTTTACAAATAAACACTATGGTTTCGTCTATCTCAGCAAAGCCGTCTATCTTGCTGCTTTCGTTCATTCCTTTGCCCTTATGTTTTTTTTTTTGCGTATACAACTGAAGAGTAGAGGAAAAGACGTACCTCTGTACCTAGGATCACAGCGTGTACGGCTAATCAAAGTTTGTTCGGGTTTGATGGTGCAGGCAGCCCGTCGTTTGACGAGTTCTGTCAAACCATAAGAAGAGGGGCTCCCGTGAATAGTAGACAGCAAGAAGGTAATTTTGTTTTTTCATTTGTGTGTATTAAATTGGTCTATTTGTCACACTCGTAGTTACCCACAGAGAGCTCCCAAATCAGGAGTCTTATTGGCAAGTTCCCCAATCAGCGTTCTAAGTAAAAATGCGCTTGTCACGGGCACAGCTGTATGCCACACAAACGCAGTATAAGAAGTATTGTTGGAATAAATTGACAAAAAATAAAAGCTGACATGCACGGAAAAAAAAGTGCTCCGGTACAAAACAACAAGTCAGCGCTAATTTTCGTTTGAATGCCAACCTGGCTTTTTCAATGCTTTTTACAGCTTCTCGTTAGCTCACTTGTTGGAGACTGTTCCCCTCAAAGGCGGCATTCCTTGCTTAGGTTCCCGCCTGCTTAGTACGAATGCTGCTTCTGCCGCCAAGCTTCCCTTTTTGAAGAAGCCAGAGCTAGTTTTTTTTTTTTTTTTGTGGGCCGTCACAGTATCAGTGTATGCCGTTTTTCACGATCCTGAATAGTTTCCTCAGGTAGTTTCGGAAAATCGTTGAAGATAGTTAGTAGGCATCTACTTTCGCAAATGAGGGCGTCTTAAGCAGGCCTCCCTAACTTTTATGTATGCACTCAATTGAGATACAGAATGTATATACGAGATGTCGGAGCTCATGTTAATAATCATATCAGAGATTTTAAGTTTCAAAACCACGATGTGATCATGAGAAGGCCGTAGTGGAGGACTCCAGGGGCATTGACAGTCTGAACTTGTTTAACAGGTGCTGACAGCGCACAGTATTCGACCCTCCACCATTTCGCCTCCATCGAAATACGACCGCCGCACCCAAGATCGCACCCGCTGCCTTCGGGTCAGCAACCGAGCACTATAAGTGCTGGTCCACCCCGGCGGACGTCTAAGCTTACGTTATCCCAGCTAAACAATAAATGGTAGACAAAGCTCAAAATGCATTGAGGTTCCATAAATACGCAATCGATTGTATAACGTCTTTAGCGAATGCCCCGCCGCGGTGGTCTAGTGGCTAAGGTACTCGGCTACAGACCCGCAGGTCGCGGGTTAGAATCCCGGCTGCGGTGGCTGCATTTCCGATGGAGGCGGAAATGTTGTAGGCCCGTGTCCTCAGATTTGAGTGCACGTTAAAGAACCCCAGGTGGTCGAAATTTCTGGAGCCCTCCACTACGGCGTCTCTCATAATTATATGGTGGTTTTGGGACGTTAAACCCCACGTATCAATCAATCAATCAACATCTTTAGCGAATGTTAGCTGGCACTAGTCAACGATTTATACATGATTTGGCCTGTGCTAGCACGCTCTGGCAGTATGCAAGTGAACAGATGCATACTAGCTAGCAAGTGAACTTGTGGTTGAGCACTTGCGTTGAGGTGACGCAACTGTTGCGAGAAGAGCTCTCAATGATGCGCAGCCTTTGCGATTCCATTTTCTGTTAGAACTTGTTGCCGCCACCGAACGCAGACTCGTTGACGATTCCCTCAGAGAAATAATAATTCTAGAAATAAACGAGCACCATCTCGGTTTGTTTTATAGCGGAGAGACCTTGCATACTGCGCACTTCATCAAAACACAACAATAGACATTTTAAGTTGTGCGTGCGCAAGAGCTCTGCGGACGCACGGTCCTATTGTAGTTAGATCTCAGCATGCGTATACGCAGTGCTCCTGTGGACGCAAAACTAAAGTCGTTTAATCATGGGCTGTACCTCTGCCGCGGAGACGGAGCTCGGCTGGTGACCTCAAGGTGTTCGATCCGGCCACGGCGGTCGCATTCTGATGTAGGCGAAATGCTTTGCCCGTATACACTGTGTGATGCCAGCGCGCGCTAAAGAACACCAGACTGCCAAAACTTCCGAAGCTCTCCGCTACAGCTTCCCTCATAATCATTATATCGTGGTTTCGAGACGTGCAATCCCAACAATTAGTAGTACTGTTATGATCACGTGCAGAACACGTTTCTTCGAGAAGCTTTTCTGTCTTTGTATATGATGCGGCCGCTGTAACCTCGCGTGACCCAAGGGCAGCGTTTCATCGAGCTTGCTGCTATACAGTTCCACGAAATCGATGATGCGGCGCCCTCTTGGCCGGCGACCTGCAAGGAGCCGGCGAGACACGTGGGCATAACGGGGTTGAGTCATGCTTGAACGAGCACCCCTCAACATTTAATTGGGTGCGTGGTACGCGGCGCGGCTCGCTTTGTGCGAACGAGTGCTTTTTCTTCGTTCGCTCCTGCAGCCGAGAACGATGTATATACATCTTGCCAGAGTGGAACTTCATCAGGTGCTGTGATACTGTAGAGCGTACTATCACGCCTCAAGTACACTCCAGTCATTTCTTACGCCTGCTTTACGTTTTTTGGAGCGCTCCACTATAGCGTCTCTTATAATCATATGGTTGTTTTGGGACGTTAAAAAGAAGATAAAAAATGGCAGCATATCCACGGAGTGAATGATGGAAAGTGGGGCGAAGCATCCGTCCGTTCATTCGTTCTTGCTTCCGTCCGTCCATGCGTGCGTCTGTATGGCCACCCGTGCGTCCATCCGCCTGTCCGTGCGTGCGTCTGTTCGTGCGCCCGTACGTCCATGTGTGCCTCCGTTCATGCGTCCATCCGTCCGTGCAGCCATCCGTGCGTCCGTCCATGCATCTGTCTGTGTGTCCGTTCGTCCACCTATTCAACACTCTAAGTACCACCATCTTTCATCTTTTCATCATATATTCCTCATAAAGAAGCACCGCCATCCAGCGGACATTCCAAGGATTGAACGAGAGCAGGCACACGCACACTTTCTTACGGCTTGCGCTTCGTGTCTACTTCACCTTTAACCACCTCGAGTTCATGGTATATACTAGTTCACTGTATTCATGGCACTGCGGCCCAACGCTCGCTAAACCTATATAAAAGCAAGGAGGTGACACGCCCAGCGAGTGTAACGTAGCAACGCTTTGTTGTCAGATAGTGCTCAATGTACATGCCAATGGCTGCTAAGTGGGAATGAGAGATAGGAGCATTCGGCTTTTAGTTAACGGGCACGCTGCGAATTTTTTAGTGTTCAACAACGCAGAGAAGAAATCTCCCACCGGTACCACTTTGGAGGTCAAAACGTAAGACTGGTTACACACTACTACTACTACTACGAGGGAGGAACGGTTGCCGCTATAAGGAGCTTCGCCCCTAAACATTACACCATCTCTCACTAAAGCTAACCCTGTGTAGATGCGAAGCGCTATCGCTTACGCTGGCGGAGGAGCTTGACGCTGGCGCTCATAGCAGCGTTGCGCAGGCGAGAAACCAAGGAAGACGCAAAGTAGGCTGTGACGGACCGGTGATTCCTAGTGGAACATGCCAGTCGCTGCTAATGGGCGATGAGGGACACAACAACACTTCAACTGTACACATACACCAGCAGTCCGGTTTTAGTTAACGCGCACGCTGTGATTCTGTATTGTTCAGCAACGCACAGAAGAAATCTCCCATTGGCACTACCTTGGAGGTCAAGATCCAGTGCCTATAGACCGGGTGGTTAGTTGGCTAGTGAATGGCTGTGCAGCGTGGGCAGTCGGTTTTCTCGAAGCTCGCTAGCAGACGCTGCCTGCGTCAGCGTTGCGAGGTGAGAAAAAGAGAGAGAGTAAAGCAGATGGGGGAGAAGGGACGTGCATGCTCAATGCAAGTGTGAACGCCGTGTGGAGGGATGACTAGAAGAGAGAGAGGGGGGATCAAGCGTACACTAGCAGGCGCTGCCGGCGTCGGCGTTGATAGGTGAGAGAGGGGGAGCGTAGGAGAAGAGAGAGTGGTGGAGCGGACGCGCAAGTGTGGTCACGCCGCACACCGGATTGAACTTGATCATATGATGATTCACATCTAAAAGTGCCATGCGTCCCTGCTTTGCTTTCAGCACTTTCACCTGGACAAGAGAGAGAGAGAGAGAGGAATTGCATGGTTGTGGAAATCTTTGTAACTCCGTTCGTACTTGATGAATTCTAAAATTTTTTATGGCAGCGAATTTTTGAGGAAATAAACTTCTTTACTGAATACATTCCATCACTACCTGGGAAAGTGTTGCAGGGCTCCTTGAGGCCCACACTGTGAGCACGAGCTTGCGTGATTCCCCGTAAAGAAAGTGCATCTTAAGCGTAGTTGGCACTCTCTACCACGAGATCCGCTGCGACAGTAGGCTGTTACAGTGATAGTCTGATATTTTTCATCAAACGTGAAAATTCACGTCGTCATCAACACGAGTGACACGAAAACTATCATCGCTTGATGACGGCACTATGTGACGTCACCTTGACGTCATAGAGTGCGAAATACATGTTTAGTCAAAATAATAGTTTTCTATTGATACACTAGAGAAAACGCCGGTGTCTAGGAGAGCTGCAACGCATTGCGCTTCAGCCAGCATGAGAATGATGGGCAGTACACAAGTTTATCGAATATTCTCATTTTCGGCTTCGTTCCGCTTCTTCCGGGCTGGAAGCGCTTTGTCACGAGACGGCAGTCTGCAAATGTTCAGCAGTTGCCCTTCACTGTCATAACCTTTTGAGGCTCACCAATTCAAACAGGATCACGGAGTTCACAACGGTCCGTTATTTTATTCGAAGCGCAACCAAAGTGCAGTGATGAACAAAGCCGCAAGTGCGTTCGAAAGCGCAAGAACGAAAACTATAGAGAAATTTGTGTACTCATTCATTGCCATGGTGGCTGAACGATCACAGCGCCAGAGTTCCCTCTAGTTAAGTTTAGCAAACTTTATGGTCACAAGGAAGCCACGACATGGACGTCATCCAGACGACACAGATCACGGAAAATAGATGACGTCACTTCAGCGTCGTCCTTTCGTCATTGTCACGTCACATAACATGACGCCACGAGATGACGTAACCACACGATATCTTCGCTTGGCTAATGCTTGGGCCTAGTCATGGAGACTGTGTTAAACCAGGGCGGGGGTGCAGCATGCTCGCGATGCCTCTGATTCTTGACGTTGTGCGGAGTGCGCCTATACTGCATGCAGTGCGTTATAATGAAGCAAACTTCTGAGTCGGCTAGTAGGAAATATTTTAATGAAACTGCGCAAATAACACGGGGACAGGAAGAAGCAACGGAAAAGCGAGCGCAAATAGCGCTAGTCTTTGTGTCGCGCCTACTTGTCTCTGTGTTTTTTGCGCTAATTTGTTGAAAGGGGTCTTACAATGGTGTATAAGAAGTACATAAAATGCTGCATAAATGTGTTCTGTGGGAATTTCGTACGTACTCGGTAAGTCCCAGCGTGAAAAGCTTTTAATGGTGGCCTGTCACACATCAAATAAAAAGTGTAACCGAAATTCTGTCACCTTGTGACAAATTCTGTCACCATGTATCACAGTTGATATCTGAACAGAAATGATAAAAAAACGTCTCCACTTTTCTTTAGCACGTCTATAACAGCTAACGTCTTCCAACGTTGCACACTTCAGCAACGATCCATTTGCTTCGGTGATACAGCTGAGATCTGCGCAATATCTAATGCACGAAGCAACAAAAATAGATATTTAAACTATCGGAAAAGAAATAGTGTGCAAGCTGAAGCTTGCTCGTAAGCAAACCAATGCGCAAATAACTAACAACAACAAACAGCAAAAAATGAAGGCAATGGTAAACGTACAAGGAAGGCTGTTGTCTGGAGCCATGCGGAGAAGATTCGCTTCGCAGATTACAGGAGCTCGCGTGAACAATGCCGGTCTCACACAATAAAGCGCGGAGGAAACAAACCGGACCTTGAACGCATGTTCGTGCGGCTTAGCTGGGCACTGGCCATGCGGGACCCGACAGCTTTCAGACTTCCCGGAAACTGAATTTACGGCCCGGCAAAAGCGAAAGCGCAGCTTTGTTCGTGTTCTCTCTCTCTCTCTCTTTTTTTGTTTCAGAGTATAGAATATAATATACGTTCTCGCTAGAATTAGGGACCGTCGGTCAGAACGCTTGCCTTCACTTTCACCGCAGTGCATTGTTTTATAATCGAGTGAAGCATACGAGGGAGTTATCGAGAAATATACACGAGATCGGAATTCTTGAAACGTTTGCTGCATTAATTTTTTTATCGTACGCAATACCCTAAGTCCAAGGCTTCGTGTGCATTTGCTCTGTTTTAGGCAGTCCACTATTTGCCCATTTTGGTTTTAAGGTTTAATGGCACGCTATGGTTATGAGGCGCCACAATCGAGGGAACCCTCCGCATTTATTTTGACCAGATTGAGTTGTTTAACAGTCTGTTAAACGAGAACGTACAGGTGTTTTCTGATCGCGCCAAGTGAAGTTTAACTGCTGCCGTCTGTTATTGAACTCACAACTTCTCAATCACCAAAAATGCCACGCTGGGAAGGACGTTACACCCAACTAGCAGTGCGTTATGTTTTAAGGCAGCATATTTAAACATTAGAGAGAGAACGAAGGAAATGATTCCGTGCTGGCCGTTTGAACGAAACTGCCCGATTAGAGACACATTACAAACTGGCAGAGCTTTTCTCATCCTAATTGGTTGTGGCTCAGAATACATATCTTTTAACCGCTCTTTGTCTTGCTTGGTATGGCAAAAAGAAATGATTTCATAATAATACTATTAGAATACTGCTACATGTGGGTAATCATAATAAATGTGCATATACAAGAACTCACTCGTTCACTCATCACCATTATTTCAATTGCGCAAGAACACATGCTGAAAAGCTCACTCACTCACTCACTCACTCACTCACTCACTCTCACTCACTCACTCACATCGTGTAACACACTTTGCCCTATACTGCACGTTTGATTTAGAAAATCGACATCGACAACTCTCCCTTGTCCATTACCCTGCTCACTGCTCCTCCTGAGGGAACAATTCTGACCTGGTGACTACGCTCTTGTGCGTGCCCTTCAAGGTACATGCGCAACACCGGAACAGAAATGAGGATAAACGAGAAACAGCTGAAGCGAAGGTACCGACGTATACCACGCACGAGGGAACGGCTGCACAAAGGATCAATAGATCGATGACCGAGTTGTGCGGCTCAAGTGAGGCCCTAAGATGCATATCCTCCGAGCGGTGATAACAGGATTACTTGGAATGCGAAGCCAGCAGAGATCTTGTCTCGTGTCATCGCCTACGAAGCAAAAGGACGAAACTGCGGAGGGAAGAAAAAGCTGGCGTGTTCAGTCAGGTGCAGTTGGCTCGTTTCTTCGTCCGAACTTTCTTATATATGGGAGCTTGCGTCACTGCTCGGAAGCTGGATATATAAATTCGCCCTTGGATCAGCAAAGCTCAGACCAGGGAATGCATTCAATGCAGCTATGGCGAATTAGTAAAGCAATATCAGATATACGGCGTTTGTCTGGCATGCATCTAAGCGTGGCCATCGTTTATTTTCTTTGTGGACGCGGCGCGGGGCACGCGCGCCTGGTCCTCGTGTGATGGGCGAGCGCCGTACAGCCAGCCAATTAAAAGTCACGAAGCCATTCTCTCCCTGAATGCGTTGAAGCGGTAATGATCTCATGGTTGCTAAGCGTAGAGTCTTTCCGTTTTCGCCTGGGTAGCAGCGCCTCTAGTTCCCATTATTTCGGGCATTTCTGCTCTCCAGCCATGGCCTTAATTAAATAAGGATCATTGTCGCAGCGCCTGGCGGAGCCTTAGCTTATATAATTTCCGCTACTTCGTTAGGGATAACTGCTCAACGCAGCCGAATGTATCGTCCCTAGTTAGCTTTAGCTGGTGTCGGGTACGTGAAACACGAGCTTGGTCGGCTAGAATTGAGACCTTATGAAGATGAGAAGCTTACGCTTGCTGGTGAGAGGCCTCAGGATGAGACAAAGCTGTGCTGGTAGGTAAGGATTCATGATCAAAGATGGCAGGCGAGCAAACACGGATGCAAGAGAGGTCTGGACAGGATAGTAGGCGTTTGTGTTGATCAGACTTATGACCCGTGTCCTTGCCTGGACGCCTACTAGGCTGTTGCATCGCTCTCTAAGTTCACAACGTATTCACCACAATTAAAAAAAAAACGTTAGGTCCTTCAACCACAATATTTATTATTAATTTCGATATAACTTATTGCGAGCATACGAGCCTTTAATAGCACAGGGACAAATGCGCGTTCATGGTTGATTGTTTGGGTTGGGAGTTTCGGGACGTATTTGATAGTGAGACTATGCCTGGTCTTACAAACAATTGCAATCCATGATTTCTGTTCGCTAAATAGGGCAACCTAAGTTCAAAATAAGTGCGTCTGAATAGAATAAAAGAAAAACAAAGAGGTGATCCCCGCTCATCCCCCTCTCTCCCGTTCTTCCCGCCTTCCCGGCTAACGTTAGTTGTTGCAGACGACCGAAAGTTTGATCAGAGGAGCTCGAAGCGTGCTACAGGTACTGGCAAAGCACAAGTCGACGTAACGGTGTTGCTTACGCGTACTCAAGGGGGAGCTTGCATTAAGCTTTGTTCATAGTGTCCTAAGCTAACTTCCACCCATGACCCAGAGCGCCACCCACTTACAAGCCACTTTTACTCCCAGTTCTCTTTGAGTTCCGACTTTCGCAATCTAACAGATTTGTCATGCCGTGCATGGCGTGTATAGGTGACAAGAAATGGTGACACAACGCTTGATCCACCTCAAGCCGCTTGCAAGATTTTAAGCATCAGCCGTGCACTCTTGATGAACTGGCGAAGCATCTAAATCACCAACCCTGCGCTGCACCATTCCCTTAAGAAAATAAACGCTACTACCAACTCATTTTTAACAGAACCCGCCCAAGAAGAGGCTCATATCGAATCGCAAACTGCCACTTAACGTGACGGTATAGTTATAGTGCGAGAACAGAATGACGACAAGGGGATACGAAGGAGACGAGCGCTAGCTTCCAACTGAGTTTATTGCGCAGAGCGCGAAAACATATAGAGGAGGCCGTAAACCATGTGACAAAAACTATGTGACCCAAAGAGCAATCCATGAATAAGCGAAAAATATACAAGCATAAAAGAGGCAAAGAAAAATCTGTAAGGAAACGATGTTGTGGACGCACGAGATGTCGTGGACGCACGACCTGAGAATGCCTTAAATAGGTCATGCGTCCACAACATCTCTGCGAGCTTCAAAGCTCAAGTTTCTCGGCTTAAGGCTTCGGGTTTTCCTGAGGCGTTTATTGCTTCCGTTGCTGAGACTATCCTGCGGACTAATAAGGCAGAGCAAAGGCAGCGACAGGATCTGAGCAACACGGATACAGAGCGTGAAAGGGTAGCCATGATTCCATACAAACACCAGATATCACACAGGCTCCAGAATATCGGAAAACGAGTTGGAGTTCCTGTCCTGTTCTCTGCACCGTTCAAATTAACCAGCATCACCAAAGATACAAACTCCCTGAAAACGCAGTCATCAACGGAATGCAGAGTTCTGCATAGAAAAAGGTATGTGGCATGCTCCCGGGAAGTTGTCTATAGGACCCCCCTTTCATGCGGTGCTTGATATGTCGGAACGACCGGAAGGTGTCTGAACGATCGACTGAGAGAACACGCTAACAATGTTAGAAACGGGAAAGATGGTTTTCTTGCTCAGCACTGCACTGAGTGCCACTGTGTGCCCCTTTTCAAGGACACAGCGACGCTGTACAAGCACAAGGATGAGCGCACCCGAGTCATCGTCGAGGCCGCGCAGATGGCACGCGAACAGGTGTCTTGCATTAGAAGCCCTCCGTGTCTCTGTCCGAGAAGGAACTAAGGTTCCTCGAAGGTTTTGGTGCGTGCAAGTAGTTATATTACCTTTACTTTTCTGTTTAATTTCCTTATAGACTTTTCTTTGCCTTTTTCTGTGCTTTTGTTTTTCCCTTACTCATGTTTTGCTCTTTGTGCCATATGGTTTTCGACACATGGTTTACTGTCTCCTTTATATATTTTCTCGCTCTGCGCATTAAACTCGTTGTATAGGCGTAAGAGTGCCTTCCGAGCTTCGTCTCCAAGGTTACAAAGGGCACGATAGGTAATGCCGTCAGGTCCGGGTGCTGAAGAACGTCTGCACAGAGCCAGTGCCGCCTCTAGCTCATTCATAGAAAACTGGCATTCCATACGGGGATCACGTGAGGGCGGTGGGTTGTCAAGTGTTCCCTTTCTCGATAACGCGAAATTGTAATCACCGGCAATTCTTCTACAGAAGAATTCTGCGACGTCAATCTCTCTGCATTGTAGGTGAAGTGCCAGAGATGTAAACGGGTGTTGCTGACCGAAGGTTGTGCTAAGACCCCGGACAGTTCGCCAGACTGGTACATTTCCCCAGGCATGGAAGTCAAGTCGCCTCATTCCACTTCTAAAGGCTGGTAAATCTTTTTTGGATATTGTCTCATACGGTCTTATCACGCTTGCCAGTTGTGTGGGAAAAACAATGGAACGAATGATTCTAAAACGAATGGAGTGGTATTTAGAGCACTACGAAATCTATCCAGCATCCATGACCGGATTCAGGCGTGGCCATACGTCAGTCGACAACGTTGTTGACCTGGTGACATATGTTCAACACCAGAAAGCCTGTAACAGACTGTGCGCCGCCCTGTTTCTAGACGTTAAGGGGGCTTACGACAATGTCACCTATGAAGCCATCCTGAGTGCTTCAGAAAGAGTAGGTCTTGGTGGCAAAATATATATGTGGGTGTACAGCTACTGACAGCTGAGATCATTTTACGTGATGACAGCGAATGGCCCAACACCTGATTATTACAGCAGCCGAGGAGTTCCTCAGGGAGGAGTGCTAAGCCCTACACTTTTCAATCTAACTCTTATTGGACTAGTCGAGAAGCTACCTAGCACTGTAGAACTTTCTGTCTACGCTGATGATATCTGCATTTAGACATCAGGTGTGGCAAGGCCTCAGCTTCGCGCCCCCCTTCAGATGGCTGCTACAACGACGTCATGCTACCTTCGTAATCAAGGCCTCGAGGTGTCCAGCGGAAAATGTACCGTGGTAGCGTTCACGCGGAAACCAATGTCTGCTTACAGCATATCTATTAATGAAGAATACATATCGTTCAGCAGAAGCCACAGGTTCTTGGGAGTCATAATAGACAAAATCCTGTCGCGGACTCCACACGTGAACTATGTGAAGAAGCGGCTGATTGCAACATGCCACATGTTCAAATTCCTTGTAGGAAAAAATTGGGGAATGCCCATACCATCCATGCTACTACTGTACAGAGTGATGTTTATCGGATTCTTACGGTACAGCTTGCCTGCAATATTTAACACCGGCAAGAGCAACCTGCGTGCAATTCAGAGCACTTAAGCCCAAGCACTTAAGATATGCCTTAGATTACCCCGCAGTACTTCAACGGCTGAAACCATTGCCATCGCTCAAGATCACTCAATAAAGACGCATATTATTACCGAGAAAATGCACATGCCTCTCAGGCATTATGCCAGGGCCCCTTCTCACCACCTAGCGGGCCTAGCTGCTGAAAGCCCCCGCACGACATACGGCACTATTGTTTACAAGCATCGTTCATCGTTTGCTGAGACATACGCACCTGCATCAAAGCCACTGCTTCCTCCTTGGAGCTTGAGCCGGCCGCGAGTTCACTTAACGATTCCAGGAATGAGGAGAAAATCGGACTTACCGACACATGCCCTTAAACAACTGAGTCTATTCCTACTGAAACAAAACTACAGTAACCACGTGCACATTTACACGGATGGCTCGACTACGCCGTCTAGTTCAGGTGGAGCAGTGGTTATACCATCACAAGGAGTAACTCGGTGTTTTAAGACTTCATATGCGACAACATCCACGATGGCAGAACTCGAGGCTCTGCGCAGTGTACTGGAACTCATAAATTCTGAAGAAAGACCAAGTAAATGGGCCGTGTTCTCAGACTCAAAGCCAGCGTTACAGTGCCTGCTGTCAGTTCTCCGACGCGAATGCCACGTCCAGTTGACCTACCAGACCGTGAAAAATCACCACCTTTTAATACAAAAAGGCCACGACATCGTCTTTCAATGCTAACCTGGGCATTGTGGTATAGGCGGAAATGATTCTGCAGATCATGCTGCTCGCACGTCACATGAGGAAGCAAACAGCGTTCCAATTCCGCTTTCAAGAGCGGATGCGGCGAGGCAGATTCGTCAAATGGCCCACAGTCTCACACTGACTGAGTCGAACACACCAAGCATACGACGTACAAGACTGCACGAGCTCGACCCTTCACTACAACTCCGGCCTCCACCCGGCCTACATCGACGTGCAGCTTCGCTTCTCTATCGCCTTTGGCTGGGAGTTGCTTTCACGAAAGCTTATACCACGTTAATCGGAATTACTGATAATGTGGCGTGCGATGTTTGCGGTACCGACGAAAATGTCGAACACCTGCTGTGCCACTGTCCTCGATTTGCCTCAGATAGAAAAGTACTTGCGAACGCAATGCGGCGACTGGATGATTGGCCTCTTTCTGTGCCGGTGCTATTACAGCACCGTCCAAATGCCTCGACAGCCCACAAGGCAGTGGAAGCCCTGCTGTGTTTCCTGAGAAAAACAGGCTTGTGTGAACGCCTCTGACATGCGGTAGAGTTTTACACGCTGCAGAGAAATTACTGTCAGTCTCTCCCCTTTTTTATTTTCCCTCTCTTCCCTCTTTCTCATCTTTCTTGTCCCCTTCCCTAATCCCCCAGTTTAGGGTAGCCAACCGGATGTCTTTCTGGTATGATTTACTGCGAGCATAGGAGCCGTTAAATGCACAGGAACAAATGTGCGTTCATAGATGGTTGTTCAAGTTGGCAGTTACGGAACGTATTTGATAGTGAGACTATGCCTGGTCTTAAAAAATTGCAATTCATGATTTCTGTTCGCTAAATAGGACAACCTAACTTCAAAAAAAGTGCGTATGAATGGAAGACGAGAAAAACAAATAGGTGATCCCATCCCACTTTCCCTCTTTCTTTCCACCTTCCCGGCTAACGTTAGTTGTTGCAGACGACTGAAAGTTTTACCAGAGGGGCTCGCAGCGTGCTACAGTTACTGGCCAAGCACAAGTCGATGTCACGGTGCTTCTTACGCGTACTCAACGGAGAGCTTGCATTGAGCCTTGTTAACAGTGTCCTAAGCTAACCTCTACCCATGACCCAGAGCGCTACCCACTTAGAAGCCACTTTTACTCCCGAATAGTTCTCTTGGAGTTCTGGCCTGACTAATTATAGTTCCGACTAATTATAGTTCGAGCTTTCACAGTTCAACAGGTTTATCATTCAGTGCATAGTGTGTATTGTTGACAAGAGAGAGTGACACCACGCTTGATCCACTTCGAGCCGCTTGCAAGATTTTAAGCACCAGCCGTGCGCTCTTGATGAACAGGTGAGGCATCTAAATCACCAACCCTACGCTGTACCATTCACTTCAGAAAATAAACGCTACTGCCAACTGATTTTTCACAGAACTCGTCAGAGAAGAGGCCCATACCGACTCGCAAACTGCCACTTAACGGGACGGTAGTTATAGCGCGAGAACAAAACGACGACAAAAGGACACGAAGGAGACGAGCGCTAACTTCCAACTGAGTTTATTGCGCAGAGCGCGAAAACATATAGACGATATATTAAACCATCTCACAAAAAAAAAAAATGTGACACAAAGAGCAATGCATGAGTTAGGGAAAAAAACAAGCAATAAAAAGGCAAAGAAAAATTTATGAAAAACGAAATAGAAAAGTAAAAGCGAACGTAAAAGTACTATAACTATAGTTGCGCGCGCCGACACCGTCGATGAACCTTAGTTCCTTCTCGGACAGACAGGGAGGGCTTGCTTATGCATGACACCTGTTCGCATGCCATCTGCGCGGCCTCGACGATAACTCGGTTGCGCTCACCCCTGTGCTTGTATACAGCGTCACTGTGTCTTTGAAAAGTGGCACACTGTTGCACTCAGTGCAGTGCTGAGCAAGAAAACCATCTTTGCCGTTTCTAACATTGTTACCGTGTTCCCTCAGTCGATCGTTGAGACACCTTCCGGTCGTTCCGACATAACAGTTATCGTCGAGGTCGCGGAATTCCGCAAGGTGGTGGATGAGTTGAGAACGAAAAATTGACAACCACTCGATTGTAGCATGAACCCACAAAAAAAAAAAATTCCAGGAATTCCTCGGAAAGAAAGCACCTTCGTTACTGAAAAAGAATCATCCTGGCCGCGGGTTCAATCCCCAGTTCAGAACGAATGTTTCGGCACCTTAAAAGCTTTATATCTGAGAAGTTAATATTTTTTTATTGTGACTTCGGGCTACGAAAGGGTGGTCGCCAATGTCGCTGTGTTACGTTTAGAAATATACCCTTTAAACTGTTTCAGGAGCTATCTATCGTTTTCGTGAACAATTACCACTTCTATTCCCATTTCGTTAGTGGAGAATGTCCTCCGAAGGGGTAAAGTTTCTCGCTAGAGTTATTTGCTTTCAAGAGCATTTTGCTTCTGGAGGAAGACATGTCCCTAAATCTTTGCTCTCCAGCTATTTTCCTTATGGTAAAAGGGGTGTCCAATGATGCCGGGCCAATGAAAGCACCAATCAATATTATAAACCTGGCTAAAAGTATAACTCATAGACAACTCAGGATGAAACGAGCAGCTAGCCCACACGTTCCGATGAAACGATGCGTTTTTCATTTTCTCGAATAAACGTACATTCACCTCCCTTCATAGTTCTTCTAAAGAACTTGTAAGGCACCAACATGACTTGCATGAACATTCTGATTACACGTTCAGCCAATCGTAACGCTTCTGACGCGTTGTAACAAAATTTGTCTGAACGCAAACGATGAGTGCTTGCTTTCATCCACCAGTACGACAGAGATCTGAAGATCCTAAATAGACATATCCTGTTGGGAACATCATGTGCCTACAACGTTGTAGCGCTCGTTAAAGTCGAAATACGTACACGTCTGATGATTTTTTTTTCAATAACAAGAAACTACACACGCCAGCGATGTAAAAGGGCAGTGCAAGACCTTGTGTGGTGTATATACATGACGTTTCGTGATCCATGCTGCACTAACATATATGCCGAGTTTCAAAACAACCCCACCAAAGAAATACACGTCCTGCGTGGTGCGATGTAAAGTCGCAAAGAACCGAGGTTGAGTGTATACACACGGGTAATCCTTCTTTTCAGTTCACAGCGTGTGAGCCTTATAAAAAAAGCTCCGAGCAAGCTGCGGGACACGAAGTGTTTCTCCGGCTGGTGGATGTGAGACGCCCCGGATGACACGGGCCAGCACGCTTGGAGACACAAAGGAAAGCTTTGTGGCCGTCTTAAAACGGCCTATAGAAGGGCGGGGCATCCCGAGAGATTTCGCCGTGGAGTGGCTGCATGCATATTCAATGATAATAATACTCGGCACACTGCGAGGCTCGCGCGCACACGACGTGTTGCGACACGCACCGAAGAACGAGCTTTTTCGCTCGATTCGCCGCTGCCCGTAGTGCGTCCGGATGTAGGCGTGCAACAGGGGCCCTGTTCTTCTTCTTGTTTTGCTTTTGTTGAGGGCGAAGGAAGCGCCGCGGAAGTATACAGCCAGTACACCACAGGAGAGATGCGGTAGATCATGGAGTCTTTTTGTAGTCATGGTCGTGCGTAATGCATAGCTTGAGCAAGTCGATCGAGAGAAGGAGCTTCGCGTTTTCATTTCAAGAGGCGTGAGTTGCGTTTCAAAATGAGAAAGCTTCTTCTTCCTGAAAGTTTACTCGCAACGCGGTGCGCAGACATAAAGCAGAACTTGGCTGAAGGGATCAATTTCAGTGGCTGGCCCGAATTACCCGCGCACGTTTCGCCCTGAGAGCAATCGGAGCACTTGCCAAATGCTACATCTGTAAAGCACGATCCCAGATATAAGTAATAGGAAGCGTACAAAGTGTAAAATACGGGCTTTATTTTAATAGTAAGCTATAACCGTGGTCCCTTCGACGATTTATTGTGGAAATATACAGAGAGTTCACATGACAGCATCAATGAATCGTGTATCTCTAACTCTAACACAGGGCACATGCACTCGGCCAATTTCGCGAAACATCAGCGCACACATCGACTGCAATAAATCTACACTCATTCCACGTGTTGTTGCGATTCTGTTCGGCTGTGGTCTTGTTTTAAATCGTACACATGATGTACTGGAAGAAAAATAAGCCATCTTCGCTTGGCGTTCACTAATAATACACCGAAGCTAGTGGCGTGTACTGTGGTATGCGGTGGGAATGACGCGACATGTAGTAGCAGCCGAAGTGGCAGGATCATCAGGAGGAGTAGCGGGTGCTGTTGGGAGTTGTGGGAAGAATATCACATGTCCGTAATCGGATTCAGCAACATTCCGCGGGTGCCCCGCCGCGGTGGTCTAGTGGCTAAGGTACTCGGCTGCTGACCCGCAGGTCGCGGGTTCAAATCCCGGCTGCGGCGGCTGCATTTCCGATGGAGGTGGAAATGTTGTAGGCCCGTGTGCTCAGATTTGGGTGCACGTTAAAGAACCCCAGGTGGTCAAAATTTCCGGAGCCCTCCACTACGGCGTCTCTCATAATCATATGGTGGTTTTGGCACGTTAAACCCCACATATCAATCAATCAATCAACATTCCGCGGGTAAATCCCACTACGATCTACGGTCTATGGCGGTCGACAGACATGAGAGGGCCGACAAAGATCTCCCTGGTGTGCTAAAAACTGCGGCACTCGACTGGGACGTGTCTTCCGTGTATTGACGGAAGTTGTACTTAATCGCTCGAAGTATTCTGTGTTATCATAAAAGAGACGTTATTTTGTAGACAAGTAATGAGCCATTGCTTAACATTAGTTGCCAATTTATCTTTTCCTTTCGACCGTACCATCTAGTGCTAGATGTACGGAGCCGTTTGCACAATGTAACACGTACCGCAATGATCTACACTAAATTCGTGAGGTTACGTTACAATATAATGGGGACGAGGGATCGAAGCTGGTTTATCTTAGGCGCCTAGCGCAGCCTTCTTCCTCGACGTAAGAAAAGTATAGTCGAACCATAGCCTGTCACAGACTATGCAAGTATCTCCAAACTGCAGGATCACAGCTAACGTATAAAGCTGGCTGTGGCACCTCCTGTTGAAGCGCGGACCATTCGTCGCTTGTACTCGGCCCGTACTACGGACGGATTCGGCGCGTCGGCTGTGCTCCGTCGGTGGGTGCGGCTGATGAGCAACGACGTGGAGGGTTTTTCGTGGATACCGGATGTGTTCCCTCGATCTTTAAAAGCGTAGCTTTAAAAAAAACAGCTACAGAAAAACGCTTGGCTGTTCCTCTTGTTTGCCGAGTCTTGACTCACCTGTTTGGCTATCCTCAATGATGCACGTCAGTTCTCTTTTGGAGATCACTATACACCTTTTACAGTGTCACGTTAACTCTCCGAAAGAGAGGTAACGTGCGTGTTTAAATAGTGTTGTACACGCACAAAGCCGGGACTCACGATACCAAACAACATGCGAATTCTTGTTTTCATAAAGCTTATGGCCAGCAAAATGCGAGACTTTCGAACTGCTGATTTCAATATGTGACATTCTCGAAAAATAGCGTCAGATCAAAATAGTGCCCAGTAATCAAATTCGTTGAAAAAATGAAAAAAAAGAATACATGCGAGAAGATTTCGGAGAACACCGGCCAGGAAAACATAGCCCCATCTGCGCTTGCAGGATAAAAATGACTCCACCTGGTGCGTGACACTCGATGAAAACAAATCTGACACGCTAAAGATAACGACGTGTGCGTGATGCACAGAAATACCTTTGGATCTCGCATTTATTTCCGTGCGGGAAGTTTCAGTTGCTTTGCTTCGGTGGTGCTTTCTTCGTCGGTGAAAACTCGAAGAGGAATAACGTGACTGTCATTGCACAAGGCGATCGAAGGTACACTCGTGGTTCGACGCATTTTGCGTTCGCGTGCCGAGTTAAACATTTCCCTACTTACGGTCCGTAAAAGACGCACGCACAAATGTACTTACATAAACGCACCAACACTCACGTTAATGGAAAAAGAAAGAGAGCAGGCAGCGAGGAACGAAGAAAGGCTCGATGCCGAAAAACGAAATCACGCACACTATCCTTTTTACCCCTGTGCTGCGTATCAGACTGGACGGTACTAGCTCCGGCCAACCTCTGTGCCCTTCAATAAGTTGTCTTTCTGACACACACACTCACACACGCACACGCGCGCGCGCATTTTATTTTGTGAAATTTGAAGGAACTTCAACACTATAATGCTTTCGCCAAGTGCTGAACGCCCATTTTTTTTACATGCGGAGCATGTTATACTAGGGCTAGTCATGCGCCGTTGCCGTCTGCAGCCTCCCCACCTCCTCCGCCATCCATCTGTGCATCCTTTCCTCCTCTCAACACAGCGCGCAATGCGCTCGCTTCTCACCTCCGCGCGCCGCGCGACCTTTAGTTTTACGTGCGCCAGCTGTATGCTAACGCGCGCATGCGCAGGCCGGGGCCGGCGCTCGTTATAAACTACCGAGTGTCGAGGCGCGCCGCCCTTCGTCGGTTGGTTTGTGTGGTCGCTCCACGTCCGATGTCGCTGGTGAAAATGTATGCCGCCGTGGAGAAGTACGTCGACGAAGCCGTTGAAGAATACCTGAAACAACGACCGCAACGACGACCCTTCGTGATAGGTGGCAACTTCAACGTCGACGTCATCAAGGACGATTGGATGGTCGACTACATGGAGTTGCGGCACTCGCTGAAACGAGCAACGCACGGCGGCAAACATCGTCCGACCACGGTTCGCGGGACGTGCATCGACCACGTCTTTGCGAATTTCGACCTTCGACCACTGCAACCAGACCCACTCACCCTTCACTTTACGGACCATAAAGCCATCTTGCTCAAAATACCCAAAGCGTCTCATCAATAATCGTCTTTCGCAGCATACGTGCGTGCGTGTTCACTCGTGTTCCTTCATAACACACAACCATGGTTACAAACCACATTTATCGCAGTTTAACATATATGCTCCGCATGCTAATTAGTGTTGTCAGTCGGGAAACTGGTCACATCTTTTACTAGCGACATCAAGCAAGCTGATACGTCGCGATTTATGCACGTTGCCCTAACTATACTTCTATGCGGCACTGCACCATTGCAACTGCTGTGCAGAACTGCCTTTAATACTACTGTATCAAAACGTTGCTTGCAACCGTAGCAGTGCCTTGGGTGTATACCACTAGACTCTCGTGCTCGCAGCACCAGGTAACACAGAGAGACATGTCGTGTAAGAGTGACGTGCTGCAATCAGATAGCGTTGAGCTCCATTATAATGAAAACATTTGCATACGCTTGAACTGCTCCTTCTAATTCATGTCGCGTAAGCCAATAGCGCCGATATACGGTGTCCATCGAAGCGCCGTGAGGGCTGCTGAGGCCCGCACTCGCACCGTATGCGGATTCTACGCGAGTATTTTATAGCGACACCGATAGCACTCAGCCGGAGTATAGCCAGGGGGTGCGGAAACTGGTCCGTCGTCGCTCCTTGGCAGTGACCGCGAAGAGAGAGGATCGCGACGGATCGTGGCCTTCGCCTTTGGTCTCCTGCCAAGAAAACCAATCGCAGCAGATCTTCTTTGTGCGTGAGTATACGAGTGTGGTGAAGCCACTTCCTCAATCTCGGCACTCCGCCATCCGCATTCGTCGTTCAACTCGCTTCGAAAAGAGTCTCTTTTTTCGCCCGTATGCACTGTACTGTGGCCTCATTCAGCCCTTGTGGGGTGCTTGGTGTTGTTTGTATATGCATGTGCTCATATGTGCGCCTATATACTTGCATATTTGCTGGCCAGTGAGACTTTGCATTCAAATAACATTCTGCGCGCGCGCGCGCGCGCGCGCGCGCGCGTGTGTGTGTGTGTGTGTGTGTGTGTGTGTGTGTGTGTGTGTGTATTATGCCTTCCAGCACTGAACTGAATGGCGCATCACCCCGCCTTAATACTGGGTGAAGTATATCTTAATTGTAGAAACATCACGTCCTTTTAAAGTGGACAACAAAACCAATAAAAATGACGTGATGTTTACATGAGAGATTACGAGCGCGTCATCAGTACCTGCAGTAGTCAAATAGCACGTCTCGCAGAAAGCAAACATAGCATATTTTTTACTGTTATCACTTTGTGGTTTATACCGTTTCTATACCTATTTTATCTTTTGCTGTTATGTGCCTTGAGATCGTGCGTGTGTGTTTATAGAAGAAATGCCATAGTACACATGTTCATCGTATACGTTACTGCACATTCTGTAAATTAATCAAGAAAGCAATAGCATCCTAATGGTTTGTCGGAGAGACCCGTATGTCATTTGCACTTGTTTGGTTGAAGTACAATAGTCATGCAGCAAAAGAAATAAAGGTGACAGGTAAAAATAAACTAGTTCTCGCTGGCTGGAAATGAGTTCACAGTATTTGCATTACGCGTGCGATACACTACAAATGTCTAGCGTACTTTCCTGGGTTTTCCCGTATTCCTAAGCTTGATAGTGTTTTGTATTTTGCGATGGTAGGCTTTCATTTGTAGTCGCATGTCAATGCGTTATGGTGAACTATATAATTAACGGGCACAATAAAACAGGCAAAGTGATCAATACAGAATATATTTCAATGCTGTATGGTTTTGAAGGGTAGAGCTTGAAACTTATCCCAACTATGGTGGCTGCACTTTTGAGCCGAAAATGTTGTAGGTCCGTTTTCGGTGCACGTTAAAGAGCCCCAGGGGGTTGAAACTTTCGGAGCCCTCCACTACGGCGGCTCCCATAATCATATGGGGGTTTTGGGACGTTAAACCTTACATATCAATCATCAAGCTTGAAGCCATTCAATTCACCAATGTCTCGAACTGTATGCATCACTGCACATGTCTTCTGATATCTAACCACTCGTAGCATTACGCCAATGTATACGTCGTAAAAATATATCAAAAACACGCCGTCCTGTCACACTATATTTATTTCCATATTATAACAGCTACCGTCGGCACTCGGTTTGTTCTAATAGGGTTATTTTCAGCAGCTCTCTCTTTTTATTAGCATTGCCCGAACACCAAAAGATACAGTAAAGAATATCCTCGCAGCTCTTGACCAGAATCTTTCAGTTCTACTTACAAGAAGGCATGACAGAGATGAAGCAGGCAACTGAAGAGAACCACAGATAATGTTAAATGCGCACACAACGAACGGGAAATGACAGCAAGGAAAGGCCAAAGGATGCCGATTTGATTTCCACCCCCAGGCTATGGCTGTGTTGAGGCAAAGTAAATAAGCGGCAGAAGCACGCGAAGATTTACGACGCTTTCCGGTTAGCGGCTGGGAGCAGTGAGAAGTGCCTTGAATCTGCTCCGTACCGCGAGAGCTCGCGCCTGTGTAGGCGGTGCCACTTTGGATGCCGTCGGATCTGTCGAGAGTGAACGTATATAGCCGTGTACAGAGTGCACGTATTACATTGCTGCCGATCGAAATGGACATGGCGCATTTGCGAGCGCGCCGATGTGTCTTAATCAACGAGGAACATTATCAGGTGCAGTGAGACCTTTGCAAAACAGTCGCGTAGTGCGATTGTTCTCGCTCCTGAGGTAGCTGCCGGTGTGCTCGGTTCCTCTGCTGACATATTACGGCAACTTGCGCTATCTGACAAAAAAAAAAGCGAAACATTCCACCTACCTGGTGTTACTATAGAAAGATGAAATAAGAGTTCAGCAAAACCAACTCGTCTTGTTGTCATCGCATACCCGAGAGCTCCATTGAACTTAGACTGAATAAAGACGGCGTTAACGAGTAACGTACATCAGTTGACATCATTTCACGTTCTAAACGATCCGACGCGAGCCCATGTCAGAAATAATTCGGCCTACCCAAACCAACACACGCATACATTGGACATATTTATTAAGCAAGAGTGAAAGGTCTGAAGCACACCATGTGAGGGTGTGCTTCAGGCCCGCAGCCAGGCGAAAAAGTGCCCTAGCCCCCCCGCCCCCCCCTTTATTTCAAATGGTGTTTTACCGAGAATAAATAATTAATATGGGTGGTTTATAGGCCTTCAACTAGTGACCCCCCCCCCCCCCCCAAAGAAAATTCAGAATACAGGCCTCGTCCCTTATGAAAATGAATTTTGAGAGCCTAATGTGCAGCTAATGCACACCTAATGAGTCACTAGATTGACATTAGACCTGCAAAGCATAATGTCTCTAAGCATCAGGTGTGCAATAGAGACTCAGATGACAACATGCACCAGGATAAAAGTACGCAGACTTTCCACTGCGTGTCCTAATGTCAAAACACATCACAATGAAAAAAACTTTCATTAATCTTTTAGAGCCAACAAAAACTCGATTTCTTACTACTATATGTAATAATCCCAGGAATTCTAGATCCCAAAACCACTATATAATAATGAAGAACGCCGTAGCGGAGTGCTTCAGAAATTTCGATGATCTATGATTTCTTAACCTGCACCTAAGTCTAATTGAATCACTCGCTGATCTCGACATTCACGTACATGTTGTCTTTCGGAAATCTAAAACACTAAACAGTTTGTATTTCCATAGATTTTTCGACCATGTTTCAGTAAATATAACATCGACATGAAGGGAATGTTTTCGTACACATGCTTAAGTGTAAATCAGCTAGACCATAAGAGCAATAATAATAATAATAATAATAATAATAATAATAATAATAATAATAATAATAATAATAATAATAATAATAATAATAATAATAATAATAATAATAATAATAATAATAATAATCCAGGGTCCCGAAGGCGTAGCCATCTCTTTCTTTTTTCCAATCAGTTGATGTGTTCATCCTGCCGCCCTTCGAAAACTTTCTGCAACTGATGTGGTTATGCATTGCCTCCACGGTTAATGACACCGTTTTGCGTAGCCAATCAGCCAGCCAGCCTTTGGAAATGTTATGATGGAATTGTGTGCGATGTAATGACTTTATAATGTGGCGCTATAATGACACGTCATCTCATGGTGATTACTTTTTGCATGCATCTATCGTTCCCTACATTGCAGGATGCGAGACGCTGCCAACGGTCAAATTTTACTTTTAATGAGGCATCTAAGGCTTGCGATTTCATTAGTAATCATTGATTTATTATTTACTTATTCATGTAGCCCAGAAAAAATTATAAGGTTGTACATGTGCATCTAAAAAACAACAACAATAACGATTATATTATTATTATTATTATTATTATTATTATTATTATTATTATTATTATTATTATTATTATTATTATTATTATTATTATTATTATTATTATTATTATTATTAATATTATTATTATTATTATTATTATTAGTAGTAGTAGTAGTAGTAGTAGTAGTAGTATTAATGATGATGAGATATCTGTGCCAGAAGCGCGATGTGGAGGCAAACTTTACTGGGGCATTCAGGGGTGCTTTCCACCACCTTGAGCACATAAATTTTGAATATGTATTTAAATCTAACACGCATAGCGTCGATCGCTTACGCTGAAGCGGTACCTCGAACAGTTGCATAGACGTGCCAATTTGCTATTTGCGTGCAGGGGTTCCATTAGCCGATCAGTGGACACCGATGACTGATTGATTGATTTGTGGGGTTTAACGTCCCAAAACCACGTTATGACGTGTGCGTAGAAATGCGATAGGTGGGCAGAGAACTGTCCACAAACTGTAGATAGATAGAGGAAACTAGTTCACTAAGATATGCCCTCTTATGTTAGAATGATCGCGAACAAGCCTTGTACTGGTGAAGGGTAGGGTGGGGTAAAATCACACACGGGGCAAAACGCGACTTTTTGACTTTGCTGACTTCTGTAGCTAATACGAAACGTACTTCTTTTTTTCTCTTTCAGCGATAGGTGCTAATAGTTGTCTACTTTTTTTGTGTAAAATTTTGTCATTGCGCACAGCGTTAGCGTAGAAAAAATTACGCGGCTGGTGATGATGTGTTCATGACCCGTGAAAAAGGGGCGAAATTCTGCTCGGCCAAGTTTTTAGATCCGCGCATGAAACTATTACGGCGTCAGTGCAACAACTTACGTATCTATTTTGTTACTTCATAATACTAACTACATGCCACTAAAGGTTTGGTTTATTGGATGTGCAGTGCCAAAGTTATTTTTTTTACCGGAATTCGTGCATATGGGTGGGGCAAAACGCATCAAAGTGCCGACAAAAAGGCATCAAAGTGCCTTAGCGAATGTCTTATTAGGTGAATCATTTACTCATACTGAACATAGATTATATTTTAGGAGGGTTAGCACGTACAAGCAAATATTATATAAAGTGTCAAGGGCAGAAAACAACATGGAAAAACACCGACTGCTGTTGAGGACAGGGCTCACTCCATACATGCTACATCGAGGCTGTAACGCGTTCCCTGATGCTCTCAAGAGGCGCATAAAAATACTTAAAGAATCACCAAGTCAAACCGTTCGGAAGCACGTCTTGGAATGGAGTTTTTATAAGAGTTTTTTCATGCCAAAATTTAAAAACAACTAACAAGCGTTAGAAAATCCGAAATTCATCACCTCCCAAAGCCCGGCTGACGAAGTTGAAAGCCAGATAATTCCCGTGCAGTTCTGCGTCAAAACGGTCAAAAGACACTAAGAAGATGTGTCAGAACATTCCTAGAGCCTCCAAGAATTGAATAATTTTATGAACTGCAATCGTTATACAAAATACACCATCAGCACAAAGAAAGACTGGGGGTGCTTGATCTGCTAGTAGTTTTGGAGCAATACATCGCCGGGTTCTGTCCGCGTTTATTGCATGGAGTGCAAAGAGTGGGCACATGAAGACTGCTTGGAGGCCCACGTTGATTTCAAGTGATTTCACGGCAAAATCTGAAGGGATAAAATTTTTGCACACTGTATCGTTCTGCCCCGCAAGTTGGGGCAAAATGAGACATATGGTGGATTTTCAAAATTCATTTTAAAACACTTTTTTGAAGTGTGGCAACATGGTGATATTTATGCAACACATACCTTGTACCCAATAGAAACTTTATGCTTTGAAATTGAGTGGTGAAAACTGATATAAAAAGATATTCGCTATTTTCAAATTTTGTCACATTCTACAAACCCTACCCTATACACTCGGCTACTTCAGCAGCGCAGGCCGATCGTATACACCAGCAATACAGCTCCTATAGCTCTCACATTACCCTGTGAGAGCTAGGAGAAACTTCAGCACTACAATCAATCAATCAATCAATCAATCAATCAATCAATCAATCAATCAATCAATCAATCAATCAATCATTCAATCAATCAATCAATCAATCAATCAATCAACAATGAATAAAAAATGAATGATTAAATTATGTTATTCAATCAGTCAATCAGTTAATCAATATTGAACAACCATTCGCGATAATAAATAGACGTTAGCGAGTCTTCCAAAAAAATGGCTCCGCTTCCACCCAGTGAAAAATTTGCGCAAACAGTCAAGCTGCGGCTCTCCTGCGCACTTCATGGCATTATCCGTGATATCATTTAATGTACCGTGCAGTCCTAAAGCTTCTGTTGACAGATCCCAGAAGGACAGTTGAGAGGAGAAAGGGAAAAAATTGGCCCCGTATCTGCATGTTACACCGCAAATGTCGTCGAAAGATGATAGTCTTGCGTCTGGAGAGAGTGAACAAAACGTTTATTTGATGTTCTGCGCAAGAAAATAGGTGAATGGTATTCTCCAGGCGCTGCGTTAGAGTGCCTCGAGCGTGCAGCGAAGGCGAATGAGCGCATCAAGTGACGTCACACGTGAGACATGAGTGCTATCTGGCAGTTATCCTAAAAAACAGAGCGCGCGCCGTGCGCGCCTGTCTCTGAGGTGATAAGGTGTAGAACGCAAGGTGACGGGTAGTTGCCATCATAGAGTTTCTTAATATACACTAGAGGGAACTCTGGCGCTAGTGTCTATGGGAGCTGCAACACACGGCGCTTCAGCGAGCATGGGAATGCTGGGTAGTACACACATTTGTCTAATCTTCGTACTTCTGGCCTTCTTTTGGCTCCGTGTATGTTCGCGTGGCTTGGGTCTGTTTTTTCACGAAAACGTAAATTAGCAAATGTTCACCGCTTGCGCTTCACAACCTTATTCTTTTAGGCTTACCATTTTGAATCAAGTCACTAAGTTCAAAAGGGTTCGTTCTTTCTTTCAAAACAAAACCATAACCAGCAATAAACGAAGCCGCAAGTACAATTCGCCGCCCGCAAGTACGAAGACTAGGCAAGTGTGTGTACTACCCATCATTCCCATGGTCGCTGAGCGATCGCAGCGCCAGAGTGCCTTCTAGCTAATTTTGGGAAACTCTATGGTTGCCACCACCGTGTCGTCTTAGCAAAGCGTTAGAAACACTGTCGTTTCGTGGTAGCGTTGAATGGCCAGCGCAGCGTTATAAAGGCTACGATCCTTAAAATTACTCGTGTATGCCTTTTCTACTAAGAAATACACATACATAATATTGACGTGTTGCTATGGTGCATCAGATATGGGCAATAATTGCTTTTTAATTGACAATCGCACAAGTATGAACGCTGAACCTTGAGCAATATTGGTGGGCGCTGCGGATGGGCTCGGCCGTTAAGAGTATTGTTTGGTCACTTTGGTGCCGTTTAGGGTACCGTTAAAGGTGGACAAACAGACAAATGTACAGACAGAGAGACAAATCAAAATTTTTGCGTCGAAGGTCCCCAAGAAAGACTATCGTCTTTAAAAGGACAAAGCGCACTTGTGTTGTACCTGGTGCAAGCTGGTGTCATCCCAGCTTGGAAGTTGGCAGCGGCTGTTGGGCTGGCTGCGGTGATGAGACTGTGACGATGCGGCCCCATCTTACTAGCTGAGGTACTAATTACACCCTTAAAGCAAACAAACGAAAGAAGGCAAGTCCAGGAAATCCAGATCCGAGTGCACGTGTAGCTCTTCTTTCCCCGCTCTCGTGTCACGATCGATATCAAATCCAACGTCAACAGAGCACGTACTTCTATCCACAACGCAAGCACGTAATCAAACATTGTTCAGCTCAGGTTCTGAACTTCAGAACTAATTCAGAATAAGACTGCAGTGAATAAGTTCTCTAAAGAAGCTAGGTGGTCCACGGCTTATTTTAGAGACATGGCAATATAGAAAACTAAGCGTACACATCAATAATACATGAAGCCAATTTCCTGACTGTAATAAGGGATCCTTTAGCAGCCGATTAATCTTCGCTACTTGTTTCTTCTAACTGCTTGCCGAGATTGAGTGAGCTTCCGCATCTTACGTATAGGGAATCGCATGGGGATTTTCGTAATCTTAGTGCTGCTCATATGATTATGGCCAGTGCCCTTCCGATCGATGTTCGAAGGCAGGTCACGAGAATACGCATCGATCTGAGGCGTATGTACAGAGATGGCTGCAGAATGAAAGAACCAGGCTAAAGCCTGGTACGAGTTTCGACTATGCTGGTGCAATCAGTGAGCTTCGATCCCTACACTTAACTCGAGCTGTTCTCAAGCCCAGCGTGACGAAGTGCTCAAGGACGTAGAGTCGAACTTGCGAAAAAAGCGGTAAAATACGTACAAAAAGATAGATGTGCATGGACAAATGAGCAATATGATGAAAAATTAAGCTAAAAAATGCTAAAGTGACTGCTACCGATAAGGTAAGGGTATTATGGAGACCTCTTCGAAGAACCCAGTGATAAAAACACACAACAAAGCAAATGGAGGGTCCACGCCAGTCGCCCTATGTCTTTTTTGTACATTTTATTTGTAGCGCTGTTTCTTTAGTTGACTTTATGCTAGTGCACTCGTGTTGAAGTTCTTTAAAAATGGCACTAGAAAATAGAAGGTTCCAGCGCAAAGATCGAGTTGGTCTCATGATCTTGATTGCGAGCGTGAGGTGGAGAAAAGCGAAGAACCATAGGGATGATGGGTCATTTACTCCCGCAAACAGAGTAAACTGTATGAGTTGTTTATAGTAACGAGTAGCTTAAGAAGTGAGCAGTCGACGACGCATGACAAGCTCTAAATATGACAAAAGTGTGAAACTGAGATATTGGCGTATACGTGCCTAGAGACTTGAGACGTAAGAAAGTACAGCCGAGCCAAGAAAGAGATTCGTTTATATTTTAGTGGAAAAAAGTGTTTATACCAACTAAATATATCTGAATAAAAAGAAGAACACATCTAGTACACATAACATTGCATGCGAAAAAATATCTATAAAAAATTTTGAAGCTTCATAACGTTTCCTCTTTGTCCTGTGATAATGACGGGGTAATTTATTGTTGCTCACATGAAGAGGTCAGTTAAAAAAACACTGTTTCGTTCAGTAGTACTGGACGCAGAATTGCAGGCGTATCACACTGTTTGGTATATAGATAGTCTGGTCATGGCACGTACATAAAGTTGCCCTGCAATACTTTCTGAGCATGGTCAGAAAACACTGCTGATCGGTGTTAGAGGCTCCCAACAACACGCGAGCCAAATAATTTAGAGCTGCACGCGGCCTAGAATTCACAATGAATTATCAAAGTCAGCTAAATATCACTTTTTCTTCTCTCGGCGAATGACGTAAGACGCTCAAAAATCACTCGTAAAAAGCCATCTATTGCTTTGAACATGGCGCGCTCGGTCGTTACAGGAATAACCGCGAGAGGTCGCGGCTTGTCCACGCGTGCGTGCGCGATCACATGGAGAAAGCCGCGCATTCGAGAAAAAAAAAAGCGTTCAAGGTCATGCGGCGTGCGCGACATACTTTTTTTGCCCCTACCATTCCTCCCTGCTCAGCTTCCAGCGCTTTCGTCGAGAAGAGAGAGGCGTGTGACAAATTTTAGTAACTCCACTCATACTGGACGAATTTTTAAAACTAACAATAAGCTCTTTTAAAATTAAATAAGCTCCTTTAGGGAATTCTTTACTTGGTTACTTCTAGAAGTGTTTCAAGGCCCCTTTAACGCTCACAAGTACTCCAAGTAGAACATCACGTAGCCGTTCTACAGACTGATTGTGACTTCTATTTGTCCATGAAGCCAGGAAATGTGTTCGACTGTGACTGAAGCGCAGTAAGGAATGTGTTCTGATTGATTGATTGATTTATTGATTGATGTGTGGGGTTTAACGTCCCAAAATTACCATACCATTATGAGATATGCCGTTGTGGAGGGCTACAGAAATTTATACCACCTGAGATTCCTTAAAGTGCACCCAAATTCGAGCTCACGGGCCTACAGCACTTTCGCCTCCATCGGAAATGCAGCCGCCCCAGCCGGGATGCGATCCCACTACCTGCGGGTCAGCAGCCGAGTACCTTAGCCAGTAGGTCACACTGCAAAAAAATTACTCGGAGATCGGAGTAAAACGCTTGTCCTTTTAGCGTCCCCCCTATGCGGAGCAATCTTTGCTCCGGCTCGCCGGAGGAATTGCGTGGCGCACCCGGAGTACTTTTAACAGATATTTCACTCTGGCCGACCGGAGCAATTGCGTCGTGCCGCAGGAGTATACTTTTCGCAGGCATTTTCCTCCGGGTGGCCAGAGTGATTACGTGGGACCTCCGGAGCATTTTTCGCGGGTTTTGCACTCCGGCTATCCGTAACTTTTGTGTAGTACCTTAGTCCGGACGGAATTTCAGTGAGTTGGATCAGTACATTTTAAAGTGTTTCCTCCGCTGTTTAGCGAGGGCATCAATCCCCAATTCCTCCCAGCTGGGTATATTTTTTTTTACAGTGCACTGCGACAGCGCATAGTTTGTGTTTGTTCCTCAGGCAACTCCTCAATCGGAGATTCAGTGTTCACTGTCGCCTATGCGCACTGTGAATCTGCGTGCCGCTGTGACTTAGGCAATGTAAGCCTATGTGCGTCAGTTGTGTCCATGCCTTCCTTGGTGTTCTGGTTTACACCGGCCGTCGCAAATATTTCTGCCTGTGTCTTTGGCAATGTAGGTCAAGTGGAATACACCTACAATGTGCGCTACAATGTCTTCTATTTTATACCGGCAACGAATGTTCACGAGAGACGTGGGGGAGCAGGGTGTATACAAGGGGCTCTGCATGTGCAGAGGCATCGGTTTTCGTTGACGAATGGCGGCTCTGATATGGCGGCGATTTCTGATGATGAGTACGGCAGCCTTGTGATGGAATATATGGTCTCTCGTATTTCCTTCAATAAAAGAATTTGCCTTGTCATTTTCGGCCATTCTTTTCAAGAAGCTTCCTGGGGTGCATCAAAAAGCCGAACTTTTGAGAGCATCGGTTATAAAAATTTCCGCGGAATGGTCTTAAGCGCAGCGTGAAAATCTCACTTATTCTCGCATACCCTTCTCAGGTGACCTAGTTTCGGGCAGTTGGGACATTGCAGTGGCTTCGGCACAAATTGTCTAACGTGGTGCGGTAGATTCCCACCTCTACATATAAAATTAGAGAGTCCATTGCCGCTATCTACTTTCGCACAGTTGGAGGTATCTAAACCAGAAACATTGGCGACGACATTATTCTTACCTGAATCTCCACATGAAGGAAAGGATGATATGAGATACGTAATGGGTACAAAAATGGCATAACGAGATAAATAATAAACATAACGATGAAACAACTCCGTGATGTCGCGAAAACACGGAACATTCATTTAGCTTAAGGGAGAGTTATAGGAGTGGTCATTGTCTCCGGGCACTTGCTGTTTACGGAGTTCCGCTATACGCAGGTGCGTCGGGACCGGCACCCATTTGCCGACAGTAGCGTTAAGCATTTCACTCAGTATCGCACTCACTGCCACTCTCCCGCACTTCGCTCTGGTGGTGCCATTGTTATTCTGCCCGAAATAAGGAGGTTCAAGTTTAAATACTGAACGAAAGCTTCGTTTGCTATAGTTTGTGCGGATGCTGTCCTGTCCTCGTTGCCCCGAATTACCTATATACCTTCATACTTTTCACGCGTCAGCTTTTCTTTTTTGTTTGCCCATAGCGTGTGCATCCTCCCACGGAAATTTTTAATTTTTGCACGCGCATATATAGAAACACACATGCAAGCACACACAAGAACCCGTTGAAAGAGTCGTCGAACTCTCTGCGAAAACATTTCTGCACGCTTATCAGCCGTGCGTGAGCTTGCTTAAGAGAGCTGCTGACCCACAGCGCACATGTTCAAGTGCCCGAGTCTGAAGATGCTGTTCGGATGGCGCTCCCTTTCAACTAAAGCGCAGCTCCTCGACAAGGGTAGTTGAAAAGTCAGGTCCTTCCGTGAGACTATAGCACGCACCCTCATGTTCCCGTTATGAGAACTCATTGTACGTGCCTTGCGGCACTCCGAGAAAGGGGCCGAGAATCACTTCATGTGCTGCCGTTATTTATCTCGCAATGTACCAATTACCATAGTTTCGAACTTGTCGAGTGAGCTTATTGCGAACCAGGCCCTCTCATGTGGCTTATAGCAACTGTTCGTATAAGTTGTATATTTAGCTGGTGCTGACAAACTTTAAAACCCCACACTTATGACACTCTTTCTCGCCCTACGCCCTAGCTTTTATTCTTGATCATCAGGAGAAATCGTGGAACACAGAAACTCGTTGCTTTTATTGACCTTGTGATGACAGCTATTTACGTTTCTGCCATGTAGTTGTGTTCAGTGTGCAGTGAAACTCCCTTACAACATAATATGGATATAACGATATACGCAGGACTACTTCTCGAGCCTAGCATCCTCGACTTCAAGCGGCAACGGCAGTTTAGCGGAGAAATAAACTATAGTCAAATAGAGCGAAATGAAGTAAGGGTGTTTGAGTTGAGGAAGGTCAACCACGCCGTTTCCAGGCTTGATTGACGCGCGTTTAGAACAAACTCACATACACTTGACTGCAGTTGTCACATATAGGTGGGATGATCGCAAGGGCAGGGACTGTGGTTGTGCCATAGCCGATAGCAAGCGAACACTGCGTTAAAATGCGATTCGGAGAGGCCGGACACTAGTCAGTAGCTCTACCCGGTCCGCAACCAAAGCATTTCTTATGTGATTCCTAAAGGAAAAAGAAGAGAAAAGTGAGCCCTGTAACTGTCTGCATCAGTGTGCGACACCTCAAGAGTAGCTCACAAGAGAAATGGGGAAGGAGGGATCAAAAGGATAGAATATATATATATATATATATATATATATATATATATATATATATATATATATATATATATATATATATATATATATATATATACATATATATATATACACATATATATATACATATTATGAGACCACGTCCGGTACGGCAGCAACCAGGTTATCCTTTTTTAATTCAAAACAAAAGGAAGTATTGTGTCCCAGTTTTTGTGATCTGGTTGCACGTACATAGAGATCATGTCGGACAAGGTTCGGTGAAAACGCTCAGTCAGACCATTAGTTTCTGGGTGATACTCTGATGTGGTCTTGTGGATGGTGTTAGAGGCCTGTAAGACTTCAGCAAGGACATGTGAAAGAAATGTCTTGCCACGGTCACTAAGGAGCACACGCGGTGCGCCATGTCGTAAAATAATGGCGCGAAGGAAAAAATCGGCTACTTCAGAGGTAGCACCAGATGAAAGAGCTGCTGTCTCCGCGTAGCGAGTAAGGTGGTCTACGGCAGTAACGATCCAACGGTGACCGGCTGGCGTAAGCGGAAGAGGTCCGTATAAGTCTATGCCCACAAATTCAAAGGGAGTGGACGGGCACGGCAGTGGTTGCAATGGCCCCGCGGGAAGAGACGTGGTACGTTTTCGGTGCTGGCATGACGCGCAGGAAGCGACGTATTTGGCGACAGAAGTGGAGAGCCCAGGCCAAAAGCAGCGAGTCCTGAGGCGGTCGTAGGTCTTGTGGAACCCTAAGTGGCCAGCTGTCGCATCGTCATGAAACGCTTGTAGAACTTCCAGACGAAGTGAGCGAGGAATGACGGGAACCCATTGGTTACCGAGAGGATGGTAAATTTGCCGACATAATGTTCCCTCTTGAAACTTGAAACGGGCAAGTTGTCGTCTTAGGCGGCTGTTTGGAGCACGCGATAAGCCAGTGAGCCGATCGATGATTGTGCGGCAGTAGGTATCGGCATGTTGGAGCGAGGCGAGATCTATGGACGAAAGAAGGTCCGCCGAGGCAACTAACTGTTTCGAAGCAGCAGCCGTCTGTTTGTTCACTTTGGCGGGCGGTGACGAACAGATGGAAGGTGACACTTCGGCGCTTTGCGAGAGCGGGCAACGGGACAAAGCGTCGGCATCTTGGTGCTCTCGGCCCGACCTATATGTGACGCTGTAGTCATACTCTTGCAATCGTAGTACCCAACGGCCAAGGCGTCCCGACAAATTTTTGAGAGACGATAGCCAACACAGAGCATGATGGTCAGTCACTATTGTGAAATGCCAGCCGTATAAGTAAGCACGAAACTTTTGTATGGACCACACGATGGCGAGACATTCTTGCTCAGTGATGCTGTAGTTTCGCTCAGCAGGTGACAGAGTACGGCTCGCGTAGGCCACGACTTGTTCTTTGGAAGCATGGTTCCGCTGAAGAAAGACAGCACCTATGCCAAGTCCACTTGCGTCAGTGTGTAGCACAGTAGGTGCTGCAGGGTCGAAATGGCGAAGCACTGGCCGTGATGTGAGGCATCGCTTGAGGGTGTGAAAAGCGGCTTCGCAGTCATCCGACCAGACAAAGGGTGCGCTCGTGGTCAGAAGTTTGTGCAGAGGAGCCGCAATAGTAGCGAAACCACGTACAAAGCGGCGGAAATACGACGCTAAGCCAAGGAAGCTGCGGAGGTCTTTCTGTGTGGTTGGTGTAGGAAAGTGCAGTACCGCGGCAACCTTGTCGGGATCGGGCTCAACGCCATGTTTACTGACGACGTGACCTAATACCTTGATGCTGTGACTGCCAAACCGACACTCCTTAGTGTTGAGCAGGAGACCGGCTTTAGCTAAACACGTGAGGACTTCGTCTAGCCGTTCCAGGTGCAGTGAGAAGCTCGACAAAAAAAATAACAATGTCGTTCAGGTAGCAAAGGCAGGTCTTCCATTTTAATCCCCGCAGTACCGTGTCTATCATCCGTTCGAATGTGGCTGGGGCATTGCACAGGCCGAAAGGCATTACATTGAATTCAAAGAGCCCATCTGGCGTAGCAAATGCAGTCTTCTGTTTATCAGACTCGTGCATTGGAATCTGCCAATAACCGGAGCGCAAGTCGAGACTTGAAAAGTACTCGGCATCTTGTAAAGTATCAAGAGCGTCGTCAATGCGAGGCATCGGGTAGACGTCTTTACGAGTGATTTTGTTGAGTGATCTGTAATCAATGCAAAACCGTACCGAGCCATCCTTTTTTTTCACTAGTACGACAGGAGAAGACCATGCGCTTGTCGAAGGCCTGATGACGTTGCGCGCGAGCATGTCGTTGACTTGTTCTTCTATAAGCTTGCGTTCAGAAGCCGACACACGGTAAGGGCGGCGGCGAATCACACGGGATTCGTCGGTGTCGATACGATGGGCGGTCACTGTTGTTTGACCCAGACCTTCGAAACAAACGTCAAAGCAAGTTTTGTGCTTCATTAATAACGCTAGCAAGGCATTAGTTTGCGTTGGGTTGGGATGTTCACACAAAGTTGCCTTGAGAGCAGGAAATGCATCTTCCGCTGGCATACACTTTGAGAATGACGAAGCAGATGAACCAGTGACGACACAAAGCGGTGCTTCATCGGTATTGCTGGCAACAGTGGTCCCCTCAGGCAAAAGAAGTGGTTCTGGCGTCGTGTTGCATGCCGTGATGTTTGCATAACCACGGGAGAACCGCACTAAACAAGATGCGATGGTGATCCCTCGAAAAATGCAGCGCTGGCAAGGAACAACCACAGCGTCACCATCTAGAATGTCTCGTGACTTGATTGTAAGGACACGTTCTCGTCCGGGAGGCAGGAGGAAATCCGCCTCTGTCACAAGGTTGGGCGACGAAAGGTCGGCAGCAGAAGAAAGCTCAGTGTCCGTAATACGAATGAGGGGCTGACCACACGAAATTACAGCAGACGCCGCTGACAAGAAGTCCCAGCCTAAGATTATCTGATGAGCGCACGAAGACAGCACAGCCAATTGTATGTGATGACGGATTCCATCGATGAGAATACGAGCAGTGCACAACCCGGTCGGGCGAATTGGACTGTCATTAGCACCGCATAACATGGGACCGGCATAAGGAGTTTGCACTTTATGCAGGCGAAAACACAATTCACGATCAATTACCGAAATTGCGGCTCCAGTGTCTATAAGGGCGTCAACAGAAACACCTTCCACAGAAACAGGCAGTAAATTAGCTGGACGAGACGGAGGAGTTGTAGTGTTCCGACGACAACCAGTTTCCCCTCCAAAAACTGCACCTTCTAGTTTTCCGAGTCCCGAGAGATCGGAGCGGGACGCAAGGGTGATGACGTACGCCGAAACGGTGACGGAGAACGGCGGCGAGATGAACGGGAAGGATGAGGCCCAGCATGAGACCGTGGAGGGGAGGGCGACTGACGGAAGGTGGATGGATACGGTGCGGGATTGTATTCATCGGGTCTCGGGGAAAAGTCTCTCTCGTAAGCGGAGTAACCACGTCGTTCATCCTGCTGACGGCGGCGGCAGAAACGGGATATATGACCCCTTATGCCACAGTAGAAGCAGATGGGGCGGGGAGGACGCCATGTTGAATAGTGGCGTGGCCTTGGCGCTTGCGTTGTCATCGCAGCCACATGGTCGCATCCGACGTCCGCAGGCACGGTTGGAACTGGTGCAGGGGCCCGCGATGCAACTTCTGCGTACGAAGGCACCGGGAAGCGCACAGGAGACGGGGCATGTGCAGCGCTTGTCATTGATACCAGTTAGTCCTTGATTATCTCTCGCAGGTTGGGAGGAGGTGTGTGGACAGACGCAAGAGTAGGGTTGCCTGGAATAAGGCCGTGAAGTTCTTCCCTGACAATTGTGCGAATAAGGGCCCGCAATTCATGCTCTTTGGTAAAGCGAGCGTCGCAGGAGGCGTGAGGAAGGCGCATGGAATGAAGCGCGTCCAGGCGTTGGCATGTAGTGATGACGTCCCGGACGGTAGTGGGATTCTGAATCACGAGAGCATTGAAGGCCACAGAGTTGATACCTTTCAGTAGATGTCGGATGCGATCGGCCTCCGTCATATCATTTTGTGCTCGGCGACAGAGAGCCAGAATATCTTCAATGTAGGACGTATACGATTCGTCGTCCCCTTGGATGCGGGTTGCGAGCTTCTGTTTCGCTACTACAGAACATCCTGCAGACGTGCCAAATACCTGACGGAGATGCCCCGTGAAGGCCGACCAATTAGAGAAGTCGCTCTCGTGGTTGTAATACCAGGTTTTAGCGACGCCATCGAGGTAAAAAGGAACGTAGCGCAGTTTGTGCGCCTCGTCCCAATAATTACAAACGCTGGTTCGATCATAACTGTCGAGCCATTCTTCGACGTCTTCGTTGCGAAGGCCGGAGAATACCGGAGGGTCTCGATGAGAGGTACTCACGGTGTAGTGAAGCCTAAGTGGCTGAGAAGGAGCGGTTGCAGCAGCGGGCGGTTTGGGTTCTGCCATCGCTGTTGCTTGAGGGCACAACCGTCGACCAGACCGGAGCTCCAGGGGTGACGGGTTGAGCAGGAGGACGTGGGAACCAAAGCACCTCCACCACTTATGAGACCACGTCCGGTACGGCAGCAACCAGGTTATCCTTTTTTAATTCAGACGCACGAGAGCCAGAGAGCCAGCCCGTGTGACATACGATGATGATCACTACAATGGTTTGGTCATACAGATGAAAATGAAGTACATAGTCAGCGCTCACAATATATATATATATATATATATATATATATATATATATATATATATATATATATATATATTTATAAATATATGGGGTTTAACGTCCCAAAACCATCACATGATATGAGAGACGTCGTAGTGGACGGCTCCGGAAATTTTTTCGACCACCTGGGGTTCTTTAACGTGCCCCAAAATCTGAGCACACGGGCCTACAACATTTCCGCCTCCATCGGAAATGCAGCCGCCGCAGCCGGGATTCGATCCCGTGACCTGCGGGTCAGTAGCCGAGTACCTTAGTCACTAGACCACCGTGGCGGGGGGGCACACACACACACACACACACACACACACACACACACACACACACACACACACACACACACACACACACACACACACATATATATATATATATATATATATATATATATATATATATATATATATATATATATATATATATATAGAGAGAGAGAGAGAGGAGAGAGAGAGAGAGAGTAGAGAGAGATGCGCAGGGACAGCTAGCGACGACAGAAGAGAGATAGGAAAGATGAAACATGGTCACAGGAGTCTGAGGACGGGGCACCACTTGCGAGAGCTCTTGTCGGTGACAGGAGATGGCGTAGGGTTAATCCAGTCGGCCAGAGCTGCGCTGTTGTCGGAGATCGCGAGGGCACAACCGGTCGGCACGGAATCCAGCGAGCGAGTCCACAGCACCATGACTGGCAGCCCGCTACGAGCAATGGGAATTCTGATTAATAACGTTGCACCGCATCGGATAGCCTACATGGGGAGGAGTACTGGAAAATAACAGAGACCGGAACGAGGAAAGAGAGAACAAATTATACGCGCGCACACGTAGCAGCGTTCTCCGCGCATATGTGGTCCGCAGGTCACCATGTCAGAGTTGTTACGCCCTTAAAATGTTAACTCGTAGAATTGGGTGAATTCGGTTCTGCAGTGACAGTATGTGGCACTAATGACATAGATTCACGAAGCAACGAAAAACTCGCCTTAATTATTCACACAAGTTGGCGCGAGATGCGCGAGTTTTTACGCCTGTCGTTGCAGCGTAGCTCGGTCAGGAAAACGGTGGTTTTATCTTACGTCTCTTATTTTGAATACATTGGCACAATCGTAATTATAAAGGAAGCTTTTGCGTACATCACTCGAAGCATTGACAGTTAATTAAGTGGTGGCATTTAACGTACACAAAGCAAACACTGGAGATTATATGCGCTGCAACGTCACGCTCTTCAACGTGATCTTGTAGATAAGAGTCTTTTAGCACTTCCAGCGAATGGTTACCGCCGTGGTAATGCATCCACGACACATGTAAATGTTTAAGATTAATAAGCACGTTTGGATGCGAGTAATATGCAGGGATCAAAAACCGTAAAGCGTATAGAGGGAAGTGCCAGCGAATGTTGAAGACAGGTCGGCCATTAAGGAAAGAGCTTTGTTGGTACAGTGGCATTGACGACGCTCTCGGAGGTTCACGCGGGGTTTTACTATATACGCAGTGTTTCGTCACCTCTGCGTCTTGGACCCCTTTGTGTGCGGTAGTGACCTAACGAGGAGGATCATAAGGCTCCCTCTCTTGGAAAGAAGAATGAGGGTGGCGAAGGAGTATACGGAGCGTGTCCATTGTCATCGCAGCACTAGAAGAGTAGGGGACAACCGACGGCAGTCTCCCCCGTCTCCCTCGTCGACTGCTTGTGTCTCTCTTTATGAAAAGGAGAAGAATCGGCCCGTCCTTATTGCCAATGTAGCAACTGCGGGCATTGTACGATGGCTGTTTCGGCAGTCGGCAGGCCATTTTAGGCGGTGTACAGCTCGACCCGTAGCAACAGTGAGAAAAAAAAAAACGGGACAATATGCAATTTCAGAGACCACAGAGTAATGAAATGACAAGGACGTCACTCATTCGTATCATCTACGTATATCTTTACTTCTCGTTGCTGCTACCGTTGCGCTGTAAGCCCTCCAATGTGCTGTGTAGCGACTTGGCTATAGTATACCCGCATTTATTTCCTGATAGCTTCTCTTTTCCCGCTTCCGCAAGTATCTACGAAGAATAACCCGCATACATATGAACGAGCGAATTTTAAGTTTCATGCAATAGGAAGGACTATACAAATGCTTTTGAATAACAAGCAATGATGAAAAAAAAACGACAACATAGGTGTGTTAAAAGCTATTCGAGGCATTTCTCATTTACCACTTGTTCGATGACCGACCAAAGTTAATGTGCGCCTTTGATTATTCAGGTGAGAAACCAGATAAACGATGGTGCACAATTCGGCTGTGTCATTCATACTCGTACTCGGCCAGTCCCTCGTACTCAGCAGCGTAATAAATGGCTTCCTATTGTGCTTGCCCTCGCAATACTAAATGGGTACAGCTAACGAGGTTTCAGCAGTTCAGGTGCTTCTTCTGAGTGCTGAGAGTGGGAGTCGATATTCTGAACGCCAAATGGGCGCACTTAATTATAACACACCATTCGCCGAGTTCTAGAGGCGTGTCAAACCTTGCTACGGCTTTGAGCGAAACTAGCCAAGCGCCACCACGTGCCGTTATACCGATGAGTATGTTTATCACAGCTTCAAGGGCCTTCCAGGGAGAGGTTTACTGGAACAACTAATATTTAGCGGGAGAACACCAGCTATAACGATAGAGTTTTAACTGTTCTTTCAAAAGAATGACACGTTTTATAAGATGTGTAGCTATAGGCAAGGCTTTTCTTGAAAGCATTGGCGAAGGCGGATATATACATTGCGAGTGTTCAGGCAATACCCAACAATGTTTTTGCAATTACAGCTTGTCAGAACGACCTACACATATCTGTATAGTGTACACTTTTCAATAAAGCAACGAAAACTGCTTATATGTTCTCATCTTATTATATACATACTCGTATAGCCGCGCTGTGGCGGTCTAGTGGCTGCTGACCCGCAGGTCGCGGGATAGAAAAGCGGCTGCGGCGGCTGCGTTTTCGATGACTGCAAAGATGCTTTAGGCCCGTGTGCTCAGATTTAGGTGCACGTTAAAGAACCCCAGGTGGTCGAAATCGCCGGAGCCCTCCACTTCGGGGTCTCTCGTAATCATATGCTGCTTTTGGGACGTTAAACCCCACATATCCATAAATCAAACTCGTATAAAAGAAACTATTCACACCACATAGAGGGCAGCGCGTCCTCCAGCGGCTGCTTTTCCCATGTTAATTGAAAATCCGGATGTGATATTAGAAACGTCGTATCTTGAGAAAATAAAGCATGCAAGGAGTGGAATAAAGTTAAAGTCGGAGATGAATGCAGTGAAGCCGACGATCGGCCCCGTCAATCTAGTTCGCACGTTTCTTATACCGTGTCACAATGAGCGCTTGCCAAAGGTCCATGGTGTGAGCTTCTTTTTACTTCTGGGAAAGTTTTGAGCCGTCAGAATGAGGACACTGCTGCGATGGTAGATGCTCACTTGCGCCCGTGTCAACAACGTCTTAACTTGAAGTATGTGCAGAGATGCCGAAAAAAAAAAAGATGTCCGAGCACATTCGCTCGAGTAGACGGCGCCGACACGCAATCACCGACTCAGGCGAATATATACGATGAGGTGCTCTTGCTCACACAAACAGAATGCAGAGGATCGTTGCACACGTTCAGCCACTTACGAATTCAACATTTGCGTGCAAGTTATGCAAACACAACTCGAGAAACGTGCGCAGAAGACCGTTTACACTTTCCGTATAATCTTCGTCGCGCGATGAATATATGTGCCGAGTGAGAGAGAGAGAGAAAGGCAACGGCGAATGTGCACTAGAGGTAGATCTTCTACTCGGCGTAACGGTGTAGCCTGTTCCGCTGCTCCTGCCCTATCATTTACATAGCACCACGAGGATGAAGTTGGGGAACTAAACGAAAAGAGTTAAACAGAGGAACGGTGGTTTGTTGGCTTGTTATAGTTTCCTGAACAGACACGCGAAAACTTTGCAAAGTTCTACGCTTAGAGTACTTCGGAGTCAAAAGGAAGAAAAAAAAAAGTAAAGCTGTGAAGAAATATAGGAAGTAAAAAAAATAAGAACCAAAAGAAAAAAAGAAAATAATGAAAAGGTAAAAGAAAGAACGAACGAAAGAGAGAGAGAAAATTTGTTGCTGGAACAAAATTGACCAGGATGCCACGTTGTGTTGGAGCAAGATACGTTTCTTGTTGAGAGGAGAACGTTATGACGCGTTGGAACGATTTCGCTTTCTTTTTTTCGTCTATGTAGTGCTGTATAAGTAAAAAAAACAAATATTCGATATAACTGTTGGCAACGCTTCGCTTGCTGTGTGATCATGCACGAAAATAGCGATGCTTATCAACAGTTTTCTCCCGTTTCCGCTCTCCTGTAGAAACGCGTTGTTGCGGAAATGCTGTGGAGTGGATGCCTCCGGGACTACCTATCTCACCGATGTACAGAAGATGAGTGATTTAATCAAGAGGCAAAAAAAAAAAACGAAACCCGTTGCCTTATCGGAGAAAGGGGAGCAGCGATGCTTGGAGAGTGAGCGCTTATTGCACTTTCTTTCTTTCTTTCTTTCTTTCTTTCTTTCTTTCTTTCTTTCTTTCTTTCTTTCTTTCTTTCTTTCTTTCTTTCTTTCTTTCTTTCTTTCTTTCTTTCTTTCTTTCTTTCTTTCTTTCTTTCTTTCTTTCTTTCTTTCCTTCTTTCTTTCTTTCTTTCTTTCTTCCTTTCTTTCTTTCTTTCTTTCTTTCTTTCTTCCTTCCTTCCTTTCTTTCTTTCTTTCTTTCTTTCTTTCTTTGTTTCTTTCTTTCTTTCTCTCTTTCTTTCTTTCTTTCTTTTTTCTTTGTTTCCTTCTTTCTTTCCTTTTTTCTTTGTTTCTTTCTTTCTCTCTTTCTTTGTTTCTTTCTTTCTTTCTCTCTTTCATTGTTTTTTCTTTTTTTCTCTCTTTCTTTGTTTCTTTCTTTCTTTCTTTCTTTTATATCACATCACGCAACGCTTCCTTCTAAAGGTTTCCGTCCTATGCACCGGAAAACGGACCGTCATCTGCGGGCTTAGCAGCACGACCAGACAAACATTGGCTACAGACAATGACGACAACGAAGCGCTCGTATGAGGGCATCAATAAAATACGGCAACGGAATATGACACGTCACCACGATAACGAATCAGATTTGCGTATCAGAAACAGGTGATTGCTGACCAGACCCCGATCTAGAAAGCCTCAATCATACAAACGTGCATGCGAAACGCATACATTCGAGGGCTGGTGTTTTGTACGCTTGCTAAAGCCAGGTTCTTCGCTTACGACGCCGAACTCCGAGTTATGAAACTGCCGCTTAAAACGTTGTCAGGCTGTAAATGGGAAGCGCTATATGGATGAGGACTGAATGACTAGCTGAACACCCCACGGTTATTCTGCACTTGGTTATAAGACATGCGGTATGCCCTAGGTAGCAGAATCAGTTTTGAGTGTCTCACGTTCTATTCGTAACCTGTTCCATGTTCGTGAACATTCTTGCATACTTCCGCAAGGTTCACGGGTTGGATTCTCGACTGACGCGGCCTGCAAGTCGTTGTCGGCAAAATGATAGAGGTTTATGTACTTTGATTTAGGTGCGTGTTAAAGAAGTTTACGTGGTCAATATTTCCGGAGCACGTCTCTCATAATTGTATCGAAGTTTCGTGACGTAAAACCTCGGCAAGTATCCGACTTCCTGTACTTTGCCCGAAAGGTAAGCGTTTTTGCATGTCACCCAGTGTATTTGCCTTATGTTTGGCGCGAAGGATATACGTGCCCCATTTTTCGAATCCGTTGAGCCACGCATTGCTATAGTATAATCAGAATCTGCGCGTCATAAAAAATGCTGCGAAATAAACCGGATGTTTTCAGCTGCTTCTCCAACGTACATTTGATTCTGCTTTGAAATGGCTCCTTCGGTGGCCTGAAATGTTTTTCAAAAACAAGAAATCGCTATGCGCATCCGCTCTTCACAAAATTTAAAATGCCGTCGTAAGTACGGGGTGTATTCTCGTTTTGTTAACGAAACGTTGAACGGTATACAAAAAGCTCGTAAAACGTAATTCTCCAGTGTAATACGCAAACCTCGTTCATTTGACGTTATGAGGTCCGGAAATGCTTTTCGAACATAGCCGAGAGAGCGCCATTCAGAATCGCGCATGAACATGAATTACGGATGCGAATTCAAGAGATTCCCAATGGTGCTGGTTTCTCAGAAATATCACTTGAATGACGCAGTTTCTCGTTTCTTTTGTGGCGTTAAGCGCTTTTTCTTCTTATTTCTGGGCGTATGCGCCTCGAAAACGTCCGAGCATTCCTTAATAGCTTTTGCCATAATTCACGTCTTGCTTTGTTTGTTTTTTTTAGCGTGTTGAAGTTCTGTATCATTTTCTTTTTACGTTATCCTTTCATTCCATGTCATTGACATTCTAAAGGAGCACTAAGAACCTCTTTCCTTTTTGTTCGCCCGACCACGCCTCTTCGACAGAGATGTTACGTATACTTACACATTCCCGGGTGCGACCGTGGTTTGCGTAGGCCGCTTTCATAATATGGCGTGTTTCGTGCATTAACTTTGCGGTACCACTTAAAATCGTCATATGTTGCGCAAAGCGCTCGTAAAGTACTGGATTAACCTCCATTCCCCTCCTTGCATCTTCCTCTCTCTGCATATGCAAGTGCACAGATGTCATCTACGCACGCGTTTACTTTCTTACAAAAAGTTTACATCGGGACTGATATTAAGCGCTTTCATCGAGAGTGTTATAAGTTCCTGGACAACTTCTAAATGTCAAGACGTTGGTGGAAGACATAGACCGCCATGATGGAAGTAATACAAACGCAATAATAATAATATATCGGTTTTGACGTCACAAAGTCACGATATGATTACGAGAGACGCCGTAGTAGAGGTTTCCGAAAATTTAGACCACCTGGGGTTTTTAGATGTGCACTTAAGTTCAAGACCACGAGCCTCAAACATTTCCGCTTTCATCAAAATTGACGCCGCCGATGGGATTCGATCCGGCGGCCTTCGGGTTAGCAGTCGAGTGTCATATATCCACTGGACCGCCGCGGTGGGACAGAGTATTGCAAATGACTATACCCTGTGTTACATCTAACTGAACACGGTCATATAAAAAAAAGTGAACAGGTATAATACTGGGCGTAGTTTGCGTGCAAAGCTGGATGATGAAAAATCTTTTGGGTTGCAACAAGTCCTCTTGCAGTGTCTTATCTCCACAAGTGGTTACACTTGCGACATGCAGTTTCTCTTCCTTTGTGCACTGGTATAATCACCTCACGATGTCGTTGACAACTATACGTGAACCGTTCTCAACTAGGATGCTAACAAAGCGCCATTCAGAGTCGCCCAGTCTGCGATTTACTTGTCTTAACTACCAGAGAGGTCACAACTGAGTGGCAACAATGCGCCGCAAGGGAAGCCTAAATGCAGCATACATTTACTGCTCCGGCGTAGGTGCGTTGGAAACTACCGCATATACTCGACATTAAATTCTATATATTATGGTCAGCTTTGCTAGTTTTTTGTTTTGTTCGTATCTTCTTTTTTCCTCTCTTTCCGCTTTTTCGTGGATGTGCTTTTACCGGCTCCCTAATTGGTTGTTTTATTCTTCCTTTATGATTAGTTTCATTACGTGGTATATAGGGTGCTCTAATCAAACGAAGTGGTAACACAAGGATTGGCGTTGGATGTAATCGACTCTTGCGTAAATTATATTCAATTCATCTACGAAGAACATTGTGTTTGTACTGATGAAGACTCGTTTTCTGAGTGACACGTTATCTTCCGACGCAGGAGTTGACGAAGTGCGTAATTAAAACTAAATTATTTGAACAGAAGGACGTCGTTTATGCACAGGATATAAATAGTTCACAGCCTAAATAAAAAAACAAATTCAAGTAATTGCGTTTCCAAAAATTTTAGCGCACCGTGCCTTACAGCTCGCTGCTTATGTCGATAAAGCTATTCTCGTTTTGAAAGTGCGTAAGTGTTCCAGTCAAGCAAGTACTCGAGTAATGAAAATGTTTTGAAGAGGCTATTTAATCTTTCATGTTTAAAGAACCTTAGGAAGATCACATATCAAAACAGATGCTGCCTTTAGAACTCTTTCAAAGATAGCATACTTTAAAAGCTGTCAAAACGGGCTTATTATAATATAGTTCTTTTTTTTTTACTGAGACAATAAGAGGAAGAGCGTGCTTTGCCGGATAGTCACTCGGGATGTTTACAATTCGCAGAATTTCGCAGAAGTGAATGTGATAGAACAAACAGTACGTAAGCCACAACGTTGATTGGCGCTGAATTGAAGCGACAAACAATTATAATGTCCTCCAGGAAGTTGGGTTGCATTATAGATGGTTTCGCCAGCGGCTGCCTGTCTCTGACCACATTGTGCGGTAACGGGAAAACCTCTACCAAAAACTTTCTGTTTATCTTTTTTTCGTGGTTTTAGCCCTTATTTCTGGCCACGGCTGCATGTGTTTCGATGTCTTATGTGGATAAAATTATTTCGATGAAGCGCTCGCAACTGGAGCACAGCTGTGTTAAGCCAAGATGCAGTCTGCAAGGTTGAAATAATTTTATACTCTAGTCAAAACGTTCTGTCTTGCAATTGATGAAGATACGAAGAGCGCCTGCATTGCATTGATCACGCGAGAAAACTGAATTTCCCAACGAGCGCGTAAGTTTTTTTGGCCCAGTGCATTATTGGCAATGTAAAGCTCAGCGCAGACTAGTTGCACAGAGGCGATACTCAGACATTAGGCTAGTAGAAGGCCCCCAGTTACCGAGAACCCATCAGTCGCTGTCTTCTTCAACCCACGGCATGTAGGTGCGCTGACGCCTGAAGAGGGTAGAGAAACGCGAAAGTTAACGCTGAAAAATCATCGTATAGGTGTTTTGTCTATATTTTGAGTCACATGAGAGATGTGTACTGTTAAAACAACACAAGACGCAAAGCAGCCGCGCTCAACACGAATCTCCATGCAATGTACGTCGTGGTGTCCACGTTTCGTTGTTGCATTTGGTTTTTTTTAAGCGACGCCGGCAAGTACATGGTCTCTCATGTCTGCGAGGAAATGATTCATAGCCTGTCTTTCGGCCACCAAGGAACACCGCCGCATTTTAGCTTATTTATCTTCCTGTGTGAACATGGACTGCATTGGTGCAGGAGGATCTAACTTCAGAGTTTGGCTCATGAATAGCTTACTCGTAAGTAAACCATAATAGTTCGCGTCACCCATTGTTAGTTGTCGTCCCCACATATAGTTTTTATAATTTCTCAGTCATAGCAATACTTTGAATTGTGAGCTATTCCGATCGTCGCTGATCTCTATAAAAAGTGCCTGGTTAGACACGTGCACAGAAATATGCGTTTCATCCTAAGATTGTGTGCTTAGACGAAAATACAAATATGTTCGTTTGAACAGGAGGCAGCTTTTGAGTTCTAGTTGAAAAGCCTAATTGTACAACTTCATTATGGATCAGGCAACTTTTCTCGTGCATGTCGGAGATGTGGGTGCGCTTTGAAGACGAGGACAGGGAAAAGGCATGCAGGGATATAGGCGTTGTGAATCCCTGTCCACCTCTTCAAAGCGCATCTACATCGTTGGCATGCAGAACCAAATTGCCCAATTAAATTCACTGACAAACTTTTCCTGAAGCTTATGCATTATCTCTTTGCACAGGCGCGTTCACTGTTAAAGGTAACACGGAGAAGGGGGCCGCGCTCATTGGAGCGCCACGACTGGTATTTCGCGCGGCGCCCATCGGCCACGTGAACCGGGTCACTTGTAACAGTGGCCTCGCCTTTATTTCTCTTTTGCGCTACGTCGATCTCCTTCACGTAGCCGCTAGGCATTGCTCTAAACACACTTTAAGATATGCGTCAGAATCGATAGAGCACCAAATTGAAACACACCAAGAAAACACCACCGGGACCATCGAAAAAAACATTACCAGAAGTGACGCACCGGAAGACTTCTTGGAAAGGCTGTTCGGCACGAGCCAGTTTGTTTACAAACACCGAAACCATTTATAGTCGCTGGGTAACTTATTGTACAATGTTCGTAAACTGAGAAGTATCCTTCGCAATAGTTTTTGCGCATGCTCACGCTCAACATACCCACATGTCAAAGCAGCAACGTCAGCTTGCTACGTCAACGACAAGCCCACTAGTCAAAAAGTTGGTTAATTGTGAAATTATATAACAAGGAACACAGATTACAAACAGAAACTGTAGGTCATATCGCCGCAATACCTTACTACGTATACAACCGAATGAAAACGATCGTAGTAAGTATGTGGCGGCTATAGATATACATGTACAAGTGCAAAATGCAGAACTCCATGTTGTGGATGGACTTATACACGAGCCATTCGTCCCGAAGCTCTGGGAGCGGCTGAATGTTGAGGAAAACAGCATTGCATTCGGTGGCATTTCACCTTCCTTTCTTTGCAGCCTTCGTTAGTTGCTGTTATTTTCGTTTCGCTTCGCCAGTGCCTTCTTTCCCTTGCAGTCTCACACTAAGGCATCTCCTTGCTTTACACACTTGTAGCAGCGTCTGATTTTCGCATTGTCGCTTCCTGGTGCAAAGAAAAGCGTAGAGGAAAATGTCAAGAAACATTCTCCTTTTCTCGGTGCTCTGACCTCTTCTAATGCAGGTAGATTCACATGATGCGTAAAGCGTCTCTGTAGCGCCGACAAAAAGCTATAAAGGGGCAAGAAGTGTCGGAGCTTCCCGTTACACCCGAACGAGTCTGCAGCTGGGGCTCAGGGCGTCTTTTCTCCCGATATAAATCACAGTTTATCGCGCTAAGCCACCACAACCAAATCCTTCCTGCAGTGAGAAGCTTGAAGTCAGAGTCGTTTACGTAATCCCTTCCTTCTCTTCGCGGTGAGGTGGTAATCGAAGTCATAGAAAAAAAAAACTGTAATAAATATTCCCGCTGTTTCCGTCTTTATTCTATGTTCAGCCAGTCTTTCGATTCTCCAACTTTTGTATCTGGGTGTTTGACCAACTTTTTAGAAATAAGAGTGTTGTAAGTACTGCTGCTCGGTCGATACAGCGACAAAACATTGATCACAGAGTGGTTCATTGCTATTTTTTCTCCCTGTCATTCACGGCCTTCCTGAAGGGTGTCAGAACTGCAACACTTTGCTGGCGCGAGATACGCGTATTGAATCGTGGTTCTGCCGGCAAGCTGACCCGGAATAATGCAGCCAGTACGTACGCATGAGATCCGCACAGACCACCATACCACATGATTCTCTATTACATTGACATATCTCCTAAATAATGGCGGTCAGCTACTTGAGGTAGATCCGTCGTCTCAATAAGGGGCAGTGCGAGAGACTTTGCACGACTGCCTGCCCTCCCTTTTTTTCTCTCTGTGGCACGAACCTGTTAAAGTGGGCGTAAATTAGGCTGAGGTAACACTACTGACCATATGTGTGCGCAGGGTTTCCCTTCAGGGGAGGGGAGGTCCGTCGCAGACTCCTCCATCCTATTAAGTCAACGTATAGGGCAGACATTGTAACCCCCCTCCGTCTAAGGGGACAAGGGAGGTAGTCGCTCGTGTAACGGCAACGAATGGCAGGCTCAGGCACAGCGCGTGCAGACTGAATCACATGTTTGCAGTGGTGACTGGAGGCTGAGTCTTCGGACAGGGTGTACCGGTCGTCAGAATAGTTTACTGCGTTAGTGTGCGCGATCTAATCAACACTGTTGCAGTATTGCACATGCCACTGCTACTACTACTACTGCTACCAGAAATAATAATAATAATAATAATAATAATAATAATAATAACAATAATAATACAATTATTGATAGTAATAATGTGTGGTCGTTAATTGATACGGCAGGTGTATATATACATTATTAAATGGGTCATAAGAGTTGGTTTCAGCGGATCATGGTTTCGTAAGACTTGCACTCTAGCTGTAACGCGAAACGTGATAAATATAGTCGTACTGCCAGGATCTGGTGTATATATATATATATATATATATATACCATAGGAGGGAAGCAAAGTTGATGCGATACGACTACAGTCAGCCTCGGGAGTGATGATGAAGACGTGTGTCGCAGAGCGAAGGAAAACGATACATCACTCCCCGAATCGTTCTGCTTTATCCCGTTACTGCAGTAGTCTGAGCGATTTGTCAAGAGCTCGTGAAAGTACACCGGCGAGTGCGTAGACAGGCACCCACACAGTCTAACACAAACATGCCTTTAGATATAAAGATATGAAAAAGAATCTTCATCCTTTGATGAGTTTTGGGGGTATGTGAGACAGGTCTTTTCCGGGAGTCTGAAGACTTGAGGCGAGTCAAGCAGAAAAACAAGAAAGGAAGGAACAGAAAGAATAGTACTGAAGAAAAGTGAGCGTCATCAGGCCATCGTGATTTATCTCGCTGATATTACTGCTAGAGAATAGGGGGGGGGGGGCTTTTTCATTTTTTTTTTCATTTGGGAGAAAGTAGAAGAGTCAATAACCATGAGGTGGTTGGTGACGTTTTTGTAAAGAGCAGAGCTACGCTAATAATATAAAATAGCGCCTTCAACTTTCTATTTATTTTTCTCAAATGTTTCGCTTTTGTCACTGTAATAATTGCCACGTGATTGCTCCCCCCCACCTTTACACATATACCCACAGGCAGCTGACCGATTGTCTTCTAACATTCTTCGATTTTTTTCTTTAACCCTTCGACTGTCAACACACAAGTAAAAGATGGAATTTTCTTCAGTGTTCTTATTATATTAGGAAAGGCTTGCAGAGCCTTTAAAAAGAAATTTAAAACATAAAAACCCAACCTCAACATTTTTTGGTCTGCCAGAATACGTTGCAGAAAGGCGGCCAAGTGACACAGTTAACGCAATCTTACTCGCAGTGTAGAACAACAAGACAAAAAAATTAGCTGCAGTCCTATCTGTACTCATATTCAGCGTTACTGTCAGTCTGATAATCGGCTTACATTTATACACAATTTCAGTCAAATTTGGTTTGCCGCGCTGTTTCAGTAATTACGGCGCTCCTTCATACGGACCCGCAGGTCACAGGATAGACCCCAGTCATGGCAGTCGCATTTAGTGAGAAGCGAAATGATAGAAGCCACTGTACTGTGCGATGTCATGCAAGAGCGTCAAAATTTTCGGACCCCCCCTCCCCTCCCCTGCGGCGTCAATCATAATTATACATGGAGTTATTGACCCGGAAAACTCGACATTTTATTAGTGGGTACAGAAATGTTGTTCGAAAGAGCGAATTCGAGCCAGTCCTGTCGCTGAACATGTTATTATTGAAGGCCCCAAGGCAATGCCGAATTGGTAACACTTGTTACTATATGTAGTGCAAAACTTCTATGAAATTCGGCACCTGTTCTGAACATGCCAGCAGAAATACTCGGGGGCAAAGCACTGGGGCTATCCGAAATATGTTTATATTTTCAGAAAGTGGTATTGCTTCTAGCACTTTAACGTTGATATTGAGGAAACGAATTGCACGGACTTGGAACGACCAATCGCGTTCGTACTGGGAAACACATACGCTGCAAGAAAGCGTCGTTGTGCTTTTAAATTTTAGCCAAAATTGCGACCACAGCGATCACACTGTGAAAAATGGCCACCGTATTACTTCTGCTTTCAATTCTGTCCTGCAACTACTCTGATGGCTACTTTTTTCTCAAGATTTTGGTTTTATCTGCAATCGCGAGGGACACTCGCAGATGGAACACAAAAAGAACAGCTTCGGAAATATTCCTAAAAAGGAAAACAAAATCAAAAGTATAAGCACGTAGTCCAGGATGAATTGAAAAAAAAAAGAATTTATTAGCTTTGCGGTCCGCATAGTGCAATTTCTCAATACCCGAGCGAAAAAAACAAACAAACAGAATACGAGCAATAGCAGCAAAGTTTCACATGTGCCAACAGCGCCGGTTCAAATTCATGCTGATTCTAACGTAGTCGGGTGTGTGCGCTATATGGTACACATATATACTTTTATTTTTCGTTTCTTCTGCTCCGAGCGCACTTAAAGCTGCCTAAAAATGAACGGCGCACGTCGAACGTATAAGCCTCTGCACTCGCTTTTAAAGCGTTCAGCAGCCAATTTTCTGTGGTGCGGGTAGACTTTCGTTTTTTATAATGCGGTGGTCATTAAAATACTAGAGGAGTCCACACGATTGTGGAGAAACGTTTCGCGCTCTAGTTCACAAAAAAATATAGCACTGAAGAATCAACGTGCCGGACTTTGAAACTAGATTATAAAAAGATAGTAATGGCTACTGCGTCTCAATAAGTGATTCGAAAAGAAGTTCGTGAGATCTCGTCGAGCGTAGCTGAAGAAATCATTCGGGATTAAAGTGTCTCGAAGTACGTTTGCACTGATTAAGTTTTGTACGGCACTGGCAACCCTATTTCTTCAATGAATTTCGGTTGTTATTCGTGTGCCTGGCAAAGAAGTAGTGTATACCTGGGAATGTCGCGTACTTGTGACACGCACATTCTCTCTCTGTCTGATGTGGGCACGTCAGCAAGCTCACATATACACAGTAAAATATGAACACATGCACCAAAACGGAGTAAGCAAACTTGGCAGCGCAGTTTACCAAACATCCGCACTACGTACGCATGCGCTGCATACACATATCGGCAGGACTGGCTTCGCGTTCGGCACATTACCTATATAGTCATGCTAGGCTTCGGTATGGCTTACTGTGACGGTTGTGACTAGGCAATTAGCACATCTCTTTTTACCCAAAGCTCAGCAGAACGCATGATAAGACCACTAATTTCGTTAAGAAATGATTATGCCAAGATTGCGCTTAGACACGAACTATCATTTTTATGCCGTTAATCACACTTCCTAGATATGTGAACGCCCTGTAGCGTAGGCGTGATACCCAGTCAGCTGAACCTAACGGCAACTGCGAGAAGTTCCTACACTTGCGAAAAATTCCTGCACGGCAATCATCATCTGTATGTCAACTGCTAATTTGCCAAGATGAGTAATGCGGAAAAAGGGTCAAATAACTTATGAAGTTGTAACGCTAGCGAAAAACCTTGCATAGAAAGGTTGTAGCGCTTGTAACGAAACGTGGCATTATTTAATTACTCCTAAGATAACATTTTTACGTAATTTTCTTTTTTCTTTCATTTAAAGTCCCCAAAATAAAAAAAAAATGGATATTTGGTGCAAGTTAGCTGAGACATCCTGTATTCCGTTATTCTGGTCTTTCTTGTTGGCTTTCGCGTCCCTTTTCTCTTTTCTTCTCCCGGTGTGGCTGAGTAACTAAGGCGCTTGGCTGCTGACCCAAAAGACGCGGATTCGATTACGACTGTGGTGATGGCATCTCTATGATGGTGATAGCTAGAGGTACAGTGAGCTAGAACTTTAGCTTAGTGTACAAGAGTCCCATGTGAATGATCCCGCGGTTCTCAAAGGTGTCCGGTGATCTCCATTACTACGTCTCTGGTAGTCTGAGTCATTTTAAGACGTTAAATCCTCATAAAATACTACTGTTTTATTGCGTGTTTCTTGCCAATGATTGTCAGGTATCTTCAAGAAGCTATACAGTTGCGGGTGCATACTTTTGTTTTTGTATCCTTCCGAAAGTAATATGGCAGGGTTTCATTTCTTTGCCTCACACTATAGACTTATGAAAATGTCTACACACGACGTTCCGCACGACCGAAGAAGTGATCTGTTAAAAGAGCTACCTAATCATATTAGGGGCGAAGCTCACATTGAAGGCCAACTCCGGCGATTTTTTGACCATGTTCGAATAACGGTGCTTTTATGTTTCTTAAACACTTTTCTCACGCGCCCGATAACTGAAATGCTAGAAAATTTGAAAATAATTTTGAATTACCGAAAAACCGCAATACCAAAACTGAAAATTAACCGAGTGCGCTTCTACGTGTGACGTAAAGATTTGCCTGACGCTGCCGGAACCAGCCTGATTGCACATATTGCTCACCAGATGGCACTACCTGCACATGCCGTCCACGGCGATCGGCTACAACGCTTACGCTGTTATGGTGAATATATGGAGAATCGTGTTTGGCTCACAACGCAACACCGCTTGCACAGGCCTATCGCACGCCCCCCCCCCCCCCCCCCCTCCCGACACGGAAAAGAAAATTACACGCTCAACCAACGAAGCACTGGCGAAACCCACACAATCCATAGCATACAAGCAGACGCTGCAGTGGCACGTCAGTTCGTCACTTCCAGCAAGAAAAACTCAACGTCAAACGCACAATGTTGCCATTAATTCTGGCAAACGAGGTGAGCGTTTCGAAGCAAACTCTAAAACTCATTTGAAAAGAATCTGCGAAACTCTCAATCCTGCAATTTGACATGAATGGCGCAAACGTAACAATGAACGTACCCAGTGCATTTCATTGAGATCCATCGGCCTCGAAAAATAGCTGGAGTTGGCCTAAGGCGCGGGTTGTGCGTCCCTGATGTATGTAGTAGTAGTAGGTTGTCACCGGTGGCACATACCTGCTCTAGAGCGGGTATGTGCCACAGGGGATGCGAGATGGCGGTACTTGCAGTGTTCACTAGATGGACGCATGGACGGACGCATGAACGGAAGGACAGACAGACTAGCAGATGGGACAGATGAACGGACGCACGGACGTACAGACGAATGGACGAACGAACGGACAAACAGACGGATAAATGGACTCATGGACGGACGCACGGGCAGACGGACGGATGGATGGACGCATGAACGAACGAACGGAAGGTCGCGCGGACGGGCGGAAGCAAAAACAAACGGACGGAGGGAAGCACGGATGGGCTGATGGACGCTTCGCCCTACTCATCATCATTGACTCATGGGTATGCTGCGATTTTGTTTGTGCCAGCATTGCTAGGCCGTGGCTTTTTTGTTAAATATTGCTAAATTAGCTTTGAGTTATGGATTTCAGGCACATTACAATTCTTGATACTTGAACTCAGCCAATTGTTCCAGCTTCTTTGTTTTATTTATCCCAAACTTTCAACGGCTGTACATTTCAGTTTGTACCCTCTCCTATTATGTCTTGTTGAAAGACAAATAGGTAAGATCAAACAAGAAACTTCTACAGATGAGTGTCACCGTAATACAACCCGCATCATATATTCTCTAAGTATCGCCGCCAAAACCTCTGCAAAAGGTGTTGAGCGTGCTTCACTTCAAAGTCATTCTCATCAGGTCGAGCGCTCTTGTTGGGAATGAAATGTAATTTTATTGTTTTAAACAAGTAGCCTCTCACGAGCACCCTTATAAGCGACCAAGCCAGCACGTTCTCTGCAGACGACTAAACTAAAGCGCCTTCTCGATCGGCAAATTGCTAACGACTCCCGTGCTTGCAGCCGTGCCTTAACGATTCGAGCCGGTGTCTGGTGGGATGGTAATCATCAAGCACGCTAACTTTCTCGGCAACTCAAAGCAAGTGCTTACCTGACGGCGTGTTAATGGATGAAAATACACACTCGTAAGCAAACACCAAAGAAGGTTGCTCAAGAAAGCGAGGCGTACAACGTTTGCGTCACTCATCGGATGTGTCTGGGGAGATGGGATGTCTGCGGTCCGTAAATGTGGGCATAGAAACTCAACCTAGGCGCGTGTGTGAAAGTACACGCCCATTTCGCGTCGTCGGCCGAACGTGTCATTAAACGCAGTTCGTCGATAGTTTCGACACATGGGGAAATTAGCCGAGCCAGGCGCGCATCATAATGCGGCTGGTTCATTGGGCCAAGCGTTTTGCTCTTGCCTTCACGTGTGTGGTGTCCTGCGCCTTCTTGCATATGAGACCAAAACAAATGGCGTTACTTGAGTGGTAGACTGCATTTCTGGTGACAATGGGGTAGATAAGTTCAACTGTTTGATGCAATGTCCCAAAACTGCCACTTAGGTTACGAGGGATGCCACAAGAGAGGTGGAAAAACATTTATTGAAGCCCTCTATATGGAGCTAATGTTCAACGTGCAAGTGTCCACTGTTGGTCAGGCCGACAGGAGACCTTTGTCTCTGACGGCTACCTCTCCCCGCTTCGTGACCCACACTTGTGCTTTCGGGCCGGGGCTGAGCAGGGTGGTTTCCCACTGCGGAGGGATATGCGCGAACTGAGGATTATGAGTTTGCTGTTGCTTAGGACAACCCCAAAGGATATGGTAAAGATTTACGTCCTCTCTCTGGCAGAGTTTACTACAGCTGGAGTAAGCGAAGTGGTTAATGCGTGATAAAATAAAGGGGATTGGGAAGATGTTCGTTTCATGCTGCCTCAAAATTACTTCCGGTAGTGAAGCGCTCCCGACCAGCCTCGAGTGCCCCCTAAAGACCACTGGAGGAAGTAACTTTAATGCATTGGTTGCTTTCTCATTGCCCAGTACATGTACAACAGATTATTTGCCTAGTTTAGGTGCCGCACGAGCGTGTGTGAAAATGTGCGCCCGTTATCACTGCGCAGAAATAAGAAAAATAACAGCCGAGGCTTTTTTTTTTTCAACTTCAACATTCCCATAGCAACAACATATACATGGTGTCAAGCCAAAGCTGCGCGAAAAAAAAAACATTATAAATATGTACCGTGTACCAATTCCTTGTCTTTCCCCGTCTGTCGCATTCTCATTATTTTGATGACTAAGATTATAATCTTCTCTAACAAAACTTGCTGATGTATTATTCTTAGAGCGTTATTTCGAGTCATTCGTCAAAGCCTACGGCAAGCAATATTCCGATCGCCATCCCAGAAAACATCTTTGCGTAGTGGAGAATGAATCGAATTATAACAAGAACACAAATACACGCGCGAAGACGACAACAGACAAACGCACGCGTCACTTCTGCATTTTCTGACTTGTTGGTGCTCGCCGTATGGGCTGGCGTGGTGCCAGTGGCGGCATGAATGAAAACCGCTGTTCGCTGATATAGGTCGTGTTGCGTGCAAGAGTGACAGGTTATAGAGTGAACTTCGCTCGTCTTTGAGGCCGCGAGTTGAACTTGGCATCGGATGAAGCGACCTTATTTAGAAAGAAGAACAGAATCAGTCATCGGCGACTGTACGAAGATATACACCATTTAACGGTGGTGGCAACGTTTTGTACGCAGCTTTTGTTATGCTAGTAGTGTCAACTTATGGCAGAAAGGGAAAATTACACGTGCGTAATTAAATGAGTTGCACCTTCTGCATAGCCAACGTCTCTTTACATAACTTCGGCAAGCTCTGTATGACTGTGACCGATATTCAACGGGTTGTTCAACGTGCAGTGCTCGAACCAACGTCGAAAGTATTAATGTTCTTTTTTTCTAACTGGACGCAACCAAAATCTGATTCCGCACTGATTTTGTTGAGATTCATATTTTCTAATTGAATGCAACCAAATGATTCCACAAGATCTACAGTATGTGACTTATTTTTGTTTATGTCAAAACAAAGCGTGACTCACGGCACAATAATTAAGTAAATATTTAACATGCTAACTACAATAAACAGCTGGAACTTATACAGAACAACTATATACGCCATTTTCTTTGTTGAATGCAATATTGAGTGCGTAAGAATTGCGGTATGGGAATTGGGCTCGTTCGAAAACACTGCATCGTAATTCGCGCTTGAAGGAGATATAGCGCTGAAATAATGGAGTGCGTGTACATTTTTACTTGCCTTGTGTAAGCAATTGCGTGAAGTGCGAGAAGCTGAACATTGTTTTGTTGCTGTTTTTCGAGCCAGTGTGTGTCTGTAATACAAGTGGCATGGAGCCGGCACTTTCACAGAGTGATGCGACCATCGTCTCCGTAAAACTGACATGCTTACATACATTTCATGTGTGTTGTTCTAATTGTGTGCGCTCGCTACCGTTTTCATCCTTCGGATATAACTGAAGCTTGTATCAACGCGCATTTTCTTCAAAAATATCTCCACGCTCTTTCAAGACCTACAGATTTCGAAAAACCTCGATGGCTGTTTTTTATAAATGATGAATCCTTTTTGTTTGCGCTGTTTACCTTTCTAGGTGTATTCAACTTTCTTTGCTTTGAGCGTCTCGAATTCTTATTCCCGCCTAAAATCATTACTTCACAAAACTGCCATTCTCGATTGAAGTTGTTTGCAGAGTGCAGGCTAGTGTGCCATTTCTTTTTTTTTTTAGTGCGTAAAGGTCGACCATGCCTGAATACCTCGAGGTGCACCGAGACATTCAACACGAAGTCTTTGGCAATGTATAGCAAGGCGCGATTTAATCTTGGATGCCTGTGGAGCTCTACGAAGATGCATTACACGTATTGAAGCCTTCAGCTATTGCAGAAACTTTGTACGAAGTTGATCTGTAGTCCCCTTTGTCATCACACATGACAGAGAGCATCTTTGAATTGATGTTCTGATAGAGGCAAAAAAGTAAAACTCTTCTACATGACAGCCCATGACTGTGTTTGTATGTTAGCCAGGAACATGTCATTTTCGGATTACACAACTCTCGATTGATATGTGGGGTTCAACGTCCCAAAACCACCATATGATTACGAGAGACGCTGTAGTAGGGGGCTCCGGAAATTTCGACCACCTAGGGGTCTTTAACGTGCACCTAAATCTGAGGACATGGGCCTACAGCATTTTCGCCTCCATCAAAAATGCAGCCGCCGCCACAAAGACGTCACAATTCTCCGCATACAGCAATTTTACGGGCTGCATGAGGCGAGTATGCTATAGTAGAACATAAGAAATTATCTGTGAGTATACCTTATAGGCCGGCTAAGGATAAACCATCCCGTAGGTTCATTATACATTACTGCTCTAGGTTCGACACCTGAAGACGAGTCATTATGAAAAGGTTACCAGTCATCTTAGATTTTTTTCATTGTTGGGTGGCGCTGTTCTGAAACTGTTTTCGTTATTCTATCTTACGCTATACAGGAGCAAGAACAACACAGGTGGTTCAGTACACTGGTTTACGATAGTAATGCACTACTACACATTGGCGTGACTCTGTGGTAGAGCATCTAATATACAGATGCTATATAGTTTGGCATACTGAAATACTGTTGGCAACAATTTTTGTCATTCTTGCTTAATCGTGCAATATCTTTTTTCGGTACCGTGATGCGCATATTACTAACAACGTTTCACGTTAAAACTTTATAGTGAGAATACAGTTGCGGAGCTCTAGCACACACGCATAAGGCAGGGTCATGGCATTGCCGCTGCGTGAATGACGGTGTTTTTTTTTCGTTTTTCAATTCTAAACATGCTCGGTTACACGCCTCTGCGTCTTGATGACGAGGTCACAAGGAGCTGTCTGTTAAACAAAAGCTTACGCTCAATAATCGGCTCACAAGCACACACCGAAGAACTTATTTCGTGGAAGTTGTCTGTATTGTCTGTAAGATATGTATTAAATCCAGCTTCTTCTGGCTTTGCATGCATGCTGTCTGTAATGTGCAGTCGTCGTTATATTTGTCTATATTAGTAATGATGTTTACCGAAGGCTGTCACCCTTCATTTGCATAATTGAGGCGCAGCAAGAAGATGCGTCAACAGCAGGAGCAACTGTTTAAGAGGCCTCTGTTCTCGATCCGTTTGTTATTGTCAGAGCCAGTCACTAGGAAACAGGCTGACATCGTTTCTTGTCCCAGAGAGCCTCTATACAGTAATTACCCTGGCGCGAAGAATTCCCGTCTCGAAAAGCATTCGCTTACGAGCTCTTCCTTGATTCTAAACTTTCGTGACCGGGCTGTCAAACAGACAAGCCAGGGTGAGAGTAGTCGTACTTCCTTTTAAATGTTTTCAGCGGCAGTTGAAGCTTTTTTTGTTGAATTCTATTCACACGCGCACGCACAATCAGGCGTGTTGGCACATAAACATGCACACAGTGAGAGAAGGAAGGGAGGGTAAATTTATGTGCTCGTTTTCTTTGTTAGATACAATAATAACCAGAACTAATAAATAATAATGCCAACGAAGTATAGGGAATGCCATCAGAAGTAATGTAATGTGAATAATGTAAATGAATAAAGAAAAGCGGACAAATAAATAACGTGCCGGCGCCACGGACCGAACCTGCGACCTTCTCATGACGCGCCCGACGCTCTACTACTGACCTACGGTGGCGGTCATAACCCCCCCCCCCCCCCCCCACCAATGTACTTCCTAGGGTATATATGTACATTTTAACGTGGAAGTGTGAGTCAGCGCCGTCAGTACAGTCATCATGAAGACTGCGGAACACTTTTTGGCGGCTGGCGTAACGTAGCGCGTGATCTTGTTACGAGCTGGCAGCTGACCAATAATTTTTTGCATTCCACCTGAAGGCATCCAGTCTGCCAGAACGAGACCCTCGATTCGAATGAAAGAAAGAAGTGTCAATTTGCACTACTCTTGTTCATTTATAAGGGGGGTGTCGTTCTGGCTAGCGTAATTCTACTGCTCTAATTCTCGTTACGGTGACTTGTCAGACGCCGTAATGGCTTCTGGCGACGCTTACTGATGCTCTCAAGTTTGTATGTACATCTATACCCTATAAAGTGGACGGGTTGATGATCGCTGCCATAGCTCAATGGTAGAGCATTAGAAGGCCGCATGCAGGCTAGGTTCTGCCACTGCAAGTTATCTTTTCATCTACTTATTCTTATTTCAATTCACGTTACAATTACTTCTTAACGCATCTCCTATCCTTCCTGGGCATGATTGTCTGTTGGTTCTCACTAATACAGAGTGAAAGGAAGGTTCTAAATTATTTCTTAAACTTTGAGTATGCAGTTTTTTTTTTGGCGCCATCTTTCAAGGTCCGTGTCTGTGGCTCTTGGATTTGCCCCAACTGAAGCTTTAAATCTGAGCTCCTGTAGAAACGAGCAGGTTGAAGACGTGTTGTGTGATCCCGAGTGCAGTTAAAACGCATGATTGATCTTGCCATCAGCTGCCCACATAAAGCTCCGACATGGCCCTGATTGTTGTAACGTGCGTGGTGAATATCACACAACATTGGTGCCTTCAGACAAGTTTGCCCCGCTCGCCGCACTATCTTCTTTTCTTTTTTATTTGTTGACACTCTCCGATTGGAAACGTAGTCCACAAAAGAGCATTGCTGAATAAGTAGACGGTGATTTGTCTTCTTGAGTGAGCTGTCAGTTTCCTGGACCAGCTGTTATGCAGCCGATAGTGGCCGCGATGGGATGGCAATCCACGCCTCTTCTTTGACTGATGACTCAAACCAGAGCTGAAAACATATCAGCCTGAGACGTATAATAACGTCATGCTGCGCATTTCCTGTTGGTGTACGATGCGAATTTCAACTGCTAGTCAGTGCTTGTGGTAATTCGCTGCTTCTCATAACGTATTCGTAGAAAATAGCTGAAGTTACAAAAATACGTCGTGATGGCGGCGTAAGATTCAGTAAGTTTAAGTGCTTCATAACACCAAAAAAAAAAGAAAGGCGTTCGCCTCGCCTTTGTAGACGTCCTCTTTCTTGATTTCTTTTACAGTAAATCGCATGCAAAACAAAAATACTGATAATGAAATCAGTGGCTTATTTTATTACCATAGTTTGAAAAAAAAGAACACAAAAATGCCGCCCACAGTAAAGGTAACGAATATTTACACATTGTTGCGAACCTATAACGATATATCAAAACTTTAAGTAACACAGGTGAATTGGAAGGGGCGGGAGAAAAGCTACACAAGACTACAAAGTACATCAGCATGTGAACAGCAAACTGGAACATGCAAATTACAAATACACGTACATACTGGTCACTAAGATTTTATTACGTCACTCGGAGAAAATTTACGTCAGGATCTTCGGCTAATCTTAGTTTCTCTGAGAGTACGACCAGGGCAAAAGGACCTTTTGTGCAAGGCAACGACGCTTATACGATGTGTTTGCACGGTTTGCGGTTGTGCGCAGTCAGGCGAGGTTAACAAGTTTGCGAGATCGCCGTTGGACGAGCCTTCGGTGGTAGAGGACAAAACCAGGCTAATGATTGTAGTGAAGATGATAACCATTGCGATGAATGAAGAGGGGAGACCTCTTTAGAGACGCAACTACACGAAGACAGTGGATAAAGAGGCCATAGAAACAGCGGACGCAATATGTAGCTTTCCAATAGAATTGCACCAATTACACAATGCAAGGAAAGTAAAGGGTCTGATAAAAAAAATTCCAGTCTTTCGGGAGGGAACCCGTCGCCTTCACTTTATGCATGCTATGCGCTGCGGTTGTACAATGGTGGCGGCCAGTGAAATACGACCAATAAATAAATAACAGTATAGATACAAATACTTCCAGCTGGTGATATGAACATTAACCAATATACTGACCTTGATAGGAACAAACAGCGAGTACAAGAGAAAAGCGCGCAAATAGTGGCGGCTTGTGGTAGCTCGTTTCATACACTCGGGCTCGTCTCATAGAATGGCAGGTGCCTTCCTTTGCAGGGCTAAGGCGTCGCATATATCGCCAAATAAACCGTTCCTGTGCTTACTGCAAACACGTTATCCCACGAAAATACATCTCCCTACCTGACTTTCTGTCAGCTCCTCGCGCGTTAGCAATTTCTTGGAATCCAGTCTGTTACTCTTACTGACCACTGGTGGTGTCACCTACCCGCGCTAATGACCATGACATGTTTACACCTCCACGAATGCGTAATAAAGTAGGAAAAAGTGTAGTTCTCTTTGTTACGCAACAATGAAACCCATCTGTGTAAACTTCGTATTGCACGTAGTAACTAACATGCGTCTGCACAATTCCTCTCTTGCAGACGGTGACGGGAAACATTGGCGTGCACGCGCTGCCCTCAGAGACGGCGGTGCAGAACGTGTTCGAGGCGGTCGCTCGCGAGCTGTTCCGCAACGACATTTCGTGGGGTCGCATCGTGGCCCTGTATTCAGTTTCTGGAGGACTCGCCGTCGACTGCGTCAAGTTGGGCCACCCAGAGTACGTGCTAGGCCTCGTTCAAGCCCTGGGTCTCTTCGTCGAGCGTGACCTGGCCACGTGGATCAGTCAGCAAGGAGGATGGGTAAGATGTATTCTAACCGACATCTGTATGTCTTCTGCAGAATGTCAGCCTGTCTGTCCGACTTTCTTTCTTTCCTTCCTTCCTTCCTTCCTTCCTTCCTTCCTTCCTTCCTTCCTTCCTTCCTTCCTTCCTTCCTTCCTTCCTTCCTTCCTTCCTTCCTTCCTTCCTTCCTTCCTTCCTTCCTTCCTTCCTTCCTTCCTTCCTTCCTTCCTTCCTTCCTTCCTTCCTTCCTTCCTTCCTTCCTTCCTTCCTTCCTTCCTTCCTTCCTTCCTTCCTTCCTTCCTTCCTTCCTTCCTTCCTTCCTTCCTTCCTTCCTTCCTTCCTTCCTTCCTTCCTTCTTCCTTCCTTTCTTCCTTCCTTCCTTCCTTCCTTCCTTCCTTCCTTCCTTCCTTCCTTGATTTAGTTATTTATTTATCTATTTATTATTTATTTATTACGGAAAACTTGCTACTGTTTGTTCAAACCGAATAGGAATGTATAGCCAGAGATGGGCTACCACACATATAAAAAGCACAAAAATTCAAAAAGAGGGAAGGACTACTATGACACATGTCTGAACATACCAACACCCCTCTCCTTCCAATCTCCCTCGCACTCTTCATAAAAAAGCACTGTATTTTTCTAAAAAATATAGCAGGGGGAGTGCTTATACAATCGTCTAACGTCTTTCGATCTGAAATGTTTCGATCACTCAGCATCTTTCTTCTTCGATCACTTAGCAAAGTGACCAGTTTCGCCAACACAATCTGTCTACCGTCTATCAACAGATCTGATGTTACCTGATCTTCACGAACAGCTTTGCCTCTTTGTAGTCCCATCAGGGCTTTCCTGACTTCCCTGTCGGGGAGGTTAACCAAAAGAAATTTTCTGGTTTGCTTCACTGCACTGGGGAAAGGGGAACAGAACAGAAAGGGGAGGAGGAAAAAAGAAAACGGACGAATGGTTAAAAAAAGAAAATGCGTATATACAAAAGACGGGAGTGTCACAGTCATTAAAATCATTATTCATCTCTGTGGGGCTAAATGTGGTGGTACAAAAGGTTTGCTGTTAACCCTACATGTTGTGCGGATATGTTCTAGGGTGAGCTCCTTGCTTCTGCTGCATAGAATTCCAGCCTCCAGCGAAAAAAGAATCCGCTTGTTATTGAAAAGGGTCTTGCACGTGGGCCTGGGGTTGTCATGGTCGGCGTCTATAGTGATTTGGTTTATGCAGAAGTTCGAAAACCATCTTTGGCAGTACTCCGAGCAAGAGTAACATCTAGAAATTTATCAAAAATTTCTATGCAACATGACAGTGATCCTTTCTCTGGTGAACTAACACAAAGGACGACAACATGACCACAAAATAGTGGGTCTTTATTCCAAGCAGTAGTACCAGGGTATAAACGATGGAAACCATCAAAACCAATTTAGAAGCTGCTGGTTCTGAACGTTATCTGTGAAATAGATGGCATATGCAAGAAAGCAGACATGATGCCTCTAGTGGCGGTACAGATGGTGCTTCAACATTTTCATACAATGAACAATGGAAAGACAAAAATATATACAGATGGGCCTGCACTGAGGAAGCAACAGCCTGTGCGATTTTATAACGGAACTTGAAGAAAAGAGAATGTATAAGTTATCGCACTAATCGTCATCGATGACATCAGAATCGGTGGTTATTTTTGAGGCAGTTAAGTTTATCTTCAACAATTCTGGGACATGACAGTGGGTAGTATGCACGGATTGCAAGCCCGCCCTTCAGATAATTAAACATAGGAACTCATCCTGGCAAAATAGCACAATGCACAAAAAATAGCACAATAGCACAAAAATGGCGAAATAGCGCAATATATTGCAGAAGCTGTGGTATATGCCTCAGTGCAGGGTCACAACATCGTATTCAAATGAATACCAAGCCACATTGGAATAAAGTGCTATGAAGAGGCAGACAGTCTCGCCAAGAAAGCGTTAACGAAGAACGGAATTACCCGGTTCCTACTATGTCTGGGGCGAATATTCAAAATTTCCTAACGCAAAGAGCTAACCACGGCTGTATGGACAACTGATTTGACAGCCCTAAGTAGAACCAATCATTACTTTATGAAGTTGTTCCGTACAGGAATTTTTCAATAAGGACATATCTCGCACGACAGTTAAAGACATCACTCCGCAGACATCTGCTGGAACTAGTGTATACAAACCGCTTCCTGCGCAAAATACATCGATCCAGCTCACTGAAATGCCATTGTGGTCACGCAGATGAAAAATTTCGCCATATTTTTCGAAGTGCGTAAAGTAGGCAAAGGGAATAGAAAAGTAGGGAAGAAACTGGAAAGTTTGGATGGAAGGCCCTCAAGATTAAATAAATTACTTGGACCATAGCCTGAGATGCATCTTCAGAAAAAGACAGACATTTTTCTGAAAGATTTCTTAGTGGAGACCAGAGTGGAATAACTCTTGTGATATAGAGCTAGGAGTTGTGATATACGGAATATGGAATGATGCATTAGTACGTACACTGTGAGTAGAAATAGAAAAGTGTGCGTGTGAACGTTTTATGGCAGTGCAAATTTCTGCAAGCAAACTGTACATTGCCATGGTATTTCAAGCTGTTTCAATGTGCTATTATTCTTTTGTTGTCTTTCTCCTTTTGCTTATGGTTATTTTTGGGTATCATTTGTTGTTTTTTTTTTCACTGCAGATTTTAATGATATGAAAGTAGCCGATTTCTTAGGGACCTCAGCCTCTCCCCAGCCAAACATTTATAACAGAACAGAACTGCATTCAGGGCAATGTCATCTATGTGTCCGTCCTGCTACGTTGTGAACAACCTTAATTAATAGAAGACAGTGCTCCATGTGCAAACGTTTGCTTCAGCGGCGTTCCTTGCTCAACATTTTCTCGCCACATGAAGCCAGCTTTTCCTTTAGAACTCCAGTTTTTTTTAAGTATATAAACAATGAGGTTCTGTAGTGAGCGTTCGAGAAGCCTCATTTGCAGCGTGCCTGCAGTAAGCACTACCATGCCGACGGAAAGCTCTGAAAAAGCTAATCATGTAGTTTTTTGAAGATATGGGAAAAGGGCAGGGGTGCTTGTTTGTCGCGATACATTAGGTATATTTTCGGACATGGAACGCGTGTTTTAATAGAATTGCATCAAAACAAGGTAGCGTTAGAGAAGTAACACTGTTTGGTAAGAAAGTAGAATAGCAGTGTCCGTGGGTATATCTCGTTACTTTTTCAGCAAACACTTCTGGTGGCCGAAAGTACTCATCAAGTCTTGATTTTTTTCCTCATTCCAATACAGATGCTTTCAGATCGCGTTTTTATATTATTGACACCAGATGGTAAGAAAAGTTCATACAAGTCAAATGGTCTGACTCCTACCACTGTCACCTATAAAAGAGCCGGGATCGCTGATTCCCTCTTTGCGCGATCATCAAATGTACTCGAGGACTACGTATGCATTCGTGACGTACGCTCACTTTTTGTTCACTCATTTGGAAAACTGACTAATGAAAGATGAATGAAGCGTTAGGGTGCGTAACTGATTACCACTTTAACATCTGGATTACCAAAACGGCACGATTCCATCGATTCTGTCGCAGTATTTCACGCGGGAATGTCCGTCGAAGACGTGCTTTGCCGTTTTATCTTTGCTGTTATGTCCGCGAAGTAAAAAAAACAAACAGAAAGAAAGGACCGTGGGAACTGTTACGTAATGATTTCCTCAACTTCCGGCTCGACCCACACTCCCCCCCTTGGTGACTTTTCGTAAAGACAGGAACCACCGACGAAGGCAGCCTATGTTAAGGGGCAATTGTCTTCTAATTATGTCTGCGAAGATTACCATAATCAGCTGGGCAATTCACATTATTATAGTAAATGGGCGGACAAGAGTGGAGGTTCGGTCTGCATGTACAGATTAGAAGGGGGCCTACCCGACGCTCCCATACCACCGTCGGCTACTCTTGCGATTTGCTGCCCGATGGCGCTGCGTCTGTAGAAAGGACAAATAGCAAAAAGATGTGAAAATAGAAGAGGTCGGGAAGAGAGAGAGAGATGAGGCAAACAGATAAACGTTCTGTGGGAATAATTGAAAGATAGATATCCACTTTGCTACCCTGCAATGCGGAAGGCGCAGTGAGAGCCCAAACGGCAACATAGAAAAAAAAAGCAGCGAGAGAACAAGGCAGGGGGGTAAGGGGGGAGGAGTTACTCAATCTGCGTAGATCGGAGTACATTTCACGGAGTGAACTCAACAGCGGCAAGGATGGAAGTTAGTTTGGCTCCGCAATGCACAATATTGCGGCTCATTGAAATCAGTTTGGCGATGGTAGGCGAGCCATATATGCTGTCGTACTCACAATACTCCGGGAATTTCCTCCACGTTATGTGCTACGTGTGACGTTTTACACAAAATGGTGTGTTTTTCGTCAAAATCACTTCAATACCTCTAACGACAAGGACAGCCATACGAATTTTTCAGAAAGAAAAGCTTGCAAGTCGAACAAAAATTTTTCCGAGTTCAGGGGTCGAACCCGGTACCACGTTTCCATTCGCTCCTAGAACTTTCTGCTAGATGCTGACCCGCAGCTTGCGAGATAGAATGCCGGCATAGGCGACTGCCTTTTCGATGCAGGTGAGTATGCTGTAGGAAAGTGTGCTCATGTTTGGGTGCACGTTAAAGAAGCCAAGGAAGTCAAAATTTCCGGAGCCCTCCACTACGGCGTCTCTCATAATCATATCGTGGTTTTGCGGCATTAAACCACACATATCACTCAAGTTTTTGCTGGAAATGGGTGGGTGCCAATTATTTGTTTTTAGTTTTGTAAGCCTTCTTCCACAAACTCATTAGCCACAGAGCATCACAGATTTTTACACAGGTATATAAAATATCTGAGTAATTCGTGAGTCGAATAGAACTCTAGTACGCGAAAAATCACAGGGTCCAATATAAATTTGCCGGAGGTGACTTGAAGGGTGACAGTTCTTCTTCTTGATTATTGATGCGTATGACAAGAAAGGTCGTGGTCAGCGTAAAGTAATGAAAGGGCAGATGAGTGTGACAAACTCATTTTTAGTGCAACGCTTGTGTGAATAAAAATGTCTATGATGGCTACCGTAGAGGTGGCCATCACCAAGAAAACAAGGACATTCATACAGACGTCGCACTTGATTGCTTCAGAATACGTTTGATCATACGATGTTCTTTAACCTTAAATCTAAGCACAACCATGCTCTTGTGCAATATGGTCCAACTTGTGAGTGACCGCCATAGGCAGTTGTGGAATGCCACGACTATAAAGAGTAATCAAGAAAAGTCAGGTTGCATTCAGGCATTACGACTACGTCTCTCCATGTACGCTAAACTTACCCGAAACTGACGTGTTCTGGATACTCTGCAGGCAGAGACCTGCAATGCGTTGACGTTCCCCCGCGGGAGACCTAAGTGCGAGTCACGTTAAAGCTTGCCAGACCTTCGGGATGTTTTATTCACCACAAGGTCGTGCTGACATTTGGCGTGAAAGTAGAAACAAGAACGATTTGACGCGTCTCAGTTAACCACAGCTTGTTCTTACTTTGATTGTTCACGATTCAACGTTGCTAAATGCACTCATTTTACGCACAGTTCTTGTGCAAGAGAAAATTACGCCCAGGGAGTGCAATTTCCAAACCTCAAGCTAACAAAAAGCGTGGACGTGCATATACGGCTGACAGAGATTCCAAACACGCGAGTGATTATAGTATCGCCCTCGCAGATCACCCTGTAAGTACGCAATTAGTAAAGCGTTCTTTCTCAGCTTTACACACGCTGACATTGGGTAATTAATGTGGAAACGTTCACATATTTTGTGCTGTGCCCATGCTCACCCAAATAAAAGAATAAACGTTTCAGGTACATGAAACTCGGCAGTCCAATGGTAGGGTAGTGAAGTGTGGATGAGAGGATGGCGGAACACTGCGATTGCTGCAGTGCTAGAAATGACAGAGGCATCGGGTGAGTTGGACGGTTAAGGAAGGGATAAACGGATGCCACGTGCCACTTACGCAAGTCCTAAGGCGAGATGGCGAAGCTCAGATGTTGATGCGCTTCCTCTTTTTGCTTCCTCCCGTGAAGTCGATCGCTTCGCATCGTGTGCAAGGTCGCCGATGAAAACACAAGTATTTCCAATCATTTCCTTTATTTGGTTGAAAGGCGCGTGGGACGATGCTCTCGTAGCTGAGCGTCATGTGAAAAGCTATTTATGAATCCATGAAGGTGTGATCGCTCACTCACCGTTTGGTGCGTGGCTGTGACGTTGAGATGGTCGTTTACCGCAGAAACTTGGCTAAACATTTACCGCAGATTTTACCCTTTGTATACACGCTCAATTATTGGGTACATGGCGTTGTCGGTAACTTGACTTTCACTGTAATCACTTTGTTTACAGCTGATGTGTTTCACGCAGACATGGTAAAAGCCTTTTATTATCCTTGCATAGATGCCATGTGAGCACCTAATGGCAGTGTTTGGCCTAATGATATTGTTTACCACTGGTGGTGTTGCCTCACAGGAAGGTAGAGCTTCCTTGTACATTAGCAGATAGCCTTCAGTCTGTAGCAGTTGTTATGACGATATAGGCAGGTAGTGGTGAGTGGTTACCACGTCGCCGTTTTTTGTGGGTAAGCCGCGCTGTGAGAGCTTTACAAGAGGCAGTTTCAACTTTCTAATCGGAAGTTCTTTATTTCTTTCGACAATGTCGTGTTTCCTAAATGCCGTGAATTGACAGTACAAAATTACACAACTGAAAGGCCCATGCATATTTCCACAATGCTCATGCATTCTGACGTAGCCCTATTATAATAGCTCATAAATAAAAAAATAACTGTGTGTCAGCATACCCGTTTTTCTTTCGGTTGTACAGTTATGATAGCAATACATAGAGGATAAGGCATCCCTTCATGTATGCACTTGTTTCTTTTCTCATTAGAAGTATATTAAGACCATATCAAAGAACTTAGGTACATCTTGTTTCTGCAGTACCACGTCGCATGAAAAGTCTCCTTTAGTTATAGGACTGGGCTTTGCAAAACACTGAATTTTCGGACAAAAAAAATAATTTACGATGTAAAATAATCGAGAAAATGTCACTACTGTCGCTCGATGCAACTATGTGATAAAAAAAGAAAATGTTTGAAAGAAGTGAAAGAACTGATTTTTATATGCATTCTTTGCCAAAGAGATTCATCATTTACCTACTGTCACTTCTTTGAGTAGATTCTGACATGTATCTTTTAAGATTGTTTACACAGGACTTGCATTTGTAAATAATGGAAGGTCGGATAGAATAATATACTGAAAAAAAAAAGAAAACATGGCGTATCCGCGAAGTGAAGGATGATGAGTGGGAGAAGCAGTGGGATTGTTTGGGGTTACCTTAAATCATTCATGACATTGACTACTTACGCATGTAAGTGACTGAAAAAGTGAATATACAAGGTTGATTCGTCATAAATGGTACGTTGTGTTGAGTTGCTAGTTTCATTCTGCCTTCATTACTAATGCTTTGTTGTATCGGATCTAATCTGAAGTCGGCAAAGACGAGGTATGTGCCCGTTCCGCTAGTGGTTGTTGGTTGTTTCCAGTCATACGAAATGTGTCGTATCTAGACGTCATATAGTGCACGAGCCAGTTGTTGTTCAAGACCATTATAATCACCATCGTCAATGTCATCATCACCACGGCTATGGCGCACGCTAACGGACAAGCCTCTCCCTTAAGGAGCTTCACCGCTAAAATCACAAGAAGCGTGACTCGATGTCCAACGGGCCACTCCAAATTAGGAACAGACAGTATAAGCCCGACAGTCGGATTGTGGGCCTTATAGAAAGCCCATAGTTGAGCCATGGCACCGGGGATCTTGATAGCCGATACCCCCTTTGTTGGTTTATTTAAGCTGTGCTTCCGAATGAGGTGTTTAGACTAGCGAACTCGTTGGAGTGCCTGCAAAAGTCACTGGAATAAGTGTTGAGATAAATCTTGCGTTATAGAGCCACGCGGTAATTTGAGCCCGTGTGCAGTATTTCTTGGCAGTAATCTGAGAAAATCCCAAATAAAGTTAAATAATGGCTGCACTCTATTTAACATCTTGTGCGAAAGGCAAAAGTCTTTCCTTTCATTTTATGTCGTCGGTGTACCTCTGTACTCAAATACTGCGGACCGTAGGGGGAGTTCTCCATAATCACGAAAGAAATTTTTATTTTTTTCGCGTTCATGATCACCAACAGCTGCAAGAATATTCGCAGCCACTATTCTTACAATTATTAGTGTTTTATTCATCAAAACCAGGATAGGATAAAAGCTGCAACCATATACGAACGTTTTTACGAAAAAATGAAAAGCATTTAGGTGTATACGGAAGCAGTGTATTTCTGAATTTTCGAAGGAAGCTTCTACATGTGCGAAATCGGTCTGACACTGGTGAACAACCTAAGGAAGTTATTCGAAAACTGAAATTTCTTGTTAGTAATAGACATGGCGTGAATGCACGTACTGTATATATAGCTGAATTTGTAAAATTGTTTTGTTGCCATTACATCGCAGCATACATATGATGGAAATGAAGGGATAGGCATGCGGACATGAAGTGCTCTCAACACCAAGGACAACATATTCACAGTGCATAGTCGAATGAAGATATTCGATAAACTGTTTCTCACAATGAGTGAGGTACTTTAACTATGGCCATGTCTCGAAAACCAGAGACGTGCAGCGATCGCTTTTGGCGTGTTTTACTGGGCACAACCGTATCGTTAACTTGTATAATGTTTATCTTCCTCATATTGTGACGTAGACGGGCATAGCTGATGGCCATTATGTCTTCATATAAATGAGAAACATTTGTATATACTCATTTAGACGGTAGCGTTGGCGACCGCGGGATATATTTTGCACTCCGTCCATAGGTACATCATTTGCACGCTTACTGTGTTAGATATGTGCGTAGTTCTTCTTATTGTATTTTACAGCGAAAGCTGTTCTGTAATCAAAACTCGGGTCACGCGCAGCGCCGTAGTTGTCCGCCGCTGCCGCCAACGGTGTCCGTAACCACTGTCGCAAGAAATCAGAAAAGAAGAAAAAACCTAGTAGGTGCGCTGCGTACCAGCCCAGTATTCTACCACTGAGCTACTACGCCGGTGCATGGGACTTGTTCACAAACTTCTGTTAGGCAGGATTGATGACGGGAAAGGAATCGCGTTAATATGAGTAATAAAGCGTTTTAGAGCAGCAAAAAAAAAAACGAACAACCAGGCGTCACACAATGCGAATAGCGTAGTGAGCGGGTCGTCTAATGCTCAAACTCATTTAAAGATCAAAACAAAAGCTTGTTTTTGATCACCTATTACTGTGGCGCATACCCACTTCAGGCATAATTCCTCATCGTCATCAGCCACAGCATGAACAATTGGCACAAAAATTCTTGCAAGTGTTTAGCGGATATCAAGCTTATCAGAAGAATGGCGAAGGATAGCATAGTGAATAATGGCCCACTACCGAGAAACTATTATTATTTTTATAGCCGTAGTGGGTACCCAGCAAGTGTGGCTGCATCAGTTAAGAAATGAGTGTTCAGAAAAGGCTCTGAAATGCCGCCCTTCTAGCTTTCGCTGTGACTGTGATGCGCGTCCCGCGCATGCCTGGCGTTTCTTTTCTCCTTTTATTTTTCGGTCGTCCGCCTCGGTGGATCAATGGTTAAAGTGCTCGGTGATGACCCGAAGGTTGCGGGTTCGATTCCCGCCGAGGTGGTTGCATTTTAATGGAGGCAAAATGGTTGAGGCCCGTGTACTGTGCGATGTCAGAGCACGTTAAACAACACCAGATGGTCAAACTTTCCGCAACCCTCCACTACGGCGTCTCCCATAATCATATATATGGTAATTTTAGATGGTGAAACCCCACTTATTATTATTATTATTATTTCTTGTTACTAATTTTTGTATCAGTTTCGTAGCCTTCAGATAATTGGCTTTAAAGCATGTGCCACATCATGTTTTTGACATCTGAATACAAATAAATGTGTGCATGCAGATGCATAGAATCCATCTTATAGTTATAAAGCATTGGTTCCTGCAGTGGCAAATATGAGAACTGTCGCAACGCCTTATTTTTTTTTCGTTCTTTCGTTTATTGTCGCCGGTTATTGCGAAAACGCTTATTTACCTTACGTGGTGGCTGGCAACATTATGTAAAAATACGATGTACGAACGGAATAAGACATGTCTAGAGCGACCAGCTGGCCGCTTCAGTTTTCTGCAAAAGTATGCAAAGACCGACGCCATAGCAATACCTATAGCGCAGCCATACTGCTTGCTGTGTCCTCGTGCTAATAATAAAGCTTGAACGGAAGCATGCAGATAACTTGAGGTAGCAAATACAGACAACAACAGCGTCCACAGCCACGCACTCCATCTCTCTGGACAAGTGCAATTCCGTCTTCATGGCGCTTATTGCCTTCCTTAATGGAAGCCGATCCTGGGCTTTTAAAAACTGTGCTCCCTGCTGCCTTATCAGGGCGTTTTTCTGCTGAAGGAAAGAATCCACCACTGTGCACGCTGTTGTGCTTAACTTATATAATGACCAGTAATTTATGAGCTGTCAGGTGGCGCTAAAAAATAGAATCCTCGTCAAGCCCACTGCTAGGTTAATTATTAGGCCTCATTCACAGCAAGCTTAGAAAAAGCTCACGGCATCATTAACGCGGACTATGACAATGAGTTCTGGAACAAATGGGTCATGGATGATTAACCGCAATACTGCTTTCATGTGCCAGTGGTTACGTGTATCCACCGTGGATGTGGTACCGATGGGGCACTGCCCCAACGGTTGTCATCGTGGTTATGAGCTTTCCATCGCTGACTATGTGTACAAGGAGACAAAAATTAAGACGGGGAGATAAAGGTGCAAGAACAGAAACTGCAAATGTCTACCTTTTTTTGTGTCGGTGTCTCCACGGCTTACCTTGTTTCATGACGCATTTATATGATAATAAGCTCAACTTCCCGTCGTTCTTCATCAGTAGCACTGTGCTGCTCATATTTTATTTGTGCTGAATGAATGGTAAGTAGCCAACTTAAAAATCGTCTCTACTTATTGAATGGAGAAAGCCGAGCGGTTCAGGGCTTCGCGGTGGCAATCATGCCGACTTTGGTTCGCCGTACCAGGCATTGTGCCCCTTCTGCATTCAAACGATCAAAGCGGTGGAGTTTTCGGTTCGTGTGTTGATCTTGGTCGCGAAGTCTCCGGAAATTTCACGTTAGCCGATCAGCGTATAGTTCAGAAAGTTCTTCGAGCGACTACTACAATCAGCTAAAGTGTACGAAGACGCAGAACTAACGCGTTGAATTATAGGATCCCACCATCAATCACGGGGCCGACTTCGTCCCTGCGAAGTAGGAAGCCACCTGCCAAAAACAGGACACCACTCGCTCCTCGACGCGACAAGATGGAAGGCAAAGAAAGAGCCGACGTGGAGGCGAATATTTTATTGATATGGCCCGGGTCATAGTGGAGACCGGAAGGCCACGATTTTGTGTGTATACGTGATTTGTGGAGAGCACATGGAGGTGACAGGTGGGCAAACTGAAGTTCTCGGAGAAAGGCGGTTGACGATGGTGTATGCCGATAGAGGTGACGGTGTTGTCTTGGATGACTCAGGCTGACTGTCAATATTCATTTATATTCGAACAATGCATGTGGGTGCTTTAGCGAAAGCTTGACGACGCAGAGTTGATTAAATTATACCGAACAAAAAATGAATGAGTCTGCTAATGAATAAAGAAGACAGGAATTGAACTAAGGGGCATCAAGCTTTGCCCTTCAAAAACTGTTTTGCAAGCGATGGAGTTCTAACTAGCAAATAGGAAAGAAGCGCTACGAGGAGTTCACGCAGACACGGACAGTGACAACACCGCACCTATTTATATGAATTAAGTGCAGTGCAGTTTTCGCCAAGACTTAACATAACCATAAAATGTTTGAAGTTATCTGGTTCTCTCTCGCACAGTGCATGCTTCTAAAGAATAAGTCTTATGTTCCTCATGTGTCTGTTGCCAGTGCCGACATGTCTTGTATGTCGTTTGTGACGTTTTGGAATGTGTCTTACGGGAAAACAGCAAGACCACCGCGTTTAAAAACCAGTAGATGCTCGAGAAGTAAGCGAAGTTGCACAACATGGGGAAGGCATTGTGAATTCGCAACTTAACGCTTCACCAAGATCTCGACGAAAGACTAGAAAACAACGGAGAAGAACAAACAGGCCGAAGCTCAAGACATGTTTGTTGCGAGAACCTTCACGAGCACAAGCTCCTCCTTCGAGTGTTTCGAAAGGCTGAAGCCGTTACTCGACGTGCTGGAGAACAAAACACTCCACCGTTTACCTTCTCCTGCACGTATATTGGCCGGATTTTTGAAGTACACAACGTTTTCCATCGCCTTACGTTGGCCGACCCCTTGTTCCGCCGGCCACATCTTAGACAAATAAACAACGCATCGGCTGGATGGTGGCTGGAAGGGCGTCAGCGCTGTGCGCCCTGTGTTGACGCAGAAGCAGACCATGGTGTGGTTTCAGTGGCCGTGCGTCAATCAAGCACTATCCTTCTACACAGGCCGGAAAGTCAACAAAAAAGGGAAGGGAGACTGGAAAGAGCTCACACAGCAAGACGGCCTGTTTTCTTTTGCTGATGAAGGGAAGGTCTGGGCTTCTGGAAAGAGCAAAAGCTTGGTCAGGCCTCCTTACACCAACATCGCCGAATGTATACATAGGAAGGCCAGATGGCCCACCGCCGGTCGTCCTTCCCTGTCTACGTCCGGCTGAGGGAAGTTCTTCAAACCAGTAATAGACTTCGAACTTGCGTGTCGGGGCTGCCTTCAGTACGACTTCCAACCTGAAACAACGTGCCGCGCACCGGCCTGTCACACAACCGTCGTCGTCTGGAGTATTCATCTGGGGCACCTTGAATGTGGAGCACTTCTACGAGGGAAGCTGTCGTGTCTGCTGCCGGAATGTGTTACGCTTTCGAACGTTGGAATAATGCCTCAGTGAGAAGACTGCCTTGTGAGTGCCGTTGGTAGACCTGAATATGTTGCTGCATTTCCAGAAGAAGGATTTACTGCAAAATGAAGTTCGTTCCTAAACAAGCCGAGACAGAAATTTTTGTTTCACGTATTGCGAAGGGGTGCCCCACAGACTTCAGGCACGCTCAACGTTCGCATCAACGAAAGAGCCGAAAAACACTCTCCATGCTCTCTAAACTAAATGTTGGTGATAAAACATAAGCGGCAAGGTCTCGGCTGGCGCAAATGTATATTGGCTATTCAACTACGTAAGCGACTACGGTAATTTGAGACAGTGTATTCGAGAAGTGTATTGAGAGCCGCTGTGACTTCGAGACAGCTATGCCTGACTGACTCTGCACGACATATTTTAGTTTAAGTAAAACACTTCGTAATTTCCGCTGTGTTCTGTACAGTTACGTAATGATTTAAGAAATGTCGTTAATGCGCATGCCGTGTCAGCTTACATGCGCACTCTCCACTGAATGTTGGACCGATCAGGCCTCGAATTGAAATGCGCATTCAGTCAATATGTCACTACTTAGAATTGCGCTGCATATTACCTTATGAGTGCTTTGCAAAATCTAGGGTGCACAACCGTGTTTTGTCTAGAGGCAGCAAATTACTTTGCTTTACCAAGATCAGAGATCTAGGTACCTTCATATGCATCACATATCGGCAGTCTGTTGGACAGACGCGAGGACCTCGTTCATCGAACACAGCAGGCGAACGGTATCGACCATGCTTCTTGCCGAATATACAAAGACTGGGAACGCCGCCTGCGGCCCAGCTGCGTGTTTCGACCGTATTGAACCGTTTGCGCAAAGTCGGAGTACCTAGCAATAAGCGAAGCCGCAACAGTGGACGGGGCGAGCCTCGCTTGTGATGTGGCAATCTGGCGATGAAGACTTAAGTGGTACACACATTCAGTAATAGCCAAAGAGGCTTTCTACAAGTCAGTGTTCTTCAAGCAAAGAGTGAACAATGCAAAGCCGAGAGATGTGCTTGAACGGCAGTCAACAGTACTCTCCGCAACATCAACGGCAAGTGGCGAACAGGAAGACAAAAGCCAGAGAGCAAATTATAAAGCTGTACGCCTACGAGAAGAAACTGTCTGTCAGGAATCGCAAGCGGCAAAAGTTTACTAAGCCTGTCAAACCCAAGAAGGTAAGATTTAGTGACTGGAAATTAGTAACATTTGCGCAACTAAGGTGAGGTATAGAGTGCTCCTTCGGTTGCGCTAGAACTTTACAATTATCTAACTTGGTCTACACTTATTCTTATAAGCAAACTGTTCTCAACTTCGCACCCTAATACGTAGACATAATTCTGACAGTAATCTAGGTAACCTCCCTAACTTTGCGATATTTCTTCCGTCTGACACTTCACAATAAGAAAACGTGCAAGTTGATTGATGACAAAAATGTAGCGAAATTTGTCTGAATTTTTTGTAAACGAAGCATAACATCCAATTGGTTCTGCCGATCTGGTCGAAACAACTTGATAATTTATACAGATTGTAAGTAAAGGTTAGTGTCATCTGGACATTGAATTTAATAGATGTACTAGTGGCAACTGTTGCGGACCTTGCGGTCAACATGCATGCGTAGGGTGCTATAGATTACAAGGTTGTCAAAATGCTTTTGAATGGCTCGTTTTACGAAAACATTAAGCTGCTTTGGATTCTCTAGTGCTGACTGCTGGCAGAATTTCTTCCAAGTTACTTCGAAACTTTTTATCGTTTCTTGGAAGCATAATACTTGTTTATTCACTACTACAAATACAGAGTGTTGCGAGAAACGTTCTCAAGATTATAAAGAATCAGTAAATCATGACATTTGTTCGATGCCTTCATATACTTCTTTTGTAGCTGCCCACATCCTAAGCTGGTTAAAGGCATGGTTTGGGACAGTAACAAAGAAAGGTATATTAGTTCACGTTTTAATTAGTGGAGCTGCTGGTTGTAGCACATGCGAAATTTAAGTCTTTCGTGTGAATATCGCCACTTTGATATTTAGAAAAAACGACCTGAACTAAATAATACTAAGTGTAATGAAATTAAACCTCATTCAACGGTAAAACAGAAACTGAAGCACTTATGAGCCAAACAAGCTGACGACCAGAATGGCATCACTGTTCAAGACCGCAAAAACAGAGGTTTGGATCCTTTGCTTTCGTTAAAGGGAGACTTATGATAAATAATAGTTTAGGTCAAAGTGAAAGACCACTGTTTGACAACGTCTGAAACGTCAAAATTGTCAAAAGCAGTAATCTACTAACCGATAAATTAAAGTAATTGTACGACACCGTATGCACCACGAGTGAGATTTAGTAAAGATTCCAATGACATCATGAGTTCTGAGTACAATGAGTCACTAGTAATTGAACCAGTTCCGATAAAAAAATCACACCATATTCATGGAATGAATGATGATAAGCGAGCGAAGCTCGAGGGGGGAAGATCATCAGTAAACCGTAACTCCCGGGAAAAGTTGGTTCATTACATCATTGGAAAGACTAAAGACTTTGCGTACATTATACAAATCAAGTTTTATTTTGTTCTTGTTGGTTTGTTGTTTCGTTTCGTCGTTTGTTCTTTCCATTTCTTCGTTGTCATGGCGTCTGAATTGCGAGATCCCTTCATTATTGCGGCTTTGTGGTCCGTGAAAAGAAGCGAGAGAGGTGCTGGCTGCAGTGAAAAGATTGCAAACAATAATACCCCTGTCACACGGCAAATCTAATGTCATTTGCAGCGAATGTCTTTCGTTTGAAATGTCATTTGTCTGCTATCACACGGGGAAGTAATGTCATTTGATGAAAATGACATATTATGTCGAATGAGTTCCCGAAACACATTCGCATTTGACTTTGGACCAAATAAGTAATATGGACGCCAGACACTTTTAGGGAGACGACTATAAGCTTACGTGTACGTAACTTTTATCATTTGTAAATACCTTATTGTTTACTAGATCAACTTATTATTGATTTGATGACATGACGTGTGTGAAAGTTTCTAAAAAGAAAAGGTACTGTCAACTACTACGGCTGGATGGCAGGAATGTTTCATTTTAGCGCCATTGTCTTTGTTGCCTGTATCGCGAATGTTGATCGTCCGATTGCACGTGTTGTGGTGACTAAGGTGGTGGAAATCGCTGCCGCCGAGCCGTGAAGTCAGCCATGCGCCCCGCTTCAGTTCACTGTATTCACAGCAGGACATATCGTCGGTGATGTTGGTTTTCGAGTGGGTCGTGTAGCTCAGGTAAATTGTGTCAAACGGCTGTGTTTATATATTCAGAACACTTACTTACTCCAAAAAATTATTTCAGGGGCGGAGCTCCTTAAGGCGTGGGCTGTGCGCCCCCTGTATGTAGCCACCTCTCGTTTAGTTCTTGCAGTGTTCACTAGATGGTGGTACATGTAGCTGTTGATGAAAAGATGCAAGTTGTTATGAACTAGACGGTGGTACTTGTAGTTAATGATGAAATGTTCGAGATGTTATAAAATAGGATTGATGTCTCATATGGCGCGTGTCATTGGTGGAAGGCAATCGTTCGATTTAGTCGGCGACGTACGCTAGGGGAAGCGTTGTAATAAAATTGAGTGGGCAAAATGTACGGAGGATTCATTGTTTACCAGGCCCCGCCGTGGTGGTCTAGTGGCTAAGGTACTCGGCTGCTGACCCGCAGGTCGCGGGTTCAAATCCCGGATGCGGGGGCTGCATTTCCGATGGAGGCGGAAATGTTGTAGGCCCGTGTGCGTTAAAGAACCCCAGGTGTTCGAAATTTCCGGAGCCCTCCACTACGGCGTCTCTCATAATCATATGGTGGTTTTGGGACGTTAAACCCCACATATCAACATTGTTTACCAGGTTTACCTTCGGAGCTTCACTCACTCATCATCATTCACTTCGTGGATATGGCGGCACTTTTTTGTGGATACATTCATGTTGCATGCAAGCTTTAGCATATTTTTATTTCTACCAAAATCCACAGCTCAGGATAGCTAAGGTCACGGTTATCACTTAAAAATGACATTTGTTTTCGTCGTGTGACAGCACGCCGGTAAAATGACATTAGGTCCACATAATGTCGTTCGTTGTAAATGACAATATATTTGCCACGTGACAGCGCTATGAGCCTATGCACGTTCCTTGGATCGTGGTAGGTTGCATATGGATATATCTGAGTGCGTATTCCGAAAGCATGGGCGCACGATGCAGTAATTGGCAATGAGGTCCGTCCGTCCATCCGTCCGTCCGTCCATCCGTCTGTTCGTCTGTCCGCCTGTCCATCCGTCTGTCCGTTCATCCATCAGGCCGTTCGTCCCTGTGACCGAGGTATAAGTCTATGCATGGCCATCCATTCATCCGACCATCCGTCCGTCCTTCAGTCTGTCTGTCGCTCACACTACCTCCTGAGTGAGTCATACAACTACAGGTGGTTACGAACCGGTCTCAAAAGACATGCGTGGGCATACTCACGTCTTTAGGAGCTTCACACCTAAAAAAACACCGTAATATTGCCCCATTAAATATGCAGCACCAAGAAAACAACGAAGTACACGCGCAGCGGGAGAAAGAAGAAGAGGTTCTCTTCTGATCAGTTTTTCCAGTCTTCTGGTACAATTAAAGTGAGTTCCCTGTATTTAACTGCTGCTGTTTCCGCATTGTGACACTGGTGGAGGTGCGGGGTACATGTTCGGAACGCCTTACAACAGCCCTGCATCTAGTCCAGAAAGACTTCCGCGCATCGACACCCCCGTTCACCGCAGCAGCCGCCGCCTGTTAGGCCTCAGCCCGGAGTTCGGTCCATTGCCGGAAAGCGTGTCCGTGCCAGAAAACATGACGGCGCCTGGAAGCACTGGCCCCAACATGTCCAGCCCAAGCACGACACAGGTGACTGTTTTGAACCCTCGACTCCCGGTTGACTTCCACGGAAACACATATGAGGACGCACTTGAATGGCTCGAGGAATTCAAGCACACAGCGAATGTTAACGGGTGGAACACCACACAGAAATTCGGCTACGTTTATTTCCCGCTTCAAGACGGAGCCCGAACGTGGTTCACGAATCGCGTGTGGTCGTCCTGGGACGAGTTCCGGCAGAAGTTTATCGACACGTTCGCGAGCACTGAAAGACGAGAAATCGCACAGCGTCTCCTCGAGTCACGGATTCAGAAACCAAATGAATCCGTTACGATGTTTGTTGAGGACATGGCGCGGCTATTTCGTCGAGCAGATCCTAATATGCCGGAAGCCGAAAAGGTTAGCCACCTCATGCGGGGCGTTAAGGAGCAGCTCTTCGCTGGTCTCGTACGAAACCCGCCTACAAGTGTGGATGAATTCTCCAAGGAGGCGACATTCATAGAACGCGCACTGCATTTACGTTATCGCCAGTATGACCGCCCAACCCACAGTGCACCGATCAGCGTGGCAGCCACGACCCCAGCAACAACACCCGACGAAGGTTTTTTTGCGCCAACTAATACGAGAAATTGTACAAGAAGAGGTCAAGAAGCTCGTCGCCAAACCGAATGACTGCGCGATCGCCTCAGTAACGGAAGTTGTACGCCAGGAGATCAGGCAAGCGCTGTCGCTTCCTGAGCCGAACACGAGCACTCCCAGGGCAAGCTATGCAGACATAGTCCGCCGACAGCCAGCGAACGTACCGACACCGCATCAGTACCACCAGCAACATCCGCCGACAGCGCCTTGGTACTACAGAAAAACTTCGACGCCGAGGCGGCCACCACTTCGCAAAACTGACATCTGGCGTACCCTTGACCATAGGCCCCTCTGCTTTCATTGTGGGGAAGCAGGCCACATCCTTCGGTATTGCCCGTATCGCGTCGCAGGGTACCAAGGGATTCCTTCCACTGTTCCTCCGCGCCATTTCAACGGAACACCTGACGTCGACACGAGTGTCATGACCCCGCGGGATGTTCCTCCTGGGTTTCGGTCGCGCTCACCCTCTCCTGGGCGTTATTCTCCATCCTCTAGACGGAGCACCACTGACATGCCAAGAGGGAGATCTCCTAGCCCACACCGGGGAAACTAAAAGCAGTGACCTCAGGGGGGAAGGTTGCGAATCGTCGAAGTGCTGAAAATCCCCCAATACTGCCGAGCGAAGAGAGACATTTTCAATGAATCGACGAAAGATGGGGTTGTTACTGCCGAAGTTGCAATTACGATTGACAGACATGACGTCACGGCATTGGTTGACACTGGCGCGGACTTCTCAATAATGAGTGAGAGTCTGGCAGACACGCCCAGGAAGGTTAGAATGGAATGGACAGGACCGCAGATTAGAGGAACTGGAGGGCAACTACTCACACCTACCGGAAAGTGCACCGAAAGTATGAAGATAGGGGATGCGTCCTTCATCGCAACTTTCGTTATTCTTTCTGAGTGTTGCAAACAGGCAATCTCGAGGATGGATTTCTTGCGTGAATATGGTGCCATCATCAATATACCGGACGGTGTACTGACATTTTCAGCGGATCAAAGCGCAGCGCTACACCGAAAATCCCTACGAGTCATTGACGATGTGACCGTACATCCGTTATCGTGCCGCCTTGTTTCAGTCACGTGCAGCGAGCAGAATACTGGAGAAGGAATCGCTGAACAAGTATTGACACTTCTACTCTCTCGCGGTGCTGCAATTGCCAAAAGTATCGCCAATGTTGTGTGTGGTGAAGCGGAGGTTTTGTTGACGAATTTTAGCAACGAGCGACGACACATCACACAAGGCACTACAGTCGCCTACTTCGACGAGATCACCAAAATCCGCGAGTGCTATGTAGTACAACAGGACGAGCCGCAAGCCACGTCAGCCCCACCACCTATTGACGTAAGCACGGATTTGTCACCAGCGCAGAGACAGCGTCTATTAGATCTTCTTCATCAGTTCAAAGACTGCTTTTCATCGACCTCGAGGGTCAGTCAAACGCCACTGACAAAGCACCGGATAATAACGGAGGAGACTGCAAGGCCAATACGACAGAACCCATACCGCGTAGCACCGAAAGAGCGTGAAGCGATCCAGGAACAAGTGAAGAAAATGCTCGATGATGACGTCATCCAGCCGTCGAGAAGTCCTTGGGCGTCACCGGTAGTGCTGGTTAAAAAGAAAGACGGAAGCTTGCGAATTTGTGTCGACTACCGCAAGCTGAACCGTGTGACGAAGAAAGACGTATACCCATTACCGCACTCGACAGGCTGAGGTATGCACGTTACTTTTCGTCAATGGACCTCAAAAGTGGGTATTGGCAAATTGAGGTCGACGAGCGAGATAGAGAAAAAAACGGCTTTTGTAACGCCTGACGGGCTTTATGAATTTAAAGTCTTGCCATTCGGGTTGTGCTCAGCCCCCGCAACATTTCAGATACTTATGGATACCGTTCTGTCAGGCCTTAAGTGGCAGACATGTCTGGTCTATCTGGACAACGTCATTGTTTTTTCAAAAACATTTTAGGAACACCTGAGCAGGCTGCTATCGGTATTCAGGGCAATAAGGTCTGCCGGCCTAACACTGAAACCCGAGAAGTGTCATTTCGGTTTCAAGGAGCTCCAATTTTTAGGTCATGTGGTGAGCCAGGAAGGTGTTCGACCTGATCCCGATAAGATTGCGGCCGTCAAAAAATTTCCGGTGCCAAAAGACAAGAAAGCCGTCAGGCGTTTCCTTGGCCTATGCGCATACTACCGAAGGTTTATTGCCAATTTCTCCCACATAGCCTCGCCGTTAACACGACTGACAAGAGAAGACGTTTCGTTCTCAAGGGGCGACGATCAACAGGTGGCATTTGACGATCTCCGACAACGCCTGCAGACTGCGCCTGTGCCTCCTCACTTTGATGAGGATGCTCCTACCATGGTCCACACAGATGCCAGCAACGTTGGTTTAGGTGCTGTACTCGTCCAGTGGCAAGACTCAGCCGAGCGTGTGATCGCATATGCTAGTAGGACGCTTTCCCGCGCCGAGTCCAACTACTCCACAACAGAAAAAGAGTGTCTTGCTGTCGTATGGGCGGTTATGAAGTTTCGTCCGTACCTCTAAGATCGTTCCTTCCACGTAGTAAGCGACCATCATTCCCTCTGATGGCTGACCAACTTGAAAGACCCGTCTGGTCGGCTCGCACGGTGGAGCTTACGCCTGCAAGAGTTTGATATGACGGTCGTGTATGCCGACGCCGATCACGCCGACGCCGATTGCTTATCAAGGTCACCGATAAAGCGCGACGATGACACAGAAGATGACAGCATGGCGTTTGTAGGAGTCGTTGACACTACTACGATTTCATGCAAGAAGAAAGAAGACAGCGAGTTGCTTCCCCTTATTGAATTTTTGAATGGCTGGACAACAACCGTCCCCAGAAGATTTGCAAGGGGCCTGCTGTCATTCTGCTTACGTAGTGGCGTTCTCTATAAGAAGAACTTTTCTGCCAGAGGAAGCACCCACCTACTTGTCGTTCCAACGTCACTCCGTGAGGAGATCCTCTGTGCTTCCCACGATGAGCCAACGTCTGGTCATCTCGGATATTCACGCACATTGGCCAGAATCCAACAGAGATACTACTGGCCAAGACTTCCAGCTATTGTGATGCATTACGTGCGCACGTGCCTCGATTGCCAACGACGAAAATCACCACCGTTAAAACCAGCAGGATGGACTATTACAACCAATTCAAGTGCCCACGGTACCTTTTGCCCAAATTGGAATGGATCTCCTCGGACTCTATCCGACTTCCCACGCTGGCAACAAGTGGGTAATAGTCGCCACTGATTATCTTACGCGCTACGCGGAAACAAAGGCTTTGTCAAGTGGCACCGCCGTTGAAACCGCACGATTCTTCGTAGAAAATATCGTCCTGAGGCACGGTGCTCCGACAATCATAATAAGGGATCGAGGTATCGCTTTAACGGCCGCGCTCCTGAAGACAGTGCTTGAGCTCAGTGGAACAGCCCATCGGAAAACCACTTCCTATCATCCACAAACCAACGGCTTAACAGAACGTCTCAACAAGACTATTGCCGACATGTTGAGTACGTACGTTGACGTGGATCACAAGAACTGGGACGACATTTTACCGTACATCACGTTCGCCTATAATACAGCGCAGCAAGAAACTACACAAAGAACGCCGTTCAGTCTCCTTCATGGCCGTGAAGGGACGGCGATGCTTGACGCCATGTTACTGCACGACTGCAATGACATCGATTCGGACGCTGCATCTTTACCCAACGAGCAGAAGAAGCGAGGCAGCTTGCACGCGTCCGGATCACCCAGCAGCAAAATTATGACGCCCAACATTATAACCTGCGACACCGACATGTCGTCTGTCGGCCTGGTGAAAAAGTCTGGGTATGAAGTCCTATCAGCCGCCGGAAACTGTCTGAAAAATTGCTAAAGAAGTTTTTTGGCCCCTACACAGTTTTACAATGCCTGAGCGACGTTAATTACGTGGTTGTTCCCGACAGCCCCTCGACAACTCGCCAGCAAAAAAACAGAAATCGTGCACGTTGTGCGAATGAAGCCCTATTTTTTGGACTGATTTACATCATACATCTACTACACCGTGTTTTGTCGAAGAGCATCGGGACGCTGCTCTCTGGAGGGGGGCAAATGCCGCATTGAATATGCAGCACCAAGGAAACAACGAAGTACACGCGCAGCAGGAGAAAGAAGAAGAAGTTCTCTTCCGATCAGTTTGCCAGTGTTCTGGTACAATTAAAGTGAGTTCCCTGTATTTAACTGCTGCTGTTTCTGCATTGCGACAATATAATGCTGCAGGTTCATCTCTGCTTGATTCGAGGCAAAAAAGAACCTTTTGGCGTTACCACGGGCGACAGCGCGAGTTCTTGAAAACCTCAGGTTTCGCCGAACTGCAATTCGTTCATGCGGTCGCGTTTCAGTAGCAGTTTCGGTATCACATGCTACTGCGTGTGCTTTACGGCTCTGAACGCTCACGAAAGTAGCCGTGGAGTAAAGTTTGACAAAATGACGCGTGCAGCTGATGTTGCCGGGTGCCCGAATAGTGTTTATACGCCGCTTGAGCGGCAAAAAAAAAAACTTGGCGTTTTTTTACGTCGGGTGCCGCGAAATGAACCCCTAAGCGCGTTAGTGGCTGAGTGCTGCGCCTCTGCGCCAGTGTGCGAAACCGCCAAAAATGTGCGCGTGTGATCGCTGCACCTTCGTGCGGAGGATTACGGGACCAACCGCAACCACCGTGACCGTAACTTTGGCAAGGCTTGCAATGAGCCCTTCCGTGCAGTTCTCTGCTGCTGCTAGTGTCGGTGGCCTAGCAGCAGAGACGAGTACCGTTCGGCAAGGCTGGTGCGTGAGAAAGCTTGTGAAGGCGGGTGATTTGAAGTGCGCTAAAGCCATGCGGACCGCTGAAGTATGATTTTATGTCAAAATAACTATTTCCTTGAGACGAAATAGCACTACGATGTTTCCAGACTGGTATTCAACTGTCAACGTCGTGTCAATATTTCACTTCAGTATCCCTTTAACGTATTCGTGACATGAGAGCTTCAATTAGAAGCGCAGCCAGCACGTGCACCCTCGCAGCAATGTCGGTTTATCGTTTATATGAGGACGCTCACTCATCTTGAACGTCTAGGAAGAATGTGGCAATCACGCTCTTACGCGTTTTGGTTTCGCCGCCGAATTCGGGACAATTTCATTACTTTGCAAACATAAGTTGAGGACGCTTTTTTAAAGTATCCATGATGTTCTGCTTTTCTTATTACGAAGGACTTTGATCCACCCACTCGGCACAAATTCTTAAGTTCATAATTTAAAATCCTGTATAATTAAATATTTTATTCCTGTTTCTTTATGATATATTTTAATTATATAAAAAATATATAATTTATTCCTGTTTCATCTTTAACCGTCTTAAAATGTCATCTGATAAAGAAAAGCAACTGCGAAGACAGCGAGCAAGTATCGCATTTCTCCGACTTTTGAGTACGTTGGGTACTACGCCCACTGTAGAACAAAGGCCTCTCCCATGTTCCGCCGGTCAATTTGGTCCTGTTCTTGCAGCTTGCACTTAATACCCGCAAACTTGCTAATCTCATCTGCCCACCCAACTTTCCGTCTCTCCCTCTCCCGCTTGCCTTCTCTGGAAGTCCAGTCAGTTACCCTTAATGACCAGTGCATGGTTGTACTGCCTATGCGCTATGTGCCCGGCCCATGTCCATTTCTTCTTGATTTTAACTATGATATCCTTAATCCCGGTTTGTTCCCTAACCCATTCTGCTTACTTTTTGTCTCTTAAGGTTACCCATGTGATTTTCTGTTCCATCGCTCACTGCGTCGTCCTCAATTTAAGCTGATCCTTCTTTGTAAGCCTCCAGGTTTCTGCTCCGTAGTAAATACCGGCAAGATGCAGCTGTTGTATACCTTCCTCTTGAGAAATAGTGACAATCTACCAGTCATGATTTCAGAATGCTTACTGAATGTGCTCTACCCCATTATTATTCAAGTTATTTCAATCTCGTAGCACGGCTTCGCGGTGGCTACCTGTCCTAAGTATACGTACTCGTTTATAACTTCAAGAGCGCTATTACCTATCTCGAAGCGCTGTTCTCTTCCGAGGTTGTTGTACATTACTTTCGCTTTCTACAGATTAATTTCAAGACCCACCTTTTTGCTCTCCTTGTCTAATTAAGTAATCATGAATTGCTATTCGTCTCCTGAGTTGATCAACAATGCAGTACCATCGGAGAAACGCAACTTACAGAAGCACTCTCCATCAGCTCCTATTCCTAGCTGTTCCCATTCTTGGCCCTCGAAAACAACCTGTAAGCATGCGATAAATAGCATTGCGGAGATTCGATATCCTAGCTTTACACCCTTTTTATTTGGATGTTGTCGCTTTTTTATGGAGAATTATTGTATCAGTTCAACGTCTGTACATTTCTTCCAGGATGTTTTTATATGCTTCGACGATGGCCTGATTCCGCAGTGTACATTACTGCCGATATCTCTAATAAATAAAATGGCTTTTCATAATTTATGAAGCCCATTTATAGTGGTTGGGTGCATTCTGAGCCTTTAATACGTGATTGATAGTATAAATGTGGTCGAGCGGGATATACACGTGTACTTGGTGTGAAGGCTGATTCAACCAAAAAGCTTGTTTCTCGGTGGATGAAAGGTCTTAGAGAATACAGATTTTGTTTTCCCAGCTTCCCAAAGCTTTTGCTTAACTCAGTTCGCAAATCCCATTATCTCTGTCCCCCCCCCCCCCCACCCTACCTTCATTTTACGGTTGAGCCCTTACATAGATTTTCTCGAGCGTATACGAGCAGTGTTCCTAACAAATGGAAGGCGGGGCTTATTCGTGTGTGCGCATGCGCAAATGAAGAGTGTACAGGTGTGGCTCACTTACTTGTTACGTGGCTGGAGCAAACGATAAGATCGTCATCCTCTATGTATAGCGTGCTAGATAGATATGTGGGGTTTAACGTCCCAAAACCACCATATGAGAGACGCGGTGTGTATAGCCTGCTGTGTACCTGAATAGACAGAGCACATTCGAACGTTAACTGTCTATGATTGATGGTGTCTGCTTTTGCATGTGCTTACTACACCAATGTCTTTTTTTCTTTCTGCAGGGAACTCTAATCACGCGGTTCCGACGACGACCCCAGCGGTCAATCCTGGTCGACTTCTTTCTGATCGTGGCCGGCCTTGTAGTGGTCGTGGTGCTTCTCTATTACTGGCTGTCCTGACGCCCGGTGCGGACTCTACACCTTTCAAGGATGCTGTGATTGGCGCCCTCGTCCTTCCACCCAATTTTGTCCAGCGTCACATCCTCAAGGCCCCCACGACGCCAAAGAAGCGGTGCTACGTGACAGTGTGGTCTCGTTGAACGAAACCACCTCGCGTATAGTCAAGTGATCGTCTGATCAAAGAAGTGTATACGATCTGTTTAAGTGAGACCACATCTCCTGTGCTGGTGCTGTGAACTCCTCTAAACGTCACCACTGATAAAGACAGCTGTTCCTTGATGTACTCTAGCGAGATTACCGAATCACCCACGATACACCTCCATGTAGTGCGTGTTTAGCCAGATCGCGACGCCCCTAAAGTGTCAGTGGAATTGTCGTCGAGAGGAACACCATTTAAGTGGAACCATGACAGAGATTCAGAGCAAACCCAGAATTTCTTTTGCTTGTATGTTTAGAGTATCCTGACTTAGAGACTTCCCGAGTCTTCTGAATGAATATTTGTGATCCTGTGCGTCACGACAGGAGCCGACTTGGTGTCTTGTACCATAAGCCCGCAGTAGCGGGTAGCCGGTGCTACAGGGCATATCTGTTAACTCGAATAAGTTACGATTGTGTGTTTTGTGTTGGCGCATTGCACTCAGGCGCGATGAAGTGCCGCATGCATTTATTTCCTCGAAAGACACTGCTTCGATTGAGTGAGCTAAAATGGCTATATGTGCGAGCCATTTGTTCAACTATAAGCAGTGATCAGAAGGCTCTTTAACAAAGAGATACCTCCAAAGCACGCTCTGCCGTGGCTGAGATACTCGGCTGCTAATGCGCAGGTCGCGGGATCGAGTCCCAGCTTCGGCGGCTGCATTTTCGATGGATGCGAAAATGTTTTAGGCCCGTGTGCCCATATTTTGCTGCACGTCAAAGAACCCCCAGATCGTCAAAATTCCTGGAGCCTTTCACTAAGGCGTCTCTCACAATCATATGTTAGTTTGGGGACATTAAATCTCGCATATCAATCAAAATCAACTTTCCAAGCACATAGGTATGGCGTCATTCCTTTCATAAAGACAAACTGGCGAAAGTGATAGATATACCCCAGAATCACTGCGCTGGTCTGGTTATCTCGTGATCAATTCAAACATGCTGGCAAGAGTTTTCTTTCATTCTTTTTTTTTGCCTGGGGGACATAGCGCAGTTTATTACGTCAGTGGGAGGAGCTCTAAAGCATGAATAGGCCAATATTGTGCATGACCAAACTATTGTTTTTGGCTAATGAACAAACAAACAATGAAAACTCCGGAATTCTAAAATATTCGGTGCTAGGACATTCTTAAAAAATCAGCATTATGAATACACTGAGTGAGTAACACTGTAACAATATATTCGAGAAAATGACGTCAGTGAACGGCGTACCTTTCTCAATAATTACATATTTCGTCTCCGAAGGACATCATTATTATATGGCTAATCAAGGCGATTTGATGTTTTACTTTTTTGGAAAATGAATCCTAGTGAGTCGCAATGTTTTTCTGTACGTTGGACTGCCCAGAATAATTATCGGCACTCGCATTTTTCGCCTATGCAGGCTATCGCGATTTCGGTCGAAGACAATGCTACTTCAACGTGCGCGCATGTAGCACGTAAAAATTTGTATATATTGAATTAACGCGTGGTAACGTTCAATGCTCCTTAGAGTGTGGACAGAAAGGTGTTAGAGAAAGTATTAGAGTTGGTATGGTAGATCCCTTGAAGGCAAGCGTGACTGTGAAGTGTACAGCGTCGTATTATAACACTGTGACGAGTGACACAGCTGTGCGCATTTCACGCAGTGGCTGAAGCGCAGCGTGTCTGTATGCTGCGTTGGGGACCAACCGACCCTAAGTTTTTACCACTTCAGCCAGTCACGTTCGATATTTATACTGTGCTTGTGGTGAGGAACGGCAACCACAACAATATGCGGATTGCTTGAGTGCTAGGCCGTCCACTGCAGAAGATGAGCGTCTGCTGCGAACTGTTTATCATACTTATTTCCATACAGCCACTAGGTCGAAATTAAATTTAAGTCGTAAAAAAAAGCTTGCATGCAAAATGTAGCGTATAGTGTACGTGTTTTGCTAACATCCATGGAACAGGAGGCTTCCATTTCCATTTTTTTTCGAGGCTGCCGTTGTTCGATGTACTTGGTGTGCCCTCTATGGCAGCTCTTGCAAACAGACCCCGTGAGCCTTGCATAGTGCGCATCCGTGCTGTTAAAATGGCTGAATGTCGGCCACCAGGTTTAGTGGTCAGCTGCGACATGAAGAAAGCCAGTTAGACGAAGGTCCCGCTTGCTTAGTTGCGCAGTTTAGGCAATTGAGATGGTTACGAGGATTGCTTATAGAGCCGCATCGTGCGTACGAGGCTAACTGACATTAACGGTCGAGTAGGGGCTTCATGAATTTACGCCAAGTGCTACGAAAGGAATTATTGGCCTCGTTACATTTCAGGCACTGCTAGAGAGCATCGGCACAGCGGCGCTGCCAACATTACCCTTTGCCCTACTTGTAACGACGATATGTTGAAAAGTGAATGTACTGTGTGTAAAAGTTGTACGCACAAAAGCTGCTTCGATTTCGTAACAGCGGAAGTGAAACCAATCAGGGCTGCAGAGATGCGAGTGGCGCTTACGACACTAACGTCAATTATCTTTTTTTTAAACTGCGCATTCATAACAATTGAATGACGTACATTGTGTAACATAATCATGCGCAGTTATCCTATGGAATATGTGTTTCACTCGCGTAAAGTGTCTGTATTCTTAAATTGCGCTTACTGATTGTAGGAGGCAAGGTGCTCAGTTTGTATGCCTCAGCTTGCTCGCTTATTTACGTTTCTGGTGGAGCTCACTGCACAATCAAGCGGTACCGATGGCTTTGAAAGGGTCATGAGCCGTCCACGAGTTGGTTGTCTGTGGTAGCAAATGAAATTAAGTATGCCTCGGCTGCATAGTTGTACTTGGTAAGGTAGCTGCCAGGCTGTCATTGTTACTGAAAAATGTTATTTGTACCGTAAACTAGCAAGCGCTAACTGTCAAAAAGACACCGTACGCGTATACCAGGAAGTACGATGTATCGTACGGTATTAGCGTTGGTGCAGAAAGCCCGGGACGCAAACGCCTCACCCAAGAGATTATCCTAACACACAAGCGGGGCACGCACAATTTAGGATAGTTCTGCATGATTGGCTGGGTAATGTTGCGACGTTTATTATCCATGCTTAGCTAAGTCACTGCAGTGGACGATATGCTTTGTGCTTTTCAACATTCACTGCAAATGTATCGAGTCATTTGCGACGACATTCACACTTGTCACAAATATCGCGCAGTAGTTATGCGCTTGATGTCGGTGTACATTGTTTTGTTCCGTTAGAAAGTGTGAATTCTTCGAGATCAATTACATATTTTCTATCGTGTGGTACCCGGACAAATGTACTGAACATGCGACATGGTGGTTTGCGGTGCTGTAGCGCAGGTTGACGAGAAATAAACTTTGTTCAGTGGAGTAAGGGAACAAAATATATGTGACCTAGGACAATATTATTATTTGTGCTGATGCAGACTGTACAGAACCTGTACTGCATTTTAACAAAGACATATTGTGAATGTGTGTTGCAGCAGCTGCACTTCCTTGTCTAGCATCAACGATAGTTGTAGAATTCACTAGTCAGGGACTGCGCGAAGTGTAGCCAGCAGATGAGCACACAATGTTTGAGCCTGTCAGTTAACTGGAATATTAATGGAAGGTAATTTATCTTTCTCTTTTTACAGGCACGCTAGATTCACACGTGGTCTGTGCCATGAACCGTCAAAGAATCTTAAATGACTCGTTGAAGGGCGGACGCATACGCGTATGACGCAGGCCTTGCAGGTTGTGCAAGCCTTTCATGAGAAAGCTGCAGTGCAGAGCGAATAGTTAGACTCACCTGATTACGCTGTCGTTACAGTCGTTTTAGGACTACTTGCTTCCTCCAACGAGTTACCCTCGTTGTATCTCTAAAGAGATAAATACCATGCATGCTATTCGTCTTTAAACATGTAAATATTTGGCATCTCAGTCATGATAAACAAATTATGCGTACGTTACAAGCCAGCCGCAAAAAAAATTGGAACACTGTTCATGGACTTGAAAAATGTACTAAGTCTTTCTTCGGAAAGCGTATGAGCTGGTGAACAGTACCACTGATAATGGCCGATTCCAAGATTCCTTGTACCTTGGCTTAGACGTCATTGACATCAGTTGAAAGCAGTATCGGCGTCACGAAGAAGGCAATGAGCCGTGCACAGAAATTCATTTTTGCGTGCTTAGGTGGAATGTGGCACAACCAAACTTGAACTGATGCGGGCGCATTGTCGCACGAATGTGAATCGAGCAGACGGTGGAAGACGCTATCGAAGTCTCGCAAATATTTGTGATGGTTTACGTACAGCCATATGCGTGCTGGAGTATTGTGTTTCGCCGTAAACTGTGTACTATACAATTGAGCATGATAAATTTCCTACCACGTTGATTCTTCGTCACTGTTTATGATGATACGTTCACCGTCAAATCCTGATATTTTGTGAGTAAGGAATGCGGTTTTGTTTATCAATAGCACGAAATGACGCGTCATATGTGTTTAACATGGTCACCGTATTTTGCTGTTGCTGTGCTCGTATTTTTCTGTTAAATAAAGTTCCACATTATTTATGAAAAATGGGAGCCTGGCAGCTCACCTTTCTTGATGGTTAAAGAGAAATTATTTTAGGCAGTCTCTCTAGTGCAAGGAGGGAAGTTATTGTATTCAGGTAAGTAGAAAAAAATGAGCGCAGATTGTGTATGAAGTGAAGAACTACCTTGGCTAGATGATATATTGGTAGAAAAAAATTAGGGAAAGACATTTCGGCATGTTGCTTCATCAGGTGCCGAGAAGTGACGTATAAATGCCGAAAAACATCTGTCAGTACGAACATACTAATTAATATTTGCCGAACAATAAACTGGGGAGAGCAAACTAGTTGAGGAGCCTCTTCTAGTGTGGGGGGTGCTACAGTGTGGGCACGAATACATGGCATGGCCATTAAGCAGCGAAAGTTGGTGGCTCACTTGAGATAATCCATGGCTGTGCTCTGAAAATGATGAGTCATTGTGGTATGTGTGTGGCGTAACCACAGATGCATGCCGTGGCTTGATATCACAGCCGTCAGGTACCGTGTAATTCTAACAACTGTACACCACTGGCCGTCGAAACAGGAGATGGTCTCACTGTGAAATCTGGGTTTCGAGTAACACAGAGGCACTGACGGCTGCCGGGGTCAACAGTAAGCCGGAACACTGTATAAGGAACAATATCAGTTGATCCGAATGCTGCTCTCGCCCCGTTTATCCACGCTGTCTGTGTTCGCAGGCGCATATCGCTTCAAGACACGGGGCTGTTTCAACTTTATGACAGTCGCCTGTTACTATTGTCCTATAGCCAGTGAAAATAAGCATCCATGTCAAATAAACGAATACAAGTTCTTCCTGCAAATGGTCCCAAGCCACTTTAAAGATTTCTGAAAGGCGGCGAATGCTAATCACCGGGAACGATGAAATTTGGCTAATTCAGCTGGTGAAACCGAAACTGACGCACCGAATAGCGCATCTATACCATTCACTTCAAAAACGTCCTCAACAATGATACTCTTTTCCGCAACGTTATCAACCACCAATTGGAATACTTCGCTTCATCGCAACGCTTTCCGGCCGCCGCCCGCTTATTGATGCTCGCGTATCATCCTCCCCCAATGCGAGGGAAACAGTGTCGTCGTTGAGAGTGTTTTTGAAGTGAATGGTAGATGTGCGCTTTAGTGGGCCGGTAATTAGCAATTGGCGGTTTTCGAAAACTTCAAAGTGGCTATGGCATATTTGCAGTAAGTAATTGAATTTGCCCATTTGTTCAACGGTCTATTTCCAGTTGATAAATAGTTAATTGCTTTAATTTTTATGATCACTTCAATATTAATGTTTGTACGCTTCTGAACATGCCTTTTGCCGCAGAAATAGAAACGCCGCAAGTTGCACGCAGATACCGCGAAATCTCAACAGGCAAGATGAAACATGTTTACACCGCATCCGATTAACCGTTGCATATACGAAGTACTTCAAGAACAAAACTGGACTGTCCGACTCAGCATTTTGTGCCCTACGTAACGTCGTTGAAGACATCAATCATGTCCTCTGTGAGTGCATGATATACGCATCAAAGAGACAGTATCTGAAGTCGTCAATGTTCGCTAAGAAATGCTTCGCCTTTAAAAAAAAATTAGCAGATCCTACGTACCTGGGAATCGACCATATGCGAAGCATGCGGAAAAAGGTGACCGTGTTGCAATTTTTTTATTGAGCGACACGTCATGAAATGACGCCGAATATATGTACATATGTTGCGCGTGCAGATTTAAGTTGAAGAGTTGCAGATGTTCATATAACCAGTTGTTTGCACTTGCACAACGATGCCAACTGTAACACGCGTATTAGCAACACCAGAAGCTGATATGAAGCGCTGATACTCGCGAAAACGTTGGCCCTGGACGCTGCTACATAAATGAACAACAGCGCATGGCAACTAACTACAATTGACGTTCCCCTAACGTGACGGCTCTATGAAAGAAGTATATATGTAATGTTTATAAAGTAGGGTAGGCAGCACTGCAACTACTATTGATTTTTCACGAAGATTATTGTCTGTTTGAAAAGAAGCTCCGAGACCTGGCCTAGCTCTGTGGTACAATGCTTCATCGCCATGCAGAATGCTTGGATTCGATTCCAGTTGGGACCCTAACATTGATTCTTTGCATTCGTCCGGTCGACGCTACACCGATGTCGGGTATTTCTTAACGCTCGCGCGTTAAAATTGCCCATGTGTGTTGTCGTCGTTCCTGGGTCGATACTAAGTGTCAATGAGCTTTGGCACATACCCGCATACGAGCGGCACATACCCACCAGTTGGTATTTGCCACTGTCAGGCGGGAAGTGTTTTATGACGTACTGGGTATGTGCCACTGTCAGGCGGGAAGTGTTTTATGACGTACGTGACAGGATTGTGACATTATTCATGTCTTGACCAGGACGTCACATTCGTCAAACGATCTTACCCTCCCATGCTAATTTTGGTTCACGCCACGTTAAGAGGGTGACTACAAGATCACCCAAACGTAAGGGGATAGATAGAAAGATAGATAGATAGATAGATAGATAGATAGATAGATAGATAGATAGATACGCTCAATGTCGCTGAAGTTCACTGAGATGTACTTCGCAATTAAAAAGCTCTCTTGAAGAACAATTAAATATGAGGTTAGGTGAATGACAGAAATTTTGAAGAACATGGAAGCTGCATAACTATCTACATACTAATAAAATTGCATTATGAACTTTCTAACTGGTAAAGCTTGGAGGCAGTGGAGTTCTTCGTCATTGCCAGTAAACAAGCTGCTCAGATTTTATTTTATATTTGGTAGAAACGTAGAGTTATGAACGCCATACGTGCATGCGCTTTTCGTTGTATATATACATCATCAATTGAAAGTAGGCAACGCGCTGCATGAAAACACTTACGTGCTTGACGACCATAAATGAAACATAAGTAATTGAATGACTGGTCATAAATGGTACAGAAACATACGCGGGAAAACATGTCACACAGTGCATCAGAAAAACAAAACTTGGCAAATCCCACGTACTGTGGGAATCGATATGCGAAGCACGAATGAGAAATGTTGATATGTCACTTTAAAATCAGCGCAACGTTACGAGGTGGAAGTAAACAATGCCATATATGGCTACCGTGTCATCATTATCATGTTTGGATGTTTCGTTTACCTTCGTCATCTATTCACGTCACGTGATACCAAATTTAGTATACGTGGAGCTAGCGAAATGGCCGCGAGGATGCACGCTATGAGCGTAGTATGTTGTCATGTTCTTACATGACACGTGCGTCAGGATCATCATGTGTCCACCTGTCATATACTTCGTCATCTATCGACGTCACGTAACACCAAATTTGATGTATGTGGAGCTAGCGAAACGGCCGCGAGCGCATCATGAAGGGCCCAATATACTCCTATGCAGCGGGGACACGCGCGCACGCTAGGCACACTGACGCAACGTTACCATAGTCTGACGTTACTATAGTCCGACTCTACTATAGTCTGACGCCAAACGCGACCAGCGTCTCTTTGCACGGCCCGACGGGTAACCGGCGCGAAATGCGACGTGCTGCATTTTGCACTGATACGTTACCCAGACAACACTGCGTCTCCCTCTTTTCGTGACGGAGCGATGCTGGACGCGCTAAAACGCGCGTCCTTTAAAGCAACGCAGCGCGGTGCGCGCCTGTGAGAAGGCAGGACCAGTGCCTGGCTTGGCAACACCGGTGTGACGAGACGAAATAAACGTCGGTGAGCACGCGCACCGCGTCACGTCTAAATTTATTGGCGCCTTGACTGTGGCATGTAGTCATGTTCTCGCATGACACGCATCCGATGATTATCATGTTAGCGCCAGTCACATACCTTCGTCATCCATTCACCTCATGGAGCACCAAATTTAGCATATGTGAAGCTAGCGCAACGACCGCATCATCAGTGTGGCATGTAGTCATGTTGTTACATGACATGCATGTCGCGATTATCATGTTCGGATGTGTCCTTTACCTATGTCGTCCGTGCACGTCGCCTAATACCGAGCTTGGTATATGTGAAGCTAGCGAAACGGCCGCGAGCGCATCATGAGCGTTGCATGTAGTCATGTTGTTACATGACACCCATGTCATGTTTATTATGTTTGCACCAGTATAAAACTTTCGTCATCCATTCACGTACTGTAATACCAAATTTGGATATGTGACGTTAGCGAAATGGCCACGAGCGCATCATGAGCATGGCATGTAGTCACGTTGTTACATGATATGCATGTCATGATTTTCATGTGAGGGTCTGTCGCTTGTGTTCGCCATGCAGTCATGCCATACAAATCCAGTTTTGCAACAGCCACGTGAACGAAACCACCGTAGAAGCAGCAAGACGATGACATATAAATTGTGACATTTGTGACACATATGTCATGATTTTAATGTTATGACTAGTCAGTTATGTTAGTCATACAGTCATGTTATATCATACCAAGTTTGGTATCGATACCATTATCCAAACAGCCAGGAGAGCTAAATGTCCTAGGTGGATGGATAGATAGATGAATAGATAGATAGATAGATAGATAGATAGATAGATAGATAGATAGATAGATAGATAGATAGATAGATACGCTCAAACTCGCCGAAGAATTCGATAAGAAATGCTTCGCATTTAAGAAGCAGCCAGACAATACGTGACAGATACTCAGTTTACATGGTAGCCAAATTATCCAGGCCAAAGGTTTTGATCTAGTGTGTATATATCAGCCCATAAATATAACAGAGATTTTGGGCATATGTGCCAAATGTCTGTGGACACTATTTTGCCAAGTGCCCGAGAGAAGACATTGCCACGGAAGCCGACAAAAGCTCTGTTAACACGGACTTGAACAAGCGGCTGTATAAGCAATGTCACACACCGTGAAAGACAAGACTGGACTATGACTGAGTGGGCGCGCGTGTGCTGCCGAATGTGCTGTGTTTATCTCTCTTCCCTCTCTGCTCTCTATCTTTCGTCTCCCCCATCCCCCTCCCATGCGCATGGTAGCAAACCGGCTGCCTATAGGCTGGTTAACCTCCCTGCCGTTTTTCTTTCCCCCCTATTTTCCTTCCTTGGACATATTAATGACCTTATGTATTATGCGTGTGTGCAATGTCGTAGCACTGAAGAGTTAATCGGAGCTGATGAAAAAACTTTATATTCCGTAATATAGAGGAGCAACCACAGCCCTTGTGCAGTATACACAGGACTGGCACGACTAGACAGTTGCCGCTAATTCAACTACGACAGCACAATTAAACCTCGAGCACTAGCGAACAGATTTAAAATATTAGTGACTGTTGAGAAGACTCGAAAATTCCTGCCATTGCTTACATCTTTTAAGAGGGAACAAAATAGCACCAAATTCTGATAGGACATCGCCCACTGCATACTAACATGCGTCTTGCCGGACAACTATAAATTGTTGCAGCCACCCACCCAGAAGAGGGAGAGGGCACAACAACAGCGTTGTCGTCGCGAATTTTTCGTCTTGTGTCGCGTCAGAGTTTGGCGCATGCTCCGCCACGGTGGTCTATAGTGACTAAGGTACTTGGCTGCAGACCTGCAGGTCATGACATCGAATCCTGGCTGCGGCGGCTGAAATTTCGATGGAGGCGATAATGTTGTTGGCCCGTGTGCTCAGATTTGGATGCACGTTAAAGAACCACAGCTGGTCGAAATTTCCAGAGACCTGCACTTCGGCGCCTCTCATAATCGTATGGTGGTTTTGGGACGTTAATCCTTGCATTCCGTCATCAAGATTTCGGCGCATTTTTTCTCTGTTATTAGCTTGAACCAACTAGCCCAAGCTTAACGCTATAGCATTCTAACGTATTCCTTCTTGTAGTACATGGTTTTTTGAACAAATAGTTGAACAGCATAGGTTTAACTGGCCGCCATATTACATGCACTTTCGGAGATATTAGATACGCAATATCTAACAAGAAATGACGCGGAGATTTTCTTTCTGCGCTCAACTACTGGTAAGAAAGGCGGCAAACCAAACAAACTCGTAATATTTTCAAGGGCTGAAAAGAACATAGACTCTTGCGGCGCGGTTCAGTGCGAAAGGCAATCGGCCAGAGACCCTCGTTGCAACAAACCGACATTGAAGAGACCCTTATGCTCTTGAGGTACAATCTCTTATAACGAAGACAATTAAATAAATAGCGAACACTGTGTTTGCTTCCATCACGTTCCTTTTATTATAAAGAGCGCATGCCAAGCATATTTAAAAATTCATGCTCACTAGCGGCATAATGCTAATTCATAAAAGGATGCAAAAAAGGCAGAAACACTCATAAGTGTACCTCAAGAGCCAGCTGGTGAACATCAATATTTTAATTTCAGCAGTGACCACTTCAGCTGCACAGAATAGTTTTATTGAATTCCATTTTCCAGCCCTTTAATACACGTAACATGCTTTGTGGTATAAACTATACACGTATAGCGACCCTTTCTTTTTGATTTCTGAGTTGTTTAAGAATTAAAAGCTCTGGCTATAAAGATGGCTATAACAAATCAAGCATTTGTAGTGAGTGGAAAAAGTTTCCATTCGACTTTGTTATTTTCTTAGGTATTGCAGTAACATCAAAAAGAGAAAATAACCATAAGGTGGTTTAACGTAAAAACAAAAGAGAATTTTCTTCTCAAACGAATGCATAGAAATAAAAGAGATGAAACTTGTCTTGCGTCTTTCTTGTTTGTCGTTTTCTTTTTTTCCCCTCTCAGCGCAAGCGAAATTGGTCTTCGCGGTTACAGACATGGCATGGCAGGATTAAATAAGCGGCTTTGTTACATTTAAATATCCACTTCTTAACGGTTGTCTACCCACTTAAAGGTAGATAGTATTTTCCGAGTAGAACAAAAAAAACAAAACAAAATATAGAGGGCACAGCCACGGCAGAGAACTGCAATAAACTCGCTGACAAACGGAGGCTTGTAAATTTTTGATGATTCATTGTATTTCACATAGTATTCACAAGTAAATGAAAGTAATAAAATAGTGGCTAAAAACAAGTTTTAAGAAGGCGCTTTTTTATCTAAAAGTGGCATTGACATTTTAATAAGATAAACAGTACTTTGTCAAGAGTTAGTTCATGTCAGAACCATAGTATTAGGACGTGCGCCGTTGTGACGGTCTTCTTGTATATGCGTCATAGTACATGAGTGGCGTTGCATTCGGTTTCGTTGGAATTCCGCCTCCTTCGCTAGTACAAAAGGGTGGGTCCCAAATATGAATCCTCCTTCAAACCGCTAGTGCTTAGTTATAGCTGTGTAGCGCTCTACATTGAAGGAGCAGCAAAACTCGTTTAACACGCGTGTATTTCGAAAGCAATGCTGTCACAACAACACCTGTTTGCGTAATTTCACTCACACCATGATAAAGACAATGAGGTTAATAGGACGCGAGATTTTACGCCCCAAACCCGCCATATGATTACGAAAGCCGCCGTAGGGGAGGGCTCTAGAAATTCCGTATACCTGGCATTCTTTCAAATGCACTAGCATCGCACAGTACACCAGCCTGAACAATTTCGGCACAATCGAAATGTGACCATCAAGGCTGGGTTCGAACCCGTGGTCTTCGTATCAGCAGCCGAGCTCCCTAGCCACTGTTCAACCGCGGCGGACTGAAAATAAGGCTGTTCTTCATTTAGGATATGTAATAAGTGAAAAAGGCATTGTATTCAACAGGTGAGCAAACGATGCTATAGACGGCTTTTGACACAATGTAACAGCTTTCAAGTCGGCACACTGACCTGCTAAACATGATTGACAACAGCGTGTTGTTCCCCATTGTTGTGCCTCGCCCAAATACCACGGGGTCTTCGGCCTTTGGGCAGTGACAGATGTGGGAAATCACGCAGTTTCTTGCCACGCCGGCTCCTTTTGTCTCGAGTTGTCGTTTCCCAAGCCCTTCTTAGCCACCGAGAGCAGCATTCCGAAGCAGCGTAAACACGACAGTCGTTCTGCTAATTCTTCAGGGCCGGTGGCACACCTCGTCGAAACCTCTTTGGATACGCCCGACCATCTGTTGGCTTAGGAAGGGACATTTGCATCTAGAGCTGTTTAGAAAAAGTGCTCACCGCTGCGCTGCTTTGTTATCAAGGTGCACTGGACAGTAAGCTGAGCGTCTAGAATTCGTTTGCGGGGACGTTTCCCACGTTCCGTGATGCCTTCAAGTCTTCATTTCTCACACTCCATGGCCTGCCCGGCACCACATTTACATCGATAAGTCAACAGGGCACCGGATTACACAGTTGATCTGTATGGTAGAGGTGTTGTCATTGCCCGGTGTTCTGTTGTGCGTTTTATGGAATTATGTATTGTGTATTGTGTTTTTCTGTCGCCATGCACCGAATGTGGCGCGTCTCTTCCTTCTGTCCTGAGTCGGGAAGCAGGAGGAGCTTGGCCTTCCTATTTTGAGGGCGGCGATGCGGACTTTCTCTTTATTGGACTGTTCCGGACTATATTGTTTTTCTTTGCAGCGAATCATGGAAAGACCCGGGCTTCAAAACATCTGTGCCGAGACGCTCAATGAGGCAACCGTCAATCGTGTAGTAGCACGCTACATACATAGTGCAAATTACTGTAAATAAACGTTCCAGTTATCAGCTTCAGCTCCTCTGCTCGTCTTCTTACTGAGACTTGCATGACTCCAGTCCAGACCACTACCCAAAGACTCAACAGTGATGGAAGCGGTGGTACACGTCCCCCCCCCTGCCCCCCCTCCCCATTCACAGCAGTGGTGGCAGCAGTGGGATGCGGTGACACCAAATCCCAACACTATGCAGAATCAAGAAATGAGATATAAGAAATTATTGGTTATATGAATAATGCACCAGAAGTTTAGTGACGGTGTCGTTTAATATTACACTGCAGAGGTTCAATTGGAGACATGCCCATGCACGTACTCGCCAAGACTCTTAAGGAAGGGAACAGTAATTACTTTTCTGTACCCTTACATAATTGCTGATAATCTGCTGTATAATTTCTTTACTAATTGCTAAATTACAGTTTGTTTTTATTTAGTTTGGTTTAGCTAGTATACGCTGTAGTGTTGCAAAAGAGTTATCATTGTACCAAAGCCTACCTCTGGCTAGGGCGCACTCAGTGGTTGCAATGTTACAAAACACAAAATTTAATAAAGGTTATTGAGTTTTATTTCAAAAGGCGAAGACTAAGGGAGTGCTGCGTGTGGTGGTGAGCATAGACGACGAAGATGGGTAATTACAAGCCTGCTTTAGTAAATTATTTTAAAGAAGACGCGTTCATATTGCGGAATTTCATATTAAGTTTAATGTACTTTTCAGCTGAGGGCAAACGGCGTGCATTCGTGGGCACTCAGTTCCAAGGGATAGGCACCCGACAGTGGACCAGAAGGCGCGACGAAGCTCTTTCGGCCGCCTCAGCATTGTTGGTACCGACCGCCAGGGATCGTAAGAAAATGGAACGCTCACTGAACAAAGTGACACGCTGAAGTGTCAGTGCCCTTTTTGGCTCGTTTTCAAAGAACGCCTCCTGGGCACTTACATAATCAGCCGTGACCCCCTTGCTCACAATTAAAGAAGAAAATTATATGCACGCGCCACTTCGGTTTTGCTGCGTCTAGTATGCTTCGCATTGGAAGACTCGGTTTTGCTGCGCCTACTCGCTAGGCTGTGTGTTTTGGCGCTACCACCAGATCTCTTAGGCCGCGTTCACACTGAGCATTCCGGCCGCCGAAAGTGCTCCGAATCCGGTTCGGCGGCGGCGAGATCCGCCGAAAGGGCCCTCTCCGCGCCGATCGCTCTCGGACCGATTTTCGCGGCATCTGCCGCCGAATTGGTCACCGCGGACCAATAGGAGCGCTAGTCAAGGAATTTTGAAAAATGGCGGCCAAGCCCTACTCACTTGTTATGCTGCAGTGCACGTCACTGAATGTTGAAACCAACGGGATTTTAACCTACTCTGTGCCCACGTCACCTCCGTATTTCGTGAAAGAGGTGACCGAGCTTGCTGTTGGCGTGGCCGAGCTTGTTGCGGTCTTGCAAAGCAAAACGAACCCACCAACGCCGCTGGCGTCGGCGATTTTTCTGCTCTTCGTGCATTACAAGATAGCCACTTGCCAGCAAAGTAAGCAGTACTGTCTTTTCTTGCTTCTTGCGTACGAGAATCGGTGAAGTATACACCACTGAATAGCGTAGTAGCGTTTGCGAGCCGTGACAACAACCTGGTGACAGCGCATCCATCCCGCGTTCGCCCCATAGTAGATAACATATTCGGCGGCGCTGGGCGCGTCCAGTGCGAACGACGCTGTGTTTCGGCGGCAGGGGAATTTCGGTCGCTGTAGAAAGCGGATGTTTCAGTGTGAAATATGCATTAAACTGCATTGCCGGGTACCTATACTGCCGCCGAGGACGCCACAATGCCATCCTTGAAGCGTTTTGGGCGGTTCTACCGCTAAGGCGCTTCCCGCAGCAGCCAATATGAAGGCGCCGGCTGTCAGGGGATATTTCCAGCCCTTTACGTTGCTGGAAAAGCTCGCCGAGAAAGGCAGTTCCGACGAATAGCGGATCCCATCGTCAGAGCTACACTGAAGCATCCGCCTTTCACTGCGGCCGGAATTCGCCTGCCACCGAAACGCAGCGTCGCTCGCACTGGACGCGCTCGCACCGCCGAATATGCCATCTAGCATGGGGCCAACGTGAGGTGGATGCGCTGTCACACGGCTGTTGTCGTCTTGCAAACGCCACTGCACTATCCGATGGTCTTGTCTTCGTTGATTCTTGTACACCGGCAGCAACAAGAAGCAGTGCTGCTTACTTTGCTGGCAAGTCGCTGTCTTGTAATGCATAAACAGCTGAAAAAACTGCTCCGTATCTGCATGTAATCTGCAAATCTCGTCGAAAGACGATAGTCTTGCGTGTGGAGAGAGTGAACAAAACATTTATTTGATGGCCTGCGCAAGAAAATTGGTGAATAGTATTCCGAAGGCACTGCGTTAGAGTGCCTCGAGCGTGCAGCGGAGGTGAACTAGCGCATCAAGTCACGTCACACGTGAGACATGCGCGCCGTCTGGCAGTTTTTTTAGGGGCGCAGCTTTTTATAGCGGCACCCGTACGTCCCTCGTAGCCATTGTAGTGTGTAACAAAATTAACATTTTGACCTCTAAGGTAGGGCCGGTGAGAGATTTCTTCTGTGCGTTGTTGAACTATAAACGATAGTGCTCAATGTACATGTCAATGGCTGCTAAGGGGAAATGAGAGACAGGAGCATTCAGCTTTTAGTTAACGCGCACGCTGTGAACCCCATTATCAGCAATTGCTCATTGAGCACTATCTGACAAGAAAGGGTTGCTACGTTACATTCGCTGGCTGTAACCTGCTTAGTTTTGCCCCGCCGTGGTGGTCTAGGGGCTAAGGTACTCGGCTGCTGACCCGCAGGTCGCGGGATCGAATTGCGGCTGCGGCGGCTCCATTTCCGATGGAGGCGGAAATGGTGTAGGCCCGTGTGCTCAGATTTTGGTGCACGTTAAAGAACACCAGGTGGTCGAAATTTCCGGAGCCCTCCACTACGGCGTCTCTCATAATCATATGGTGGTTTTGGGACGTTAAACCACACATATCAATCAACCTGCTTAGATTTAGTAAGGTTTAGCGAGCGTTGAGCCGCAATGCCATGAATACAATGAACTAGTTCATACCATGAACTCGAGGTGGTTAAAGGTTGGAACTAGATACGAAGCGCAAGCCGTAAGTAGAAGCCTAATTTTCCTGTCTCTCATTTCCAATTAGCAGCCATTGGCATGTACATTGAGCACTATCTGACAGGAAAAGGTTGCTACGTTATACTCGCTGGGCGTAACCTCCTTGGTTTTAGAAAAGTATAGCGAGCGTTGGCCACAGTGCCACGAATACAGTGAACTAGTATATACCATAAACTTGAGGTGGTTAAAGGTGGGAAGTAGGCCTGAAGCGCAAACCGTAAGAAAGTGTGCGTGTGCCACCTCTCGTTTAGTCCTTGGAATGTCCGCTGCATGGCGGTGCTTCTATATGGGGAATATATGATGAAAAGATGTGAGATGGTGGTATTTGGAGTGTTGAATAGATGAACGAACGGACACACAGACAGATGCATGGACGGACGCATGAACGGACGCAGGGGCGGATGCATGGATGAACGCAGGGACGGACGCACGAACATATGCACGCACGGACGGGCAGATGGACGCATGAACGGTCACACAGACGGACGCATGGACGGACGGAAGCAAGAAATAATGGACGGACGAATGCTTCGCCCCACTCCCCATCATTCACTCCGAGGATTTGCTGCCATTTTTTGGGGAGAAAACAAATTCAAAGCGCGTTGTCTCAGAGGTGATAAGGTGTAGAACGCAAGGTGATGGGTAGGGGCCACCACCGTGTCTTATTAGCAAAGCGTTGGAAACACTCGCCTTTCCGTGCAAGCGTGCATAGTCAGCGCTGCGTGATAAGCGCTATACGGTCCTTAGACTTACTTATGTATGCCTTTTTTAGTAAAAGAAGAACATGCAGAATATATACGTGTTGTTATGTTGCCTCAGATATGCGCAATAATTGCTTTTTGATTGGCAATCGCACGCGTATGAACGCTGATCCTTGAGCAACATTGGTGGGCGCTGCGGATGGGGTCGGCCGTTCGGGCTATCAGCTGGTGCTGTTTAGAGTACCCAGTTTTTGGTAACGGTGGACAGACAGACAGACAGACAGACAGACAGACAGACAGACAGACAGACTAAGGTTTTTGCGTCGAAGGTCCCCAAGAAAGACTATGGTCTTATAAACCGCCGACGCCAGCGGTGTTGGTGGGTTCATCTTGCTCTGCAAATCGCGACAAGCTCGCTTACGCCAAAGAAACGCTCGGTCACTTCTTCCACGCAATAAGGACGCAAGCTAGGCACAGAGCGGATTAAACTCTCGTTGCTTACAACGTTCAGTTGCATGGACTGGGATATAACAAGGGGGTAGGGCTTGGCCACCAATTTTGAACAGTCTTTGGCTAGCGCTCCTATTGGTCCGCAGTGACCGATTCAGCGGCAGACGCAGCGAAAATCGGTCGAAAGCGATCGGCGTGGAGAGGGCCCTTTCGGCGGATCTCACCGCCGCCGAATTGGATTCGGAGCACTTTCGGTGGCCGGAAAGCTCAGTATGAAAGCGGTACATGGACGACTACGATGATTGAACGACTACGATGAGAACGACTACGATGATTGCTCAACCATGCTGTAGTAAAACAAGTCACAGCAGCCAAACATCAACGGTATCAGGATAATCCCAAGGGGATAGCGAGAGAAACACAAGCAAAACGTCGATAGCGCGCCAGTCTCGAGGTGTGTAAGCAAAAAAAAAAAAAAATGCTTTGACAAGCGAGATCCAAGAACAGGGTGCGCATAGTGCTTCCTCAGCATCCAGTTGAAGTGATGATGATGCTCACGATGATGGTCTAAATGCATGGTTCACAACCATCTAGGGTATTGGTCAAGAAAAGAGTAATTGGATAGATGGGATCCCCTATTACTTGTAAATACAATAAACTATAAAATGATTAGAAGAATTTAAGTTTGACTATTTAAGAGATTTTCAATCAAAACCACCTTGATTTAATTTAGAATCTTTCTACAGCAGAACAGATATGCCCGTGACACCTAATTATGAGGCTCCAAAGGAAGAATATTAGGAATAATAAAGTAGAGTCTAATTCAAATAAAAGACGCTTTAAAAATGCAACTTGAAGTAACTTGAAGTGACTACACGATAACAAACAATGCTCCATTTTTTGGTCCTTGCCACACAATGAGCAAAGAGGGGAAGAAGCAAAACAAGCTCTATGCATGTAGTGACATAGTTTTGGATCTCTACAGCGTAATTTCGTAAAAATGATTCCTCTTTGCGTATTGCCCAGCACGTTCTACGCCAAGGAAACAAGAGGTTTCGATATTTGTTTAGATGAGTGATTAATGTTTTAGAGAAGTGAAACTGCCCGTAGTTTTTTGTTCTCCATGCTCTTCTTTCGAAGCACGGATCATTCTGCAGGATTTTCGGCACTCATTCGATGGCATTACTAGACATGCTGAATATAACCATATGAAGCAACGAAAATGATTTATTAAGCCAAACAAAATGTTATTAAGTATATTTCTAACAATTTAGCTCTATTTGTAATGATTTAGCTCGAAGCAATAGCCAAGCTGTTTACAGTGTAGACGAAACAGATAAAAGAAAAAAAAGAGGCAACAAAGTATGTGAGCCCCAACTCAGGAAAATAAATATAACGTGGAGAGCACTGTTGAAAAATGAAACGTGCCGAATTCTAAGAAAATCGATTATCAATAATGAGTTCGGGTGTGTGGCTATCAGTTCTGTGTGTGACGCGAATTCTAGAGCTGACGACTTTGCGAAATGACAGCGGTTTGCTGTACTCTGAGGCACACACACGTCCGTGGCGACAACAGTATCTGCAGGCCAGCCATGCTCAAGCCATGCAGCATCATTCTAGCATGACGTGATTGTGGCAAGAAAGAAAACACGCCGCCGAGGCAGCAGGGAGCCTCGTAGAAGCGAAACGTGTTCCGCCTAAACATGGCTGCATGCCTGGTCTTTTTGATCCAGGCATACGAAGCTACAACACTATTTGGCCTTACGTACAAACGCTTTTCCGCGTGAAAAATCTGAGCCGTGCAGGCAGCAGCAGGAGTGATAACCTACGACGTGAAAGACATCACTTTCACTTCGTGAAAGGCCTTTGTTCTGCTATCCGTCCCTGGATGGTTAGCGGGCCGCATTCGCGACACTTCTTGGTTGTAATCGCTTCCTTCTGTTTGTGAGTTACGTCTTTAATTACATGTCCGGAATTAGGCTTTGCCGACACATTTTTTTTCACGAAGAATGTAAAAGTGGGACCTCATTCATAGTACAAGGCCAGAGTCTGTATGCGCTCAGAAGACACTTCTTGTTATTCAACTCCTTTAATGCGCTTGGATTCGAAGGCACACAGTAAAACACCCTGTATAATGTACATGGCACTGCAGAGCCAAAACCGGCTCGTACATGAAATTCGACGATTGCGACGATTAGTTTATGAGAATCCTCATCAGTTTAAAAGGCCTAATAAAACGTCGGTAAATAAACGTCTATGAAGTTCTGTTAAAAGCGCGAAAGATATTGATTCGAACCGGGGGTGAGCAGAAAATAGTGCCCAAACATTGAACTTGGCCTTAAACGAAACCGAGCGTGAAACAGCATTTTGAACTTGGCCTGAACATAAAAAAAGAAATCGGCAGATGCCACGTACTTGTGACTCGATGCTATGCCGAGCCTGCGGAGGGTAGGTGACCGTGTTGTAGTATTGTTATTGAGCGACACGTTACGAATCATGCTAATTATATGTCTACATGTTGCATGCACACACATATGTTGAACAGTCGCAGTGTTTATATAACCAGTTGTTTGCACTTGCGCAATGATGCCAGCAAAAACATGAGTATTAGATCTCTAGAAGCGATAAGCTGATGTAAAGCACTGGTGCACACGAGGATAGCAGCCGTGCACATTATTACATTAATAATTTTCAGCTGATGGCACCTAACTACACTTGACGTTAACTCGAGGTGACGGCTGTCTCCTAAAGGTACACATGTTATGTTTTTGAAATTGAGCAGCCAAAAATGCAACCACGTCATACGTTTCACGAACACTGGCGTCTATTTGAAAAGTAGTTTCGAGACCTGACATGGCTTTGTGATAGAATATTTCACTGCCACGCAGAATGCTGGGGTTCAATTCCCATTGGGACCCTGATATTTAATCTTTGCATTCATTGGGTCTACGCTGCCGATGTCAGCTTCTTTTTCGGCCTCCCACGGGCCGAGACCGTGGGTAGGGTTGGTATTCCGGGTGTTATGTAAAATGTTGCCCGGACAGATTTTCCAGTGTCGTTCAAGTTGGCTCTACACTTTTTAACGGCGAAACGATTATAGTTTTGGTGCTTGCAAATTATGACACCCCAAAGACGTCCTCTGCCAAATATAGATGTCCCGAGAGAAAGCTTGATGCCTCTGCATTCTTTCGTTTTCGCAATTCTGGGCTCATTCTTTTCTGATTGTGTCAAATGTGCTCACACATGCAAACTTTAGCTTCTCCATATGGCTATGATACTTGAACTGGAAGGAATCCCTTGCTACGTAAGAATGGGGGCACGGCAGGCCGCCGCAAAAGTTTTGAAATATGTCATTTCTGAAAAAAAAATCCCGTTGAGACAAACAAATCTGGTTCAGAAAAGCCTGCAGATTTAAAAATAACGCAAAGACAAAAAATGAATTTTTTCAATATTTTTGCTTACCATGTCTTTTTAAAAAAAGGGAAGCTGTACACTTATTGTTGCGCTGTTAAGGCGATTATTTTGGGGAGGTTGTTAGTTGCGCCGTTTGTTAGTAAAACTGACGGCACCACTCGTTTGACATGGCATTTGGGAATTTGGGCGCTTCATGACACGAGAATCCTTGAGGTGGTTGTTGAATGCTGGCACTACTGTGTCTAAACAATATCTTGAAGTACACGTATGAACTTCTTTGGCTTATGAGGCCATGTTGTTGTTATTAAAAACACTAACTGTAAGCAAGCACAATTGAGGTGCCAATTTTACGTTTCGAAAATGTCTGTTGCAGGTCTTCTTTAAGATAAAGACGTAAATAACAGTTACTAGCCGCTTTGAAATGTCTCTCTAAGGTTTTTATTTCTTGGGATGCCTCGTGAATGTCTATCTGCTGTCCAAATCATTACGCTAACATCAAACATATAGTAGATGCCCAATAGATATGAAAGACAGAAAATCAATCAGACGTAAAGAATAACTGAAATGCAATGGCTTGTAGGTCATCCCATAGATAACTGGCTCCTTACGTTGACCTTCGGCTGTGATTCAGATGTCCACCGCGTTTGCATGGCCCATTGAGATGGTGGTCACGCACCCGCGAAGGCAGTGGTCGTGAATGTTAGAACGGGGCATTAAAGAAAAAAAATGCAGTTATACTCTCCGTCTCTGTTTTTATATATGGCCCAGAGACAGAAAACAACCTTTTATTAGTAAATATAGAGAAAGCCTTTGTTGGGTGGGGCCCTCAGTTCAGAGCTCCGTTGCCTTGCGGAACCCTGCGAGGCCACTGTACTAGCTGCTGCTGTTGCTGCCGGCGTATAAGCTAATCAGTGCAGCTGATCAGTGCAGACTCCCAAGAGGAAGAGGTGGGGCTGCGGATGGGGATGAGCGGAATGCCCTATGGGGCAGAGCATTCCTACGTGACGTGGCGCCGAAACACTGGGCTATGTCTCAGAACCAAGATTATTAGTGTAGTTTATTGGCGCAAGGGCCAGATATGGCCAAAGAGCGCGAGAGCGATGATAATGAACTGTGCGAGGTGCAGGATAAAACAGATGTGACGTGGCTGTAAATGGGCCTGAGCAAACAGTCGCTGTAGGTGCGTAAAAATATACACATAGTAAAATTACGGCAATGACAAATGATGTGTGCTATGGAGACATAAAATGGCTTAAAAGTGATACGTATGTGAAATAAAAAAATGGCATGGAGCACCAGTGCCTCGACAGAGCCCTTAAAACAAGAGCATGGAGGCCTGGGCTCATTGAAAGCTGCTATCACAGCGGCATCCTCTGAACACAGGATGCGCTATGAACTTGTTGGGCTAAAAACATTCAATGTTGGGATAAAACATTCAATGTTGGGCTAAAAATAATAAATACTACATCCTGTCTCAGAACCAAGACTGAGAAGGTGATTCATAGATTGATGAGGCAGCATTCGTCTCCTGCAGGTTCACTAGGTGGAAGCCCATTAAGTTTATTTTCTCTCTGGTCTGCTCAGCTTTTCAAGATGGCTATTTAGGTAGGCATGCTGGAATGTCCATAAAGAGGAGACACTTCATTAGGCATTTTAACTCAGCAAAGAAACAATCTTACATGTCGGAGACATGCAAAGATTATGGGTGCTTTTTTATCTTGCGACCATTCTGTTTAGGTGTCCCTTCCTTGTTTGAATATTGTTTTTTTGCTGTTAAGATGTAGAGGTAAAGTAAGACGGGCTAGCTGAAATTTATGCGTTAGAGTCCCATCCCATCAGCTCAGCACTCAGAGAAGCTAACGCACAAGCCTTCAAAGATAACAACCGGTCGCTAGCCCGCCCGTTATGCTTGCCTTACGATGATTAGTCTGGTGTCCTCAAGGTTGAATGCTGAAGCCTTTTAAAAGTAATCATTACACAATGGTACAAAAGTTCTCGGCGCAACGGTGGCCCAGTTGCGCTGGCCAGTCTTGCCGGCAATCAGCATAGGCTGACTGCCGAGGTCTGTCCACGTATGGGGATTGACACTGGCCTCACGTCGGCCGATGTTGTGGCCAGCAACGTAGGGCCAACCTCATTGGACAAAGTAGCTGAGTGCCAGCCTCTAAGGGGCCACGTTCGGCCCGGTGAAAATTATAACGTGACCAGCTGGCCATCAGGACGTAAGCTGGGGGGAGGGGGTTGCTTGAAATTCCTCCTGATTTTTTTAAATTCACGCGTATACTGTATTGTATACATATGCATGTACACCTACCAGCGCATGCACAAACATACATAGGCTAAGATTGCACCCCACCACACCTGCCAAATAAAATTTTCAGGTCACGCCAGTAGCAGCTGCAGTAGTTCATAGATACAATGAACTATAGTAGCATCAATAAAGCTCATGTCACAGATACGTGGACCCAATATTTTTTATGTGCACAAGTTTGTGTAAACACTTATGGCGAATCGTAGATGTTCTCTCAGTGAAGCCTGCGCAAACGGCCGCCTTCTTTTTCCTGGGTTCCGACCAACTATTTTTTCATTTTTGATGAAATTTCAGATGTCTCGCATTGACGAACCAACAAGACTTACCATGAGAAAGCCTGCAAATACAATAAAATTTTTAAGTACCATAAAAGTCCTGATGAGGTCAGCCTACACAGCTTTGAAGCACCACTCCAAGATTTAGTAGAAGAAAAGTAGACATGTTTCCAAAGTATAAGTACAACAGAAGGCGAATATATAGTATTTTCAGAGGCTCACTTATTTCTTGAAACCAATTAAAAGAACAGGCAATCTGATCAAGCAAGACATAGGTGAAACTATCAACTTTCTTTAAAAAAACAGTAGTGCGAACATTACGACCTACACTGAAGGGAGCTAAATTGGTAAAACCAATGGGCACTTTTCGTTAGTATGCTCTACAAGCTATAAGAAACAGAACTCTAAATTTAGTGACAGCGCAGATGCAGCAAAATGTTCTGCCTAAAAATGATGAAAGCAGCCTTATAGAATGCAAAAATGCACAGTTATCACTAATTCAATGGTGGTGTTGTGATCTAGCTCTGCGAGCAGTACGTACAAGTTTCGCAAACCATGGCATGCTATTGCTATAGTGAGAATAGTGGAGTAGTGCACTATGATATCGCGACACACAAATAGCGTGCTTCTCTTTAGAGCACACCACAAGGTTGGTGTCAGGGTGTCGGTAATCGAAGAGTGGTTCAATCGAATGCGGCTTTGTATTCAGCCAGATCGTTATACGACCAAGCTTGCACCTCTCATTACCAGAAAAATAAAAAAAAACGAAAGCATGGCCGGAATATTGTACCCTTTCTTGTTAACAGAGATTTTTGCTATAATCCATTCTTTAGGCCTTACACCAATACGCCTCACACGATCGCTGCACGGGAGTGCGCATAAGCGCCGGCAGGAAACCTTCTTAGGGGGTCACGGATGTTTAACAGTGTTGAAAGGACACGGCATTGCGCTTTTAATTTTCATTTTACGAAGAATCGGGACATATATGCTCACCGAACTTGGAACCACGCTTTTCGCACGTTGTCTAAAGTCAAATCAGCCGTCCAAGTGGTCGCAGCCACCACTACTATTCCACAGATGCGTATCTTCATCTAGGCCATAGTGGCGTTTTTAAAAATGCAGTCAAATTTAATTCAGAGTTGTGGAACAAGTATGTTACCTTTTCTTGGTATACTTTCTTGCAATTTATGGGTAAGAAGAAACTTTTAGCTGGAATATTCCACCTTAGACTGACTTCATGTGCTTGTGCACACACTGCAATTACACCAAAATTAAATTATTGTCACTGCCTATATGGGCAAGTGTGATCCCGCGTTTACATTTGTCAACGATCTAAAAATAGGTTGGCCCAAGAAAACCTGCAACATCGAGTCAAGCACACTAACCAACCTACTGCCGATCTGACCAAGTAGCGTTGGCGGATGGTAAACCTACGATGTCGAGCCAAGCACGCAGGCCACGGTACTGCTGACCAGGTTAATGGACTGTCATTGGCCGACTTTTTTCTTTACGGTAGTCTCGCCGAATAAACTGGCCACCAACTGGTCGCCGACCCTTAGCCAACCGCCGGCCCCTGGCCATGTTCCCTAGGTAAGGCTCTGCCATTACATGAGCTAGCGCAGTACCAGCATACTTATTCTTGTTGCGGTACAACTGTGCACTCTAGTGCGCGAAGGATAAAAAGAAGGAGCAAAATTGACCAAAACATCAGGTGGCTTCAAGTCATTCGCAGATGCTTGCGTGCACAAATAGAAAAAAACATGAAAGGAAGTGATGTAGCACTTCCTTCTAATATCGAAGATTGGTAAGCTTACGGAATTACGCCGACATCTCGATTGCTGAGACAAAATTTTAAGAAAGTTGACCACTCTGTTTATTGCACAATTAATATTGAAGAATTAGAAAGCGGCGCCGAACATTGCGAAAACCTTGAATTTTAAATGTTGTGTGCCATAAAAAATGTCGAATTGTAATTGATTGAATTGTAGAGGAGACCATTGCATACGTCAGGACACAGGGCGCACAGATCCGCTGTAAGCGACGCAGGCCACGTTTGAGTTTCTGAGGAAGTCTCGACCACACGAATATGACGAGGGATGTCGTGGCACATTCGGATTACTCGCCGATGATCCCGGTGAATCGCTCATGACTCTAAGGCCTGAGAGGCACCATGGAAGGGGGGTGGATGGGCATTTATTCCCGCGAGTAGCCACTATACAGCGAGCAAGGAGTAAATTGTTCACACCCAAAGACACAGTCATCGACAGATGAACTCCATTGTAGCAGAAAGAGCGGCATAGCTGAAGTGACTACAGTGTGTGGAAAGCATAACTAAAATCGAACAAAATGTTAGGAATGATAAACTCAGCCCTGCCATCCTGTACACCAGTAGAGCCCCCATTCAGTGTAGCGAAGGCCCCTTTGTCCTGGGTCATTGAAGACAGCAGTCCCAGCCACTTTGGCGACCATCTCCACTGAACTAAAAAGACTTGCGCTGATTTCTTTGTAGTGGAAAAAGCGAATTGCCTGAACATTTCGGAACGAAAAGATATTTTGCTCGCGTTCCATACTTCCGAATTTCACAAAATATCGTGTGAGTATTGTTTGTAAAAGATATTCTTAGAGTATCCTCTCTTGTTTCAATGTCAAATACACTTTATATAATAAGCAAAGGCGTTTTTTGGCTCATTATCACTACTGCAATTTTCTTCCCTTTATGCCTCTAAACTATTCCTCAAAATGTTTCGCATTACATTGTCCCGTTAAAATGTGAATAATTATGGACATCTGGATAATAAACACTTACTATACGAAAGGTATACAATGCTTTAAAAATACTTTCAGAGCACCGATAATTCAAAATTTGATGAATTAAGCCATAAATTCAACAAAACAATATTTTCGTTCAGATAGAGAAACATGTGTTGCTGCAATGAAAAAAAAAATCTGCTTAATACAACCAATGAAAGAAAGCATGGATTTCTTTTAAGATGGAATGTTTCATCAATACAGTTCTCCTTCTACAAGAGAAAATAAATTTGAAAGTTGGAAAACATCAATGAGGAAGCTGCTGTAGAACGATAGCTGCAATAGAAAACTTAAAGGAATTATTTTGTTAGGTTACTGCGGAGGTTGCTGGTTCACTGAGTTGCTATATGCAGCAAGCTTCTGCCAATTGGTATTGTGGCGCCATCTAAGGTAGACGGCATGTTCTAAGTGGGCTCAGTCCTTGCCTCGAAGATTCCAGCGAAGCGAAATCGATTCGTGAAGCCAGCTCTAGTAGCGCTACCCAGATTAGCGCGAACTTCGAACTTGGTTCCGATGGCCGAAGCCCCCTCGGCTTAGCTCACAAGAAGTTCACCAGCCAAGAAATACTGACGGGTGTTCTCAAACTGCAAAAAGCATAAAAAGGCGGTCATATCCCTTCAGAAATTTGAAGAAAAAACTATCCAGAACTTTCTTTAACAACAGAAAACTTCTACCTAAAGTTTAGACATGATGACGCTGGTCAAAAAATTAGTCTTTTTTCTATTTTGGTAAACATTACTAGTAACTTTGCTGAACATCAATAGACCTAGCGAACATAAAAGTTGCGATGTCTTACTCAGATGAAAAGTTCAACGGTAGACGCTGTGCACAGTCTTGGAACTTTGGTGTACTGTATTTTTGATTGCACGTGGACGGTATTATGATGCACGTTCGAAGAGGCCAAGACAGTAGACGAAGCAGGTCTGCTTCTTTAGAACCATGGTGACAATGTTATGGTAACAAAGGAGGAATCCCAGCCACCTCGCCTTGTTCGATGAGCTTTAAATGATGTAGTTACCAAAGCAAATAGAAGTGGTACGTGGCTAAATTTTGGCAGAATGTGAAAACGGACAGAAGACATGTAGAAAAGGCATTTTCCAGCTAACCAATCAACTCGACTAGTTTAACACTTTTGCGTAGAAATAAAAAGTGACATTAGATGACCAGTTACGCCCCAAAGAAAAACCCACCTACAAGACTAGCGAACATCTTCCTATTTTTTTCCAACATCAGGGTTTTCTAATGTTCTACAGAGTGTTGTTTTGGGACAGTGCTTGGCTGCTGTTGAGAACATAATTTATGAGTCATTTGCTACGCCCTGTTCTTTGAGGGTATGTTATTTGATTCACTCTCAGTAGTCAATAGTGATAATAAAAGAATTTAACTCAGCAATGTTCTCTTTACCAGACCCACTGTAGCCACAGTACGCTGGTTTCCATCTTCGCAGTGTTCGAGGGATTTCAAAGTTTCTTTCAAACTGGTCATTTACAGTTATTTAAAAAATGTCATTCACTGCGATATAGTCAAAATAAAGCCTAAAATTTTTCTCTAAGCTTCATATTCACATGAATAATTATCTTGTATTTTTAAATTGATCTCACATATCTCTCAAGAGGTTTGTTTCCGAAGCTCGATAGATTCAGCCTTTTCACTCTTTCTATTTCAATGTAAATGGACTGCTGTTCTCTATGAAGAGTCATTAGCAGATGACCCTCGATAAGTATATAAATACCCACAACCCTCTGACATGCAAGTGTGGTGAAATATCGGCTAGCATGTAGAGAAAAAGGACAAAATGAAATAAGAGCTGGCCTGGAAGACAGGCGTTGTCTCTTACTCTCTTCGTTACATGAAGAGAAACTGCTTCGCCTACAGTTCTTCGTCCAAAGCAAACGGCATCATTTAGCCTTAGTAAGTGCAGCTTGAAGACGGCGTCATGGTCTCCTCGACACTTGCTCACCTGCCGCCACTGCCACCGCAGTTCAGGGTGGCGTCTAGGCCTCCTCGACAGCTCATCAGCACCGCACCAACGTGTGATACCTGTCTACGACAAGGGAGGCCGTTCACACGTTTTCAGCGATAGATCCCGCCACTGCGAGTTCCAGAACCACTGTGTACACCGCTCTCACGATCGAGGACATCTCTGCCACACTGAGTGCTGCGACGGCCACATATCTTCTGCGGTCGCTGCGAAGGGCTCCCAGGAGGGTTTATCCAACGAAGCAGCGCAGATGATTCACGCCTTCTCGCGCCTGTCGCAACAACTGGGCAGCATGGCGTCTCCTTACTGCTCGTCCTCTGACACTCCCGTGAGTACCAGAGCCACCGCAGGTATGTTCGCGAGCACCGCCCCGGGCTCGTTGGGAGCCTCACCTGATATCGACGTGGAGCGCTTGCGTTTACTCACTCCACTGTCGCAGCAGCTCAACCGTTTGGCATCGTTGAACTTCGGGTGCTCGCCTGCCGCTTTGCTCCAGTCGGCTGATTGGACAGTGGTGGTGTTGCGCGGCTTTCAGAATAACGTCTTCAAATGAGTTTCATCTAAAAACTCGCTCGGCACCTTCAGTGCCAGGACGGAAAACCACAAACGGCTGGTGGTCATCGACCGTCTTCGAGATGCGGCCAAGGTGTGGCATGCCTACCAAGGGGTTACGCAAGCATCCTGGACAAAGTGGTGTGCGAGACTGAAGAGTGTTTCTCGCCCACTTTTCGATGCTTGGGACTACTTTCCTCCTCACCAAGAGCCTCGCGTGTGCTGCGAGGAACACAACACCGATGGTGCAACACGGGTGTCCACGACTCTGCGCTCGGTTGGAGATCGAGCATTAGCGGCGCACCCTCTAGATAGCCCGTTGATGTACTCTAGCCGCTCAACAGAAAGCTTATGTAGCTGCCCTACAGAAGACGTCAAAAGCATGAGCTTCACTCCACTGCTCGTCTCCATCGCTGCACCTATCCGACGCTGTAACATCGCTAGGGGAGGCCGAGATCAGTCCTTATGCAGTGCAGTTGCTCGAGTAGACCCCAGATTGAACATCGCTAGAGCACACGCAGACAGCAGCTGCTATTGTGCGTGACGTCCCAACAGTCAAGGCACCAGGAGAGCTCAAGGCTTTCATCCTTGAGCACAGTGATCAGTCTCATGAGAAAGGCAACCTCGGCGCTGAACATGCCCATAGCGGCGACCACAACTTGACCAACGCAGAAGGCCATGCGGCAGACAAACACCCCGACAGCGGGGAGAGTTCTCTAAAGATCATGAATTCTGAGACGTTGTCAGAGACAAAAACTTCCTTCGCGAAAGGCAAGTCAGACACGAGGGGTGCTCGTATCAGCGCGAAGGCACCGGAGGAACACATTGCACGCACTACCGTGCTAACAAACACACCGGAGCTGCTTCTGCTGATTAGAGGACATTCCTTGCCCGGATACGCACCTCATCACATCCGTTCGAGCGGCAAGATTCTCCGGTTGCCCTGTCTTTGATCTTAGGGCCTGCAGATGAGACATCTACTATCTAGAAGAAGTCGGAACTGGACCGTCCAGCCAAGACACCAGGTGTGCCTTTTCGGAAGCCATAAAGGCTACCTTCTTCATGCGTGCTACGGCCGTCGCTGGCTCCGCTACGCAGCCGAAGACCACTGTCAGATGTATGTTCAGGAGCTCCCCACAAAAATTTTCCCCCTACATATCTACGCGAAAAATGGACAAGAAACAAAGAAGGCACACACACACACACAAGCGCAGTGTGTGTGGGCCTAAACGGAGTGAGGTATACTTGGGCAGGAGAGATCAAAACTTTGAAGAAGGCTTAGAAAGTTTAGCACTTTAGACAATGACATACGTTGACTGATTATCTGGTGTTTGTGGAAATGAACAAATGCTTGAGTTCCAGAGTCTATGTGCTGAAAATGTTTATAGAAAAGGAACGGGGTTTGAAATTAACCTTAGAGGTCCCGAAAGATGGCTGCATTCAGTTCCTGGTTTTGAAAATGAGGATTGGGCAAGAGCACACATGCTGGGGGTATTCGCTTGGGTCGGTTAAGCCCATTCTTGATTTTCATTCCTGTCACTCAAAGTTACTTAAGAATGGTGTCGCCACTTCATGTCTAGAAACTGCTTTGCATAAGTCGTGCCTGCATCAAATGTCAGAGGCTTTTGATAGCCGTGTTACTAGGCTTAGGTTATCAGACTTTCCAGAAGGAAAGCTGGGTATTCTCAGTGGAAAATCATTAAAGAAACTCAAACAGGGTGGTAATTACATAGTGGGCATCAATAAAGCTTTGCCTTTCACGTACATTCCATATCTGCTTGCCCTCTCTCACCGTATGAAAAAGGTGAGAAGTAGATTCGGTCTTAACGTGTGTTTTTTTGTCCAGGAATAAGTGGGGCCAAGTCTGCGCAGCGGTGGACAGGAAACTTGAAGGCAAAGAAAAAAAGTGGTGTGATTGTGAGGTCAATCACAGAGAAATATTTGTTGATTGTGGAATGGGCGCGGTGTGTCGTATCCCCTTGTCATGTGGTAAATGCTATATTGGGCAAACTGGAAGGTGTTCAAATAACTGACTTATCAATTACAAGGCATCACTGAAGGCCCACCCTGCATCTAATCTGTCAGTACACTGCAGGGATGGAATTGCAAGTGTCACCCATTACTTCGCGAGACAAGGGTGTTGTCTAGGCACAGGGATAGGAAATCGAGAGAAGTTGCTGAGGCTTTTTATATACACAAGTATGGCGACACGTGTGTTGCGAGGCCTTCGCCGACTTTGCACCGACTAGAAATAGATTATCTCACTGCCAACTTCTAGTTATTCATGTCATATTTTTCTGCTAGTTATATACACTTGTATCCTTCAATAAACTTTGATTTGCTAGTTCTGTGCTTGTGTGTGTGCTTTCTCTGTTTCTTGTCGCCTTTTTCCCTCAGTTTTGTAAGTATGAATTACCAACTTGCCCAGCGTTCAGTACTCTTGAAAATTTCAAGTGTCACCTACGCCGACTGCATCAATACAGCCAGTGTCGCCCCACAGAAAGTTTCCCGTCAAGAGACCGTCTGGCATGCAACGGCCAAGGCCGACTGCTAAAGGCATCATTGGCACTTCAGCGAGCCAAGAGACTGTGTGGCCATGACTGGCCTCCTCGAGGCAGCCTGTAATGCCGCCCGCCAGAGGCATTACTTCTATCCGTAGTGGTTCGGAGCTCAAGACCTCCGAACGATGCCACTTTCGAAACGACGGGCAACGCCAGGCAAGGGCCAATCTTAGCTGAACTGCAGGCACGAAGTGGAGCCAAGTGTAATGAAAACAGAGCGGCGCTCTGGCATAGATGCGCGCTCGGCTAGCAAGTAGAGAAGGAAGGCGAAGAGGCGAAGTAGAATGAGAACAGCCGGCCTCGCAATATATATATATATATATATATATATATATATATATATATATATATATATATATATATATATATATATATATAATATATATATATATATATATATATATATATATATATATATATATATATATATATATAATAAGGGAAACAAGTGTATACTTAAGGGCTCGTTTTTTCGTGTTTTACACAAAGTTAATGAGATATAACAGACAATAATGCCAAGGAAGGTATAAGGGAAGTTATTAGGCCAAATGTAATGTAAATGAGAAGAAAGAAATGTGGGTGAAAAGATGACTTGCCTTGGGCATGATCCAATTAAATATATATATATACATATACATACATATACAAAAGTGGGCTGCGGACCACTTTTCTTTCTGTGTTCTGCACTGCAAATAAACCGCTTAAGAAGTGGTGGAATTGGTTGGGTTTCGATCACCCTGGAACTTTGGAATGCATTCTACCGTCTATTAAGCCTATGGACGCAAGCGCCCCTCCAACTGCCTAAACGGCACCGCCCACTGTCCTCTGTGCCGGTTCATTGCGTCTGCGATATCCTCTTGTTTTTTCAGGCACCGATGACATGGATGTTGACGAGTGGATTTTCCTGTATGAGTGAGTGAGTGCTCACAACAAATGGGTCTACGCCACCAAGTTGACCTACGTCTCCTGCTTCCTGTCAGGCGTGGCAAAGCTGTGCTCCATTAGCCACGAAGCCGAGCTCTCTACGTGGTCCGTCTTCAAAACGAGCCGCGCACAAATTTTCAGACGGCCCAAGGTACACAAACGCCGTGCCGAAAGACGCTTCTGTACTCGGCCCCAACAACTTGGTGAGAATTTCACAAGATATATTAAGAATATTATGAACCTTTGAAAGTGAGCCAATGGGTTGATGTCCAAAGCGGATAATATTAAGCACATATTAAAGGGCATTCAGGTACGATGCTTTCCAAATTGTTGCTCTCAGAGTCCTCTCATTGTCTCTGAACTGACCGAGTTATGCCAAAGTTTCGACGAGTTGTGCAGGAAACACCTTTACAACCGACGTCTCTCGGCGCCCGATGACTCTTTGTCCAGCCTGTCCAGCCTTGGCCTAGGAGACGACCATGCTCCTCTTCTCTCCAAAATCCAAGAGTCCATTCGCGCCGAGGTCACTCGTCAACTCTCCTTGATGTCCTTTGTACACAGTCAACCACGCAGTTCGGCACCTACACTCCGCGACTTCATCCAAGACCAGGTCAGGCAAGCTCTTCCTCCCACCTGTGAACCGCTGCCCGTCACCGCACCTCTAATGCACGTACGCCGAGTCCGTTGCTCGACCTCGACAACTTGCGTTTCAGTCACCACAGCCCACCGCCCTTTTGCCCACACACCTATTTACCACCGCCTATGCCGATGCCACCCCGGCCACACTTTAGGGGCGAAGCTCCTTATAGCGGCACCCGTTTGTCTCTCGTAGCCGTTGTAGTATGTAACAAGTATAACATTTTGACCTCCAAGGTGGTGCCGGTGAGAGATTTCTTCTGTGCGTTGTTGAACAATAAAAATAGTGTTCAATGTACGTGCTAATGGGGAATGAGAGACAGGAGCATTCGGCTTTTAGTTAACGCGCACGCTGCGATCCCCATTAGCAGCCATTGGCATGTACATTGAGCCCTATCTGACCAGAAAGGGTTGCTACGTTATACTCGCTGGGTGTAACCTCCTTAGTTTTAGAATGCTTTAGCAAGCGTTCAGCCGCAGTGGCAAGAATATAATGAACTAGTATATACCATGAATGAACTCGAGGTGGTTGAAGGTGGGAAGTAGATACGAAGCGCAAGCCGTAAGAAAGTAAAAGCCGAATTTTCCTGTCTCACATTTCCCATTAGCAGCCATTGGCGTGTACATTTAGCACTATCTGACAAAAAAAGGTTGCTACGTTATATTCGCTGGGCGTAACCTCCTTGGTTTTAGAAAGGTTTAGCGAGCGTTGGGCCGCAGTGCCATGAATACAGTGAACTAGTATATACCATGAACTCGAGGTGGTTGAAGGTGAGAAGTAGACCCGGAGAGCAAGCCGTAAGAAAGAGTGTGTGTGCCACCTCTCGTTTAGTCCTAGGATTGTCCGCTGAATGGCGGTGCTTCTATATGGGGAATATATGATGAAAAGATGCGAGATTATGGTACTTGGAGTGTTGAATAGATGGACAAACGACACACACACAGATGCATGGATGGACGCAGGGGCGGATGCATGGACTCACGAACAGACGCACGCACGGACGGGCGGATGGACACATGGACGGTCACACAGACGGACGCATGCACGGACGGAAGCAAGAACGAATGGACGGACAAATGCTTCGCCACCCTCTCCATCATTCACTCCGTGGATATGCTGCCAATTTTTTTTGCCCCCAAGCCACAACTCGGCGTCTACTCCAACTCGGCGTCTACTCCAACGAATGGTGGACCTACAACAACCGTCCCATAGGTCTTGCTTTGACAGTGATAGCTACGTGGCGCGTTATTGCTGTCATCGCCAGGTTTCTCCAAACATTCGACGAATGTCATCTTTCGACCCTCAGTTTTCCTCTGCACCTTCCAGCCCTCCTTCCTCTTCGTTTTCTCCTGTTCGCCCTTGCGGCCTCACCCGCCGCTCCCCATATCCACGCGGTTCCATACTCACCGAGCCGGAAAACGAACAGCCGCAGTTCCCGAAGCATGAACTGCGTCCGTGTTGCCATGCACAAGTCCTCGCTCGTGTCCAGGTTATGTCATTGAAGTGTAAGTCGATGGCATCGTCGTCAAGGCACTTGACACCGGAGTCGCTGTATCCGTCCTTTCCGCCCAGCTTTGCCGCAAACTCCTCGAAGTTCTGATGCCATTATCCAGCCTCTCTCTTAGAACGGCTAACGCACAAAGCGTAACGCTTCTCACAGCCTGTACTACATGAGTCGTCCTCCAAGGGCTCGTGTGTATCATTTAATTAGTCGTGCTGCCTTTGTATTCCCATGACATAATACTCAGCTGGCACTTCTTTGCGAACAATAATGCCGTCATTGACTGCTGTCGCACCGAGCTTGATCTTTCTGCTCGTCCTGACATTAAAGGTGTCCAAGCCTTCACCTTGTATTAGAAACTGTCTATTTCCAACGACGTGACCGTACCACCGCGCTCTTCTGCGCTGATGGCTGTGTCATGTGCCACTATTTCCGATGGTGATGTTCTTTTTACGCCATCTGACCTGTTCATTCAACGCAGATGTACTTCACTGCCCGTTGCTCTCCCTACTCTCCACCGTGCCGTTACGAAGACTCTCATCTACAACACGCTAGAATTACCTTTATTGCATGGTGAATGTCTCGGTCACGTGCATTCGATCGACGCCTGTCACATTTTTGACGCTGCGTCTAGTTCACTTTCAACGTACCTCAGCGCACTGACCACTGACGGTGCTGCTGACCAGTCATTCCTTGACGGTTTCCACCACTTCATCGATGTCGCAAAGTCTTCTCCAGAACAAAGCCAGTTGGTGAACTTGCTGCAAAATTTCGCACTTCTTTTGACAGCCACACTTATATCTCCGGTCGGACATTGAACATATATCACAAGATTGACACAGGAAACCAGGTGCCTCTACGGCAGCGTCCCTGCCAAGTCTCAGCGTCGGAGCGCCGTGTTATTCACGACCACATTGCTGACATGCTACAGCGGGGTATTGTAGAGCTTTCCAACAGTCCTCGGGCGTCACCGGTCGTTCTTGTTAAGAAGATGGGCGGCTCCATTCAGTTCTGTGTCGACTTAAACAAGATCACCCATAAAGACGTTTACCCAATACCGCGAATAGATGACGCTCTTGACAGTCTGCAGAGAGCAGAATACTTCTCTTCGCTGTATTTACGTTCCGGATACTGGAAAGTTCCTATGGAAGCACTTGACCGACTTGAAACAGCATTTGTCACACCCTATGAATTATACGAAGTTACCCTAATGCCTTTTGGCCTTTGTGATGTTCCAGACACTTGTGAGAATGATGGACAGTATTTTACGAAGCCTAAGTAGAACACATGTTTATGCTTCCTCGATGACGTAGTTGTCTTTTACACCGATTTCGACACCCATTTAAATTGTTTCGAGTGCATCTTCACAAGCCTCAATGACGCCGGCCTTGAACTTAACCTCAAGAAGTGTCGTCTTGGTGCGCGACAGCTCACCGTTCTTGGCCACGTCATATCACGGGGTGGCATACTTCCAGACCCACCAAGCTTCGAGCAGTCGCCGATTTTCTGGAGCCAAAGAACCCAAAGAAACTACGAAGTTTTGTCGGATTGGCGTCATACTTCCAACGCTTTATTCAAAACTTTGCTTCCATGTTTGAGCCTCTGACAGACCTTTCGTAGAGGGCCCCGCTGTGGTGGTCTAGTGGCTGAGGTACTCGGCTGCTGACCCGCAGGTTGCGGGATCGAATCCCGGCTGCGGCGGCTGCATTTCCGATGGAGGCGGAAATGTTGTAGGCCCGTGTGCTCAGATTTGGGCGCACGTTAGAGAACCCCAGGTGGTCAAAATTTCCGGAGCCCTCTACTACGGCGTCTCTCATAATCATATGGTGGTTTTGGCACGTTAAACTCCACAAATAAATCATCAAACAGACCTTCTTAGCGGCGACAAGGATCTTTCCACCTGGTCAACAGCCTGCGACAACACTTTCACCCCACTACGCCGCCTGCTAACTTCATTACCAATCCTCCACCACTATGATCCTGCCGCTACCACGAAGTTCCATACTGATGCCAGCGGTGTCAGGCACGGTTGGATGAAATGTCGTCAGCTACGCAAGCCGAACTCTGACGAAGGACGGAGGTTAACTACTCCGTTAGAGAGAAAGTGTTTAACCATTATTTGGGCAATTAAAAAATTTCGCCCTTACTTGTGTGGCCACGCATTCAACATCGTCACCGACCACCACGCCTTTTGTTGGCTATCCACTTTCAAGGACCCTTCCGAACGACTTGCTCAATGGTCACCCAAACATCAAGAGTACGACATCCACGTCATTTACTGATCAGGTCGTAAGCACTCGGACACAGACGCCCTTTCTCGCTCACCCATATCAGATACTGGTGTTTCCCTCGAGTCTGCACTTGCATCACCCGCTTTACACAACATCCCGGTGGCACAACGAAATTATGCCTGGATCAGTGGTCTCATAAGCATTGTTTCTCATTTTCTCACTTCTTCGCCGTCTCGGGCTCTCCACCACCAGGCTAGCTAACTTTTGCCAAAAGAACGACCTTTATCGACGCAACTACTTTTCCGATGGTCGGAAATGGCTCCTTGTGATACCCCGCCATCTTCGAGCTGCAATGTGCGAAGCTTTCCACGGATACCCACAGTGCGCCCACGCAGGCCTCTTCAAGACACGCTAGGCTTCGACTCAGATTTTATTAGCCTGGCATGTATAACTACGTGCAGACTTTCACTCGCTCGTGTGCTCAGTGCCAACGACGAAACGTTGCCTCCCGGGCAAGTCCACCCGTCACAATCTCTTCCTTGTCTTATTCGACCTTTTGATCGCTGTGACTCGCGGGTTCGCATCCCGGCTGTGGCAGCTGCATTTCCGATGGAGGCGGAAATGTAGGCCCGTGTGCTCATATTTGGGTGCACGTTAAAAAACACCTGGTTTTTATAAATTTCCGGAGCCCTCCACTGCGGCGTCTCTCATAATCATATGGTGGTTTTGGGACGTTAAACTTTACATATCAATCGATCAATGATCGCTGTGGCATTGGCATTCATGGACCGCAACCATCAACTCTAGCGAGTGACCACTGAATTATAGTGGCGATATAGCATGTGAAGAGCTATGCCGCAACATCCGCATTGCCGACTGCCACAGTCTGTGACGTTGGAATGTTTCTGTTGCAAAATTTGTTTTGCGTCATGCTCGCGAGCCCTTCAGTGAAAGAGGCCATGCTTTCCTTTCTGACGTTTTGAAGACTTTACTCAACGAATGCCGAATGTCGCATCGCACCAGTACAGCGTACCACCTTCAGACGAATGGCATGACGGAGTGCTTGAACCATACTCTTGGCGATGTGCTGTCGACTTACGTCGCCGCTGATCATTCAAAAGGCGATCCAGTTCTCCCGTTCATCAACTACGCGTATAATACTGCCGTACAAGCTACTACTTTGTTTTCACCGTACTTTCTTCTATATACGGACGAGAACCTTCCGATACACTAGACACTATTTCTTCATATAAACCTGATGAGTCCGAAAGTACTCCCCTGTCCGAAGCTACCCGACATGTGGAAGAATGCCGCCAGCTCGCACGCTAATTTTCTACCGAGGACAAGTGGCAGAAGCCATCCCGTCAACCTGGGGACCATTCGGCTCTAAACTTTCCACCTGGGTTTTCGGTGTGGCTTCGGGTACCTGCTCCTACACCTGGCCGCTCCACAGAAGTTGTTCCCGAATACTTCGGACCTTACCCCGTTGTAGAGCAAACGTCAGGCGCCAACAATACATCCTAGAGCCTATCATACTATCCACAGAACTACGCTACGGCGGCTGTGGCGTCGTTCACGTCTGTCGCCTCAAGCTGTACTATAACCATTAGTTGTTTTTTTCTGCGGAGGGCAATTGTAGTGAAGAAGAGTGGCCTCAGCAACAATGCTCTGCGCCTCAGGGGCATCGCAATCGTCATTTGCTGGGCTTCGCCAGATGATGCTGACCACTTCATCTGCGTTCTTCTCTTTCAATGAATTATCCCTTAATATATATATATATATATATATATAAAATAAGGGAAAGAAGTGTATACCTAAGGGCTCGTTTTTCCGTGTTTTTAACACAATAATAATGAGATATAACAGACAGTAATGCCAAGGAATGTACAGGGGAAGTTATTAACATTAATAGAATGTAAATAAGAAGAAAGAAAAGTGGATGAAAAAATTAACAACTGTAAGCAGGAATCAAACCTACGACCTTCGAATTACGCGTTCGATGCTCTAACCACTGAGCTATTACAGCGGCCCTCCCTCCATCCACTTTTTTGGGTTTATCTGTGAATTTAGAAGTAGGAGCGACAGTCAGCGCCATCTATAAGCCAAACAACGAGTGTGAAAACACTCTTATGCGCATGTTTGGCGTCACGTAGCACGTGAACTTATTATGAGCGGGCAGCTGATTAATTGTCCCTCTTATACAACCTAAACACACCAAGTCTGCCAGTACGAGACCCTCGTTCAATGAAATAAGGGAAAGAAGTGTATACCTAAGGGCTCGTTTTTCCGTGTTTTTAACACAATAATAATGAGATATAACAGACAGTAATGCCAAGGAATGTACAGGGGAAGTTATTAACATTAATAGAATGTAAATAAGAAGAAAGAAAAGTGGATGAAAAAATTACCAACTGTAAGCAGGAATCAAACCTACGACCTTCGAATTACGCGTTCGATGCTCTAACCACTGAGCTATTACAGCGGCCCTCCCTCCATCCACTTTTTTGGGTTTATCTGTGAATTTAGAAGTAGGAGCGACAGTCAGCGCCATCTATAAGCCAACAACGAGTGTGAAAACACTCTTATGCGCATGTTTGGTCATAACATAATAGCTGGAGGCTTTTGAACTCAAAAACCGCTGTTACAAGAAGCCTTCACGCAATAAGTGTATTTGCCAAACAAGACTTTATCAGAGAAAATTTTCCACGATTTCATCATCACATTAATCTTCCGAATATGCGTCATGCATTCGAACACTGTATAGAAACTTACACGTCCTAACAGACAAGACAAAGCATCTGCTGACCGAAAGGCGTCCGGACTGGTTTGCCAAAAGACCCATTCTACCACCAGGTTTCCCATATGCGATGAAATCTGCATTTTTTACCTGCTCTCTGCACCACAAGACGTGTTACTGAGCTACCACAATCACTTGATGCTGCGTGTCGCAAAGATGACCCACGTTGCCTGACACCATTTGATGTCAGTATCACTGTTAAAACTCGTAGCACGCCTGTTCAGACTGCAGCATTTCAACCAGATGAGTCGTCGAATTGACACAGTACCAGATCACTACGTGACTTTCGAAGCGACAGTCTTAAGTGCAAAGCATTTGTTAAAACATTTCGGCGATTTTGAGCATCTATCTATCTACCTATCTAGCCATCTACGACTTTTAGTTCTCCTGGCCGCCTCGATAATGGTAATAATACCAAAATTAGTACGACATATTGTGACGGTATGACGAGCTTAACTGATTTGTCATAACATGAAACTCATGATATGTATATCATGAATGTCATGATTTACATTTTATGGTCTTGCTATTCTTGCGGTGGTTTTGTTCGCATGACATTTTGCAGAACTGGTATGGTATGACATGACTGCATAGCAAGCGTGAGACCCTAACGCGGAAATCATGACATGCATGTCATGATTTTCACGTTATGACTAGCCAGAACTACAAGCGACGCTCATGGTGCGCTCTCAGTCGTTTCGCTAGCCTCACGTATACAAAATTTTTGTTTTACGGGACGTGAATAGACAATGCTAGTGCAAACATAATAGTCATAGCATGCGTGTCATGTAAAAATGACTACATATGTTACGCTCATAGCGTGCTAGCGGCTGTTTTACTTGCTCCACGTATACGAAATTTGGTAATATGTACAGGTGCGATTAAAAGTGTGCAGACCACGGGATCGCGTGGCAGAATGCATCGACGTGCCAGCTAGCCACGAGACACGACGAGACACCTGCTGCAGGACGCATGCGCGTCCCGGCTTCCCACTTGGCTTCTCATGTCGCTCGGTTGGACGCGGTTACAGCGCTCGTATAGCCAAAAACGACAACAGGGTGTCGCTTTCTTTGCTCCATCTAATCTGTGCGACTGTTTTAAGTAGTGGCTGCGACGGGGCCGGTTCAAGCGCCGACTGATTAGGATAAGTAAGCATAGCAGGCATCGCACAACAAATCGAAGCTGAACGCACAAAACTAAATTTTATCGGGCCAGCTTGCATCTGTCGGGCTAATCCAAGTTGTACTTACACGAGCTTAGTTAAGTCAAAGGTAATGTAGCCGAAATTTAATAAATGTAGTCGAGCACTTTATGACCTAAAAAGTCAGGCTGTTTGAGATGGAGGGTTTAACGTCCCGAAACCATCATATGATTATGGAAGACGTTGTAGTGGAGGGCTCCAGAAATTTTGACCAGCTGGGGTTCTTTACCGTGCCCCCAAATCTGAGCACACGGGCCTACACCATTTACGCCTCCATTGTAAATGCAACCGCCGCAGCCGGGATTTGATCCCGCGACTTGTGGGTGAGCAGCCGAGTACCTTAGCCACTAGAAAGACGACCACGGCGGGGCATGGTCAGGCGGTTGTAGGTTTAGTAAGCTCAGTTCAGCTGGGTGTTTTCATGTTAAGTGAAGTTTGGCCTAAATGAGCCCAGATGAGCCGTAATAAGTATAGCCAAATCTAACTAGGCAAAGTTCATTATGCTCATCCTTAACCTAGCCACGCAAAAGTGGCCTATGCAAGGCAAACCTTATCGCGGCCAATTAATCTATGTCGACTTCACCATGAGCCCACAGAAGTCAAGGCCAGGAATAGACAACTAATTACTATTCACCAACTCTCTACTGCTTAAGATATTGTATGCCTAACTAGTGCTAATTATTACGAATACTAATTATGACCCAAACTTTGTCTGAGATCCAACTAAAGTACCCTCTATACTGGAGAGTACCCTCTATACTAGAATAATTAGGCTATACATGCATACCTAAGCTAAATAGGCAAGAGCAACAATAACTATGAACATCTGATTAAAATCATGAGAATTCGACTTCAATTACGCTAATTTTTGTGTTTTAGTAAGATGTTGCCTAATGAAAGCTTATTATATTCCAATTGCTTTAATGATGCTAAGATCAACCAAGCTTAATACGATTTTTTATGGTTACCTTTGTGTTTGCCTAATTACTTTAGTTATGCATATTTAGCCTAATTATGCCACTTGAAATTCTAGTATAGAGTGTACTTTATTCGAATTTCAGACTAATATTTCGACATAATTAGTGTTCGCAATAATTAGCACTAATCTGACAAATTATGCTAATTAACATGGGGTCTTTGAATAGTGGAGGTGATAAGGTTTGCCTTCTATAGGCTAATTTTGCACGGCTAGGTTAAGGATGAGCATCATCAACTTTGCCTAATTAGATTTGGCTATACTTATTTCGACTCAGTTGGGCTCTGCTAAGCCCAACTTCGCTTAACATAAAACACCAAGCTGAACTGGACCTAACTAAACCTACTTACGCCTGATTTATTTAGGTCAGGAAGTGCTCGATTACATTTGATTAATTTCGGCTACATTATTTTGACTTAGGTAAGCTCATTTGAGTGCAAGTAGGATTAGCCCGACAACGGCAAACTGACCTGAGAAAATTTTATTTTGTGCGTTTGGCTTCGTCAGGTTGTGCGATGCTCGCTATGCTTACATATTTTATCGACCGACATCAATAACAACGCGAGCCGGCGCTTGAACCGGCCCTGTCGCAGCCGCTACTTAAAACAATGGCACAGATCCGATGGAGCAGAGAAAGCGACACCCAGTTGTCGTTTTGGCTACGAGCGTCGTAACCGCGTCCAACAGAGCGACATGATAAGCCAAGTGATAAGAAGGGACGTGCATGCGCCCAGCAGCAGGTGTCTCGTCGCTAGCTGGCGCGTCGATGCATTCTGCCATGCGATCCCATGGTCTGCACACTTTTGATCGCACATGTACGTGACGTTAATGAACGATGAAGATAAATTACATGCCCAAATATGATAATCTTGATATGCGTGTCATTTGAAACGTGATTACATGCTTCGCTCACAGCATGATCACGGCCGATTAGCTAGCACCACATATACCAAATTGATAACACATGACTTGAATAGACGGCGAAGGTAAATGACACTTTTAATCATGATAAATATGATATGCATACAAGCTACGCTCGTGTTCGTGGCCGTTTCACTAGCTCCCCATATACGAAATTTGGCATTACGTACGTGACGTGAACGGACGACGAAGGCAAATGACACGTCGAAACATGATAATTTTGATATGCGTGTCAGGTGAAACGTGATTCCATGCTACGCTCATAGCGTGCTCACGGCCATTTCGCTAGCTCCGCATATGTAAATTTAGTATTGAAGGACATGAACAGACGATGAAGGTAAATGACACATACAAAATGACAATCATGGCATGGAAGTCACGTACTGCATAATTTACGTCCACCTCGTAACGTTGTGCTCATTTTAAAGTGACATGTCAACCTTCTTCATTTGTGCTTGGCATATCATTGATTCCCGCAGTTCTTGGGATCTGCGATTTCTTTTCGACAGACATTTTCCGCTCATTTACTCTGAAAAAAAAAGAGGAACGTATGCCATCAGAAGCACCTGAATTCATGTCTTCTGCGGTATTGTCATTCAGTGATAACACATAAGAATAGAAGCACCACACAAGTTTTGAATCTACCAAAGTCTGCGCATGTGGCCAAAAGCTCTTTCTATACTCAGACGCCACTACAGCATCCTTGTCCAGAGTGAGCATGTGAAAAATATCTTTTCTGAACCACCTCGCGTAGTTTAGCGACACCCGAAGATTCTCCGCGATATGTTACATCATCAAAACTAAACGAACCTACAACATCTGGTTGTGTACCTCACAACAAACCACGCTGGGAGGTCTGTCTACATATGCGAACCACCCAGGAAGCCGTTAGTATACGCCTTGATAGTTCACTTTTAAGATTCGTGACTCTTTTACTTGCTTTATCTCTAACGTTACATGCGTTCTGAAGTGCGCCGTCTGTCAAAAACAGTACATTGGCCAAACAGAAACGTCGTTCCAAATACGCTTCAACAACAATAAATCGCATACTAATGCGGTAGTTCATCTTCCCCTCTCAAAAGATGATCCCTTACCAGAGAACTCTTTCGAAAATATCAAGGTCACTATCCTAGGCACCGCGTCACCAGGTATAAACGAAAGTACAGACACTTTCTAGCGTGACAAACAAGCATCATCAGCCCTAACCCAGGGCCCCAGGCGCCATCGATCAAGCTTGTTGGATACCAGCTCACATACCTCTTTTGATGTGTATACTCAAGTATTCAAGTTTTACTGTTCGTTTCATATATTAATCGCTGCATTTACCATGAATATGAATATAAGACTGCATTTCAACGCGCATGTGCGAATGAAAGCGTCAACTACTCACCCTATTCACATTAGAATGACTGAGCTGTGTATGTGACGCACGATCCGACTGCAATACCCCGTAGCGCGTTGATGTTTCCAAGCTTGCAATATAACTTTTTTTATCTACCTCTGGTTCTTACAAAGTTATACTGTGTGCGCGAAGAAGTGATTTCTGTTCTTTAGTGTTGTGTATATACATATTCGCTGGTATTCGTCACCATCCTACACTATCCCATCTATCCCACGTGTATCATATTTATAAGGAAACGCGATGACATGTAACGTGTTATTTTGACAGAGGCTGGTCTACCAGCCAAACCGTTAGAAAATATGCCGTGTAAAAATTGCGTGCGTCGTATTTTCTTTTTTTTTCTCCACCGGCACTAGCGTTATTTCCTTGCTGCATCTACAAGTATAGTAGACTACGATAGGGCTGTCTTCGGTTGCCGTAGAGAAATAAAAAAAAGGTGTACGCTTGTCGAAATTGGTATATTGGCCAACGTTTCGACCGAGCTTCATCAAGACCTGAAGATCGGTGTTTGTTCAAAACGTTACCACCCAACGAACACTTTTTGACAAGCGTACACCTTACATATATAGACATATAGATATACAGCCTGGCGTGGCGTATTCTGGCGTCATAACGGGTGATATGACCTCCAGTTGCAGCATTTCAGCCAGATAGGCGTCAAAAGCTCCTTTTTTTTCAACGCAAATGCAACATTCCTGGTTTTTTGAAACCTTGGTTTCGTATGAGGCTTAAGAAAAAGTTCGCACACCCTTTTCTTTTAGTGCCCAACTCGTGTTTAAAAGAGGTTGGTACTTCGCCAACAATGCGTCAACCCTCCTTTTTTTTAAATGCCGATAGGAGTAGAGTCTGACCTTGTAGTGTAGTTCATGTTCTATATTTTTGTCCACTCCAGCAGGATGGCATGTAGCCACTTCCGGCCCAGTGAAGGTGGTTGCTGGCGGTCCACGACGTAGAGCGAAAGACGCACCGAATGTTCGCCGTGCTGCACGCTGAGTGAGGACACCCCCTGCAGTCATAGGAGTCTTCTTGCGTAGGTACGAAGTTTTGCGTGAGTAGGCTCCAAGACAGCCGAAGGAAAGAGCCAATGGCTGGCACGTTCACATGACGGAAACAGCCGCCCACGTGTTTAGCTGCATGGTCACCAAGATAGCGGAGATGGCAATCTGTACGGCGAATCTGTCGAGCTTAGCCATGGACCCGCCGTTTATAGTGAGGGTCGAAGTTTTCAGCGATGCAACCTTCAACATCCTCAATATTTCTTTCGGACTTTTTGTTGGAAGAAATTTTACCACCGCTCTCTGTTTTTGTCGTTTTTTGTCGCAATTGAAAAGAGGTTGCGTCCTTATCGGGACACGCTTCACTCTTGCGTTTTGGTGAGCAGCATTGGAGGCAACTTTCGCTTGTTTTCTGGGACTCAAATCGCACTTTGAGGACATCGCTGAATGCAACGTCGCTTCCGCACGCTTGTTGGCCGTTTTCATGACCAGAACCTGATCCACTGCTCTCTGAAATGTTAGCGCGCTATCTTACGTGAAAGTCACTTGATGCCCCGCCACGGTGGTCTAGTGGCTAAGGTACTCGGCTGCTGACCCGCAGGTTGCGGGATCAAATCCCGGCTGTGGCGGCTGCACTTCCGATGGAGGCGGAAATGTTGTAGGTCCGTGTACTCAGATTTGGGTGCACGTTAAAAAACCCCAGGTGGTCGAAATTTCCGGAGCCCTCCACTACGGCATCTCTCATAATCAAAGAGTGGTTTTGGGACGTTAAACCCCACAAATCAAAGTCACTTGCTGAAAGTCTTCTCGGAGAACGCCACGCACGAAGCGGTTCCTAAGGGTCTTGTCAAGCGCGCTTCCATTTGCGACATTTGCGCAAATTTCACATTCCGCATTTGCGACAGTTTACGAAGCTCGGGGACAACCAGATAAAGATCACCTACTGACACCTCCGGTGAAACTCCGCCCGCTCTAATAACGGACTGCTTCGGAGACAAGTAGTTGCTTTAAAAATTCTTGATAACTTCAAAACTTTGTAGAAGACAGTTCTGGAGCTGTTAATTACTTCATAAATCCGTAGGTCTTAGAAGAGATGATGCTCAAAAACACGTGAACCTTGGCGTTGTCGGGCATAAGGCTAACAATGAGGAACGACTTAAGGCACTCTTTGTAAGAAGCCCAGTCGTTGGAAGACTTGTTAAAAGGTTCCATCCAATCCATTCTCTGGGCGAAATGTGTCCCCGCTGCCTCGGCTTCAGTCGCGATGAAAGTCACCAGCTTTGCACACTGCAAAAAGACGGCCTTCTTCACTGAGAGAGTTTTGGAGACACTTGCGTTGCAAATTGACTGAGAACGATGGCTTAGAATTCCATCCTCTTCGACAGTTGTGTCCCCGAGGGTTCACGCGAAAAGGAGCAGGCAAGTTCCCGAGGATCGAGTGTTGTTAATAGGTGACCGGCAAAATGAGCAATCGCAGGGAACTGTGGGATACGACGGCTTCCGGTTCGACGCCCCACACGGGTCAGCAGCGGCACGCGCGCATTTTTGTACTGCTCCTTTGAAAAAAGCACCTCGCCGTGCAATGTCAGTGATTTAGAAGTTTTTTGTTTGCCGACCGTGACTGTGACGATGAGAAGCTACAAAAGCCATGAACGGTCCGGAAACTTTTTGTCGCACTAAAATGATGTGCAATGCTTTCATGCGGCTCGGGGTGCTGTCAGTTTGGCTAGCAGATCGGTCGATACGCAAAACAGGTTTCCTTGTATGATACGGTACTGCAGATAAAAAGTCACCATTTTAAATATCTCAGTGGATGGGAATGACTGTAACAGTGTGCTAAGAGTTAATTTTGGGGTCGCTGCTGCGGCCTGAACTCGTCAGTCGATCGACATGAAGCGCACCACTTATTGATCTCGTTGAGATATTTTTTTTATCCCTCAGCGCAATATAAGATGCATTTCTTAGTCAAAGCCAGATGCTTATATGAACGCTCTTGGTCAAGCTTATCTAGGTCAAGCTGCATGGCACGGCGGCATATAAACAATAGAATAACATATACGGCGCCGAACAATCGAAAGTCTGCACTTGTTTAACTGCACATCTTCCTTTGGGTGCTGTCCTGGCGCACAGTTTAACCAAGATCAACGCAAATGGACTCATCCAGCACTTCGTGTAAACTCACTCTTGAGTGAAGCTTTCGCATTTTTCGTCATGTATATGGATGCAATGGCCGGCGCTCATCTCGTATGGCAAGTAGATTTCGCCCGTGCGTTCCCATAATATTTTTGCTATAGGCGCGCCTGAGCGACAATTTATTTCTCAATATAATATTCACAGCAAATTCATGCGTAAGCTTTTTTAGCGTGGAATACACACGTACCTGTGATAAAATGGTTTTCGCACACTCTGGCTTTAATGTTCCGTACTCAAAGGCTACCTGTCCCTGTGGCTCTTTTCACAGCCGCGGCAAACCTCGTTTTTTTTTCTTCGTTCGATGGGAATTATACCTGCGTTTGCCTTTCACGCTCGAGTAGGAGCAGCCAGCGGCTGAACAACCAACCATGGTTTATCAGGACGAAGATAAACGGGCGGCCGCGAGCGCGAATCCCGAATATTCTGAGGCTTGCGGCGAAGCCGTTCGCCGTCATACTCTTCTCGAACCGGAAGCCAGTAGCAGATGGTGCATCCCACAATCTCTCGCTCTTTTACTGTTAACCTATCGCTGCGTGTTCATCGTTGCGTGGCCCAGCCCCGATAGGCCTCCCAATGTCGTCCAGGGGGCGCTGTGCCGCCTTCTAGGGTTCGGTTCGGACTGTCACGGTGGATGAACGTGTTTTTTGAGTGCTCCCGATCGACAGCGCGGATAAGTGGTTTTGCATGTTTTGAGCTTGTCTTTATAATTATTAAGGCAGCAGTTAAAATTTTGCAGCGTATTACATTGTACGGCTTTTTCGGGGGTCAGTCACCAGGTATTTATTAGTTTTTGCGTGTGTGTATCTGACTTTTTGTTTTTTGTTGTTTTTTTTGTCGCCGCCCCATGGGGGAGGTGCACGTACATTGATTACGCAATTTTTTGTAGTAGAGCTTAGACTTATCTTTTTCGTACGGCACGGCTCGAGTTTTGTAATTATCGAGTGAGACAAGTCATAGGGACAATTGGTGTCAGAAAGACATAGTTAAAAAGACTGTAAAGTGTTCAGGATGCGGGGTGGGTTTGAAAATGCACCCAAGTGCAGAAGCAAATGGGGAGGAGGCTGACGCCAAGTGTAGGCAATGTGAGGTTGAGGAAAAAATGGAGAAAATGATGGTTGCCCAGAGTGAACTGCAGATGAGAATCCCGGAGCTCGAGACTGCGTTGGCGACACAGCAAGAGAAAACGAGGGCAATGGGAGAAAGGCTGAAGTCCGCCGAGGAAGCACTAGCCAAGGTGAACAAAGGAGTGGCCCACAGAGAGAACAGTAGAGAACCGGCAACCAGAACGGTGCAGAAGAAAGAGCAAGGAAGTTTGGAAAAAAACAGGTTCAGCCGGTTCAATTGTCGCAAGGCCCAGCTTCAGCGAAGTAGTGGTGGGGCTGGGAGGGGACAAAGCAGCTGGCGTCACAGGTGCAAGTAACCCCCCGGTGCACGACGCTCCAGCTGAAAAGTCACAGCATATGATAATCACCGGGGACTTGAATTTAAATCGATGAACAGAATCAATCAAAGAGAGGGTAAGACGTGACAAGAGGGGTGTAGTAGAGCGTTCACAAGACGCAAGCTGGAAGCAGTCATGAAGCAAGCGAGCGCAAAACTCAAAATTACAGCTGATAGACGTAACCTCATGATAATTTCAGGTGGTTTAAACGATGTCTTGAATGAAGATACAGGAGGATTAGCAACCACACTGGCGAAAGGGGTTGATGACATGCGCGCCACTTCTCAGGTACAGGTGGTACGCACAATACCGGAGGTACCGGTGCGTGACAGAAGCCTGTAAAGAGCGGTTGTCAACGCAAACCAAGAGATATGGCGGATAAGTCGAGAGAAAGGCTTTGAGGTGGTGGAAATAAACAGAGAAGCGCATAGATGGGGTGGTTTTCAACCAGACAGAATTCACTTCAATGGACGGCTAGATCATGAGCTGGGTTGGCGACTTGCAGGACGCGCAGTAGCTTTTTGGGGGGCACGCGGGCCCTTCGGGGTGCAGGATAGCTAGTAACGAGGAAAAGAACTAGGGAGACTCTTTGACAAGTGGTATGGATAGATACGATTCCAAAGTGGCACCAGTATCTAAGATAGGTAGAGTCCGGGGCAGAAATAGACGTAGCCACGAGCACCCAGCCAATTTAAACATAGGGTATATTAACATTCAGGGTGCCAGGAACTGGCTGAAGTGAGAAGAGATAGAAGAACAGATGAGGGAGGAGAGGCCGTTGTAAACGGTTTTGTAGAAGCACATCTTAGGGACATGGAGCAACCTCCTAACAATCCGGACTACGCGAGGGAATATTGTAATAGAACAGAAGGCAGCGGAAAGGGGGTTGGTATTGGGGCATTCATTCATAAAAGTACAGACTGGCAAAAAGTCAAGCAGGAGTGCAAGGAACATTTATGGCTAAAAGGAAAAGTGGCAGGGTAAATGACAGTCCTTGATTTCGTGTACTTGTTGACGGGAGCAAAGGCCAGAGAGGAAAACCAGGCAATGGTAGAGTGAATATCAAAGGAGGAGAGTGTGAGATAAATATACTAAGAGATATGAATGCGCACATAGAAGATATAGATGGTGTTTCAGAAGGACCAGAGAGACCGCAGAACCGATACGTGTTCGGTTTATTGTTGACAGAACAGAAAAATAAAAAAATGTGCAGAGCGTGACCCTGGCTACTTCTTCTTCTTCGCCTCCGAGCTCCATCTTCAATCTGTTTTCTACATCTTCCCGCCGGCCAGATTCAACCGAAGCAACCTTCGAGCGAATGCAACAGTTGAATTGGCCTCTTGACTAATTTTCCTTCAGGTGTACGAAGCAAGCATGTTCTCACTAGTTCATCCTTGCCAGGGAAAATCTGTTCGACCTTGCAGAGTTTCCACTGAGTTCTTTTCGCGCTCCTCCATGCACAAGTACATCTTCTTCTTGTACATTTGTGTGACGCTCTGTTTTTCTGCTGGCACACTTAAGCTCCCTCAGCTACTCCTTTTTCCATCTGGTCCACCATGTTATCATTGCCCGTTTTCTTGCACTCCTGTAATTCAGCAAACTGTATTCTCCGAGTCTGTTTTCTTCTTGCTTGTTCATTGCTTGCCTGCCTCCTGTAACGTCCGCCGGTGTGATGGGTTGTGGCTCGTTAGGATCGTCATACACATAAGTAAGAGGCCGGCTGTTAAGTACTCCTTCTGCTTCAACAACCACAGTCCGTAGTTCTTCTTCATACAAAAGTCGAGCACCTATAGTTTTTGCCATGGATGTCCTAAAGCTTCTGATCAGTCTTTCATAAAATCCTCCCCACCATGGAGCTAACTCTGCAATAAACTTCCATTTTATTTTCAGGTTACTGGTATACTGTTGAACCCTTTCATCTTCCATCTTTAATATCTTGTTCATCTCTTTCTCAGATTTCTTGAATGCTTTTTGCATTATCACTGGAAATAGTTGCACACTATCCTCCTCTAGCTACGAATCTTCGGAATGCTTGTATAAACGCTTCTGATGACATCCTCTTAACCAACTCCAGTTGTATGGCTCTTGTTACTGCACACGTAAATATCACAATGTAAAACTTCGTAATTTTTTTGCTTTTCTCTTCTCGAGCATTTAGCGGTCCAGCAAAGTCTATACCAACTGTGTCGAATGGCCTCGTCTGTGTTATCCTGTCAGCTGGTAGTGGTGGAAATTCTTGTGCCATTGGTCTAGAATTGAATCTCCTACACGTGATGCATTTCTTTATCACATATTTCACCATCTGTCGGGCCCTCAGAATCCAAAACTTCGTTCTTAGATGTGTCAATGTTGCCGCAACGCCACCGTGCATTGTTACTTGATGCGCGTTCAGAACTAGGAGTTCTGAAAAGTGACTTTTTCTTGATAAAATAATACGATGCTTCTCATCAAACTCGAATCACTCCACTGAAGCCTCCCTTTTACTCTTAGGACACCTTGATCATCTTCGAAGATGTTCGTGCCGTACAGATTCATGTTATCATATATTCGTGTCACTGCATTTTGTAGCGTTTTCTGCTCCTGCTTTATCAGCACAAACTCTGCCTTGTCCAATTCTTCTCCTGTCAGCGAACCTGTTTTCCTTTCTTTTCGTCGGTTTCCTATATAACGCATTACCCACGCGGTAACTTGTAACGCTTTCTTGTATGATCCTAATCTGCTCACATCAATTATCTTTTCCTCACTCGTGGTGGTAGTTAAGCATGCCACTGTCTTTTCTTCGTCTTTGTTGTCATCACTGTCCGATTCTTGCGTTATATCATAATCAGGTCTTTATTTTTCATTCTTGATCCACGTGGGGCCATTCCACCATAATTCACTGTCCAGCAAACGTTTCATCTTAATCCCCCTTGTCATCAAATGCGAAGGATTTTCATCACTTTTACCATAACCTCATTGACACTCATTGGACTTGCTCCTAATTTCTGCTGCACGGTTGCGAACAAACAGATCTTTCGTCTTGTTTGACTTTATCCAGCATAACACAATTTGAGAGTCAGTCCAGAATTTCACACTCCTCAGTTTCTTGATGAAATTCTCAGTTAAATGACTGGCCAATCTGAGTGATATTGTGGCCGCCAACAACTCCAATCTTGCTAGTGTGATCTTTTTGATTGGAGCGACTCTACCCTTTGCAATGATTAAATTGGCTTCATTGCTTTCATCGGAGTATTCTGTTACAATGTATGCTGCTGCTCCATACGCCATTGGACTCGCATCGGAGAACACTTGTAGAGTCGATGCTTTCACTTCAGCTTGTCTGTTGTCATAGCATCTGTTAACGGTGAAGTCATCTAAGTGCTGAAGCTCCTCCGACCAGTCCTTTCAAGCTGATCTATGCTGGCTTGGTAACGGGTCATCCCATTTCAGTTTATCCATCCAAATTTTTTGCAGCAATATTTTTGCTCTGACTGAAAATGGTGTCAAAAAACCTAAAAGGTCGTATGGCTTTGCCGTGTCCTGCAAAACCTGTCTTTTTGAGAGTTGTCTCATGTCCTTGTCATTTCGCCATGTAGTGTCGGGAAAGCTCAACATGTCGTCTACGAAATTCCATTTCAGTCCAAAAATCTTCATTTGTCCCTCTTCTCTTATCCCTCGATCCAGATCGTCTCCTTCTTCATCAAAGAGTTTTCTTAGCTCGGCGTCATTTGAAATCCATTTTCTTAAATTCATTCCCGCATAGCGAAAAATATCTCGTGCTTCTTTGTATATCTTTGTCGATGTCGAGTATTCGTCGGCTCCTAGTAAAACGTCATCGACGTAGATTCCTTTCCAGAGTTGCGCCACAACTGCAGGATATTTTGCTTCGAATTTATCCAAATGTCGATGAATCGTGGCCGCTAGAAGGAAGCTACTTGGTGTAGTTCCGAAAGTAACCCTTGTCATCCTCCATGTTTTTATCTTCGGGGTTGGCATATCTTTGCTGGGTATTCTTTCCGACCACATGAATCGCAGTGCGTCTCGGTCATTTTCATGTATCTTGATCTGCAAGAATGCTTTTTCCACGTCGGCTGACATAGCGATCTTGTGATGTCGAAAGTTCATCAGCAAGCTTGTGATGTCGGGGTTTAGGTTGGGCCCCTTTTCCAAGTTGTCATTCAAGGATTCACCTGGATTCTGGCTTGACGATGCATCAAAGACGATCCGTATTTTTGTCGTTGTTCGGTCGTTCTTAATTACTGCTTGATGCGGCATGAAGTATACAAATTATTTCTGTATATCAGATCCAGCATCTTCTTCGACGTTTTCTGCTATTTCTTGCTCAAAGTACTCTCGAATAGCTTTGTCTTAGGCTAGGAGTTCATCTTTATCCTTGCATAGTTTTTTGGTCACCTGGATAAGCCTCTTCTCTGCAATGGTGTTGTTGTCGTTCAATGTCACGTTTTCCTTCCATGGTAGCCGCACTTGGTAGCTTACTGCCTTGAATTCCATTGTTTGTCGGACGTGTTCTAGCACATGTTCATCGTTGATCTTTGTTGCTGGTTTCTCCTTGATGTCCATGTTTTCCAAGTCCCAGAATTCTCTGCAGTTCGTCCACAGTCATGTCCGACTTGGCACTGACCTTGAGTACCATAATCGTCGATGGTTTCATCGGCACACAATGAAGTCCTACAGGGCCTTGGACTGTCCATCCCAATACTGTTTCTATTGCCATTACTTATGGACGAATCTCGCAAATGCGACCAGTGACTGCAGTCCAGTAATAATCTGCTCCAATTAATATAGAAGTTTCCATATTTTTTCTTTCTTTGTCCGTCTTCTCGTTGTCATCAGCCAAACGAATTCCCATCGATCTTGCTCTTTCGTGTATTGTGAACGGTGGCGATGGTAGCACGTCACAAAATATGACTTCTATCTCCAGTGCCTCAATCGTGACTGGCTCCGAGATGGGATCCTTCCTCACGCTGACCTCGACGACTTTCATGTCTAGTTCCATCTCTCCTCCTACAAATGATCCTACAGTAATCCTTTCGGATCTTTTTACCTTGCAAGCTAGTTTTCTTGCCAATCTTTTGAGGATGAATGTCCTCTGGCTCCCAGTTGTCCAGCAGAATCCGTGCGTAGCACCCGCTTTCTTCTCCCTCCGTCCACGAAAAGGCTGTCTGCAGTAGTATGCACTTGTGTTCATCAGACTGCTGTGCGTGCATGTTGCAGGACTTGCTGGTGTCTAACCGGTCAGGTTTCGCGCTTTTCACGCACTTGCTCAACATCACCGTTTTGCTGCTGTGCTGACTTTCCTGCAGGCGTACGTGGTCGACACATGAATGTCGCGTGCCTCCCTTTGCATGTTTTGCAGCGTACGTTAGCACGGCATATCTTCGCCGTGTGGTGAGGTCTGGTGCATCTGAAGCACCTTCGTTCCCGTTGTAAGGCTTCTTTCTTCTGTTGCACACTAGTGCTTCTCCTGCAATCTTCCGTGTAGTGTCCAGTCATCTCACAGAAGATGCATTTCTTAATCGATATGCTTTGAAGCGTAGATGTTCTAGTCCGCCTCATACTGTGCGGTGACTGGGTCACGTCGTATTTTTCCTCTCGAGCTTCTTCTCTGCTGCGTATATATATGTTTAAAAACTCCATAATTTCTTTCAAACTGCTCGTGCTGTCTCTTGACGCTGAGTCCGATTCCGTAGTTGCTGATCTGTTGTCACCTTTCTTTACCTCCTTCATCCTTCATCTCAATCCTCATATCCACCGGTAGCACAGATTTTGCAGCACGAGCTATCACTGTGGCGTAACTACCCATTTGCACTCCTAATGACTGCAATGCTCGTGTGTTCACTTGCAACTTTTGGAAGAGTTTCTTCAACCCATCTACATCTTTAGGACACTTCACTGCTTCCAAGTTTGCAAGCTCTTTTGTGTAGGTTTCTTTCAAATTATCTTCTCGTCCGAAGGTTTCTTCCAGAAGAGCGACTGCATGCTCGTAATTCTGATCAGAAAACTGCAAACCTTCTATGAGGGACGCAGCCTCCCCGCTCAGAGACGCCAGAAGGTAATTAAATTTTTGATTCTTCGGCATGTTCACTCTGTTATGCACCGATGTCTCGAACTGATGCCAAAACCTTGGCCATGCTGTTATTTTCCCATCAAACTTGATCATCCCAAGACGTGGCAACTTAACAAGCTCTTGCGTCTCCGATATTTGGTTAGTACCTTGCACTGAACTCGCCTGTTCTGTGACTATTCTCGTAGTCAGTTGCGTCGCTTGTTCTAACTCGCGTAATCGCTCCTCTACTTTTGTCGTTGCAGCGACGATCTTCATCTCATAATGCAAAACTCTTTCAAATTCTGCCTCCGCGTCGTCTTCTTCAATGAACGGTTCTATCTGTTCGTTAACTTGTCTTAGCGTCTGTGACACGCTCTTCATCTGGTTCAGAAGCGTCCTAAGTTGTGCTCGATTGGTGTCTTCTTCTATCTTCTTATCAATTTCGCTCGTAAGCGTCGTCACATTTGCTCGAAGCGTCTTCTGCTTCTTCGATAGGACCTCTTTATTCATGCTTAAAACGTGTTGAAAGAGCTCTTGCCTTTTTATGTGCGTCTCCAACAGTCGTCGGTCGTGGTCCTTCTCTCGACGGTTCGTCCTTGAGCCAGACGCCACTGCTTCGTTCTTCAACCCGTTGTTGCGAATGGGGTTGAAGTCTGTGCGTCTGTCTTCAGATCATCCTGGTCACGGCACCATGTTTGAGAAGGACCAGAGAGACCGCAGAACCGATACGTCTTCGGTTTATTGTTGACAGAACAGGAAAATAAAAAAATGTGCATAGCGTGACCCTGGCTACTTCTCCTTCTTCGCCTCCGAGCTCCATCTTCAATCTGTTTTCTACAGATAGGTATACTGACCCGACAGGCAGAATGATCATGGATATGTGTGAAAGGCATGATTTGATCATTCGCAACAGCACCGAGAAGTGTGAAGGGCAAATAACATGGGAGGTAGGAAGGCTGCAGTCGACGATAGATTACGCACTGATGTCAGATAAGATGTATGATAAGCTCAGGGGAATGCACATAGATGAAGGTGTCTACAGAAGTCTGGGTAGTGATCACAAATGTATCAAGCTAAGTTTCGGAAGAGCTGTGAAAGTGGGAAGGAGACAAGATGAGCAACTACAGTAGTTGTTTTATTCAGAAAGACAAATAGACATAGCTACAAAACATATTGAGAAAGTAATCACTGAGGATAATAAAACAGTGTGGACCTACACGAATCTAAGTAGACTGTTTGAGCTAGAGCTTGCTAAGGCACGTGACAAGTCACTCCGGATAAGAAGACACAAACCCAGAAGTTGGTGGCATGAGGAAGTTAAGAGAGCCATAGCAAAACGTCAGAAAGCCTCTAGGGAACCCAGAAATGCAAACAGCGGGCTGAACCGACAGGTGATGTTGAAAGAAAATGGAAAATCTTTCTAATCTGTAGAAGGAATGCATACCTTCTGATCAATAAAAAAAATTAGAAGACAGGCAGCTCAGTGGCTCGCAGAACTACATAAAAAAGATAGAAAGGCCACTGCGAATTTTCGGAAGCATCTAAACTCCCTAAGAAATGAGACGAGCCTAGAGCAGAGGTTTATAACTACAGCTCAAGATGCTAGGCTAGAAGGGGACAAAGAAGAACAAGGGTCACAGAAAAAATTCAACAAAGAAGTGCTTTATGCACCACAATAGACAAGGATGAATCAAGTGGTGCAATGGCTCCATTTTCACAACGAGAGTGGGAAAGGGCTCAGAAGAGGGTTCCTAGTAGTACATCAACAGGCCCAGATGACATTCCAATTATTCTGATAAGGACATTAGGTTCGAAGTCTAAGCAGGCTTTGAGAGAGGCAGTGAGCAAAATAATAATCTATGGTTAAGGCCCCGATGGATGGAAACTTAGCAGGATGAGCAAGACTTATAAAGAAAAGGGGGACAAAGCTGACATAAACAACTACCGTCCTATAACAGTTACATCAGTGGTCTACAGACTGGGGATGCAGATTATAAGGGAAAGACTGAAGGCATGGATAGAGGATGAGAGGTTGCGGGGGGAACTGCAGAATGGGTTTCGGAAACATGGGAGGTTGGAAGACAATCTGTTCTCACTGACGCAGTGCATCGCAATTGCAGAAAAGGAACACAGGCCCCTGTGGCTATCATTTTGGATATCATGGGAGCGTACGATAGCGTGGTTCAAGGGGAATTGTGGGGAATACTGGACACACTAGGCGTGGAATATGTAGTCACTAATATTTTAAAGGGTATCTATAATGGTAACAAGGTAGTTATAAAGTGAAAAAAAAACAGGTATCCAAGCCTGCAGAGGTAAAACGGGGGCTTAGCCAGGGGTGTCCTCTGTCACCCTTATTGTTCATGATGTACCTACAAGGATTAGAGATCAAATTAGAGGAAATTGGACTGGGCTTGAACCTCTTTTTTGTCAAACAAGGAAAACTTCATTGATCAGGCACTACCAGCATTGATGTACGCAGATGATATAGTGCTAATGGCAGACGACAAGGAAGATTTGCAGAGATTGATGGACATCTGCGGTAATGAGGGAGATAGGTTAGACTTCAGATTCAGTAAGGAAAGTTTAGCAACAATCAATGTCCCAGAGCCACCATACGATTATGAGAGACGCCGTAGTGGAGGGCTCCGGAAATTTCGACCACCTGGGGCTCTTTAACATGCACCCAAATCTTAGCCCATGGGCCTACACCATTTTTGCCTCCATCGGAAATGCAGCCGCCGCAGCCGGGACTCGATCTCGCAACCTGCGTCAGTAGCCGAGGTTTGCCGAAGTTTTTATCGGATTAGAACAACACCGTATCGTAGGTTCAATGCCACCTTCGATTTTTTACAGCTCCTTTGAAAGCAGAACAGTGGGCATAAAGTATTTTATGCCCACTTCGACCGTACGTGTTTTTTGCAGCACGTGTTTAATCTCTAATAATATGCATTCCATTGATCACGCAGCACGAATTCACTGATTCGAATGTCGCTTTGGTTGTTTTGGCAGCTCGCTTGGTCTTTGTCATGTTATACAGTACACACTAGGATTGAGCATGTTTTTAGTTTCGCCGAGATTTGCCCTTCGTAGCTTCGCGACACCATCGCAAATTTTGTTGCCACCTTGGTTCCTTCTTTGACTCGTTTTCATAGCGGCAGCTGTATATCGCTCGCGGCTCAGGCGCATGCAAGAACTTTGTCACAGGGACAAGACGTGGACGAAGGAAGAAAACTGTAATTACTAGATTAAACTGCTCATTTGGTCGAACTTGTGGCCCGTAAACTGAAGGTCGGGTTACAGCGATGCACACAGGAACTGAAAACGGCGAACAGAGCGTCAGCTGTCTATCAATTGGCAAGTAGTGAGGTGCGTCGGAATTTACACATGTGTCATCGAATATGCAAGCGTTATCGTTAGCGGTGGCATAGGTTCCAAAATAATCTGCAATTTTTGCGAAGTAGGCGTAATCATAACAAAGGGATCTACTGCAGTTCTGAAGCTTCTCGAGCACTACAGGCACCGTTTGCGCTGAAAAGCACTGACAGTAAAACGGGGCGATAACAAAATCCGAGGAGTGAATGTGGCAATACAATAATTTACGTGTCAAAACCATGGTATCATAAGAAAGCACGCTGTGGTGCGAGACTGCGGATTGATTCCGGTCACCTAAGTTTTACTTTTGTTTTTTTAACGTGCACTTAAATCTATTGAGGTGTAAGGCGCGACGAGGACACCAGCCAGATGGTGCCCACACACCGAGTGCCACTTCTGTTTGCATTCAGCGTCAACCCACTATACGCTTGAAATATGCAAAACGAACACGCCCTGCCTGCCATTCCTACACCTAAATCTAAGCAAAGTCTTACTACGTTTCGCTTTCATGTAAATGCAGCAAGCATATGCGGGAGTCGAAATCATGACTTAAATCCTAGCATCGCAACACCTCAGCCTGCTGACTTATCCGTGGGTGTTGCTTGAAAGAGCTGTACTTATAAACGCTCAGCGTGAACAGACAGCATAAATCTGTTGCTTGAAAGAGCTGTGCTTATAAACGCTCAGCGTGAACAGACAGCATAAATCTGTTGATACTGAGAGGCGACGAGAAGCCTACAGCAGCCAGCTGAAGAAAACACTTCCAAGGCTCACAATACGGTATTCTAACAGTGGTGTCTTAAGCAAGCAAGCTCAGCCATTTTCGCATTACAACATGGTTGTCTTAGAAAGCCGGTACACAACCTCAAAATGTACAGCGGTTGCATCGTTGCTATCAGTTTACGAAAGTACCATCACGTTTCCCCTATTAATAGTTGATGTGTGTTTAAAAAAAGTAGTTATCGTTCTAGGGTACTCGGTACTCTTCTATGGGAGAGCTGAAAGCCGTCCCATGGGCCTCACACTTAATCAGTAGCTAGAACGTCCGTAATGTTCACAATGAAAAATTCTTAAATGTGACAAGACCGCGAAAGTATCGACGAACTGCCATAGTCCACTCTGGACGCCTTTTCTCCTGGCACCAATTGCATTGGAAACGGTAGAACTCCATGGAACATTTTCAGCTCTGAGACATTCTTAAACTTTAGTAGCAGCTCACAATGCAGCTGGAGTGTGTGCCTGTTCTGTAGGATGACGAAAGAGCGGTGCCCATAGCGTGAGAAATGCGAGGTAAAAGCGACAATGAACACGTTTTCCGAGCGTGCAATGGAAAAACCGAGCAAGTTTTGGTGCTTCACGTCATCACAACTGCTGCGCTGAAGTCACCAGGATTAGTAGTGCAACCCTACTTCAAGTTAGCATCGATGTCGTTTTGCGCGCCAGGAGAAAAATAATTTATCAAAAGAAAATATGTTATCAGCACTTGCTGAGCATCACACTTGCTCAGAGCCGTCTCTGTATACAAGAGATTTGTATGGCAAAGTAAACTTGCCTTCAAAAGAAGGTGGTGAGAGTAATCGGAGGTTACCATGGTGAGTTGCTCGGGCCTTCAGGCCGAAGGGCCTTGGCCTGGAGGTATATAATTTTATGTAACGTTTTTCGAAACCAGTTTTGAAACCCATTACGAATTTATATGTTCCTAATATCTTTTGCGAATCCCCAACAGTGCTATTTCTCAACCTCAAATCATTCATTACCAAATATGGCTGCATCATTTATGGAACCATTTCGCTCGCAGAAGTAGCTTGTATGCTGTGAGTTTGATGTACTTTTAGCTACTAAAAAAAACAGGCGAACGTGCTCTTAGCCGTCTCTATACAAAGTAGATTTGTATGGCAAAGTAATCTCGCCTTCGAAAAAAGGTGGCAGTACCTCTTTAAGAAAAATTCACCTAAATTTGTGTATCCTTTTTCGAAACAAACAGATCCAACCTATCACAAATGTCTGTGTTCCTATTATTTTGACAAATTTCCAACAGTGCTAGTTCTCAACCTCAAGCCATTCATTACAAAAGTTACTAAGGTCGCTATAATTATACATCACTCATGTACCATATTGCTCACGGGAGTAGCTTGTATGCTGCAGTGTGATGCACTTGCAACTATTAAAGAAAAACGCAAGAATTATACGCAGAGGAAAGTTTTTTTCTATTACTTTCATGTACTGGAACTGCCTTAACAATACTATTGTTCGCTCTATCAATACATGTGCGCTGGCAGACAAACGGGGCAATAATTTTCAACCTGAAAGAAAAGAAAACCACCCACAGTGAACGACAACCAAAATACCAGATATCGGCCAATCTAGGCGTTGTAAACACGAGATGTCTGTGCATATTGTGAAAAAAAATTCAACCAGCACGTTTCACATCAATTACGTTCGAATTTAACGAAAATTCGTAAATCACAATCACTGTGACGTTGCCTATGTACAAACGTTCTATTGCGACGGGCAATTATAGATGTAAATTGTGCACGTTTATAGACTTAGGCATATGTTATGCAACATGTATATACCTTGAAATTCAGCCGTTCCTTTCAAGCACTGTTTCTAAATTCTTGCACGTTTCGATAGTGTGACCCACTGCTATCTTTGAATGGAACAAAAATTGTGAGATCACAATCATGATAACTTTGCCTATGCTCAAACGTTTATTGCGATCGCTACTTCGAAGGGCGAAACGTGGGCTTTTATAAACATTGTAATATGTTGGGCAACATGTAAAAGGCCTGAAATTCAGCCACACTACAGCCCTACAAGCACTCTTCCTTTATTCTTGAATTGCGTGGTAGCATACACAAAGCGAATCAGGGCGGCATTACCGAGTGGGAAAAGTCGACGTTCTTGACTTCTCCAATGGCAAGTTGCACAAGCAATTATCTCTGTTACTGCTTCATACAATCCAAGCATGTTTGGTCATTACAGATACCTCACAGCCGAGTTGCTGCTATTTCGAAAACAAACAATAAATTGAAACGGCCACTGGGACACTCCGTGTTTAAGAATTTTTCTCTCGGTTATATATAAGTTATGGGCTTCAAACAGGAAGTTCGTAAAAACATTCCTACTTTACGACTTTATAATAGAAGCAGAGGGTGTCTTCTGTGGGCACGGACAGCCCGAATAGCGGGAATGAAGGCCACAGCAGTCAATTCGTGTCGTCCTTGATGTGCATCTAACCGCTTCTGATGATTGAGTGTCCATGCTGAATTCTTACAAGTTCGCCCGTATTTCATGAAGAGACGTTTTTCGCATGAGCAGCAAAAAAATTGTGAAACTCGTTGCCTGCAACAACCGTGACAGCTTGGTCCACGAGGTGCCCATTTTAGGAAGGTGTCCACAGGAATAGTGCCCACAAAGCATAGGCGTGCGCACGGGGAAGGGGTGGCAGAGGAGTAACCCCCCTCCCCATCCATCAGTTGGTTCAGTCACACCTATTCAGTCGGTAGTTATGAACATGCTTGTTTCCGACAAAAGCCAAGAACCAAAAGCTGCTCACTGTGACAAGCACGTCATTGCTGCGTTTTCAACTCTGTCAATCACACAGAACCGTTTCATTGCAGCCCCGCACTCTAGAATGGCCATCTCCAAAAAACAGCACTTACGGGGGGAGGGGGGCACAACAGAGAAACGTTGCCCCTCCGATGGGTAAGAGTGCGCGCACCTATACGACTAATCGAACACGGCATTAGTACCGAAGGCGACAGAAAGCACGCTGCCAAACAGTATGTAAAAATTTATTGCACGTCAATTTTTTTTTCATTTTTTTCACGGGCGTAGATTTATTGGAGGAAGTCCCAATCGGCCGAGGCGGCAGGCAGTAGACGCCTGCTGGGCCTTCCTGCGCGAGGTGCAGTCAAGGCGCCGTATCTGGATAATAGATCCAATCTAGGAGGGGCGGCTTATCAGGTACGACCGCTTTCTCAAGAGCTTGCAAGTCCTGGTCATCGGGTGGAACGCGATTTGAAGTCGCATTCGTGTTCACCTGCGGTATTAGATCGAAACGAAGACAAAACGTTCAGCTGCCTAGCATGCTCAGCCAGCGGAAGGAACTGAATTCTGGGTAAAATGGCGTGCGCAAATGCAGACAAACGACAACAGAAAAGCAATGTAAACTCGACAGGGACAAGAGCAACCAGTTTACCCAGAATTATGAGCCAACTCGCCCAGCTACACGTTTCACTGAAGGAGCTGATATTGAAGAAGTTGGTTGAAAGTAATAACTGCGAAAGTTTAGTGTACCACCATGCGGTATATCACCATATAATTTGGGAGATAGTCGTGCCCATTGTAGTGCGTCTTCAATCATTTTTTTTTCTGAAATCTAACTTTGGATCTATTTTGATAGTAAATACTCTGTTAATGAACGTAAATATTTTATATAGCAGTTCTTTGAGCACCTTGATGACATTGATAAATGCAAAACCACACACAGCATCGCCATTGAAGTGCCCGCTCGCGCACGCATAAGGCGCACTAATGTTGTTCTCCCAGCACCCCAATGATGATATTGTGAAGTTATATAACAGAGTCCTGAAACTAGCAGTACAGCAGAATTTCAGGCCGCGCGGGTCGCATTTCGATGGAGGCGAAACGGTAGAGGCAGCAGTATTGTGCAATGTCAGAACACATTAAAGATTTCTTATAATCATATGGTGGTTTCGGTAGGCAAAACTTCAGGTAATAATAAATATTATTACATAATAATAATTATAATTGTAATTATCTAATTGCATATTTGAAATTATAATATTATTATTTATTATTATTAGATATTCAGGCTGGTTCGATAAATCGAAATACGACCTGATCGTATTTTTCGCAAGCTCGTTCCTACAGTCTTTTCAGCAGCGGCACATACAAGCTTCAGGCAAAACTCCATAGCATTGCCATTTGAGCACGCGCTACCACCGGAGAAAAGTCTCATGTCTATTATTTTTGAGGGACCTGGTGGTGATAGAAATAAAGAGAAATAGGAAAAAAAAACACAGAGAGAAAGATACAAACAGGAGAAAGAAAAAAAGAAAACTTAGGAGAAACAAGGACGGCTCCTGAGCTCTGCACTTCCATAATGAAGCTTGGCACCATTAGCGAAAGATGGGACACTTTTTTTCTCTTTTGCCCTGCTTCAGTGCCAGTCTTGATTAAGTAGCGATGTCATGTTAGGGCATCGTCATGCGAAGCCTCCTTGTGTGATGCAAATGATGACGTCCTCATCACGGGACAAATTGTGATGATTTGTGATGTTTCTATTTCAGTATTCTTATGTTTGACGCTGACGCCACAGGACGCCGAGGGTCACTTCTCGCCTCTGGGGCACGTGAGGTTATCACCTTAAAATGTAGTACATACAGCTTTTTACTAACCCCTCAACCCTCGACACTCAGTTATGTGAATCAAAATAAAAATCTTTCTTGCTTTCACGTGTAGTCTCGAAGCGTATACCTCTAAGTGTTAGCACAATGTCGGCCAGAAGTAAAGGCTTCAATCTAGCAAATATGGGCGAAGCCATCTTGAGCTCGGTGCGAAAGCCAAGACAATCCGTTGCTATTATACGTTTGAAATCACCGTGATTGGTGTGTGGTTTGTTTTCATGGGCTGTTTTGCGTGTCGGCGTCTCTGTTATTGAGAAAGGCTAGCTGACTCGTTTTTGAGAACACATTGCGGCGTACGTTGCAGCTAGTCTTCAACTTTGATCACTTTTTTAGCTGAGTTGATCTAAGTTCGGAGGGACCACAATGAGTGGTATAACTGCAGTTAGAATTGCCGTGTAATGGCATGCAGCTATGGTAACAGAACGAAGTTCTGTCATTGCTTATGTAAGTGTTGACGCTTGCATACCGTAGTTAAAGTTACTAACATGGCAGTCGCTATATATATTTCAGGTAATAAAAGTTGGGATCGGCGTCTGCGATCTTCATTGAGAGGTAAGGTTTAGCTGAGTACTCCACGTTGCAAGTGATTCGTGACCATCTTGTGATGTTTCCTCTAATCACATTCACAATTCGTTTGAGGCATATTATTTGTAATCACGCCACTGTCGAAAGTTTACAGCAGCAGTGGACTATAAAGTACACACGCTGACTATAAAACTAGCTCTGTGCACATGTTATTAATCCTGGCACCCCCATATGGTACCACTTGTCCAAATAATATTGCTAATGGCCACAGTACCTCGATGAAACACCCATGTTAAGGATTTCTAACAAAATAAATCTATCACGGTGGTGCGATTGATTAAATGTGACGCAAGCGTAGTAAAGTGTGAACCATTTTTCGTGCAATGCGCCGCTTACCGCACTAAATGCACAGTTAAGCCCGGATGTGTGGTATACAAAAAAGCACATACTATACCGTATTGTTGACAGGTTTTCCACACGTCTCACGGTGATATGTTATTGATACACTGTAAATCAGTTCACACTCCTAAGGGTGCTTTGCCTGTCTATAACTAACACCCTACGACAAGGGTGTTTTGACAAACCTAAACAAATGTCATGAGTGTCTGACAGGAGTGTCTTGGTTTCCCGAAACACCTGTATTTAAGGGGGTTAGTAAGTAGCATTGCTAAACCACAACCCTTGTATGCGTTGGTGGTGTTCGATCGGCACACGTTGCCTACTTTTTTTATATATGCGAAGGTCTGCAGTTCATATTGAGGACGTAAATATGACTCAATATATAAGAGAAAAGGCGCTTGGAGATTTGTAAGCGGCTGTTCGCGATGTCCGGCCCAAAACGAACCGCGCACGTCTCGTGTCCTAAGTAAGAGACTTCGCAGTGAAGGTTTATGTTGCTACTGATATCCAGAATGATTATATCCTGTACTAAGAGTCTGCAATATACTGTTTTGATATGATCTGACTGCTGACGCCAGGAATATTGATAGTAGATGAAGCACAAGTCTGGGCTAGCTTTTAATTACCTTACTAAAAGTATAGTAAATTCTAGAACAAAAACGCCAGTCCTGCGCATAAGGAGCACCACAGTCACAGCGAAAGCTGGAAAAGCGGCTTTTCACAGCCTAACACTCATTAGGTAACTGCTGCAAGCATACTTGCTCGATACCCACTACGGCATTATTGTAAAAGTTGTTGGTTAGTAGGCCCGCAGTCGCTATATGCAATTTTTTCTCATTTTTCTGAAAAGCGTGGTATCCGCTAAACACTTGCAAGTAATTTTGTGCTAATTGTTCATGCAGTGGCTGACGACAATGAGAAATGCCTGAAATGGGTATCCACCACAGTAAATAGCTGATCGAAAACATGCTTTTGCAATGGGTTGGAGCATTGGACGACCCACTGGTTACGCTATTCGCATTGTGCGACAACTGGTTGTTATGCTGTTTTAAAACGCTTTATAGTTCGCATTAACGCGACTGCTTTCCCGTCATGAAGCCTACCTAAGGCAAGTTTGTCAACAGGTCCAAAGCACCAGCGTGGCTAAGTGCTAGATAACACTAGACTGGCACCCAGCGGACCAGGGTCCAAGCCCAGCTGTGTCACTGGTAGTAGTTTTTTTTTCTAATTTTGTGCGATGCGGTTACGGACACCGGCAGTGGTGGCGGGCAACTGGCGCGTAACCCGTGTTGTGATCCCATAACATCTTTCGCTGTAGTAATCTCTCCATGGCAAAGCCACGTCTGCTACGTGGTTTGACATGTGGCGCCATCGTAGCTGCTTTTGTAGTTCTCGTGCATACCTTCTCTTCAGCCGCTGCGTGCTCTTTCAGTTTACAGTGCACGTTGCATTGTCTTGTTCATTTGTGTGCGTGCTGGGACGCCTTCCATTTTTGGGGCATTGTTGAGCACTTTTTGAGCACCTACTTGAGAAACGTCACGCATACGACCCGTTTTTGCGACGCTTTTCTTTTTGATATTTCTTCTGCGTGTCGGTATACAAGCCTGATAGGGAAACATTTCTTGCAGTGTGCAGGCTGCATGCCTTTGTTAGGACACTTACTACTGCGATTTCTGTGGTGTTGAAGAAGAGCTTCAAGGCTACAGCGCTTTTCAGGACTTCTTTGTACTGATCAGTTCTGAAAAAAAATGTAACAATGAATGAATGAGTGGGGTTACAAAACTATAAACGTGTCACTTTCAAGAGTTTGCCTACCGGCTGAACCTTGTCCTGTACCAAGGGATGTAACGCAATAGAAGAGTTGCTACCTCTCGTGGTGTTTCCTATTGCAAATTGACGATGCCTTATAGCTATGAAGAGAACAATTTAAGAGGTGATCTTGGATGCCATCTCCGGGGCTCCCTGTTGTATGGCTCTACAAGCGTCAGGTGCCTGCTCGTTTTAAATTAGATGGACCATGCTTCGCCACCAGCATGTATAACGTTTCTGTCGCTGCATGCTTGGTATTTTAGTGACGTCATTGCATCACAAAGCTGAACAAAATAAATACAGACTCCAAGTGTACTTGAAGCACCTGTGGAGCCTTGTTCCAGTTCTCTGCATGGCGAAATTTAGCGATCATATGGCGAATTTGCTTGTTTTCTAAAGGGAAATGAGAGCTTAAAGCATTTTATTTATTATGATATATAATTGATTATTACTATGCATGCGTATTGTTGAATAGAGATTTCAGATCAGCAAACGTATTTCAAGGATGCCATTTATAAAGGAAGAAATGACGAATTTATACATTGTAATTAGGGTTATGCAGTGCTATGATAACTTGTAGTACAGAAAGTTAGTTTACAACAATGTCCCTTTGCTAAAAGATAACCTCATAAGCTAAAGCAAACTATATGCAGACAAAGTATGCCATCACTAGAATAATTTTCGAACTTGGAAGGTAAAATTGAGCTTCCAGTAATTATGAAACTTTTAAACTAGCTAGGGACCACCCACCTGCCTGCTTCTATACTGTGGTGTCTCGCCCCTAACATACTTTACGCTTCGTCCTCGTGCTCTGCTCCGTGAAGTAACAGTGCCACTGGACCTTACTAAAGGTAGGGCATATAAAAGCCGCATTGTTGATCTCACCAACACTTGCACACGAGGAAGGCCTTAGAAGTGACCGGGCTACACATTTCTCTTATTGCAAGACGCTTTAGCGTAGTGCAATTTTTTCTTAGCAGCTTCGTTAGTCTGGCCGACAATGTAAGAGCATTATTTATGTAAGTCCATTTTGTGTATTAGTTCATTTGGATTATTTATTAAATTACGAAATATTCACTTTGGGCAAGCAATAGGACTTACAGAATGAATTTCTGGCGACATCCTTTATGCGAAGATGCCTCATCTGTGCTCGAATCTATTTCAATAAATAAGTGCAGCTGGACAGATACGCCGCTTCGAGCCATATAATAAGATGGCACGGAACTTCATGGCACCATCGCTTACGTTCGTTGCGTAGGAGCCGACGGATGAGAAGCCAGGGTTGTTAGTGCTGCTTCCCGAAGGCCTTGCGGTGGTCGTATGGCTACGGCTTCGGAGGCAACCCAGGCGTGGTGCAGCGCCTCTTGGTACACACTGCAAATAGACGGCCGTATTACGGACTACCGAAAGATAACTTGCTCCACGCCTTTTACACATGTAACAGTCATAGAGGGCAAAATGTCAGTTACTACATCACAACCTGTTATAAACTTGAAGTGGCGCCGCAATAGTTCTTCTAGTAATTTTCTAGCAGCTTCATTATTAGAGTGTTTTGTCCCACTATTTGGAGGGTGCATTTTTTGTCAAATATGGCAAGCGCGAGTAAAATTATAGAGATTTTCCGGATGATATCTTTATCTTGTTTCATACCAGTGAGCGCACTGACAGCTACGCAGAGGACGCATGTAAACTGGGCAAGAAGATCAGCACAGCTGATGACTGAACACTGTTTTTTTTTATTTTAACGCCCTGCTTACTTTCACTCATTGAAACTGAGCTCTCGTGGGCACGTGGCGCTGTTCCGCGGCGGCCGTGGTTACTACGTCCTTGTCTCTTTTCTGTCTTGTAATTGAGTATTTTGTTAATTAGAATTCTTTAATTAAATTTTAAAGTATTGACTTTGGGCCAGCAATAGGACTTGCAAAGTTCGAAAGGGTCTTTAACGATCCCTATTTCATTGCCTGCAAATAAAAAATAAAAAAATAAAAACATGGTGTATGGCCTGGCTCATACACCATGTTTATTCCATTCTGACATCTTCCTTCTCTGCTTCTTCTACCATGGCTTCATACGTCACATGATTCCCCCTCCTCCCGAACAAATGCGTGTGTTACAAGTAGCGAAAGATAAAAAAGCGGAGGCTCATAAGCGGAAAATGTTAGAACACGTGGTAGTTCCATGGGACAAGGCAGTTCCGTAAACTGGCGCACACAGAAAAAAACATTCACAGAAGAGGGTAGCAATCCGGTGGTATCAACGAGAACTCTGGTAGGCGAAGCTGGCTGTTGCGTTCAAGACAACATGTCTTGAGCGTAGAAATTGCTGATAAAACAGCTTGCATGCTTGTAGGTAATAAATTATGTTGGAAGGCCTTGCAGGTTCGGTAGCTCGGTCTTCGGCGGCGTCGCTGTCTTTCGTGCGCGCGTTCTCGTTGTCGTAGGCTGATGTGATCTTTGTGGGGAGGAAGTGGTGACTTGTCTTTTTCGGTGTTTGCTGGGGTGTTAGTGCTGCTGTGTAGGCGCAGTTATAATTTCTTGTGCAGAATGCATTTCTGGCGACATCCTCTATGCGAAAATGCCTTACGTCTTATGTTCACCTTTGCTTTAATGCGCTTTGTGACGTCGTCATTTCAGTCGCGATTGTGTTTGCAAGAACGTTTTAGTTGGCTATCTCGCTTGACGGAGGATCGGTTGTAATAGTGAAAGCTGGTCGAATTGCCCGTGCTGAACTTGCGTTTGGTTCCAATGATATTGTATAAGTGGAGCCGCTTTCGCATCAAGGCGTTTATTTTATCCTCTAGCTCGGTCCAGTAGGTAGCTGGTGGATGGTGAGTTATGGTCTTGCTTGTCGAGCTTCTTTGGTAGTGCATCTTCACTGCTAGAAAACTCTTCAGAAGCTTATGTGACGTCCTTCAAGACGGACACTTGCGACACCCAGCTGCTTCTGAGGTCTGATACATTCGATGCTTGTGTTTGTATTCTTAGATCGACCAGCATTGGATGATGGTATGACAGCCCCCTTAGCATGACAATAGGATCTGCTTGCGAATTTAGGCAAATCACCGGGGCTATGGGAATTAAGTCTTGCGTCAAAAGACGCCTCTTAGACTCGTCGTGACGCTGTTGGGTATTTTTCTGATGCATCAACTCGTCTGTCGCGTACATAGTGATCTCTTGAGGTGTGTGGGGAGAGTACGAGCTGCACAAAAGCCGCTTCACGCAAAACCAGGTGATTGGTCGTGTTGACTTTCGCGCAGAAGGGAAGTGCGCTCGAAGGTTGGGTTTTTCTCTAAATAGACAAAGTTGTCTGTTAATGAACTCAGGTTCCACTTTTTCTTGTGGCAGTGGTTGATTCATGCTGGGCGTTCGAATGCTTGAAAACTGCTTCTGGAATCGACGACTGAGTACAATTGTCTCCAGATAGCGGGTCGTAAGTGAGTCTTCATCGTAATATTTAAATCTAGTGACCATTTTTTCTTTGATTTTTTGCCACGATTCATCGTTTTCAAATATGCGTGTGAGGTAAAACTTGAAAGCCTTACTGGAGACGTAGTCGGTAAAGTTCATGACCATCTGCCGCTATGACCTGGATGCAGTGGTGGCGTGCAGCCCGAAAAGGTTAAACGAGTCCTCTATGGCCGCATCGTCCCCTGCTGCACTGTACTAGGGGACGGGAAGGCCTGTCGATGGTTTCGTCATGATACTGGTCATGGTGTAGAGTGGAGATGCACTTCTGTGATCTACGTTCAGTCACTGCGTCTTGCTGAGGTCTTTGATGATGATTGCCGGTTGATGAAGTGGCTGTGAGGTCTTCATCCTGCCGACTTGTTAGACGTTATGATGAGAGAGAGGTGGCCTGGCACATAATCCATGTTTATTCCATGCTGACTTCTTCAATCGCTGCTTCTAGTACCATATATATATATATATATATATATATATAGATAGATAGATAGATAGATAGATAGATAGATAGATAGATACGCCCGAAGTCAGCGAAGTTCGCTAAGAAGTGCTTCGCATTTAAAATTGCGAAGCTTGCCGCGACGACGAACCATCTCTGCAACGCGAGACCGAAATGCACGGCCGAAAAGGAGGCATTGTGAAGAAAATCTTACGTACGATTTAAATGCCGAGGCTGCAGAAAGGAGACATAAGGTGATCATGAGGCCACGGAATAGCCTGAACCTCCGCACGATGGGTGGGGTGGCAATCGACGAAACAATCAAGAGACCAGCCAGCATAAATGCAGACGAAACAATGACGACTTGCCCCAACTACACTCAAAACATCCTGGTTTACAGCACACCCGACGAGGAGACGGCAAGCAAGTTAGTGAGGATCAGCTAAATTAGAGTGGGGGGCAAGGAACACGAGGTCAGTGTGCACGTCGCTGCGCCAAAAGAAATGGCCAAGGGAATAATAAGGGTTGTCCCGCTCAGTTATACGCAAGTTCAGCTCTCCCGGGCACTGATCACTACGAGGAACCCCAATCTCACCAACTCGAAGAGACAGTATAATAAGAGTCGCCCTCTACCGGAAGCAATTCGATTTCTGTATGGATTGCGCAAGACTCAGTCACATAGCCGATGCGTGCCCGAGGCCGGAAGTGAAACTCTGCCTGATATGCATCACGAAAAACCCAATTACTGCCCACAAGTGCTCGCCAAGGAGCGAAAGCTGCGAGGAAGCTCACCCTATAGCCGATCGCACATGTAGAGCAAAGTATAAGGTTCCGTACGTGGTGAAGGCGAGGAGATGGCTCGCGAAAAGCAGTGATAGACGTGAGTATGGAAAAGGCACTGCACCGAGTCGCCTGTAGGCAGACAGAAATTAGGTGCCTTCTTCCTTTTTCTCATGAACAACTAACAACAACACTCACTCCCGAAGAAGGCGCGGGGGACCAGTACCTGGCCCTCTCGCAACATGACCCATCGGAACGTCACCCAAGGAGAGGTCGTTCGAGATCATGGTCCGACTCCCGACAACGCGACAGAGCCCTTGCCCCCACTCCTCCTCATCGGCGGTAAAAAAGAGGACTCGCAGTAGAAGCAAAAGCCACAGCCGAATCCGGAGCCGTAGTGGACGAAACTCAAGTAGTAAGCCCAGTTTATTGTCGGGCAACGGGCAGCCTCCACCTGGCGGAAAGCTGAAGAAATTACGCAAAATGTTGCGACTCCGGGCCCCACGTGTCTCAGTTTGGTAGCGGGCCCCCGTCTTAGGACCCATCGTCTAACAAGTCAGATGAGGCGCTTGTAAGAACGACAACAATTTATTTACATGGTAACTGAGAAATCGAAAAGAGGTGATCAAGTGATCAAGTAGAAGTCAAGAACTGTACATGAGAACTGTTGAACTGGAGAACTTAAAATATACAAAAAGTCTTCCGCTTATAAAGCGCCGCGTTCCCAACGCTGGGCGTTTTGTCCGCGGATTCAGCCAATACGTTGCTCGATGGTCTAGGTGCTCCACCCACGAAGGTGGGGAAAAACACCACACAATGTACGTGGAGAGGACACAGTCTACACGATGCCCAAATATGGTCACAATTGCACTGCACCGAAGTTTTGCACACGTCACCAAGATTTCCCGCACAGCCGATAATCTTAGATGACCTTTGTTTATAAGAACTCTTCTGGCAGTTGGCTGAGGTTCGAAACACCGGCTCCCGGTACACGTGTCATACTTGCCTGACTGCGTTCCGGTAGGACAGTGTAGTGGTCCGCCAGCTTACGGTCAAAACATGCCACTCCATTCAGCCGATTCTATGGAGAAAGGAAAAAGGAGGAGTGGTCGACTAATCCCTCGTCATTGAGGCGCTCAGGCGAGCTCCCGCCAGGGCTGCAGCAGATAGTGCCCTTTTCATTTCTACACATTCACTCCCTCGTTGTTAGCTAGAATCTGCGGCTTAGCTGCAAATTTCTGGGGCTCCGCTTCTCCTCGCAAGGTGCACCCACAGCCAGTTTGGGTTTAGCTTGCAGCCCAAATACCACGGCTGGTTCCGATCTTTCCAGATCCACATTGACCTAAAAAATGGCCCAGCTGCTTCTTTGTTTGCCTCGAAAGCCTTACATAGAGTCGAGCTCACAATGGCCTTTCTTGGCTCGTGCGTTTTCTTTGCGCGAACCGGTCCTGGACCACTTGTTCACGTTTTGCTGACAGGAAACCAACCCGTCTTGACGGCACATCCTTGTTTGGATTGCGTCAAAATATTTTCGTCTCGTTCACAAAGGCCGAAAGACTTCAATAATGATGACGGTCATAACAAAGGTTATTTGGTCACACCTGGCAGCTCAAGAAAGCAGGAGCCCAAAAGGGAGCTCAATCCCCGAAGACCTAGGGAAGACCTTGAACTCGCCAATCGAGGCGAGATTGGAAAAGTTAGACAAAGAGAACAGGGAAGTAAGGGATGAACTGCGCAAGGCGAGACAACAAAACGAGAAATTGGCGAAGAAGATCAACGAGTTGCAAAAAGCGCTAAACGTAATCCTCAAGTGAATGGCGGGTCCCGCTGGAATAGCCCCCACCCAGCGTGGGCCCATGGAGCACACCAGTGAGGCGGCGGAAAAGAAGACTGACATGCACGACGCCGATGGACCAGTTGGGTCCAAATGCAAAAATCAGAGTGGCGCGCAAGCGGATGACACAGAGAACAGGCAAGAATCGAAGAGACCCAGGTCAAGCGGCCAAGAAAGTAGACGCGCTCGAGGTAATAATCGACAAGTTGGCAAATAATACGGAACACATGTTCGAAATGTTTCTCAGGAGGCTGAAGGAGTCCGATGCTGAACAGAATGCGCAACACGCCATCGTAAACACTAAACTTATGGCTATGAACCAGCAAATAGAAGACCTAGAACGAAGGACGGAGCAGCTGCAGCCGCCGGAAAGTATCAATATCACGCCTCCTGTCACTAGCGTTCCGACAATCGTCAACAGAAGCAATAAAGCCAATGTCACCCACCCTGAAGCGGAAAAGATGCACGTTCAGTCGAGCCCCTCCAACACCCTCGCATGACCATGGCTACGCCTCACGTGCACAACCGCAGACTCATCACTGGAAATGGAAATGTAGAGGCTTCAAAAACAAAAAAGTACGTTGATGCAGTACAAGAAAACACTTTCTAAAAAGAAACTTCCAAACGTGGTTGTCTTACAAGAACCTTATGACCACGCCAAGCTCCAAGAGTACTACGGGGCTGAGCATCATGATGTGCATGATTGTAAGAAGGGGAATGGCGTTTGTTGAACACGAGCTGGACGTGGCAAGCGACATCGATAACGCTCTTAAAGAAACCACACCAAGCAAGGGCATAACAGCTGGGCTGTTCGTCCTCAAAGTTTACAGCCCTTGAAGAAAGATCTGACTCACAACTTCGACTGCCTCTTCCGCGAAGCGATGGCGAAAGCCGCCTCCAAACCTCTGTTAATTTGCGGACTTTAACGCCCCGCACACGCACTGGGGATATGGCAACGCTTCTCCCAAGGGGAGGAGGCTGGCCGAACTAGTGGACGACTTCGACCTCACCTTGCTAAACGAGCCAATGACGAGCCCAAGAATCGGGCAGGGTGTGTGCCGCAACACGACCCCGGACTCGACGTGCGTTACCACGGACGTGTTGAGCTGGGAAAATACGTTTGAAGACTTAGAAAGCGCTCATCGAATCCTCAACTTGGTCATTGGCAGGAACGCAGAACGAAGCGCAAATTGCAAAGTCAGGATCGTTGATTGGGAGAAATTTCGCAAAAACAGGGATAACGAGAAGGAAGACCCCTTCAACGATATTGGGTCATGATGCAAGAAAATCGTAGCAGACGTAGAGAAAACCAATAAAAAATCGAATGGACGGACTGGTGGGAAGAGGAAGCCCCGGGTGACGAGAGGACTGAAGCCACCGACCAAAACAGAGTAGACAGCCATCTGGCGCACCTCATCCAAGCAAAAAAAAAAATCGATGCAGCACATAGTAAGCAAGCAGAAGTCCAATAATAAGGTACAAAAAAAATCGCCGAAGTCAACCGTGAAATCGAGAGACACTGTTGCCGCTTATGCGAGCAGGAATGAGAATAGCTTTGCAATACGACGGACGGAAATATGTGCGCGGGACGCACCTGGAAGATCCTGAAGCACCTGCTAGACTCCACCAGTACCAAGACGCTAGTTCGGACAGAGATGACGAAGTTGCGGCGCAAATACAAAGATGATCCGAAGGCTCTCGCGGAAGAAATCGTTTGGACGCACCTCACTAGCCCCGAGGGCCTAGATAACCCCGAGTATACTGGCGTACTTAACGAAGAGCTTGACGCGGACTTGTCTGTGCAGGAGATCAGGGAGGTTCTCCAGCTACTCAAAACAAGATCGGTCCCTGGCCTGGACAAAATCACCAACCAGATCCTCAGAAATTCAGACGACAACGCCATCGTGAACCTATGCGAGTTTTTCAATGAGTGCTGGAGGACAGGTCGGGTTTCGCGCGAGTGGGAAATCGTGGACGTGGTGCTCACACCCAAGCCGGGCAAGCCACTGGTAGTCAAGAACATGAGGCCGATCGCTCTCACGTCGTGCGTAGGCAAGGTGGTGGAGCACGCCGGCCTCAGTAGGGTCGTGACGCTCCCCGAAAGGCGAAATGCGTTGAACACCCACATCTGCAGGTTTTGGAAAGAATTCTCCACACAGGACTCAATGCTGCAGCTTTAAGAACAAGTCGTTGATGCACGCAGCACGCATCTTCGCGCCATACTTGGGCTCGATCTCGAAAGTGCTTTCGACACTATGAGGCACACGGCCATAGTAAAGAAGATCAGACAGTAAAATCTAGGGGAGAGATTCCACCGATATGTCGGCAGCTTCCTCGATGGGCGAAAAGCGCTAATAAAGATCGATGGGTCACCTCCAAAGACGGTCGAGATGGGAGGTGCCGGGACGCCACAAGGCTTCGTGCTCTCCCCAATACTGTTCAACCTCGCTATGATCGGCCTTCCGGAGTGGCTCAACGCGATCAAAAGCATCAACCATACAATGTACGCGGACGACATTACTATATGGACCACAGAGAGCATGAGTTCTGGGAGTATGCAAGACAGGCTGCAGCGAGCGATAAGGGAAGTTGAGAAGCACCTCGAAGGCACGGGCTCATCTTCGCTCCAAAAAGTTGGAGATCCTGTTCCATAGACCTCGAAAACCTGGACGTCCCTCGAGGGACGTGGCCGAGGCCCGTCAGATTGGCGTGTGTGTCACGACAAAAGAAGGAGTCTGCATACCCACGGTGTCCAAGATACGAGTCTTCGGCCTCTGGCTGGAAGAAAACGGTGCCGATTCCGAGCTGCTCACCCGGCTGCAGAAGAAAGTGGCAGCCGCCAAGAACCTGATACGAAAAATCACGAACAAGAGGAAAAGAATGAAAGAGCACAATGTAGTGAGACTAAAACAGGCGTATGCTTTAAGCCACATCACGTACGATGCTGTTTACGTCAATTGGAGTAAAATCGAAAGCAACAAGCTGGACACGATCATCCGCAGGGCTTGCAAAACTGAATTAGGCGTACCTCACTACACCGCCAACTGCAAGCTTTTTGAGCTCGGAGAGCACAACACGCTCGCCGAAATCATGGAGGCTCAGAGGACTGCGCAGCTCGAAAGACTGTCGGGCGCCAAGACCGGAAGAACCATCCTCGGCTCCCTCGAGATTCGTTACCACGGGATGCGGGGACTGAAGCACGCGCTATTGCAAGTGGTCAAGAGTGCTATGCTCACAGAGAATATGCCCAGAAACATGCACTAACTGCACGATGCCGAAAGGCACAGATGCAGAGCGGAGGTGATCCTCAAAGAGCAAGGCAGCCGAGAGGGTGTCCTTTTTGTCGACGCTGCTAGATACACCCAGCCTGACCGAGGACAACAGCAGAACGAACGAGAGCAACAACGACGCCGATCGACACCTACCTTCTCCATGGCGGTAGTCTACAAAAGGGAACGAACTCTGGTGACGAGGTCTGCGAGGCTTCCATCGTGTGAGGTGGCAGAAGAAATGGCCATAGCCCTCGCAATACTTTATAGTGGAAACGAAGATACACTTATCGTGAGTGACGCCAAGATGACGGTCCGAACTTTACGAAGGCATGGGTCTCTGTCGAGGCGGCGCACATGTTAAACGCCAGAGCCGAGCATTTCAAGTCTGGCGCGATTGCTGCCGATTCTCTCAAGTGGTTCCTCACGCACGTGGGAGAGCTTGGCAGCGACCAAAGATCTCACCTCACATCGAACCACAATGAGCGCGCCCACTTTTTCGCGAGACAGCTAACTTGCCGCGACGCAGACGAAATGGCCGCCGATGTGCGACACATCGACGTTGGGGAGGCACCCGAGGTCGGAGGACATAATACCTCTGCGACACAATAACAGACCCCGAGGCCTTAACGTACTGCAAGGACATCATGGTTGCTTTCCAAAAGATCCTAAACCATTATATAAAAACGTGACGACGTTACCCAGAACCCCACATGCAGCTAGAGATGTCTCGGGCATCTGATCTGAGGCGTCTACAGACCGACACATTTGAGAGTCCCCGACAGCTGCATAGACTGTGTCCCTCGCTCCACCCGTCATCCGGCAGTCCGTGGTGCGGGCACAAGACAGCCGACATGGCGCATATACTTTTGGAGAGCGAGTGCGGTGTTCGGCGCCACTACTCGGACAAGCGTGAGCGTACCCCAGGACGACTGGCTGAGCGGTGGCGAGCCGCCCTTCTCAGCCCACGTTCAGTGGACTAAATCTGGGTCGTACATTGAGCCAGGGCTATCGCCGAGGACATCGCACGATGCTCCGTGCAGGACAGCTCCTGGAGGCCCAACTCGGGCCAGTAATTACTCATTAGATCCTTAATAAAGTTTATTACCTACCTACCATTATTGGACAATTGTGGGATGCTAAAAACCTCCAGGCTTATAGTTAGGACATTGCTTAGCTGCCATGAGTGGACTGGTACGTGGCTCAGCCACTGGTAGTTTTTTTTCTTTGAAGCTTATTCTTTCTCAGCCATTGACCGGCGGCTGGCGTTCTTTCAGCAAGTTTGATTTCTCCTGAGACAGACTTTGGTGCTGCTGTAGCGAAGATTGACACCAGCCTGCCTCAAAATATCTATCGTGCCAATACATTTATTTTTCGGCTAAAATACAAAATTTTATGGTTTAAACAAAAACTTTTCACGCCTTCATAACTATCTGTAGAGGCACAATGCCAATGCATCCCAGTGAAGCTTTCATTGGCGTTTTTAGTTTTGCAGTAGGCACATTTCTCCAAAATACATCGTCCAAAGAGCTCTACATACATAACCTTACCCTTGTTCAATATGTCGTCGTGAAAACCTCGCCAGTGCTTGTATTGCCCTGTGTTCATAGCTTTGACTCAGCTGCAGGGACATCAACTTTTGATGCTTCGCATTTCGGCCTTCGTTTCACTAGAAACTTTATCATATCTTGCTTTATTCTGTAAGACAAGGGTATTACACTGAAGGGGCGAAGAAATAGCTACGTACAACACTACAGTGCAGTGTAAACATGGTGCCACTTCGTCTGCTTCACGTCGCATTTAGTGCAGCTTGAAATAAAAATGGGCTGTGAATACCAATACTCTTTAGGCTTTTGCATACTTCCCTACCAACTGATCTAAATATCCCTGTGAACTTGAGTACGAAAAAAGTTCTTGTTACTAATTACAATGTAGTTTTCATTGCCACAAAATTCTAGTTTTGGTTTCAGCGAGGTCTACTGGTAGCTGTAAAAACCAACACAATTGTTGAAGAAAGCCACAGAGAAAAGACATTTTCGCTGCAGCATAATTTCAAATGCCTCTAGTTTTGTAAATTAATATAAAACGCAGTTCGCTTTTTTTGTTTCCAAAAGAAACAATTTTCAAGGGTGGCCCTATACATTAAACAAACGCACTCACCTATGAATCTCCGGCTCGATGTTCAGGCTGTGTGCAAATGTCGCATTGACGCAGCCGCAGAAGGCCAAGCGTACCTGCAAGGTCGCTTCTGTGCCTGCCGGCGGTGAGGCAGGTAGCTTTAACTTGTCGAAATCGGCCTGTGACTTTACCGCGGAGCCGAGATAGCAGGCAACCGCGGTGGCATCCAAAGGTTCCCTGCAGCACGCATTCGAAACACGATGCGATTTCAGTTTGAACAACTGATGACGGCAAGATATATGCAACGCGTGTGCCCACCGACGCTTTGTTATGGTCAGATGGCGTGGGTTAACTGTTAGTGAAGACTTGTACGTTCGGCCACTTGATGGGTAAAAAAAAAAGGTCAGGTTTGCGCGGAAGGTGCAGCACAGTCACAGCGAAAGCTAGAAGAGCGGCATTTCAGAGCTTTTTTCGAAACACTCATTCAGTAACTGCTGCAAGTACACTTGCTTGATGTCCACTATGACATTATCAATAAATTTTTAGGGTCGTAGGCCGGCATTCGCTATGCTATTTTTCGTCATTTCTTTGAGAAGTGTGATGTCCACTAAAACTATTGCGAGGAAGTTTGTGCCAATTGTTCACGTAGTGGCTGACGATGATGAGGAATTATGCCTGAAATGGGTAATGATTGATTGATATGTGGGGTTTAACGTCCCAAAACCACCATATGATTATAAGAGACGCCGTAGTGGAGGGCTCCGGAAATTTCTACCCCTTGGGATTCTTTAGCATGCACCCAAATCTGAGCACACGGGCCTACAACATTCCCGCCTCCATCGGAAATGCAGCCGCCGAAGCCGGGATTCCATTCCGCGACCTGCGGGTCAGCAGCCGAGTACCTTAGCCACTGAACCACCGTGGCCGGGCATGCCTGAAGTGGGTATGCACCACAGTTAATAGCTGCAGAAAAACAAGCTTTTGTAATGGGTTCGAACATTGCACGACGCACTCGTTACGTTTTCCGCATTATGCGACGAACCTGCGCATTGTGTGACGGACCTAGGTTCAAGCCCCACTGTGGCACTGGTACTAGTTTTCGCATGATGGGGTATTTTCTGTGCTGTAACACCATTGTCGTGGCCGTTGTGGCGTAATAAAACATCCTTCGTGCCTTGTTGGCATATATGAGTCAACTACAAGAACTACGAGAAGCATCCCTGACCACAAGGGCGTGTGGTCAGGGATGCTTCTCGTAGTTCTAGTAATGAACCCCTGTATGCCTAAACAAAGGAAAATTCTCAGGACAAATTTATTTCCCTACACTGATTGGCTCTAAGACCTCTGGAAACAGAATAAGGTTTTCAATTCTTAAAAAAAAGCTATTTCGAATAATGATTTTGGAGCCGTCCTATATGTAGGACGCCAATGTTTGACACAGAGTGAACAAAAAGCATTAGCGCCTCTCACTGTCATACGAAAGTTACTGCATACCCAATAACTAACGAACAATCAAAAAAATATTAGCAGCATCGAGAACAATCATCATCAGGCTTGATGATCAGTCATTCATCATGGCTGTAAGTCGTCGGGATGGAGATCTACCGTTAATAGTCGAAGTGGATGCACTTACCAAAAACTGTGCTTAAAGTTAGCTGTTAAACACCAACCGAAATTGCGTAAGCTCTCTCATATCAATGTACAATAAGCACTTTACTTCTGAAAGGAGACGTTTTACTTTCGGGTTATGCCGATTTGCGAATCACCCGTTCGGAGTACTGTCAAGGGCGTCTTTAATTGGCTTTCGCTCGACTTGAAGCTTTGCTTGACTTGAGTAGATGTGATAGGAGCAAGCAGTAGTGGGGCACAACCCAACATAAGCATCTCGTCACTCGAAGCAATGCTTCTGCTTCAGTCTGTTAATAGGTATAAAGAGACGAAATAACTATTAAGCATTGCCAAACCATACTCAGATACATGAAATTCACGCGACAGTTCCCCACTCTGCGACACATTTACTCGAGTTCCGCTGCGTAAAGATGCAGGTGGCAATTTTTGTTTTCAGGGGCAAAGCTCCTTGAGCTGGGGTCGTGCGTCCCAGATATAAGTAGTAGTAGTATAGTTGTAGTAGTCGTCGTAGTAGTACGTAGCCATCTCTCGTTTAGTTCTTGGAATGTCCGTTGGTTGGCGGTACTTGAATAGTATGAATATATAGTAAAAAGGTGCGAGATGGCGTTACTTCCGAGTGTTCACTAGATAAACGGATGGACGGAGGAAAACATGGACGAACAGACAGAAAAGCAGACAGACGGACGCGCGGACGGACGGACAGACAGACAGATAAACGCGCGTACGGGTGAACGTACGCACGGACGGATGCACAAATGCAGAGACGGACGCATGGACGGACGGAAGCAAGGCGAACGGATAAATGAAAACACACACACACACACCCACACACACACACACACACACACACACACACACACACACACACACACACACACACACACACACACACACACACACACACACACACACACACACGCACGCACGCACGCACGCACTCCATGATTCCCATGAAAGCGTTTACGGGTGGAAGGAGCACACTTCTTGCACCTCACAACGGCACAACGTTTTGAATGCCTCCGTTGAACGTGCACTGAGCGAAAAACAATACGCGTGTACAGCATGAAGTTTTCCTAAAGGTGAAAGTTTCCTTATGTGTACTATCCTCCACGCCAATTCTGCATCTTCAGCCGCACGTGGATTTCATTCCATCTTAACAAAACACGACGTAGTTTTCTTAAAAAGTGTTCCTTAAGGTAGGTGCAACCATTCAAAAGGTTGGTATATATCTATGTTTTCCGTTACATTTTCTCGATGCTGTGAATAGTAGCGCATTTACGCCATCTGCATAATACAATGTGTATATTGGCGCTATCTGGCTAAGGAGCCTTATACAAAACTCTCGCACATTAGCGCTTGCTTTGTGACTTACGTTGTAAATGTTTTGTTAATTTCACCGGATTGGTTTATACTGGAAGGGAGCAGAGTTCCACATTCAGCCATCCCCATCTGGCAAACCAGGTTGGCGAGGAGCACAGGCGTCTTGCCTCTGCACGGAGAAAAATAACAGGTGTATAACTCAAACTAATTATTCCGCATGGTTTGGAAAGGTTGGGATCTGCTACGAGCAGATAGCAGCATCGCGATGATGAACGTATATCCGGGCAAATACTACATTCGCGTAGGCAAACCTCTACACACGCAGGAGTTTTCAAGGGCAGGAACTTGAGCTACACTTAGCTTCATACGTCAGGGACAGCGCTGGTGAAGCTACGCAATAAGTACGGTCTACAAAATGGTTCGTGTCCGCGCGTCTCCTGCTTGGCTTTCACCGTTGCAAACGTGGCCTCTACAATAGCGTTGGGCTGCGAGTAACAGGAGTTGGATACGAAAACAAAAATACGTGAAGGGATTCAGAACTACCTGTTTAAAAGCGTAAAAATAATGAGGGCTTGTTAATTTCTAAGGTGAAAAAGCTTTACTGCTCAGCCCAAGAATTAAAAAAAATTTAGGACGAACCTCGACACATTGAGCAAAAAAGGGTGTTTCAGTTCTAAGTTTCATTTATACTCCGGATCGGCAAAGCATGCAGTGTGCGCCTTTGTTTCCCACAGCCAAATCGTTCGGGTTCTTGACCCCACTGCCAAGCCATAACAGTGTTTTAGGCAGTAACAACGAATTTTTAGCTCCATAATCTTTACTCTACTCGACAATGGACCTCCAACGCACCATCATGTAGCCGATCATTGAGGAAGTGGCATTTCAAACAGGTGACATCATCAGAGATATACGTACGTTTATGTCTGGTTTCAAAGAAGAACCTCGAGTGGCTTGCTAAGCCAAACAATGTTTTAGGCAGTAACAACGAACCTAAAACTCACGAAGTGCATAGTACGTCGAGGTGGCGAGTAGCGCAATTTACCCCAATTCTGTGGCACATACTCATTTATGATGGCGACGGCATGACTATAGCGGACAAGCCGAGACCATAACGATGACATCGCATGACGACAAGCCGAAACAAAGGTATTCGATCCATCCGTCATATAGGATAGGCGTAACACGAACATCAAACATCTGCCCACGGGAGTCGTCTGCTTGCACATTTTTGCAAGCGAACTTGCACAATGTTGCGAAATGTACAATGGCTTCATCGTCTAATTAATCGCTATGCCACTGGTACGTAGCATGACCCTCCCCCCCCCCCCCCCCCCCCTCGGTTGCGGAAGCACCATCACGGAGCTTTAGAGGTCGTACTCAGAAGCAGGGTTGTAGATCTTGAGCCACGACATGTGAACAACATCACTAGACTGAACTGATGTCTACGGAGAGATGGCGGAAATCTCATAAGAGGCGTTACTTGCCGGAATACATGGTAGGGTCCCGTGTAACGACACAAAAGTTTTTTTCAGATAGACCCGACGATGAGGAGACCAAAAGGCCTTGTTTTTCGGTGAGTTAGTGAGTTTTCGGTGACTTACTTACTCATTTGTACCAAGTTGAGGAGGCAATAGTAACACAGGGATGCCAGGAACAAAATGTGCGTCGCGATGCCAAGCATCGTAACGACGTCATTGCTTGCTCTGCGACACTGTCAGAAAAGCACGGACGAGCTGTCGGGCATGGTCAGCTCGTGCAATAGCATCACGAGCATACTCGCTGGTGGATGAGATGCTTGAAATGAGAGTGTCCCAGGGTAATGACGGCTCTCTTCCGTACATTAGGTACAGAGGTGAAAAAGCCGCGGTGTCATGTCGGGACGAGCTGTACGTGAACGTGGCATAGCGTAGGGCAATATCCCAGTTTCGATGGTCCGGTGGGACATACGCTGCAAGCGTTTAAGAGTACGAATAAAGCATTTCGTGAGAGCGCTGGTTTGTGGGCGGTAAGCTGTGGTCACTCTGTGCTGTGTGGAACAGGAATGCAAGATGGCTGCGATGACTTGGGAGAAAAATGTACGGCCACGGTCTTTGAGCAGCTGTTTTGGCGAATCCCGAATCAATATAATGTTGCGTAACTAGAAATACTCAACGTTGGTTGAACAACGCGTTCGTGGAGCTCGAGTAATAGCGTAGTATGTGACGTAATCACTAGCTTCGGCTATCCACTTGTTGCTACTGTTGATTCGGGAAAAAGACCAAGGAAATCTAACCCACTGCTGCGAAATGGTTCAGCGGGTATGCAGATTGGTTATAGATGGCCAGCGGGTATCAGCGACGGTATTTTTGCGACGTTAACATAATTGAGGCATGGTGACGTATTGGCAAACCAAGCGAGCAAGAACTGACCAGCAGAAGTGGCACCAGACGCGCTCGTGCGTGCGAGATAAGCTAAGGTTTCCTGCTGTGGGTGCTTATGGTGAAATTGAGTGAGGACGTTGCGCTGTAGAGGTTTAGGCACGACAATATGAAGGTCAGGCTCATCAAGTCAGAAATTACAGTGGTATAGGACGCCCTCTTGAAACACAAAGCGACGGATGGAAGAATCTGTGTGGCTGAAGATGTCAAGCAGCAGTAGTGGATCCTTTCTCTGTTATACCCCATTATGAATAAAGTCAGAAGCTGAGAAGATGGAGTGCACGATCTTTGTTTTGGGCTAAGCAGAATCGTCGAAGGGATACCGGGAGAGGCTATCAGCATCTTCGTGTAGGTGGCCAGATTTGCACATGACCAAGAAAATTCTTGCAGGTGCCAAGCCCAGCGACCTAGGCACCAAAGGGCTCTCTAAGAGAGTTCAACCAGCAGAGCGCCTGGTGGTCTGTTACTACCGAAAATGGGTGTCCGTGTAGGTATGGCCTGAACTGGACGACTGCCCAAACGAAATCTAAGCACTCGCACTCTGTGAAAGAATAATTGCATTGGGTGGATAAGAGGCTGCTGGCGTTTGCGATAACGCAGTGATGATTACATTGTCGTTGGACTAGCACTGCACTGATGCCATAGCCCCTTGCATCAGTACGAATCTCAGCAGGGGCAGTAGGGTTGAAGTGGGCCAAACTCGGAGGAGTAGTAAGGTGTACGATTAGATTTGAGAACACGGATGCCTCTTCGGAGCCCCATGAAAATGGGACGTCTTGCTTGAGGAGCTGTGTAAGAAGCCTCGCTTTGTCTCTAAAATTTGTGATGCACCAACAGAAATAAAAGCAAAGTCGGGGGAGGCTGCGTACATCCTTTGGAGATCGTAGTACACGACATTTTTTGACTGCGCTAATCTTCGGCCGGATCTGGTTGTATGCCGTTAGCGTTCACTAAATGGCCAAGAACTGCAAATGGCTGGCTCCAAAAGTGACACTAGGGCGCGTTCAGGTGGAGGAAATCATGACGGAAGATATCTAAGACGGCTGTTAGACGCTCTATACGAGTTTGAAATGTAGGTGAAAAAACAGCGACATCCAAATAGCACACGCGTTTCCGAGCAGAGAGCCCATCATCCATTCAAACGTGGCTGGAGCGTTACAAAGGTGGAAGGGCATGACCTTGAAATAATATAGGCCTCTGGATTTGATAAATGCCGTCCTTTTCCAATTTATGCCATTCACCTTAATCTGCAAGTACACGGAACGTAGGTATATGGAGGGAAAGAAGCGGGCACATTAGAGTCGATCAAGTGCATCATCTATTCTGTAATTCTGTTTAAATGTCGCGAATCGACACAGAAACGCCATGTACAGTCTTTCTTGTAGACTACCACGACGGAGTATGTCCAAGGACTGCAGGATGGGTTGATGATATGCTTCGCAAGCATTTTTTCGACCTCAGGTTAATCTAACGCTTCATCAACGACGTGCGATACGGACACGTATGAATAGGAGGCTCACCACGACTTTTTATGTGGTGGGTTGCACAGGTAGTTTTCCCCTGTGGATGGCACCTAAGGTAAAAAACTTTGATGCAAGACAGCAAAACCCATGGAACTTATCAGTCTGCTGTGCTGTTAAATTAGGAGCAATCATTCACATAACTGCACTGTCAGGGCGATGAGTGGATTGGGGCTGTGCACAGGAGTCGGAAGAAGCGGCCACGGTGAAAACATCCACTGAGTTGTCTTCTAAGGTAGAAAGCAGTTCCAAAAGCGATGCCTTGCGGCAGCACCTGACGCGTCCATCAGAATTGCAATAATTAGATGCAGCGCTTCTTTCCTGTCATCTGCTTCTTCTTACAATTTTGTATGCGGCGCTACACCAAATAATTGCAATGAAGTACCGACTAGCCTGCATACATACTTTTGTTCAGTCCAACTAAAATTGACAACTGGGAGGCCCTTGGAGTTTCCTGCGACATACAGGACATTGTGGTAATGTAATGCCGCGGCTGATGAAATTGGTGATGGGAGCCAGTGCACAGTCATAATCGGGAACTGGTGGGTTCGATACGAATTAAATAAACGTAGGTTAGTGTATGAGGCGGAAGACAAGCATAACCGGCATCCAAGACTGATGACATTGGTAATGGGAGCCAGTGCATAGTCGACATCAGGAACTGGTGGGTTCTATACGAACTAGCCGTAGGGCAGTGCTTGAGGTGGAAGACGAGAATAACTTTCAGTGCAGAGGCGACTTGGTTCAGCGGAGTGTGTTATAGGCAATTGGGAGGGGCGTACTGGCTGAGCAGTTAATGAAGCCAGAATGCGCTGACAGGAAGTCGAGGCCAGAGATAACGCCAGGCGGAAACTTTTCGAAGACAGCGAACAGAACAGAACGTCAAACTTTGTGGCTATCAGCGATGCGTACATGAGCAGCGTACATCCGAACGATAGATGCAGTTCCACCTTAAGCCACATGGACGAACTTAGTCGTCACAGTCGTGAGGACTTTCTTGAGCTTCCGGCGGACTTAAGTGGTCATTACAGCACGTTGAGCCGCAACGACCACCCTAACATTCAGAGGCACTTCATCAATTTGCACGTCGACAAGATTCTGTTTCGTCTGTATTTTCGGTCAGTCTAATTGATGCAACACCACCTCCAGGGGCTACAACATTTAGTTTTTCGTTGCGGAACGTGTCGAGAGTATGAGAGGGAGGTGGTCAGTATGGCTGGGGAGAACGAGACTAGTGACGTTGAGGTGATGAAGAGCGGGAGTAGCGCCGATAACTCGCAGGTTCCTGATGGGCAAAATTATCGGGGCTGGTCTTTTGCCGATAAACAGGTCGGGCATTGAAGGCGCACGGGAATGGTTGTGCAGTAGGAACCCAACGACTTCTGCAATGACGAGATATGTGCCCAATATGTTGACAACAGAAGAATATCGGCTTATCATAAGCTGTTCTCCATGCGGAAGGATTTAGAAACGTCGATGGAGAGCCAGACTGTAATAGACGCGCAGACGGAAATTGTTGCTGGTAGTCCGTACGGGGAGGCGTCGAAATAGAGCATAGACACATGCTGGTTATTTCCTGTTGTACAACAGCTTCAATAAGGGGTAACGGAATTCGAAAAACGGAAAGAGGGGTCGTTGGTTGCATTGTAGAAGGGGCGGCCGTTTCAAGTTCACGTCTGACGAGTCGAGTCAAGTTGTAAATGTTGTCATGTGGACGATATGGGTCGAGGCACGAGGACGTCGCTGCTGTAATCGGAAGGCGCTGGAAGTGATGGGAGATGCGCTTGAGTTTAGCCTGTTCCAACTGGTGGTACTTTTTAATTATGACATCAACAGACGACACGTCATAAATACCACCAAGTTAAATGCATCGTCAGCGATACCCTTTACAATATGCGCAAATATGTCAAGGTCGATCATGTTTTCGTCGGCTTTGTGGCATAATGCGTGGACAGCCTGAATATAACTGATGTGGGACTCCATGGAAGTTAGTGCACGAGTTCACAGCTCATTCATCGCGGTTCGACGACCACCAAAGGGCTTCTCAAAAAGCTCACGGAACTTTTTCTTGAAGGTGTCACAGCTTGGAATGTCATGTTCGTGCAAACCAGACACGAGGGATGCATCGACGTAAGAGATGGCGTTCGCAAGCGTTAGTGTGGGGTCCCAACTTAAGTGGCACTGATGCGTTCGTAGCGGCGTAGCCATTTGTTGACGTCGGAACCCTCCAAGCCCGAGAATATTCCAGGGTATTTCACAGCGGGAAGCGTCAAAAAGCTGTTGTGACCGGTGGGTTGGCAGGCGGGGCAGGAGGTGTGACGACTGGAGAAGATGTAGCCGAATCTTTAGAGGTCATTTTGAAAACCGTATGTGAGCACCCACTGTGAAATTCTGGGTTGAGCACTGAGATTGCACAGTTCCACCAAATATGTTACAGGGAGACAGACCCAGAAGGCGTGGAATTCACGAAATGTATGTATTTAAAACTGGTTAGTTGAGTACAGCTGCCAAAACAAAAAGCTCGCGCCATTTTAGCGGCTGACGTCCTCTTCTTCGTCTTGTTGATCATTATTGCCGCGTGCATAGCTGTATTTAGCGGCGAGATAGTGACGACAACGAATAACGCGGATTTGCTCGAGAGGCGCAGCGCAGCAGAGTGAAGAAGACGACAATCTTAGCGGCCTTCTCTGAGAGCGTCTCTACAAGTCCCACTGTCCGTGTTTTTAAATAAACCCCCTGTAATTTATAACCCGCGACAGTGGAGGAAGAGCTGGGTACTACCACCTCATGATCAGCACCCCTGTGAGAAGCCCCGAGTCCAGCCCTGCTAGACAGCCACGCGTGGAGACGCCTGTGCACCGCTCAAGCCGTCGCCTTCATGGTCTTGAACCAGAATTTGGCCTTTTAAAGGGAGCAACACTTCCGACAACCACCCCTACTCAAGAAATGGCAAGGAGCCCTGCACAGGTGACGGTCCAGAATATGCGCATTCCTGAACCATTTCATGGCCGGCCGAACGAAGATGCGAAAGACTGGCTTGAGCAGTTTGAACGGGTAGCTAAATCGAACTACTGGAGTCTCGATGGAAAGCTCTTCCACGTATACTTCGCCCTTGAAGACGGCGCGAAGACGTGGTTTATAAACCGGGAGGCAACATTGACGACAAGGGAAGAGTTTTGTCGTCGGTTTCTTGACGCCTTCGGTAACGCGGACCGACGCGAAAACGCACAACGCCTTCTTGAAGGACGCACCCAACAGCTGCATGAAAGCGTCGCCATGTTTGCTGAGGATATGGTGCGCTTGTGCCACCACGCGGACCGCAACATGCCCGAGGATCGAAAGCTAAGCCATCTCATGAGGGGCGTCAAAGAGCAGCTATTTGTTGGTATTGTGCGCAATCCGCCGACAAAAGTGGGCGAGTTCACCAGGGAGGCCACCGCAATAGAGCGTGCGCTACAGCAACGGTACCGACAGTCTGACCACCCGGCCACCGGCACAGCTGCAGGCGCCACCGCACTTACCGAAAACGACGACTTTTCTCTACGCCACCTGATTAGACAGATCGTGCGTGAAGAGATCGCGAAGGAGAACGCAAAATACACATTGCAGTCACAAGCGCCCCCGCAGCAGGAGTCCACGGTAGCCTCCATCGCTGAAGTCGTTCGCCATGAACTTCAACAAGCGTTTGCCTCTCCTCAGCAATATTCCGCTCCACCGCACAGTCCAAACTCGAGTACCTATGCAGACGCTGTGCGTCGTCCATTGGCTCCAGAAGTATCGTACCAGCCGAACGGATACAGCTATGCAGACGCTGTTCGTCGACCCGCGCCCACGCCAGTGCCGCAGTACCTCGAACCGTATCTTGTGGCAGCCTGGGCTCAGCAGGATTTTGTCAGGCGACCCTATATGCGGAAGACCGACATATGGCGCACTGCGGATCGTCGACCACTCTGCTACAACTGTGGAGAGCCACGGCACATTTACCGTTTTGCCCACATCGCCGAGCTGAATTCCGCGGTAGTGCACCTACAGCTACGCGCCGACAGTTCGACGAAAGCCGTGCCCCCATCGACGACGACCAGGCTGGCAGGCGGGAAGGCTCTTATACCTTCCGGACGCGGTCACCATCACCGGCTCGCTTTGCTTCACCAAGCCGCCGTAGTTTTGCTGACGCCGTCAGAGGTCGGTCTCCCAGCCCACGGCGGGGAAACTGAAAGCAGCGACCTCTGGGGGGAAGGTTGCAAGCCGTCGAATTGCCGAAAAACCCCCACTGCTGTCGAAACACGTGAGAGACAACGATGAAGACTTCACTGAGAAAAATGTGACTGCCGACCTTGCTGTGACGATTGACGGCGTTGAAGTGACGGCCTTAGTCGATACGGGTGCAGACTTCTCCATAATGAGTGAATGATGGGCAGACGAACTCAAAAAGTCAGAATGGAATGGACGGGACCTTATATCCGAAGTGCTGAATGCCAGATAATGACTTCCACGGGAAAATGTACAGCAAGACTCACTATTGAGAATGTGGCTTTTGTAGCCACATTTCTGATCTTACCGGAGTTCTGCAGAACCTATGATTCTGGGAATGGACTTTTTAAGAGAGTACGGTGCTGTGGTCAACATACGCGACGGTGTGATCACATTCGCCGCTGACAAGTCTGTGACCACTGATCCAGACCAAGAACCCAGGCTGTTACGTGTGGTCGACGACGACGTCTGCGTGCCACCACTGTCATGTAGTCTTGTTTCCGTGTGAGGGTGGCGATTTGGGCTTGTTGGTATGGTTGCATGATGATGGATGGTAGCGCAGACAACGAACACGGACACGAGAAGGCACATAGACACAACACAGCGCTAACTTTCAACAACAGTTTATTACACGCAGATCTCCGTGGTGTATGCGATCCGGCGTGGTGGATCGCATACACCACGGAGATCTGCGTGTAATAAACTGTTGTTGAAAGTTAGCGCTGTGTTGTGTCTATGTGCCTTCTCGTGTCCGTGTTCGTTGTCTGCGCTTGTTTCCGTGTGTTGCGCCGTGCACTGTAATGAAGACGCCATAGCCGAACGCATCACTGACTTTCTTTTTCACCAAGGCATCGCCATCGCTCGCGGTATCGTCAGCTTAGTGCATGGGCGCGCAGGCGTGCTTCTGACCAACTTCACGAATGAGCGCCAGCACATCGGTAAAGGCACGGCTGTGGCGTACCTCGAAGAGCTCGACTACTCTCACGACTGTCTTCTAATGTAAGGGGGAGCCACAGCACAATCACCTCCACATACACCACCAGTTGATATCGGTCCGAGTCTAACACCGACTGAAAGATGCCGTCTTATGGAGCTGCTCGACCAGTTCAAGGACTGCTTCTCATCGACATCACGAGTGGGTCGAACGCCTCTGACTAAGCATCGCATAATTACGGAAGACACAGCAAGACCGATCCGACAGAACCCATATCGCGTCGCTCAGAAAGAACGTGAGGTAATCCAGCAGCAAGTCAAGAAGATGCTAGAGGATTACGTTATCCAACCATCAAAGAGTCCTTGGGCATCACCAGTAGTACTCGTGAAAAAGAAAGACGGCAGCTTGCGTTTCTGCATCGATTATCGTAAGCTGAACCATGCTACAAAAAAAGACGTTTATCCATTACCACGGATCGATGACTCTTTGGACAGGCTACGGCATGCGCGCTACTTCTCGTCAATGGACCTTAAAAGTGGATACTGGCAAATAGAAGTAGATGAACGCGACCGAGAAAAGACCGCCTTCGTGACGCCAGACGGGCTTTATGAATTCAAAGTCCTCCCTTTCGGTCTATGCTCAGCTCCAGCCACGTTTCAGAGACTAATGGATACCATTCTGTCCGGCCTGAAATGGAAAACATGCCTGGTGTACCTCGACGACGTGATTGTTTTTTCGGCCACGTTTGAAGAGCATCTAAAGCGGCTACCCGGCAAAATGCCACTTCGGCTTCGAAGAACTCCAGTTCCTGGGACACGTGATCAGTCGCGAAGGTGTGAAGCCTGACCCAGATAAAACAGCAGCCGTCGCAAAGTTCGCAAGGCCTGTTAATAAGAAAGCGGTCAGGCGTTTTCTGGGTCTCTGCGCCTACTACCGGCGATTTATAGCAGGCTTTGCGCACATCGCGTCTCCACTCACCCGCCTTACAAGGGAAGACATCGCATTTGTATGGGGTGAAGAGCAAGAAGCTTCATTCAACGAGCTGCGACAGCGTCTACAAACTCCACCTGTCCTCGGTCAGTTCGACGAGAATGCACCAACAGCCATCCATACAGACGCCAGCAATGTGGGCCTAGGTGCTGTTCTTGTCCAATGCCAAGATGGTGTGGAGAGAGTGGTTGCCTACGCTAGCAGAATGTTGACACGCGCCTAGTCCAACTACTCAACAACGGAGAAGGAGTGTCTGGCCGTCGCTTGGGCAGTTGCGAAGTTCCGCCCGTACTTATATGGCCGCGCTTTCGAAGTCGTAAGCGACCATCACTCTCTTTGTTGGTTGACCAACATGAAAGACCCATCTGGACGTTTAGCACGATGGAGCTTACGGCTCCAAGAGTACGACATGGTCGTAGTTTACAAGTCCGGAAGGCAACACTTAGACGCTGACTGTTTGTCAAGGTCACCGATTGAATCACCGGCTATAGAGGATGATGATTTCCCAGGTTTTTTAGGAGTTGTTGATGCAGCTATCATTTCTCGGCAACAAGATGATCGGGAGCTCAACTCGCTTATAGAATTCTTGAACGGACGAGCCGCCAATGCACAAAGAGTGTTTTCGAAGAACTTATCGTCATTCTGTTTACGAGACGGAATTATGTACAAAAAGAACTTTTCATCAACAGGTAGAAGCTATCTGCTGGTAGTTCCTGGAGCTCTCCGCAGCGAAATTTTACAAGCCCGCCATGACGAAGCCACTGCGGGCCACCTCAGTTTCACAAGAACACTGAAACGCATCAAAGAAAAATATTACTGGCCAAGAATCGCAGCAGAGGTTAAGCATTACGTCCGAACATGCACTGATGGTCAGCGGCGCAAGGTACCACCTGTCAAACCCGCTGGACTATTTCATTCTGTGCCCGGGCCAGAAACCCCATTTTCTCAAATCGGAAAGGATCTGCTGGGCCCATTCCCAACATCGGACAGTGGCAACAAATGGGTTATAGTGGTGACGGACTACCTCACCCGATACGCGGAGACCAAGGCAATCGCGAGTGGCACTGCAGCTGAAGTGGCCCAGTTCTTCATTGCGAACATTGTTCTGAGACATGGTGCTCCAGCTGTCATCATAACAGACAAAAGGTACCGCGTTTACTGCCGAGCTTTTGCGCACTGTGCTTGCGCTCAGTGGCACAGCGCATAGGAAGATGACAGCTTACCACCCACAAACGAATGGGCTTACAGAAAAACTTAACAAGACAATCACTGACATGCTTTGCATGTACGTCGACGTAGAACACAAGAATTGGGACCGAATATTGCCGTACATCACATTCTTGTATAATACGGCGCGCCAGGAAACAACAAAAATGACGCCGTTCGCACTAATTAATGGCAGAGAAGTTACGACAATGCTTGACGCCATGCTGCCTTACGATTGCAATGATTCAGAGACACACGCCGCAGACTTCACTGAGCGCGCCGAAGAAGCAAGGCAGCTTGCCCGCGTCAGAATAATGAACCAGCAGAAACTTGACGCCCAACGGTACAACCTTCGCCATCGATTCGTCATTTATCAACCAGGAGATAGAGTCTGGGTTTGGTTTCCTGTACGACGACGAGGCCTCTCAGAGAAACTTCTACGTCGATACTTCGGACCCTACAAGGTTCTGCGCCGTCTTAGTGACGTGACGTACGAAGTCGTGCCCTATGCCTCCTCCTGTTCGAAACGTCGCCAGCATCTGCCTGAGACAGTGCACATGGTCCGCATGAATCTTTACCACTCTCAGTGATGTAAACACTAGATGGCCACATGTCTACCTGTTGAGCGTCGGGACGACGCTCACTCTGGCGGGAGGGTAATGCCGCGTGCATAGCTGCATTTAGCGGCGAGATAGTGACGACAACGAAGAACGCGGATTCGCTCGAGAGGCGCAGCGCAGCAGAGTGAAGAAGACGACTATCTTAGCGGCCTTCTCTGAGAGCGTCTCTACAAGTCCCACTGTCCGTGTTTTTAAATCCTGTAATTTATAACCCGCGACACTATATATGTCACTGGTACGTAGCAATACCCTTGTGGTAGCTGGAGTAATCCACACACACGCGGACCCAGCATAGAATGAATCCCGTGCGAATAGGCATAAAAATTACACCATCTCCTGCTAAAGGAAAGCTTATGTAGATGCGAAGCAGTGGGCGCTAAGGCTTACACTGGCGGCGGCGTTGACGCTGGCGCTCATCGTGCCGTTGCGCAGCTGAGTAACCTGGGGATGCACAAGGCACGAGCTGGTGGACTTGTGTTCTCTATTAGAACATGCCAATTTCTGCTAATATGCAATGAGATACGGAACACTATGATTGAATACAGAGACCCACAGTTCGCTTTTGGTTAATGGCATGCTTCGAATTTTTGTTGTTCAACAACGCACAGGAGAAATTTCCCGCTAGTACTACGTTGCAGGTCAAGATCCAGTGCCTATATGTACGGGATGGCCAGTGAACGGTTGTGCAAAGCTAGCAGATTTTTTTCGTTCGATAAAGAAACTCGCAGGCAAGTGCTGCCTGCATTGGTGTTTTGAGGCGAGAGACGGTAGCGATGCGCATGCGCAATTGGGGTGTAAACGCTGCTTGTAGGCACCCCAAAGGAGAGTGAGAAGGAAGCGAGTGTCGATTATGCTTCCTGCGTTGGCTTTGCGAGGCGAAAAAAAAAGAGTGCAGGAGAGGGAATAGAGTGGGAGAGGACACACATTTACGATTGGGGGTGTAAATGCCGCTGGCAGGAATCGATGCCTAGAAGAGAGAAGGAGAGCTGGCGTTGGCTAGCTGACGCTGCCTGCGTCCAACGTTACTAGAATAAAGTCTACAGTTTATTCAAGTTGTGTTGGCCTGCGTCGGCATTGCGAGGCGAGAGAGAGAGCGTGCATGAGAGGAGCAAGGGGTGGGGCAAGCATGTGCTGCGTGGTGACGCTGAACACCTGATTGAGCTCGTCCATAAAGCGCTTCGCATCTAAACGTATGACATCTCCACTACTATGAAATTCAAGAAAGTGCATCACACGGACATCCAGCGATACCATTCGTAAAGTTCCCCCTGCTCCGTTTACCGAACCCTGAATAACACCAATGTTTGATGTAAAGCCGCATTTGGATTAGTGTCGCATCTGTCATATAGAGTGTCGTATCGCGCAACAGTTGATACAGCCATTTAAGTAGCTAGCGGCCGCTTATGTTGAAACTAATATTTTGTACGAAACGGGATATAGTCACAGGCGCAGCGGATTTCGTTTGTTCCAGTCGTGGCTGAGAGCAACACAATGCAAATAATTCAATGGGCGTTTTTGAGAAGGCTCTCAAACTTTGCAAATCGCATTTGTTGCCTAAAGCAAATATTTGGAAAGCTACCTGAAAAATCTAAAAAATTTGTGTATTTACAAAACAAAAATATGCCTGTAGAGCACAATGTGGCTGTCAGCAATATGCAACTGATTTCACTCGGCTACCTCTAATATTGTATTTTTCACCAATGGCTAAATATAGCCGACTGTCAGAAAACGAGCGCTCAAAAACGGGCGCGCCGCCAAATTCTCGCGACGAAGCACCGAGAGGTCAACGACAAAAAAAAAAGAAGCATCCAAAGACTCCCCGGGCGCGCGCCTCTCTCCCCTTGGAAGCGTTGGTTCACCGACGAACCTCCTCTCATCGGCGCCCGAGCAAGCACTGGAACGTTCTAGATGGAAAGGGGCGTGGTGATGCAGGGTTGCGTCATCCGTCGCGGACGGCCCTCATATCGTCTCGCCCTTTCCCCAGCCTTCGCTGCGTATCGCGCCGACGAAATTATGAGAACGTTCTGGAATCTTGCGCGGAAGGTATTTAACTGAGCAGCAGGGATGGGAGAGCAGGAGAAGAAGGAAGTTAGCGCCAGAGCGCGTAGGGTATTCCGCCGTGTAGTCGGCGAAGGTTTTGTCCGTAGTGACAAAGCAGGAGAACAAGAAAGTATGCGCCAGAGTGCGTAGGGTGTTCCGCCTTGTAGGCGAAGCCTTTTATCTTCCGTGACAAAGGAGGAGAAGAAGAGGATTTCCACCTGAGGGGTGAAGACTCGAGCTACAGGCAAGAGTATGTGTCTACTGCTAGCGAGCGAAGACGCCTGGCAACAGCTGTGTGTGGGAAGCCGACATGTTTCCGGCAAAAAAGGTTGAAGCTTGGAGAGTGGCCAATTGAAGACGCGAGGTTTCCTGGAAGAGAAACTTCGAGGGCAGCGGAACGACAACAACGCTGGACATTGAGTGAGTGATTCTCGGAAAAGTATCATTCAGACTTTTGTTCCAAGAGCTTTGGACTGAATAAGTTTGCTAACTCTTTAGTCTTTAAGTGTCTTGGTTGTTCAGTGCTTGCGACTGCATTGTAGTGCATATTGTTGTCTGTGGCCGTTGTTTCGAGTGTGGCTGATTGTACTGTGTAGTACGTTGTTTGATTGGTGAAATATTGTATTCAACTATTGTGGAGTGTGCATACTTGTTTATTGTTTTTGATCTGCCATTATTGAGAGTATAATTTTGTTTTGTTTATCAACTCTCGGCTCTGACTTGTTCTTTGAGTCAGAGCCGGCGTCCGCTGGCACGCCAAAAAGGACCACTTCTAAACTGTCCACGCTTTCGTGGTGCGGTTCGGGGGGCCGATACTTCGGCCCTTGGAACTAGCCCGGTGATCGCCTCCCTAATTAACGGGACCTGTGACAATTAATCTGGCGTCCGCGACAGGGACCTTTTGGTGCACAGTGTGTCCAAGGTAGTGAGAAAGAGCCTCGAGTTGTTGATAGTGCTATCGGAACGATTTTGTGTGTTGTTCAGTGTTCTCGTTAACGAGTTCAGGGGAGTGTTTCGATAGACTGATTTAGGCAGATACTTTTTACATGCGGCAAGGTTTTATTTGCGAGACACAATGGATCTCGAAAAGTTAGTCGCTCTTGGTGAGAAGATGGGTCTTTCTGGCGCCGAACTACGGAAGTGGGTCACCCAGAAGGAAAAAAAAGAAAAAGAGAGGGCCAAAGAAGAAAAGGTTGCTGAGCGGGAAAAATAAAGGTAGACGGTCGAAAGAGCCAAAGAGGAAAAAGAAGCTGAGTTGGAGAGAGAGAAGTTGGCGGCTGAAAAAGGGCCAAGGAAGAAAAAGCAGTTGAGTTGGAACTAGAGAGGTTGGCAGCTGAGAGGGCCAAGGAAGAAAAAGCAGCTGAGTTGGAGAGAGAAAGGCTGGCCGCTAAAATGGCGAAAGAAGAAAGAGAGGCAAAGGAGCGACAGCTGAAAGAAGAAAGAAAGCAGCAGTTGAAGTTGGAGCTGGAGAGAAAAAAGCTGGCCGCTGAGAGGGTGAGAGAAGAAAGAGAGGCAAAGGAGCGACAGCTGAAAGAAGAAAGAGAGGAAAGGGAATGGCAGCACGAGACGGAGTTCGAGCAGCTCCGTTTGCTACAGCGAAGTGAAACTCCTGTCCAAGCTAGAGTTGAAAGCAGCGAACGGGAGGACCACGGCTTCCGCTTGAACCCAAGCAAGCTGCTCGTAGCGTTTGATGAAAGGAAGGACGACCTTGACGCGTACCTTCACAGATTTGAGCCGATTGCAAGGAGCCAGAATTGGCCGGAACATCAATGGGCAACTGCTTTGAGTACTTGCTTGAGTGGTGAAGCGCTCAGTGTGTACGGTAGGCTGACGCCGACCGATGCAGCCAACTATGCAAAGGTGAAAGCTGCTTTGCTGAAGCGATTTAGATTTACTGTGAAAGGATTCCGGGACAGATTTCGGACAGGAAAGCCAGCTGAAGGCGAGACGGCTACGCAGTATGCCGCCCGACTTCGCCATTATTTCGACAGATGGATTGAACTTTCAGGGACAGTGCAGGAGTACGATTAGCTTAGAGAGCTCCTTATTAGAGAGCAATTTCTCACTAGTTGCCACACAAGCCTGTCGCTGTACTTGAAAAAGAGGAAAGCTGAGTCAATTGAAGGCATGCTCGAATTTGCTGATCAATTCTTGGAAGCGCAAGGTCAAACTAATTTCGCCAAGGACAAGAAGGAGTGTCCCAAAGATTCGAAAATTTCGCCACCCGAACAAAAGAAGCGTGCATCGGAGAGTGTTCCGCGATGTTTTCTGTCTAACCGAGTGGGTCATCGCACGAACAACTGTCGTACTAACTTACAAGTCCCACGGTCGTAAAATGTTTCAAGTGTGGTCAGACTGGACACAAAGCAGACGCTTGTCGTAACGGAGTGAGTCAAACTCACCAGGTATCCTGTGTGCTAGCAGCACTGAAATCCGATGGTGATGCCGTCACCAACGGATTCGTAGAGTTGAAAAATGGGGAGAAACTTCTTATTGTGGATGCTGTAATGACAAAACAGCCAACTGGTGTTACGAAGGGAATGCCAACCCTGCCTGGAAAAGTTCCGGGCAAGAAGATTACGGTTCTAACAGACACCGGTAGCTCCACCGTTATCGTGCGGAGAAATTTAGTACGAGAAAGTGAGTTAACAGGCAAAACGAAACCAGTTTGCCTAAGTGATAGTACGGTTCGGATGCTTCCCGAAACAGAAATTGAGGACGAAACCCCGTACTTCAGCGGGAAGGTTACCGCTCTATGCATGACGACCCCCTGTACAACCTCGTCATCGGAAACATCGACGGGGCGCGAGGGCCGAATGATCCAGAACGATCGGGAGAAGACCCGAAGATGGAGCCCCCGCCGACACAGGGACCGCAAGGTACAGTGGAGAAAACTCCCGTGACGGATCTCACTCGAGCCCAAGGTGAAGCCACGGTAAAAGAGACAGTGAATGAGGAGATGATCGTGTTGAATGATTTCACGTGCTGAGTAGCTGGACTTACGTCGGCACGACCTCAACCGACCGACAGTGTAAAGGCGACGGAGTCGGCCAGCCAGGCCCGATGTCGTGACATGAACAAGCGGGTGACAGGATCGGTTGGACGTTATGACCCGTTAACGGTGTCGGAAGTGACAACGATGGCTGAGACGCCGCCTCAGATACCGTCGTTGGAAAGGGCTCGCCGGAACAGAACAAGGAAAAACAAGAAGAGATCGAGCGAGCACCGCAAGAAAGGGCGCAAGCGCCGCTCAAGGTACACAGGATAGGTGTTCAGGTGGAATCGGAATGTGTTTGGCAGGGCTGAGTGCCATATGTTGTGTTAATGTTCTTGTTATCCTGTGTCACAAGTGTATGTCGAGCGAGTCAAAATGTTTGTTACGGTGATGTGATGTATAGTATTGTACAATTGTCTTAAAGGCAGAACTTTGTACATTTGTATTGTTTGGAATATGGGATGGAGTGTTGTACTCATGCACCTGTGGCTATATTGATGTGTTGTGTGATTGAATTACAATGTACGATTGTATAGAGTGATCTACTGTGAATGTGACGTGTCCTGAGCGACGGACTATGTTACAGTCTTTGAGAGTGGGGGGCTGTTCGCGCTCATTTGTGTGGGTTTGAATATTATGACATAATATTCTTAAAGTGGGGGGCAGTGTCACAAAACGAGCACTCAAAAACGGGCGCGCCGCCAAATTCTCGCGATGAAGCGCCGAGAAGTCAACGATAAAAAAAGAAAACAAGCATCCAAAGACTCCCCGGGCGCGCGCCCCTCTCCCCTCGGAAGCGTGGGTTCGCCGACGAACCTCCTCTCAAGGCGCCCGAGCAAGACCTGGAACGTTCTAGATGGAAAGGGGCGTGGTGATGCAGTGTTGCGTCATCCGTCGCGGACGGCCCTCGTACCGTCTCGCCCTTTCCCCAGCCTTCGCTGCGTATCGCGCCGACGAAATGATGAGAACTTTCTGGAATCTTGCGCGGAAGGTATTTAACCGAGCAGTAGGGATGGGAGAGCAGGAGAAGACGGAAGTTAGCGCCAGAGCGCGTAGGGTATTCCGCCGTGTAGGCGGCGAAAAGTTTGTCCGTAGTGACAAAGTAGGAGAAGAAGAGAGTATGCGCCAGAGTGCGTAGCGTGTTCCGCCTTGTGGGCGAAGCCTTCTGTCTTCCATGACAAAGAAGGAGAAGAGGATTTTCACCTGAGGGGTGAAGACTCGAGCTACAGGCAAGAGTGTGTGTCTACCGCTAGCGAGCGAAGACGCGTGGCAACAGCTGCGTGTGGAAAGCCGACATGTTTCCGGCAAAAAAGGTTGAAGCTTGGAGAGTGGCCAATTGATGACGCGAGGTTTCCTGGAAAGAAACTTCGAGGGGCAGCGGAACGACAACAACGCTGGACTTTGAGTGAGTGATTCTCGGAAGAGTATCATTCACACTTTTGTTCCAAGAGCTTTGGACTGAATAAGTTTTCTAACTCTTTAGTCTTTAAGTGTCTTAGTTGTTCAATGCATGCGACTGCATTGTAGTGCGTATTGTTGTCTGTGACCGTTGTTTCGAGTGTGGCTGATTGTACTGTGTAGTACGTTGTTTGATTGGTGACATATTGTATTCAACTACTGTGGAGTGTGCATACTTGTGTATTGTTTTTGATCGGCCATTATTGAGAATATAATTTTGTTTTGTTTATCAACTCTCGGCTCTGACTCTTTCTTTGGGCCACAGCCGGTGTCCGCTGGCGCGCCAAAAAGGACCACTTCTAAATTGTCCACGCTTTTGTGGTGCGGTTTGGGGGGCCGATACTTCGGCCCTTGGAACTAGCCCGGTGATGGCTTCCCTAATTAACGGGACCTGTGACACCGACAAACCTGTGAAGTAAACAGGTGTAAGTAGCCCTTGTCTCTCGTGTAATTGTCTTGCGTGCTGCGTTTTTCTTGCGCTGAGTACTTCTTGTCAGTAAGTACAAACTAGGCCCCCAATAAAGCAACGACAGAATATGGGGCTCGCTTGGCGCCCCCTTAGGCAACGATGGGGCCGATGCGACAATGAGCGCAAACGTGAGCGTTGTAATTTTCTCCAATTGACGCAGGAAGACATTTGCCCTTGCATTGCTAGGTGTGCGTATAGGCAGACCATTTTTCGCCAGTGTTTCGTTTATGGAGAGGGAACGTAACAGACTGGAGTTGAAAATATCAGATTTCCCCATAAGAATGTTGGGTGGTGAATATATGCATCGGTGAACCTTCGCTTCATCTAAAAGACAAGGAATTGCAGTATCTGAAGAAAACTCATTTATATCAAGTGTTAGGTGTCAAAGCTCGGTTAAGAAAGATTAAAAATAGTGCAGATTTTCATTTGGTATCTTATTATAATTACTGCGAATGCTTGGCTGTCTTCTAAGGGAGACATTTAAAAAAATAAACTGCAGTGGTTGGTCTAATTGTCATCATCTGCGTCTCTATCTCTGCTCGCGTCGTAACGAGCGGGATCCATTAACTTTGTCCTACGTATGGTGTAAGAAAATTTCCAGACACCTTGGTCATACGTAAGCCTTCTTTCAATAAATAAGTCCCATAGAGTGTACGCAACGGTGCATTTTAAAAGCAATCACTGAATAAGTGAGACTGTGGATGCCACCGCGATAGTTGCATTTTCGATGCAGGCGAAAGAGCGAGATGCCTGCGAACTTGTTAGGAGCACCAAATAGTCGAACATTGAAGAGCCCTATATACTGCGTGCCTCTATCGTATTCTAGTTTTGGTACTTTAAACCTACGCAATCGTAATTATGGCGACGAACACGTTTGAAACCTTCACGATGCATGCTGTGGCAACAAGCATGTGCTGAGCGCGTCAGCAAACAGCTGTTATGATTAAATATTTTTTTGTTGGTTAAGGCCCAGGCAGCTTCCCGCTGGCCACTTGTATGTTATGTGTTGACGCATCGATTGAGCGCTGTTCGGCAAAATAGTGATTGCTTCAGAAACATTGCTTGAAATTTCGTATAAGACATTGTAGCTGGTGCTATAAGCGAATCCCTCCGGGTTCGTGTTGTTGAAGTAGGCAAGTATAGATGTATTTCTTTGAAAATAAACATTGTTAGCGCATCGTTTAGCTTATTAAGCGAGAAAGCCAGTTCCGTCATGAGACGTGAGCGAAGTGTTGGCTTAGCTATTCATTCAGCGCAATCAGTTCCGGTAAATTTCACCGACAAAAAGAACTGCAACATATATCATTGCAACACTCGATGAAAGCAGAAGAGTGAGATTCTCGAAAAACCTAAGGCACTCCCATTTAAAAGCTGCACATTTCATCTGCTTTATAGTATTTCAACAGACTTTCACCATGCAACGTTATAGGTAAGAGGATCTTGAGGACATGATTGAACACTCACTTGTTCGCGGCGGTGATGTTGGCACTCGTGATGTTCATAAGCGCCGTCCTTATGACGGCCTCGACGCGCTTCTGCAATACGAAAAGTGAGGCTTTTGGATCTGCGTCATAGCGAAACATGAGTTCCAGCGCTCGCAAGCATGGGAAGTTCACAGAAGCTCAGGAAGAGTGATTAACAATATTTATTTCTTCTATTTACTCCAAACTGCTGATTCATGGTTGAGGCAAGGCGGTCAATAACAGTACGAAAGGAGTGATAGTCACGGAAGAACAGAAATAAAGGCTGACCAACGCAATGTCAGTCTGATAACACATTTTAGTAGGCCTAAGGTGATTCGACTCACTGACGATTCTCAGAAATTAAGAAAAGTCAAGTAGGTCAGTGCAAACAAATTATGGGGTCGGGGCATTTTGTTGGTAGTGCCGGGTAGGCCCATAAGACACTGAATGAAGGTATGGATTTAGAGCTACTTTGTTATTGGAAAGTGGCGAAGGAAGCTCAAATCTAGATTTTTGGCTTCGTGCCTGTGAGAGGGAAAGTCAGTGACTAGAAAACAGCGGGTGAGTCTGAGGCAGAAAACTTGAATATAAATCTTATGGCCTTTCCTCGACATGTTCTAAAATATCAATGCTATATCAGTGCCCAACCGTCGCTCCCAGACGATGTCTCGCGAATCTCGAATGTCATTTAGTTGGCGCTAAGACAATCACCATTCCGAGCTTTAGTACTTCTCCGATGTTCGAGCGAAGAACTCGATGTTTTAAATGCTTTGCGCACCCAGAATTCATCTAAGGGCTCATAAGAAGGCTGTGATGGTACAGTAATGACAGTAAGTCTTGAGCAGCAAAAATAACGAAGCCACACTAAAAATCGACGTTCAAGCCAAAATACAACCCAAGTTTTTTTGCGTGGCGGTCAGTTAATCAACCTCCGAGCCACGTGTGTGCTCGAAACCTCTTTCGGAAGGAAGACTTCACCCACCGTCATGTCGGGCAGAGATGTATGCAATATGGCGTGGCGGAAGCGCGCAAGGCCACCTTGCTTCACGCCATCTGAATTTCGTGACGGGCTCGTGGATGCGATCTGGCAGCTCATTTTAAAAATCCGAACAATAATTCGTTATCACAATTCTAATCGTCAGCCATGCCATCAGCAAAGTCGCTGAAACTGGAAGCGGGGCATATGGCATAAAAACTTCGGTGACTTCTCAAGCTCTGATTATGACCATGCTAATTGTACTGAAAAATGGCCATCTCAATGAAACGTATGCGGAATAAATGAAATTATTCCGGTTAGTTACGTTTTCTTTTCAGCTGAGCTTTTACTGGCACAATTAGACATTGCGGCATTCGTGAGTGCCATCGAAGTCAGAACATACAAGGGCGACGACACATAACTCTGAAGCTTGCGACGTTTGTCAGACATCGCAAACATATCGCAAGCCTGTCATTTTTCAAAGGACCGAATACGCCCCCCCCCCTATTGTGTAATTGATGGTATGCCAGTTATATATTTCTAATGCACCCACCTACCCAGTCACTGACTTTATTCGTGTTGCGATAGCTCTGTAGAGATCAATGTTCAGCGGGAAACAGACGACTGCAAAAGAACAAGAAACAAAGACAGAGCAGGGCTGCAAAGTCTTTTCAGCGCTTGTATTACACAAGTTTTTCGGTATTTCCTTCTCGTCTGTCTCGCGCTGAAAAAAAGCATGGACCCCTTAATTTGCGCCAGGGTCCCGCTACGCTCTTTGGGAAGACAAAGCACAGTTAGGACACCGGAGGCACAGCGTATAGTACATGGTTGCGCATCATACAGTAATTTGCTTTATTGTTCAAGGCTGCATTGCGTCCAATTGGGTTATATTACAGCTCAGCTGGGCCAGCCACAATCACTGCGTGAATTGGCGTCAACTTTTTACACAAGGTTCAAGCTTTCTTATGAACCGTCACATACCTGTTTGCCTCTAATGGCCTTTGTATCGGTAACTTCTGTTTTCCTCCTCCAACAATGTAAACATTTCTTATCTCACCCATTTACAAGGGAAACTTTGATAGCTAGAGCCACTGATCGTCTTTGAAGGGTTAAATTAGGGTAAATATTCTAGCCTTCTGTTAAACTACGCCGAGGAGGTGAACGACTTTCGTTGTATGCAGCCCATGTTAAGCCTTCTTGCAGGCATTGCAGAGGTCATCGAGGGAGAGAAAGAGCACAGACCGTTTTTGCGCGCGTTCACTAGTGTAAACATTTCTAGAAGCCATACTTTAATGGGACAGAATACTCTTTAGGATAAGGTCTCTGTTTCATTCCACAATGATGGCATGATGCCTTGACGTCTGAAATACGCGTAAAAGAAGCCCACCTTGTACTTTTCTGCAACGTCTGCCTTGGTGATCATGGAGTAAGCCTGCTTCTCAGTGTCGATGAACTGGTGGACGTGGTCATCCCACAGGTCCTTGTCACCAGTCTTCAGCACCGCCCACATCCACATGAAACCGGTGAAATCGTGGGGCGCCATGCTGTGAGGCGCACAGCAGCACACATTGCTTAGAGCTGATTCATACGATAGAATTTCCGCAACCCAAACAAGAACTCGAACTGACAGAGATAATTCGAATTTGGGTACTGCCGAAAAAGAACTATACTGCCGCCTCTTTAACGTTACACAGTTCACGTTGAACAATGGCATTCCCACATCAAAAAAAAATCTCTATTTGAAAGATGAAAAAAGAGCAATTGGCCAAGCAAGCATTCGCATTCTTACTACTTACTAATTCCGGCTAAGCCGCGCTATTCTGCTCATGTTTCCCCACCGTAACCTGCACACCTGTGTGTATTTTATCAAAACGGTAGGGGATTCAATCATTTTGATAAAACTTTTCCTGGCCTTCACTTTATTGCAGCTGTAATATCGGGTGAGAGCTATACTGCTGAAGTATTAGGTACGTTTAAGAACGCTGTCAAATACATGTTAGTTGTCGGTTCTTTCAAGGGCAGCGTATGACGTGAGTTAAATTGAGAGCGTAATAAATTTGGTCTAAAGTTGTTAATTTAGGTTCTACGTAACAAGCTCGCGTTTTTGCGAACCAGTGCATTGCGGAATATATATCCATAAAAAAGTGGTACTAACGCTTCGTGACATTTGAAGCTACGCTTATTTTAGGAGCAGTATTATGAGCATTATTTCTTGTTGGCCTTTCCTTTGACGCTGGCGGAGTTGCGTAACGAAAATGAACGAAGATATCAATAATGCGTGCGGAGTCAGTACCTGTGTATAGCGGCTGCACGAGCGTTAGTCAAGCTATGAATACTGTCTTCAGCCCGCTCCTATTTCGATGTAGTATTAACAGTATGATATTTCAAAGCGTTGGGTGCTGCGTCCTGCTGCCACATTAGAAATTCTGCCATACTATATGTTCATTGAGACAAAGTGATTTAGAGACAAGGGTTTTCTTTTAGGCAATACAGATCATTTTATTTATGTGCAGCTCGGAATGCTTGCAGATTTTTCAGACCAGAACCAGTTTTGGTGCGCCGTCTTTCAAATTACGTAACTTTGTTGTCAGTGGCATTCCGACGTTCCGCCACACTTCGTGTGAGCCGGGCGCGTTGAGTTCGTATTTCATCGTTGAAATACATTGCTCCACACGTAGAATGCCATGCAGCTTTTGCAGTTTCTAAAGAATGGTCTGCCATAAATAATCCTAAGCTTTAGCTATCAGATATAAATAACTCTACTCAATTCAATCACTAAACATTACACATATTTTCTTTGTCACGTGAACGCAACCTTAGCTGCGGGAAAACTATTTCCGCCACGAAGTAGAGTTAATGTGAAAAAATGACACGAGCCTCACCGTCATAGGACGTTTATGAAACTTTTTTTATTGTCTAATAATTGGATGAGAGAGCTCGCCACTGACGCGTATACGAAAGCAGGGATCGTGCACTTTAAATGTCTGAGTGCACGTGCAGTGTTCAGCACAACAGCTCTTAGCCATGTAACAGCGCGCTCTTCATAAAAGCATATATGCCACCGCAGCGGGTGGTAACATCACGCATAGAATCACAAGAATAGTCCACAAAATCTTGCACTGCCGTTCTTGTCTCCTTGTTTAGAAAGTGCGGAGCGAGAAAGGTAAAAATAAAACGATCAAAAAAGATAAATAAAGACAAATAAAACTATGAAAGAGGGAAAGAAATAGTGGAGGAAAGAAAAAAATCAAACAGAAACAAAGAAGCCTGCCTAGCTCCTCAATTCCTTCTTTAGGCTTGACACCACTAATGCGGAGCTGTTTTTTTTGTGATACCACATAATTAGGAAACTACCAGAAGTGACCGAATGCAATGAAGCCTAAGAAACGGATGCTTCACAGTGAACGCTAGTAAAACAGCACAGCGATTGAACATTATTTAAAAGCTTTCGTGGGACAACAAGACAGTAAAGACACACAAAACCACACGTGCCCTTGTCTTCCACACCGTTTCCCTACAATATGGCCAACGAACTGACCGGCAATCTCACCGACAAGTTAAAAGGGCTCTGCAACACTTTTATAGCTAGCCATGAAGTGAAATCACTGAAGGAGATAACTGCCTCACGAATAGAGCAGCGCAAGAACTAACATTTGTAGCACGCTGCAATTGCTTGCTATCCTCGGACGTCAACAAGACAGTAAAGACACACAGAACCACACGTGCCCTTGTCTTCCACACCGTTTCCCTACAATATGGCCAACGAACTGACCGGCAATCTCACCGACAAGTTAAAAGGGCTCTGCAACACTTTTATAGCTAGCCATGAAGTGAAATCACTGAAGGAGATAACTGCCTCACGAATAGAGCAGCGCAAGAACTAACATTTGTAGCACGCTGCAATTGCTTGCTATCCTCGGACGTCAACAAGACAGTAAAGACACACAGAACCACACGTGCCCTTGTCTTCCACACCGTTTCCCTACAATATGGCCAACGAACTGACCGGCAATCTCACCGACAAGTTAAAAGGGCTCTGCAACACTTTTATAGCTAGCCATGAAGTGAAATCACTGAAGGAGATAACTGCCTCACGAATAGAGCAGCGCAAGAACTAACATTTGTAGCACGCTGCAATTGCTTGCTATCCTCGGACGTCCCGATGAAAGCGCTGGAAACGTAGCAGGGAGAGATGGCACGGCCAAAGAATATATGTCATACGCGCTTCGTGACCTTGGTCACTTTCTCTGTGTTTTTTTTCTTGGAACGCACGACTTTTTCGTGCACACACCTGCTTGGACATGTCGTGGCCTCCCGAGGCGGCCCCAGTAATTCCTAAACGCCCCATGCTTAAATAGGCCAATGGCCTGATACTTGGGCTTGTCACGCGACACCATTTTAGTATTTCGCAGCATTTTTAGAGAGAATAGAAAGCAACGTCCAGCTGACTGACAATGTTTTGTAAATTCAAATCCACCTGCTGCGCTATAACGCTTTGCTCGCGTGCTTTCGGGAGCCTCGACTACAGACCAGCAGCATTTTCTGACTACGCTCAACAAGTGTTGCAGGGCGCCGCTTTAAACGTTACCAAGATCGGAGACCACTAGGCACAAGTTGACACGCCGGACCAACTTTTGCAGACACAGTTGACCAGAAAGAGCAAAAGGAGAGATTTCACTGAAGACGACGGGAGAAAGAACACTGGGGTCGTGGCGCTGTGCTCCATCACGCAATTTCTTTCTTTTGCTGACAAATATGTTCGAGTGCTTTTATGTTCTGCAAATAAGCCAGAAAAACGCGTCGCCAATTGCAGTTTGGCGTCAGTAAGTTTATCCTACGCAAACCAAAAAAAAAGTGAGCTCTTGTCTTCATGTGCTTGTTGAAAAGCGAGGAGAAGGTTGGTTGTTTTTGTCACTGAAAATATAGCTGCACAAGATCTGCGGCACTTACATTGATTTGAACTGCTTCGCCGCCTGGCCCAGAAGGTACCAACCGTTGATGACGTCCGGTGCTTTCTGAAAGGGAAACCCTCACGATTAGCGGAAAGTAGTAAAAATCGGGTATTTTCACCAGCAGTCCTGAAACAAAATGCCTCATGCTTTATGAACACACACAGACACTTCGCCGCGCCATGTTTTGCCGTGAAAAAGCACAGAATTAAGAAGGTAGATAGGTAACCGGCATACAATGCCCAAAGAGCAGCTTCACTCGGCAGCACATTCAGATAGTGGAGGCCTGTGTTTATCAAAATATTCTTGACTATATTGTGTGGGGTTTTACATGCCAAAACAGCAATTTGATTATGAGAGACGCCATTCTTATACTAAAGGGCTCCAGAAATTTTCCCTATTTAGTGTTTTTAAACATGCACTAGCATCGAATAGTACACCGTACTATACCGTTTTGCTTCCATCGAAATGTGACTGCTGCGGCCGGAATTTATTCTGTGACTTTCGGGTCAGCGACCGAGCGTTCTAACCCCTGCTCTACCACGATGGACTTGAAAATATTTTCGTCCACTGCTTTTCGTTTTTACTTTGTTCTTATTTACGATTGAGTCTTACTGAAGGTAGCCGAAGGTGCAATACATCAAGACTGTCGCACAAATTCACCTTTATAGAAAAACTAAAAAAAAGCGTGTCTCTGCTCACACTTTTCGGTCATTACTTATTTTTCGTACGAATTATTCTGAACAAACGTCATTTGATTAGAACCTAAAAACGCGCACGACTGCCACGGTACCTCAGCCCGCCTGTGACCATCATGTACAACAGAGCAATTATTGGTGATTCACGTTCAAACCATAAGCACCTTTTCACTGATAATGCAAATACAACGTATGTTATAAATTAAACGTTCATCCTACAAGGAAAAGTGATATGGTTGAATTACATGTATGGTCCTGACGTCACGTAAATGAGAGATTGCAATTAGTGAAACATTTAAGAAAATTCTGCCTGGTTGGGATGGTGACCGCTGCAGGAGGGAGCTTGCATTCATTCTTGGTCTGTCCCCGACTACAGTACCATTTCCCAGCAGTGGTTGCGTAACAGTATTTTTTTCATATTCATATTGTAGTAAAACCTCGGTTATAATTCAGGGTGATATAAATTTTTCTGTGGTACAGGCCAACCCTTTTAGCCTGCGACGCATAAGAGCACGATTGTTGCGAAGCTGCTTTCCCTCCACGACGTGTGATGCAAGTAGGCTGGCGTACAGCTGCGAACAGCTGCGGCACGCCCTTCAGCGGCAATCACGCGCGAGCGCGGGAAAGAGTGACCATCAGCGGCGTGTCGTTGCCTCAGAAGTCGTGTGCACGAATCTTGGAGGCCTTATTGCGCCTTCGCGTTTAGATTAGGGATAGCGCGTGCGGCGTCACCACCCTCACTTAGCATCCGCGTCCCCTACCTCGCAACGCCAACGCAGGCAGAATCTGCTAGCGTACTTTCTCGATAAGCCACCCTAAACAACCGCGATAAGGAAATGACACCAACAAAGGGAATCGTTGCAAAATTTTCGGACGACTATCTTTCATGTGCAAAGCGCTTTTTAAGCCACTTTGCCGTGGTACTTTTGTGTTATGCAAAAAAGCTTAGTAGAATTACGAAGGGGCTGCTAGTGGCCACGGACAAGTGTTCACGCCTCGCAACCATCTTGTTCATTAATTACACATGTGCACGCGCACCATATATATGCGAGTACACGTATGATTGTGGAATTGTTCGTGACGTCACCGTGGCTCTCAGAAGCAATATATACAAACCTATGCTAAGTTTTTTCGTTGCATTCTTATTTTCTACATCTTTCATGTTTTCAGTGATACCAATTTCGAATGATACGAATATTTTTAATATTCGCATTACCACAAGATTCATATTGTAGAGGTTTTATTCATTTTACCCATTATTGTTTTTCATGCTCACGGCCGCTGGATCAAAATAGACCCAGCGGCCATGAACACGCTTAAAAGGAGCTTAACGCTGCACCAAAGTTCCCTTTTTTTTGTTTGGTTATTCCAGGGGAAGGGGGCCGGGGTGATCTTTTTAAAAGACAGCTTGAGTGCCCAGTACGTCAACATTAACCACCGCATACATTTCTTATGTGTGCGGTTGCTAATACGAAGGCTGATATATCGCACGTGTGCATCCCCCTGTCTCTCAAAAGAAAACGAAATAGAAGAAAAAGAAACACCGTGGATGCTGCTAACAAAGAGAAAAGGCGCGGGCCATACCTTTTTGAAGTTCTTGCACCAATCCTTGCAGCGTCAAAACTGGCAGTCTTGGCGCCAAATTAAAAGGTGATGCGTATTACAATCGTCTTCAACATTGATGACATAACTGCGCGTTCGGAGTGCAGTTTATTAGTCTGAGCCGATTTATTTTAATGCCCCTGAATGTTACCTGTAACTAGTTCAACGTCTTGATTCATAACTCCGTGACAGTACTAGCCTCTATATCATTGGCATAAGAAGATTTCTGAAATGTCCCAACGCCGTTAAATGTACCCGTTCACAGCGAAGTACTGACTGTTATGTAAAACAGCTTTAGGGTATGAACTATTATAGTAATAAAGCGTTATTATGTCAGACGTTCATCTTCAAGGCATCGACGAGCGCGTGAGCAATAAACAAGAACAATAATAAAAGTAATGGTGGTGCCCGTACCACCTCCATGTCGTGGCCGATGAGAGCCCAGGACTTGCTGTCCAGCTCGACTCCATAGCATGCCATCATGGACGGATTCACGTACAAGGCTGTCTTGTCCGTGGCAGTGACCGGGAAATGAGCTGCAAGTGTACGCACAAAATATTCACATTTTTTTTCTCTGTCGTGCTACAGTTTCGCTGGAATGCAAAGCCATCTCGTTACAGCGCAGTACCAGGCGTGCACCCTTGTATTTTCGTAATGATATCGCTCGATCATCAACCCCAAAGTACGGCAATTTCTAATAGCAGCTACGCGCAGGAGCGTCAGAAATACTACAGTGAGCAACAGGGTGGCTTTCTGAACACGTTATAATAACAATTATAGAGATTCGATGTCTGAAGACAACGATATGATTATTACAGGCGCGGAAGTGGAGGACTAGGAAATTTTTATCATCTGGGGTTCTTTAACGTGCACCTAAAATCTAAGCGCACGAGCCGAAGTGATTTGCGCTTCCAACAAAAATACGGCCGCCATGGCCAGGATTCGATCCCACGACCAGTCAGTCAAGCACCAGAACCATAAGAATCCCGCGGCGGGTTTCTGAACACGTGACAGCATTGGTAATGCCGATACTACGCATGGATATCTAAACAAACTGCGCAGAAGGCACCACTCGCAGATTAGAGTATGCTCTGTGCGCTTGCCAATCACGTGCGAAATCTCGTTGCTTACAATTCGACATTGTAGGGGACAGGTTGACGCACGGTGTGCAACTTAACAGGTATTTACACAACTGTTGCCGTAAATATTTTGCGTTTATGATTTTTTTTTCATTGACAGAGACGCTTGTTAACAAGTAGGGCCACAATGTTGCGTTCACTGTTCTACTTTAAGCGTCATTTATAAAAGTCGAAATTAGCAGTTGACTAATTATTTATTCACTTCTTTGTTTATTATTTATCCAATTATAGATTTGACTGATTGACTGATCGATTTGTGGGGTGTTAGGTCCCCAAATCAGCATATGATTATGAGAGACGCCGTAGTGGAGGGCTACGGAAATTTAACCACCTGGTGTTCTTTAACCTGCACCCAAATCTGAAAACACGAGCCTACGGCCATTTTGCCTCCATCGAAAATGCAGCCGCCATAGCCGGGATTCAATCCCGAGACCTGCGGGTCAGCACCCGAGTACCTTAGCCACTAGACCATCGCGGCGGTGCATAATTAGCAGTTGCATTTGAGCCGAATCAATAGATGCATTTTAGAGCCATGGTGCTGCATTAGTTTCATGCGCACTACAGAAGCTTGCCCGGGTGATGATAATCTTGCCCGAGAATACCTTCTGTTAAATTATGTGCCTTACTTCCTTGATTGCATCGTATTCGCTAATGGAAAGAAGCGTAGCTGTTTAGTGAAAGAAGTTGCGTTTTTACGTTACTATCTATGAGTCAGTCAGTCAAAAAAATGGCAGCATATCCACGGAGTGAATGATGGAGAGTGGGGCGAAGCATTCGTCCGTCCATGCGTCCGTCTGTGTGACCGTCCATGCGTCTGTTTGTGCGCCCGTCCCTGCGTTCTTTCGTGCATCCGCCCCTGCGTCCGTTCATGCGTCCATCCATGCATCTGTTTGTGTGTCCGTTCGTTCATCTATTCAACACTCCAAGTCCCACCATCTCGTATCTTTTTATCATATATTCCCCATATAGAAGCACCGCCATCCAGCGGACATTCCAAGGACTAAACGAGAGGTGGCACACGCACACTTTCTTACGGCCTGCGCTTTGGGTCCACTTCCCACCTTTAACCACCTCGAGTTCATGGTATATTCTAGTTCACTGTATTCATGGCACTGCGACCAAACGCTCGCTAAACCTTTCGAAAACCAAGGAGGTTATGCCCAGCGAGTATAACGTAGCAACCTTTCCCTGTCAGATAGGGCTCAATTTACATGCCAATGGCTGCTAATGAGAAATGAGAGAAAGGAGAATTCGGCTTTTACTTTCTTACGGCTTGCGCTTCGTATCTACTTCTCATTTTTAACCACCTTGAGTTCATTCATGGTATATACAAGTTCATTGTATTCATGGCACTGCGGCTCAACGCTCGCTAAACCTTTCTAAAGCTAAGGAGGTTACACCCAGCGAGTATAATGTAGCATCCCTTTCTTGTCCGATAGTGCTCAATGTACATGCCAATGGCTGCTAATGGGGATCGCAGCGTGCGCGTTGACTAAAAGCCGAATGCTCATGTCTCTCATTCCCCATTAGCAGCCATTGGCATGTACATTGAGCACTATTTTTTATTGTTAAACAACGCACAGAAGAAATCTCTCACTGGCACCACCTTGGAGGTCAAGTGTTATACCTATTTCGGGTATGTGCCACTGGTGGTTACATACGAGGGACGCCCAAGCCATGCCATAAGGAGCTTCGCTCCGAAAGCTTTATTTAATGGTCCTGAGGAGTTTAAGCCATTAGGGTGTCCACGAGGGACATTCTAGCAGCCGCTACTTTAGGCAACGCCCGAGTCGGGGCGAGAACAAGGTGGCGTTCCGCTAGTTTTCAAGCCCCTGGACTGCGTTTTGTTGGTTTCCGAGACTGGGGCTCCTGAGTGCCTCCTCCCAGTTGGACACACTGGTGAGATGTCCTCGAGGTTACGTGAGACATTGCCATAGCATGTGTTTCGAGTGAACGTTACTACCTATCAAAGCACTTTCTCCACCCGCGAAGGCGTCATATAAGTAATTTATGGCGTTTTACGCCCTAACCAGGATATGATTATAATTGGCGCCGTTATGAAGGCTCCAGAAGTTTTTACTAACCCGGATGTTTTTTCACTTGCAGCTATAAGCATTTTGTCCTACATAGAAAATGCAGCTGTCGATGACAACATTCTGTCCCGCGACTTTCGGGTCGTCATTAGAGCATTATTAGCATTAAACTACCGTAGATGGTTTTTGAAGGCTTCGATATACTCTCAAGCAGAAATGACTCATTTAAAATGCCGTGCGTTTCTGTCCATAAAGTGTGTATCAGCGCTATTATAGCAATAATTTGGCTCTGCCACTGTTTCATAAGTGCGCGCATGTGTCCACTCGATACCTTTATCTTCGACAGGGCGAAAAGAACTGCCGTCGAAGTTCAAACGTCTACGATGGTGCCTTGCGCCTTGATTGACTATACCTACTCCAGCTCCTATGTTCACGTGCTTCCATTTTTTAATCAGTAGCTCCACGTACCTTTGCTGTTGTTCAGCCACTCAACAACGACAGCAGCAGGCGTCCGCAGACTGATGGTGCCGTTCTCGCTGATGGCGAAGGGCGTGTTGGTGGCGTCCCTGCCAAATCGAAACCGAAACATACCTTATAGCACGAGGTTCCTCATAGACATCGACGGTGGTTGCGCGTCCGTGCTTTTGCAATTACATCTTTCTAACCGCAAAGGTTTTTTACTGGCTTCGGTTGCGTCTCTTCCATACTTTCTTCTCGCCCTTGATTATATCTTAAGACTTCCCTAGCCTTACTTTAGGGTCACACTTAAATATTTGTGTTACATAGAGTGGCAAAGGCATAACATTAGGTCAGTATAACGGTGAGACAACAGGGTCTTATACTAAGACCTTTCTACCAGTATTTGTAAAGTGTTGAGGGGGTTGAACGTTGTCAATCCTTGCTCAAATATTTTTGGCTCTTTAGAATTATGACTGGCTCACTTTTGATGTGCGCTTAGCCTACTTCCTGTCGGGACAACTTATTGCTTGCGATCACACTTCACTTTTCATTACCTTCACAACCACGTATCTCCAGAATATATATTCCAGAATATATTACGCGAAAGTGTTTTATGCCGGGTCCCACCAAAACTTCGAATTCGTATTTGGGTCGTGGAAGTGACGTAAGAATACGCACGATCAGAATGCAAAGACGAAACTTCCGTCATTGGGAGTGGAACCCGAGATTTCTGGGTCAGCGGCATTAGGTACCGCGCATGCTACCACTGCGCCATGGTCACATAGTTAACCTTTACAAAATTAACACCATCTTTCTAAGGGGACACTGACGGATGTAAAGCAGTGGCATTGCGCATGGGTGGCGTCACGGGTTGATCAATAACGCTAACGCGGGTTCTGCGGTGAGCGTTGGAAGATTCATTTGAAGTGATGGCTGCAAAAAGTCTTGCAGGTGACACGTTCAGACATTTTTAACGCGCATGCTAAGCGTGCTTCAGGTTTATTGCACATGAACCGACGAATCGGTGGTGTAGCAAGGAGTGGACGCGGCAGGAGTTGAGGACGAACAGACGAGGTGGCAGCAGCTGGCGCCGCCTCGAGCCCGCGCCAGGCGAAGGAGAAAGTGACGTCGGCGCGCACTGTGAGGGGAGCATCACGTCAACACGCAGCAGCGGCGTGACCTACGTGGCACCGCGCCAACACCAGCGGCGCACGGCGCGTTCATATGGAGGGACAGCGTTACACAGTCTAGTCAAAGAGCTACTTCTGATCTGAAAAATATGCTTTTTATATATACCACAGTCCTCTCAGGGTTCTTGGGAAAGTGCAGCAATGCATCATGACCATGGCATCTGCGATCAGTTCTGTCAACGCGTCGTTTCCGAACGTCCGTCTCATTCGATGCCTTTTTAATAGGAGCATGTGTCATTTTGTCAACGCCGAACACTCCCAGTTGGCGATCTTACCCCAAGCGTTGGCGCCACTCACAGCATCCCTCCATACCAGCTCCATACAAAATATAATTCTGCCACCGTAACTCTGCAACGCATAGCGCAATACGCCTGCTTCAACAGACAAGACACAATCCGCATTGCGTTTCTTTCTGGTCGGGCCAAAGTGTTCAATAACTCGAAAATGCTCCGAGAAGACCTTAGCACAAGGTGGCGCCCAATTAGTCGCGTTGTTCTGGCTGTCGCATTGCTTTCTCTGGTTCTGCACTAACCTATGGCCTCAAGGGTTTGTTAATTAATTATTGATGGACGTTAGTCATTAGGATAAAGATGTATGACTAAGCACTAACGTGCATGCAATAACGTTAAGTGTTTCTATGTCAAACACCAATAGACATTGTGTAAGCTTTCTTATATCAATGTGCAATAAACACTAAACTACTTCTGTAAGGACACGTTTAACTTTCGTGTTTAACCCATTCATATGACGGAAGGATCAAATACTTCTATGATATTGCCACAGGAAATAACCATTGCTCCACGCAACGCGGGCGTTGGGAACCGGAGAAACGCTAACGGCACGACTACGAGCGACGAAGCCAGCCCCAATGCACGAGCCGGCCCTGCATGCACCCGGTACTCCGCCGAACAGCCAACGCGCGTGAAGAACAAGAGAACGAGGGTGCTCGAGGCAGAGGCTCACGAGGACCACCGCCCTTGGATCTTCTTGATTGCTGTGCGTCGTTCACTTTGGGCACAAGTTCGCCCTTAATAAACCGTGTAAATAGAACATCGTTGTTGTGAGGCTGCTACATTCGTCACATTTTCTGGTGGAGGCGCTGGATAAATGATTCCAACCCCCACGAGAGAGTGAAGTCCAAGCCCTGACCATCCGCAAGCCGTGGAGCTTACGCCAGTGCACCAACGGATCTGTCGCCGCATTCGAGGGGATTCACCAGAATTTGGACCCCTTCCCCCTGTGCCATAGGCATCAGCAACAGAACCAAGAAACGCCACCATCATGTCTAGCCAAGTTGCACCGTCACAGCTGATTGTCAGCCAGCCCGTCATACCAAAGGTGTTCCATGGGGACCAGTTCGAGGACGCCGAAGAATGGCTGGATCATTTCGAGAGGGTGGCGAACATAAACCAATGGAACGAAGCAGGCAAGGTGCGCAACGTATACATCTCTTTGGAAGACGCAGCGCGAGTGTGGTACGAAAACCACGACGCATCTTTGATGTCCTAGGAAGAGTTCCGGCGGCAGCTACTGAGTACGTTTGGCAACAATGATCGCCGGGAAAAGGCAGAAGCAGCTCTTCGTGCACGGAATCAACGCACAAATGAGACTGTCGCTATGTACATAGAAGACATGTCCCGCCTGTTCAAGCGAGCTGATCCCAACATGACTGAAGACAAGAAGGTGCGTCATCTCATGCATGGGGTAAAACAAGAGCTGTTCGCGGGACTCGTTCGCAATCCGCTGCGCAGTGTTGCTGAGTTTCGGTCGGAAGCAACAACAATAAAAACGACGCTGCAGCAGAGAGCCCGGCAATACAATCGTGACGTAACCTGTACATCAGCAGGGGTCTTCTCGGCAAACGTTGTCGATAATCTTGACACTCTGCGGGAGCTCGTCCGGTCAATTGTCAGGGAGGAACTACGCAAGCTGCAGCCACCCGCTTCACCGGAACTGTCTATTGCGGATGTTGTCCGAGAAGAAATTCGGCAGGCCATACGGGAGCCGCAAAGGGATGCACCACCGACACGACGCGAGGTAACTTATTTTGAGGTGCTCAGGCAGCCTGCTGTCCACTGTGCGCCTATCGAGACACCTGGTACTTACGCACCGACAACACGTAGCCCGCGCCATATCATAGAAGCAACTCGCAGCGCACCTCTTCCGACAGAGACGAGACCGCGGAAAAGCGATGTATGGCGAGATGCGGAACGTAGGCCCCTGTGCTTCCACTGCGGAGAGGCTGGCCATCTTTACCAGTTTTGCCGGTATCGTCAAGCTGGTCTTCGAGGATTTGCGGTCAACGCAACGTGTCCGCGAAACGACGAAAGGCCATCCAACATTGAGGAATACCTGTGCTCACGTCAGAGCTTCGACCTGCATCGTCGTCAACCGCGGTCACCATCCCCTCTACGTCAGCGCTCGCCAAGCCCACGTTCCTTTCCGAACGCACCTAGGCATCGTTCGCCTAGTCCAAACCCGGGAAACTGAGGTGGGCGACCTGTGGTGGCGAGGCCGCTGGTGATTCGAAATACGAAGATCCTCCACTGCGACACCAGCGTGACGACGACGACGACTGTCTCCAGGTAAAGAAGTGCAGTAATGAGAAGATAACTTCAGACTTGCCGTTGGTAATTGATGGACTAGAGCTCATGGCTTTAATCGATACCGGTGCGGATTACTCTGTGATAAGCTACGATTTAGCGAAGTGCCTCAGGAAAGTTCTGACCGAATGGAGTGGACTTCAAGTACGTACGGCAGGCGGTCACCTTATTTCGCCTCTCGGCAGATGCGCCGCAAGAGTTGAGATACAAGGTTTCACTTACGTTGGTGACTTTGTTGTCCAGCCCGTATGTTCGAGAGAAGTTATACTCGGAATGGATTTTCTGCAAGCAAATGGTGCCATTCTTAATTTGCAGAGGTCCAGCGTATCATTTTCGATAGAACAAGCTATAAAGGTAGCTCGAGCAGACGAACAATACACCACTCCACTGCGCATCGTCGATGCTGATGTGACTGTACCGCCACAGAGCAGTGTATTGGTTCTAGTCAGAAATGATACGTTTGGTGACTACGAAGGTGTGGCAGACAGCAACATGGATGTTTTCCTGAAAAGAGGTGTTGGTGTGGCACGAGGGATTATCCAGCTACGAGACGGGTACGAAGACGTCCTCCTGACAAATTTTGGGAACGAATTCCAGCACATCGCAAAGGGGACAGTCATAGCCTTTCTTCATGAGGTTTGTGAAGCCACAGAAATATGCAGCCTTGAAACAATGTCAACGGATATGAAACCAACATCTGATGTCTGCGACGTAATATCCGTAAATCCCAATCTTTCAGTGATCCAATGTCAACAGCTATACGACCTTGTACGGGAATTTAACAGCTGTTTCTCCTAGAGTTCAAAGGTACGACGCACAACCATTGCAAAACACAGGATCGTAACAGACGAGACAAACAGGCCGGTACGCCAGCACCCATACCGCGTTTCACCAAAAGAAAGGGAAGTCATCAAGAATCAAGTACAGGAGATGCTTGAAGATGATGTTATTCAACATTCTAGCAATCCGTGGGCATCTCCTGTAGTACTTGTGAAGAAGAAGGATAACACGCTAAGGTTTTGCGTCGACTACCGGAAATTCAATGCTGGGACTAAACGGGACGTATATCCCCTCCCGCGTAATGACGACACATTAGACAGACTTCAGTGTGCTAAGTTCTTTTCATCACTAGATCTGAAAAGTGGATACTGGCAGATCGAAGTTTATGAACGTGATCGCGAGAAGACTGCCTTTGTCACCCCGGACGGACTCTATGAATTCAAGGCTCTCCCTTTTGGTTTCTGTTGTGCGCCGGCGACATTCCAACGCATGATGGACACTGTACTTTCCGGATTGAAGTGGCAGTGTTGCTTAGTTTACCTTGACGACGTGGTCATCTTCGCCGCTTCATTCGAGGAGCATATCAAGCGCCTGCGAACAGTGTTAGAAGCAATCCGTTCAGCAGATATGACCATCAAGCCAGAGAAGTGCCAATTCGGTTTCGAATAGCTTCGATTCCTTGGGCACGTTGTCAGCGCCCATGGTGTGCGCCCTGATCCCGAAAAGACAGCCGCCGTTGCATGGTTCCCGGTGCCAGCAGACAAAAAGTCAGTACAGATATTCCTAGGTCTTTGTGCTTACTACCGACGATTTGACAGAAATTTCTCGCAGATTGTAGAACCCTTGACGAAACTTACGAGAGAAGATGTTTCTTTCCAGTGGGAAACAGAGCAACAAAGCGCCTTCAACTAATTAAGAAAACGGTTGCAAGAGCCCCCAATCCTTTCTCATTTCGATGAGACAGCTGACACGGAAATACACGCAGACGCCAGCAACATCGGCCTAGGATGCATCCTAATACAGTGGCAGAATGGCGAAGAAAAGGTGATAGCATACGCCAGCCGGACTCTAACAAAGGCGGAGACCAATTATTCGGCCACAGAGAAAGAATGTCCTGCCGTCACCTGGGCCATCAGTAAGTTTCGGCCTTACTTGTATGGTAGACCATTCAAGGCAGTCAGCGATCACCATGCCATTTGCTGGCTCGCCAACTTCAAGGACCCGTCCGGACGACTAGGAAGGTGGAGCCTCAGACGGCAAGAATTTGACATAACTGTGGTATACCGACCTGGCAGGAAGCATACCGACGCCGACTGTTTGTCACGGGCACCTGCAGACACAGCACTATCAGATGAAGAGGACTTTCCATTCGTGTCTGTTGTCGAGACTTCTCAGATAGCTGAAATTCAACATGCGGACGAAGAATTGCTCCCGCTCATCAAACACCTGAAAGGAGCTGACGTACAAGTACCTCTTATATTTTCTCGAAACCTCGCATCGTTCTGCCTCCGAGGAAATGTCCTCTACAAGAAAAACTTTAAGCCCAACCGTGAAAAGTTTCTGCTGGTCGTTCTCGCAACTATGCGGCAAGAAATATTACAAGCGTGCCACGATGAGCCTACGTCTGGACATTTAGGGGTCACTCGAACGCTTGCACGAATCAGTCAGCACTATTATTGGCCCAAGCTATTGTCTTCAGTACAGCGCTATGTCAGAACATGCTGCGAGTGCCAAAGACGAAAAGCGCCTCGTGCTAAGCCAGCGGGCCTTCTGATCCCGATAGACCCACCGAAAGCACCCGTCCAACAAGTTGGATTGGACCTCCTTGGACCAATCCCGACATCTTTACTTGGCAAGAAGTGGATCGTTGTAGCGACTGATTATTTAACGAGATACGCGGAAACAGACTCCTTGCATCGAGGAACGGCAGCTGCGGTCGCCAAATTCTTTGTACAGAGCATAGTGCTACGGCATGGCGCTCCGTCTGTTGTAATCACCGATCGCGGACCGCCTTTCACGGCAGAACTCATGTAATGCCTGCTGAACATGACCCACACTGTTCACAGGCAAACTACCGCATATCACCCTCAAAGCAACGGCCTGAATGAACACCTTAACAGAACTCTAGCTGACATGATATCTACGTATGTGGACGTCCAACACAAGTGGGACGAAATTTTACTATACGTCACCTTCACCTATCACACCGCCGTACAAGAGACTACCAAGATTACCCCGTTTCAACTAGTTTACGGTCGTGTAGTTACCACAACACTGGACGCTATGTTACCTATAGATCAAGATAACTACCCTTCTGATCTCGATGACTATATAGAGAGAGCGGAGGAGGCCCACCAATTAGCAAGGTACCGAATATGTCACCAACAATGAATCGATGCCGACCGCTACATCCGAGGAAGACGAGAAACACGGTATGATGTTGGTGACAAAGTGTGGATATGGACCCCAGTACGACGACGAGGCCTGTCTGAAAAACTAGTTTGTCGGTATTTCGGTCCTTACGACGTAGTACAACGACTCAGCGACCTCGTTTATGAAGTCAAGCCTACAGGACATGGGCATTCTAAACGACGCAACCCCACCGACATTGTGCGCATGAAACCGTACGACCGGTACGAAGACTAGCCACCCCACTTTCTTGCTGCACAGCCATTTCACTCTTACAAACCTTCCGAGACGGAAACGTTGCATACATTATCATCGAAAGCATCGGGGCGATGCCTCTTGAGAGGGGGGATAATGCCACAGGAAATGACCATTGCTCCGCGCAGCGCGGACGTTGGGAACCAGAGAAACGCTAACGGCACGACTACGAGCGACGAAGCCAGCCGCAATGCACGAGCCGGCCCTGCATGCGCACGGGACTCCGCCGAACAGCCAACGCGCGTGAAGAAGAGAACGAGGGTGCTCGAGGCAGAGGCTCACGAGGACTACCGCCCTTGGATCTTCTTGATTGCTATGCGTCGTCCACTTTGGGCACAAGTTCGGTTTTAATAAACCATGTAAATAGAACATCGTTGTTGTGATGCTGCTACATTCGTTACAATATCCTACTTGAACATCGCCCCTAAAAGCCTACCTCGGACCGGCTTCACCACATCCCAGAAACACACTTGGAGCACACACGCATCTGACGCTACCTTGCGCGAACGAGCAAATAATACCGTGGACGGGCAAAACACTGGCTTACGCATTTGTCCAAGTCATCTTCTTCGATGCTGTGAAATCTCTCTCCAGTTTCTTGACAGCAAAGCTTTCCTTCAGCCATTTTGTGACATATTCTTTTGGGACCAACTGCGAAGGCCCGGTTCTTGTGTAAGCAAAAGCAGTAAACATGGACCAAGCAGAGCTAAGCCAGAGATCTAAAAAAGTCATAGCTGTGAAAGTCCCAGAAGGACCATAGTTATTGTGCGAGAACAGAACGACGACAAAGGGAGAAAGAGATGGTCTGTCGTCGTTCTGTTCTCGCGCTATAATTATAGTCATGCCATACCAACTAGCCCAAACTGCCGCACTCCCAGAAAGAATTACAAAACATTCTTAAGAGAAACCTGCGCGGAACACAGAGCAATACAGCTTCCTTAATTTGATCCCCTGGCTCAAGGTCCGTTACTATGTACTATGCACTACTCGTACATTCAAACATGACATAGAACTTTTTAGTACCATGTTATTATCTCGAGCAATTGCTAGAGACGAATCTGGTTCCTAAAGATAATGTTGGTTCTTGTCTATGCATTCGATTACCCGATTTGACCCGAACTGAAGCAATCATCTGTGTTGCATGCTTAGCCCTGAATTGTCCCACTTCAATGCGGGGCACTGTACACTAAAAAGAATGAAAATTCCGCCTGATGGTCGATGCCTTGAATAATAGTTAAAGCGCACGTTTGAGTCAACCCTTCATTAACTTTCATAAAGAATCGCCTCTCAGGAAGACGCCGCACATGTGCAAGATTCTAAGTATCGCGAATTGCCAGAGCATGCACGGATAAGCCTTTGTGCTTAGTATATTTTTCCCCACTGCACTGTTCCTTCTGCTGTATAGTCGCCGCTTGCGTTGCCCTGGCCTATCGTGTGCCGTCTTAGCACATGAGCACATGCCAAATAGGGGTAAGCTCAATTCGGCAACTTTTCTCCAAGGAGATGAGAGGCTTATATCTTTATATGAAATCTCGTTTAGAAAACAACAGCACACCCGAAGAAATATAACACGCCATTCATACGAGACAGTCGCTAATATGTGCCGGTTAAAACTGGGACACATAGGTTGTGAATTAGCCCCATGTATATTGAATTTTCATGCCGAGATGTTATGAAAGCAACAAGTGACGCGGAGCCGATAACACTTGAAATCTTTGCTCAACGTTCCCGTACGAGGCCCGGAAGGCTTAAACGAATCGCCTTTGGGCCCCACACTTTCAGTAACAGGGGAAGAATCGCAATCGTGTACACATTATCTGTACGTTATAGTCGGCTTCGTAGCACTTCTATACTTCTTCAGTGCAGCAACAGAGCAAGTTTCGACTGACGACAACCACGATTGATAACTGATTTGCGAATTAAGCTTGTACTCTAAAAATTGTAAAGTTATACCAAGACGTCACAGGATTTGTACACGGGCTATACGGCCATACCTGCGAAACCTTCGCCGTATATAGGCGCTGACACCGCAGCCAATTTTAGCGTTTCTTTTTACAAGAAATGACAACTGCCAGCCAGATAAAACCACTTACCGGAGCGAAGGCACCATGGTCTGCGTCAGTTGTGGTGCTCTTAAACATGTTTTTGGTAACATAGTTCTGCAGGCGTAAAAAATAAAATGAACGTGTGCTTTTGTCAGAGTTCCACGGCGAAACTACGAAGGGGCCTGACTATTGCAGCTGGTAATTAATTACCTGTAAAGCCTTCTGGAAGGCAGCGTCACCGAGAATGATGTGCGCCATTCGGAACACCAGCAGTTCCTGCATAGACAATAGCTTTGTTCGAACTGTTCGTTGTGACGAGGTGGCTGTGGTCCGCGACTGTTGTCCGGTCATGTACAGATTACGTGCTCTAAATAAAATGTTGCTTTTCGCTAAGTATTTATTCGACGAGCAACGATCCCTCGTATATACAAGGAATGGCACTCAAATTGCCCCTGCAATAAAGGTTAAAGAATTTGTAATTTATTCTACACAGGTCGTGCGGCTAGGTAATTTTAGCTCTGAAGCCAATTCGAAGAATGAAAAAAGTGAGTGCTAATGAAATTAAACTGTCATTTACGAATAGATTACATGTAGTGAAATACATGTAGGGATTACTTGTAGTGATTCCAAGTAGCGAAGAAAAAACATTTTCTACTAACTAGACATCACAAATTCGCACAAGTTAAACCAGACACACAAATACAGCAAATACACAAACTTTAGGCGTAGGAAATAACTACTGCTTGACCGCACAGCACATGCGGTTCTGGTGTTGTGAAAGAAGGACATCTGCTTAGTCTGTTCAACAAGCAGCGTTGACACAAGAACTAATAGGCCCGATGTTCACTGTAGGTGCTCCACTTCGAAAACAATCCACAATAATGCAGGTCTCTCTTGAATTTTGCTACGACTTCCAGTTCATGAGGTTGACTACGTTTAGAGATTCGAAGTGCGAAAAAAAACACAGGAAAATTGCGAAAAGAACTGTTTTCACATATAGCTGTCAATGCCCATTATATATAAAAATTGGCATAGCTCGCGCTGAAGGCGCAATGCTGAAGAACGAGCGAACATGATGGGCAACTCTAATTACAAGCTCTTGTTCTTGACCACCCTGGCAGAGTATGCAGGTTCAATTTGGCGTTGCCGCTGCCTCTCTCGCTCCGTAACAAACCTTGCTTCGCGAAGTGCGGCCTTTTCCGCAGCATGAACAACCCTCGATCAGGCCGTGGCAACTACTAAGCCGCACTCGCTCTGTAGTTGCAGAGCATGCGTGACAGTTGCTACTGCGCATGTCGTCGGTTCTTTTTGCGCCAGGATAGCTTGGCTTGACGTCACTGTGTCATCTTAGGTAATCCTAGGTTTCTCACAGCTGTCACATTTGCGGTTGGCATGGCGACAGCATAGCGTGGTTTTGCGACAGTGTCGAAATTATGGCTCGCTAGAAAAGCTTCATTGTTAAAAGGTGACATAGAAAAATGCAATAGCACGCACCAATTTATACATTACGTTATCAGTGGCTGAATAATCAGGTCACTTCGGTTTTGGCTGACATCCGTCGCTTAAATTGATACTTCTGTGTTTGACAAAGTTTTACAGGCAGCCTCTTTGCTACCTTTCAATGCTGGAAATCACGTGCCCAAAATCTTTCTTCTGTCAAAGCCTGTTGCGTGCACTGTGGCTGCGGCGCTATATTTTTGGAGTCACAAAGTGTTGAACTCGAACTTCCCCGCGATATATCTGGTATCCATACTAGCCAGTGCTACCATTGCCGCTCAGGAATTCTATAAAATAATGTATATAGTGTGTGTAGGAAGCAGTCCTGACAGACAAATACAGCATGTGGAATGCTCACCCGGATGCCAGGGGATGGGGTTGGCTTCATGCAGTCCTTCAAATGCTTCATCAACACAGGTGCCTGCGTCGAGAAAGTGAATAAAAGATAATAAATAAGTACACATAAAAGCCGACAAAAATCACACGCGTCAAGCTGCGCATTTACTAAATCCGCATTCTCAAACGATTGCGAATGTTGACAGTATCGCCTTTGGTGAGTTAGAATCTGGTGTGTTATATAATCGGCCAAAGAAACGTCAAGTTGGACTGGCCGTTGGTTTACGAAAGACTGATAACACAGAGTACGAGCGCAGAACGACCTGAGTGTTGCGTTCTTGAGCTTATCCTGTCTTATACGCAGAGGCCGCATTTGGTTCTGGCTACCTGAATTATAAAACATGTTGAGCGTCCTTTCGAAGCATTTTGTGCAGTCGTTTGAAACACCATATAATATTTGAGAAAAAAAAAAACGCCCGCATCTTCTCACGGGAAGAACTCGACTAAATGTGCCGCAAAGTGGAGGAAATATTGCAGAATGTTGCGTGCTTGGGTATGGTTTTGGGATGCCTAATTGTTATTTCGTCTTTGTTATTCGTATTTATTGAATAAACGAGAAGCGGCGTCTTCAACGAGTGGCGTGGGATGCTGATGTTGGATTGTGTCCTACTACTGATGAAGGTACTGTTGCTTCCATCGCATCTACTCGAGTCAAGCAAAGCATCAAGTCAAGCGAGAGCCAACTGATGACGCCCTTGAGTGAATCCCTAACGCGCACTCCACCGCTTATATACACACCACCCTCGTTCGAGGGAGAGGAGGGCGGGGAAGGGGTATGCACCCCCACTGCAACAAGCGTTAAGGCGGGCATGCCCGGCTTGAAGGCCTCGTGGTTACTTACCTTTTATTGGCTCCTGGAGCGATAGTTCTGCGGGTGTCTTCCTGGGCTGGCACGAGAACCGAGCATGCGCCTCACGGTACAAGACGCGAGCATGCTCAGTAGGGGTGTGGACGTGCCGCCGACGCCGGATCCGCGACATAGTGCGACTAACAAGTGTTCCGTATTTAAAAAGGTCGCTTTGTGTGAAATTCATTTTGTTGAGGGCTGAACTCGCATGTATACTCGGGATTCAGATGTAGCGGGCCGTCGCAGTGACGCGGCGTCAACATGCCAACATGTTGCCAGTGCGCGATAAATGACGCGTATTCTTGCTAAAATCTTCAGCGCAGAAAATAACCTTGCTATCCACCAATGATTGAGTACCAGGAGCTACTGACCTATGTAACCTAAACTGTCGACCAACCGACGGTGATAAGGTGTACCGCAGAGCTGCGTGACGTCCACGTAAACACTAGATGGTGCCCGCACATTTCCGGTTCTGTTCAAGGCGACTCTTTAGCGACTTCACCTCTTACGATCATTTCAGAATATGGTCCCAGGCTCACTTTAAAATGGTTGTTTAAGACACCAAAGTAACGAGGCGACCATAACAACACCGAGACATAGATAGCGTGAGGAAGCAGAAGCGGCGCGTGGTAACTGGTGTGAGGTGAGCTAGCGCGAAGCAGAAGAGAAAGAAAAAAGATGTCAGATAAAGAACAGCCGACCTCGCATACAGGCGTTGTCTCTTTTCTCTCAAATTTACTACAGTGATACAGTCGACTAAGAAGAAGTATTACGTCTTGGCTTCATCGTACAGCACACCCGGCAACGTGCAGCCATGGTAACCGCCGCTGGAGGATGGCGTCCAGGCCCCCTCGGCAGCAGTTCACCTGCTGCCACTGCCACCACCGTTCGAGGACGGTGTCAAGGCCTGCTTTGTGGCTCGAGTTCAGTTTAGCAGTACCAGTTCACGACAAGGAACGTCGTCTACGCTTCCTTGCTCATGGACACCGCACCCTTATGACTGCCGGAAGGACTTAAGCCCACATTTGATGAGGACGACGTGCTAGCGTCCTTGGTGGCCAAAAGCCAGACTTACCCCACCGCTGTCAGAACGGCGCACAGCCTCCTGTTGCACGGGGACGCTATTCATGCTTCCCACGGTGACAACCTTTCGCTCAGGGCATTTCCGACACCTGAGCTGCTGAAGCGTGCTACCACAGATCCGCCTGACTAGGATCCCGTTTAAGCGAGTACAAAGACGGGCTCCGTGTGCGAATTGCCTGATAGCGTCACGGTGCTGCGACGTACGATCACGCGACTCCACGTCATGGTCACCACCGTGAAAGTGAAGAGCACCACCGTCGTTCCCACCATTCTTCCGGCATTGAGCGCCGCCGATACTATGGTGGACGTAGTCGCCTCACACGACCAGGAGGCGAGCTCACCCGAGCAACGCAGAGAACGCCGTGATGTCCTCATGCAGCTCGAGGACCAGCTTGGCAGCTTCGCGTTTTCACTCTCTGCCCTTTCGCCTGCGATCCTATTACCGCAAGCCGCCTGCGAAATGCCCGAATTCCACAGGTTCCATAACGCAGCCGGCTGGGTGGCGACCGTCAACGCCCTTGGAGCTCAAGAAAACTTCACAGACCAACAGAAATGGTGATATGCCATTAAGCACCTTCGAGATGGTGCTGCAGCATGGCACAGGTATGGAGGTGTAGCGAAAGAGAGGAAGACGAGACGGTGGCCAACGTGGTCGTGTCGTTTTCTCTCGCCACTTTATTCCACGCCTCAAACGGAGCCGCGGTCGCTGTCCACGTCCGACACACGAAGTGCGCTAGCTTCCTCGCGCAGCTCGAGCTAGCATCAGCTGCGCGAGAGGCGCGGCGCGGTGATTGAGAAATGATGATGGTGATATTGGCACTACAGGGCTCCCCCCCCCTAGTGCTTTGCGTGATTTGAAGCTATATGAAAAAAGAAAGAGAGCGACTAATGGTATATACATGAACGACAATCCATAAAGTGTTCATTTGGCAAGTCCAGGTTGTCAGTGTTTATGGGCCATTGGTAAGCAGTGTGTCTCCGGTGGGCGACTCTGGGAGAAGCGCAAGGGACGAAAAAGGAAGTGCCGGGTCGCTGTGGTTGCCGACAAGCGGGTCTCACGTTGACCTGGTCGGACAGGCCGAGAGTGGACCGTGTGTCGCGAGGTCATGCTGCTAACGTCGGCAGAGGGTCGGCAGTGCGGGTTTTGACGTTGGGGTCGACGCGACACAGACACCAAAGTCGAGCGGCGTCTGACAAGCCGGTATAGATAGACGTGCCGACGCCCGCAGGAGCGTGTCTTAACAATGCCGCCAAGTGTACGGTGGGTAGTCGGGTACACGACTAGTGGTGGGACAATGTGTCGGATAGGCCGAGTAGGCGCTTGCGCCGTCTTCAGGGCTGTGACTGCAACTCGTGGCTGCGTAGCAGGGCGGCTCAAAAGTGGCCGCAATGTGTGACGCCAAGCACGTTGTCGCCGCTGACGTAGGGTAATTGGTGGTAGACACGTATGAGGTATGAGCGTCGTCGCGGTTGTGACACACGAGCTGGCGTTGTGGACACACGTCTGGTTGTTGCCGCCAGGAGGCAAAGGCTCCGGGGAATGGTGGTGGGGGAACCCAGTCAGCGTGGGCTCGCCCGGAGCATTGGACGGGACACCTGTGCTCGTGTAATGACCTCCGGTAGTCCGCACACGAGGGTTGGCGTGCAGGTCTGCAGAGAACGCCGTGATGTCCTCATGCAGCTCGAGGACCAGCTTGGCAGCTTCGCGTTTTCACTCTCTGCCGTTTCCCCTGCGATCCTATCACCGCAAGCCGCCTGCGAAATGCCCGAATTCCACAGATTCCATAACGCAGCCGGCTGGGTGGCGACCGTCAACGCCCTTGGAGCTCAAGAAAACTTCACAGACCAACAGAAATGGTGATATGCCATTGACCACCTTCGAGATGGTGCTGCAGCATGGCACAGGTATGGAGGTGTAGCGAGAGAGAGGAAGACGAGACGGTGGTCAACGTGGTCGTGTCGTTTTCTCTCGCCACTTTATTCCACGCCTCAAACGGAGCCGCGGTCGCTGTCCACGTCCGACACACGAAGTGCGCTAGCTTCCTCGCGCAGCTCGAGCTAGCATCAGCTGCGCGAGAGGCGCGGCGCGGTGATTGAGAAATGATGATGGTGATGTTGGCACTACGGGGTTCCCCCCCTAGTGCTTTGTGCGATTTGAAGGCATATAAAAAAGAAAGAGAGCGACTAATGGTATATACATGAACGACAATCCATAAAGTGTTCATTTGGCAAGTCCAGGTTGTCAGTGTTTATGGGCCATCGGTAAGCAGTGTGTCTCCGGTGGGCGACTCTGGGAGAAGCGCAAGGGACGAAAAAGAAAGTGCCGGGTCGCTGTGGTTGCCGACAAGCGGGTCTCACGTTGACCTGGTCGGACAGGCCAAGAGTGGACCGTGTGTCGCGAGGTCATGCTGCTAACGTCGGCAGAGGGTCGGCAGTGCGGGTTTTGGCTGCCTCTAGCCAACACCCCCTAGATTGCTCCACCACAGGCGTGGTATGCCTGGTGAGCCCTGTCTGAAGCGAACCGGGCACGTCATCCTCAAGCGCGTCAGTCATAGTCGCAGCGTCTTGGAAGCTTGGCCGTGGTTGATGGCTGGTGGCTTTAACTTCAGCAGCGGGAAACTGCGAGGACGATGGCGGTCGTTGCTGGCCGGACATGCAGAGCATTGAGGCTGGTCGACAGTCGCCTTCGGACATCTGGGAGGGTGAAGGTTCCGCAACCGGGAGGTGAATAGCGGGCGTGACAATGCCAATTGTCGTGGTAGCCACCAGGGCGTTCGGTGATGTTGCCGTCGTAAAACCTTGACGTGTCAGCTGTGTTGTGAGCCATGGAGGTCGGCCGAGACGAGCCGGTGGTAAGCATGCCTGCAGCGTCGTCGGCCGAGGACGATGAAAACACAAACCTCGTGGCTGACTGGTCGCGTTCAGGCCAAATGTCGAGAACCTTGGTGGATGGACAGTCGGGCGCAGGACACGCTTCGCTAGTGGCCAGACGAGAGGTTAAGTCTCGTTGTTCGGACGTTGTTGAAGGTGAAAGCTTCGATGTCTGGAAGTCAATAACGGGCGAAAGGTCACCTGTACCAGGCTCCGAGGCGGGCGGCAAGGTGGTCGTCATGGAGTCTGGTGGAGCCACGGTGTCACGTGCCATCACTTTCATGGAAAACGTGCTGGTAGCAAGCGTGCCAGAAGGACCATCAGGCGAGGACTTCGAAAAAACGCACTTCGTAGTGGACAGGTTGCCGGCAGCAGAAACGACTTGAAGAACGTCGTCGGATCTGTGACCGGGTGCGAGGATCACTGCGCTAGTGGCCGGACCAAAGGTGGAGGGAGACGTTGTCGGGGAAGTTTGGTTGCGGTCAGGTGAGAGCTTCGGGCTGGAGGGTCCAGCACGCTGCGAAGCAGGGAAAACCTGAAAGTCGCGGGTTCCCGGCAGCGGGTGGTAGGTGAGGCCAAAGCTGGCAAGCACCGCAGAGCAGAGGTCATCGTAAGGCTGCTGGCTGGAGGTTTAAGTGGCAGAAAGATGACGCCACTCTACCGGAAGGGCGTCATGAAGAATGGCGTGCATCAGCGGCTGGTCCGTGACGCCATTCAACGCAAGAACGGCATCGAGCTGCATGAACCATACCTTGGGGTAGGTCGATTGGAACGGCGGCACTGGCGGGCAGAGTTGCAGGAACATGGCAGCGGGCCGCTCGGCGAAGGGCGTGTTCTCCGGGTCACCAATGTAGCGAGAGAGGAAGACGAGACGGCAGCCAACGTGGTCGTGTCGTTTTCTCTCGCCACTTTATTCCACGCCTCAAACGGAGCCGCGGTCGCTGTCCACGTCCGACACTCCAAGTGCGCTAGCTTGTTCTAATCTTCGCGCAGCTCGAGCTAGCATCAGCTGCGCGAGAGGCGCGGCGCGCTGATTGAGAAATGATGATGGTGATGATGGCACTACAGAGGCATGAGGGAGCAGTCCTGGGCAGACTGGAGCACCAAGGTCATTGCAGCCTTCGGACGTATTGGCTATGACCCAGGCTTTATCGCGCATGACAGCTCTTCAACTCAACTCGACAGTGCACCTCTCTGCATCCCAGCTCGGCAAAGACATTGTCCTGATGATGTAGATTTACCCGACCCCAAGTAGTCCACTTTCAGAGAGCTTCAGACAGATTCGCGGGCATGGAAGGAGATGTGCTTGACACCGAAACCAGCCCCGAGCCGGACTACATGCCACACCTTTCGGAGTCCGTGACTCCCGCCCCAGCAGACAAAAATACCACCCAGAAGCCCTAGCTGTTGGTGATGTGGTCTCTTTTTTCACCAGTGCTTGAGGCCATGTATATTACAGTTACTCCAGAGCCTGAAGCGCTCGAAGTCAAGGAACTTAACAAGTTCACCACAGCCACCAATGTGCTCTCAGGCCCACCGGGACAGCTACTGCTGACTCGACAGCCGTCACCGCCCGGATGTGTGAATGGCCACCGTGTGTTAGTTGAGATTGGGGAATCTAAGTCAACCAACGCGACTAAACACATGGAAAACATGTTCGTGCATTCTACTGCCCTCTTTGTGACAAGACCTCAACTATTGGTCCCCTTACATGCGTTTTTACATGTGTGTAACACACGCTGGTTACACGCCCCTGTTTCAGCAGCGTCGTACATTACGACTTGCTCGCGTCGTGGTTCTCCATCGACGCTAAGTGGCTGCACTTCTTCAAAGCTAAGGAGACGCGTGCGACTACTGATGCGCCCTCTTGAGTCAACATCGGCAGTTCCTCACGCCAGATGCCAGCGTGGCCGATAAAAGCAGCCACAACGCCACAGGCAATGTCGACCACCAGAGCGATCATCAAATACGCCAGCGAACCCGAAACGTGGCCAAGACCTGTGGCTGCAAAGATGCTACCACTGATAGTGATAGTGATAGAAACACTGATAGTGTGTCTGGGGACTACACATCTTAGCGAAACTTTTTTGAATAAATGTTTTGTGGATGTGCGTCACTGTACGTGTTGCTTGTCAGCGTACATGATCTTTGCACACGTCAGCCATCACCAGACACATCGAGCACCAAAGCAGCCAATTAACCATGCTAACACCTGCTGTGCAATATTTAAAAGTTCATCTGTCTATCTATCTGTCTATCTATCTATCTATCTATCTATCTATCTATCTATCTATCTATCTATCTATCTATCTATCTATCTATCTATCTATCTATCTATCTATCTATCTATCTATCTATCTATCTATCTATCTATCTAGCCGCTTATGACTTTTAGCTCTCTTGGTCGTTTGAATAATGGTATCGGTACCAAACTTGGTATGGCATAAAATGACTGTATGACGGGCATATCTGACTAGTCATAACATGAAAATCGTGATATGTATGTCATGAATGTCATGATTTACATTTTACGGTCGTGCTGCTCTTGCGGTGGTCTCGTTTACATGACAGGTTGCAAAACTGGTACGGTATGACACTATTGCATAGAGAACACTAGCGACAGACCCTAACGGGGAAATCATGACACGCATGTCATGTAAGGGATGAGTCATGACTACACGCCACGCTCATGATGCACTCGCAGCCATCTCGCTAGCTTCACATATACCAAATTCGGCGTTACTTAATGCGAATGGATGAAGAAGGTATGTGACAAGTGCAAACATTATAATCATGAGATGCGTGTCATGTGACTTTATGACTACAATCCACACTCATGGTGCCCTCGCAGCCGTTTCGCTAGCTTCACATACACCAAATTTGGTATTAAGGGACGTGAATGGACGACAAAGGGATGTGACTGGTGCAAGCATGATAACCATGTTATGCGTGTCATGTAACTGCATCACTACATGCTACGCTCATGATGCGCTCGCGGTTGTCTCGCTAGCTTCACATTTACTAAATTCAGTATTACGTGACGCGAACGGACGACATATGTAAATAACATGTTCAAACATGATAATAATGACATGTGCGTCATTCAACATGACTACATGCCGCACTCATGATGCGCTCGGGGCCGTTTCGCTAGATTCATATATGCAAAATTTCGTATTACGTCACGTGAATGGATTACGAAGGTATGTGAATGGTGCAAACAGATGCATGTCATGTAAGAGCATGACTACATGCCACACTCAAGGCGCAAATACACTTAGACGTGACCCGGTGCGCATGTGCTCCAGCGTTTGTTTCATCGCGTCATGCCGGCGATGCCACGCCAGGCGCCGATACTCGCAGGAACGCACCGCACCACGTTGCGCCCCGCCGCGGTGGTCTAGTGGCTAAGGTACTCGGCTGCTGACCCGCAGGGCGCGAATTCGAAACTCGGCTGCGGCGGCTGCATTTCCGATGGAGGCGGAAATGTTGTAGGCCCGTGTGCTCAGATTTGGGTGCACGTTAAAGAACCCCAGGTGGTCATAATTTCCGGATCCCTCCACTACGGCGTCTCTCATAATCATATAGTGGTTTTGGGACCTTAAACCCTACACATCAATCAGCACCACGTTGCTTTGACGCATGCGCGTTAGAGCACGCCCGGCGTCCTTCAACACAAAGCTAGGTAGACGTGTTGCATTCTGGGTAACGTCGTTGGTGTGAAATGCAGCATGTCACATTTCGCACCGGCTGCTGCTGGGTTGTGCCGACAGACGCTGGTCACGTCTGGCGTCAGACTATAGAGTGTTCACGTTTTGCTAGCGTAGCGTCGCTGCGCCCTGCGTGCGCTCGTCAACGTTACTTCGAAGTATATTGTGCCCTTCATGATGGCCTCCCCGCCGTTTCGCTAGGTTCACATATTCCACGCTTGGTATTACGGGACGTAAATGGACGACGAAGGTATGGACTGGTGCAAACATGATAATCATGAGATGCGTGTCATTTAACAACACGACCACACGCTACGCTCATGATGCGCTCGTGGTCGTTTCTTTAGCTTCACACATACCAAATCGGTATTGCATGACGTCAATAGACGCCAAAGGTAAATGACATGTCCGAACATAATACTCATGATATGCGTGTCATGTTAAACATGACTAAATGCTACACTCATAGCATGCACGCGGCCGCTTCGCTAGCTGCACATATACTAAATTAGGTATTAAGTGGTGTGAATAGATAATAAAGGTAAATGACACGTCCAAACAAAATAAGTATGACAAGGAAGTTATGTCCGGTATAGTTTACTTCCGCCTCGTAACGTTGTTCTGATTTTAAACTGACATATAAACCTCCCTCATTCATGCTTCGCATATAATTGATTCTCACTGTACGTGGTATCTGCAATTTTTTTTCTCTCCAATTTACTACAAAAGGTGATAAGCCATTGAAACAACGCAACACTCACCAGGTGGCTTTCTTCCGTTCCCGCCAGTAGACACAGGTATTTGACACCAGCTGAGGCAAGCCAAAGTTCACTTTCCGGTGGCTGCGTGAGGACGGCTGTCCACTGCGACAATAGTAGAGAAATTATAGCCTAGTATTTTTTCGAAAGGGGAAGTCTTCTAGAATACAAAACAAAACGGTGCATTTAACGCACAATTATAATGTGAGCTTTCTTAGAAGCATTACGTAACTCGCCCTATTCGCAACTTTCACAGATGGTGGCGTCGCCATGCGGCATCCGCCGTAACTTTTGTTTGAGGGCTGCCCATGCAGCCAGCACTTGCCATCGTTCACTCGGCCTCACTTAGGAGGCTCGCTGGTGCTTTATATTTTGTCGCTGGCAATTTCTGCTACGGTTATTGTGAAGCCAGACAGTTACTGCGTGTCATAGTAGCAATGATTTAATTGTTTGCTTGCTGAGCTGGAAGTATCACAAAATATTTTAGATGCTGCTGTGCCGACGCCGTGCAGTCAAGGGCGAGGTTGCCTGCTTTGCACGAGCACGACCACTCATCTTCCCCGGCCGTGGCACGAGCAGCGTTCACAAAGCTGTAAACCAGAGCAGACGATGTGCCCAGGGTTCGAAACTTCTTTTCCATCAATATACGCTGCACACGCGTTTCACAACACGCTGTGTGGGATATAATACATGCTAGAGTCAATAACCTTCTCAGCAAAGCCTTGACAACACGATGGCTGCAGCCGAAAATACTGCACAGGTCGAAGTGACGGGCACACCGGTAGCGGCTGCCCGCGCGCTGGCTGCACGATCCCCCAAATGACAGCTATGTTGGGCTTGCACCAGTGCCATCTATTGGCGGTGAAAGTTGCGAATACACAATGACAACGCTGCAGCGTTCGAACAAGGATTTTGGCGAGCTCGTTGGATTTCGTTGTACACACCGTATAGATGGGACATACAGACGCTAGATACGCATGGAGCACTCACTTGGCTCGCCATTTTCTCGCAAATATCTTCAGGTTTCGTTGCTTCGTCCAGAATAATTAGGCCGAGGCTGTCTTGAGCATCCGATAATTTGCTGAAGACGATGTCTGCGAGGAGGTTGGAATAATTACGTGGCAGTATTTTATCAATGCCGGTAATACCGCACCGTTTACACTATCCTTTATTATATTTCTTGAAAGGTGTGCCGCAAGGTTGCAAAAGTGAAACAAGAAATACACGGTTGATATCTCTGTCATAGGAACCAAGTAAAATGTTCCCTTGCAGAGGTAGTTTAATGTTAACATTACAATGATATGAGAGCTTAAGCAATGTCTACTGGTGTTTAACAGCTATAGCCCCGCTTATCGTAGATGCAAGCACGTTGACGTTTCGTCATACATCTATGGGCACAATGCGCTTGCACAGGCAGCGCCAGGAACGCTGCGCTTGCACAGGAAGCGCCACGGACGCGGCGGTGTTCGTGGCACCACCTGTGCAAGCGCAGTGCGCCCATAGATGTATGGCTACCTGGAGTGCACTCCAGAGAGGAGTGATAGATATTTGGGAGCGGCATTATGCGGTGACCTGCCGTGGCACACTCGTATTACTAACATCGTAGCGTCCACTTGTGAAACACAAGGACTCTTCAGACACAACTTTCATGATGCCCCTAGGCACGAAAAACTACTAGCCTTTTAATCACTCATAAGACCTAAGCTCTAGGACGCACCCGCCATCTAAAGCTTCCACAGGTGCCATCTCGCTGCATGTACTGATTCTGCCTCAGAAGCAGTCCATGCCCTTCGGCTATATTCGTCTATTCCTCCAACCATTACCAAGTCAGCGCATCATCACTGGAAGCAGAATACGGATTATCTAATATGTCTTCGCTGTTGCATTGCCACACAATTTTTATTACAGATTTTTTCCCTTTTACAGTGATATCAGCAATGCAGCTTATATAGTTCACCTTACGCGCATACCTCTCGCGGTCTATAGGTACAACAGGTGGTGACGACTATGGGCAGGCACCCACCATCATGTTTTTATTCATTTACCTCTTAATTTTTCCCCAAGCAGCACCAGATTGTAACTGGCTTTCCCATACATTGCAGCCATCACTTTTTCATTAATCTTGCACAATGTAACCAAAATTATTACATGGCGAAATCATGTGGTAGTAGTTTAAACACACCCATTATTTAATACCCCCTTTGAGGGCTACAGCTCTAGCTTTGCGTCTGCCTTCGTGGAACTCGAAGTGCATGTTTTTTGGCAGCGGTGTAATTTTTAGCCTCGCCCTAGTTGATTTAGATATGCTAGATGTCTGTCTGGAACACTCTGTGGGCTCGAATCCTAAGTGCTCCATGATTTTTCTTCCGGTTCTACTTGTCAAAAGCCTTTGGTTCTGTGACATCGTGGCGGCTTCTATTAGCTCGTATAAAGTGTTGGAGACGTCCAGCCAAAGAAGTTTAACCGTACAGGTGTTCGGGGGTAACCCTAGCGCAGTTTTGATGCCTTTTCTTATAATGGCTTGAATTTTATCTTTCTCTGCTCTACCCAATTTAAGATAAGGGGCAATGTATAGTACATGGCTTATCACGATAGCCTGAACCAACCTTAAAAGATTCCCTTCCTTCATCGCCGCATTATTGTTAGAAATGCGCTTAAGTAGGCGGCACGTATGGTTCGCATTAGCTTCAAGTCTCCGGATAGTTTCAGTGTTTTTTCCATTCGCTTGTATGCACATCCTTAGAATTCTAATACTGTCTGCGGTTGGAATAGCATTGCCATTCACTTGTAAAGCAATGTCACAACTCCGTCAGAGGGGATTGTTTGTTTTCGTTTTTTTGCGATGGTAGAAAAAGAGCCTCTGATTTTTCTGCCGAGCATTTCAACCTTAGTGGTTCGAGATACTGTTCGATGGTATCTATAGCCATCTGAAGTGTGCTTTCAATATGTCCGTCACTACCTCTATTTATCAACAGCGTCACATCGTCTGCGTATGTTGTGTGATCTAGGTTTTCGATTCCTTCCAACTTCTCAAGAAGTCCAATCATCGCTATATAAAAGAGTCGGAGAGAGTACAGACCTTTGTGGCGTCTCTTTATTATCTAATTTAATGTTTTTGAGCGACTGCCTTCCCATGCTGATGGTGGCTGTGGGATTTGAGGGAAAATCGATTTGAGAGAAATAGGTGGGATCTGAAGCATATCATAGTATCAGGGTACAGGTTTTCATCCTTCATGAACCTAGTCAGTCTTGTTTGGATGACGTGCTCTATCAATTTTCTTACACAAGATGTGATGGAAATGGGTCTGAGATGTTCAAGACTCAGTTTGTTCTCTGGCTCAGGATTGAAGACCACATTGGCCGTTTTCCAAACTTGCGGTATCTCTTCCTTGTCTCAGCATTCTTGCATATAAGCTGCAAGTTGACGAACGGAGCCGTCATCAAGATTCCTGAGCATTCTTTTGTTGATTTTGTCTGGACCGGTAGCTGTTTTTGTCTTAAGTCGGTTAATTTCAGCCCTGACTTCTCCAATCGTGATGGGGCTGTCTAGGTCCGTGTTTTCTGAACCCGCGCAGTCAGGGAGCTTTTGAGATTAAGCGCAGCTGAGGTAGCGATCCCTAACCTCTGTTAATAATTCCGCCATGTGACCTTGATATTTATACACAAGCTTTTGAAATTGCTGCCGGGCTTCCGACTTGGTTTTCTCTGGGTCTAATAGATGTTGCAGTAGCTTCCATGTTCTAGCACTACCAATATCTCTATCCATCTGATTACAGATACTACCCCACTTTTGCTTGTTGAGTTCAAATGCATAATCTTCAATCTCTTTGTTCAGTGCGGCAACCTCTTTTCAAAGATTCTTGTCTCCTTTTCTCCAACAGATTTTTCGCTCTCTTTCTTTTTCTTCCACATGCTTACGAGATGTCAATCAACAACTTCCTCGTCGTCAGCATCAATCTCTTCGGTAGCGTCCTGAACCGACTGGATCACCCCTTTACTCCCATCGTTAATATATATTGGGTCCTGTTCCGACCCGATATTTCTAAAGGACACCCAATCTGCAGTTTTAACTTTTCTCTTATTGAGCACCGGCTAGCCATTGTCAACTATAATCTCTAAAGTTTTATGATCACTACCTAGGTCTTCCCTGGTATTGTACCACGTGGCGGAGGTGGCACTGCTTACCAGGGTAATGTCTGGCGTCGTGTCTTGAGATACACTATTTCTTTTCCTAGTTGGCTGCATTGGGTCCCTAATAACGATCAGCTCATGTTGTTGAATTTCATTCCACGAATTTCTCCCCTTAAGCTGGGTGAATTTATAACCCCATGCTATATGATGCGCATTAAAGTTGCCCAAAATCAAAAGTGGACGGTTTTCTGAAATAACCTTTGTTTTTGTGAAAAGATCACCAAAGTTGATTTTGCGCTGCTTTGGAGAACTATACACATTCAGGATAAAAAGACTCTGTTTTTGCGCTTGCGAGGCATGAGTTCGACTAAAACATGATCAATCTGCGAATTCTCAGTCTCGTGCTGCAATGTCGTAATGTTTCTCTTTACAAAGGTCATAACTTGGGTATCATTAACCGACCCGGCAAAAGGTTTGTAACCAGCTAATTTAGCATTTTTCGCACACTCCTGGATTGCAATAACCTCTGGTCGATCGGCGTTGGTAAGAAAAGATTGTAAAACCGCACGTTTGCGCGAGAAACCCCTACAGTTTCACTGCCAAATCGTATTATTGCAGGGGCGCAGAGCCATCATGTTTGAGCTTGAGCGCTTGGCATAGTCATTCTATCTGTCGGTCCCTGCTAGCAAATTCAGCCTTAATTTGCTCAATAGTGCTGCCTTCTTGTTTCATTTGTTCCTGTACAGCTTGAAGCATACCTTGTGATGACTTAGTTTCCACCTCAAGCGCTTCAATTCTCGCTCTGTGATTTTATTCAACGTCAGTTTCTTAGCCCTCTTCTTCTATAAAGGTGGTTGTTTTGCTACCCGAGATGTTTCCAGGGCCTGCTTGGGTTTTCTGTTTAGTTGCGTCTTAATCTCATCAAGCTGTTTGCATAATTCCACATTTTGCTCCTGTAATATCCTGTTTCGCTCTTTAAGAGTGTTGATCATCTCTATATTAGCATCCTGGGAGACCTTAGTTACCCAACCCACCTGTGGTCCAATGGATTTTGACTTCTCTGGGGCGCAATCACCACTATCATGGGGTGCCTTGGGAGAAACTCCCTGCATCTCTAGCAGTGGCAATCAAAGGAAGGATTCCGAGCGCCCTCCCCATCCACTGCGACGCTTGGATTCACACCTAAAACAATCTTGAACCCTGTCTGTCCTGCTATGCCGCTGCGTGTCCTCCGCGGCCTTGCGTCATTCCTTTTGCTCGCACGCTTCTTCAAGCTTCATTTCCCACTGTCGCTTCTTCACTTTATAAGGTGTCCGGAGAAGTTCTTTGCACCTTCTCCGGTTATATGCTCCTTGCCACACAGTTGGCACCTTGGTGTACATTCATGGACCCCGGATGGGGAGGTCTCACCGCACCTGTAACACACTTCATATCTCTTCTTGTAGAAGAAACATTTCATCGGTGTCCCAAAACAGATAATCCAATTTGGCCCGTAGTGGTCAACAAAAGTAATGATTATCGAGGTGAAGTTGCCCATCCTTCGCACACCAAGAATAGGATGATTCTCTTCGTGTGAGAAAGCCAGTTGCAATTCCCTCTCAGAGAGTCTGATATCAACTCCACGTACCACTCCTTTGCCACAGCTTTCGGGTGCAGTCGTAAATGTCTTCACCTCATACTCCTTGCCGTCGAGCTTTATGACTTTCAGGTCCAACATTTTTTGGCATCATCCTCCCTGGGCGTGCTCTATATCAATGTTCCTAGCCTGACGTTGACAACAATCTTGTCCTCCTCGCAACCTTTCTGCCATGGAAGGCCTGCTGCCATCCTGACTGCTCCGCCAATCACGGGTGCCGAGAGTTCAGTGAGCGTCAATCCTTCTTTAGGCCTGATAATAACCTTGTGGTCCGCGTTCGGAAGACGCGGTAGGTGTGACGCTACTGACCGCTCCGCGAGATTTTTTTCCAACCGCTTTATATGAGAGTCTCCTGCTTACACAATTCTTGTCGCCATTGTAGAGGGCCGGCACCGTCCTGCTTTCTTTTTCGCATCCACCGCTGGTACACGCCATCCTGGTGGCGCCATCGCGTTCTCGTTGTTGACTCTCCTGGAGCTCCGCCCCACATTTCGACACTTTCGTCACCCAGTCCGAGCTTTCCAATTCTGCTGGATCGGCATCTGTACTGTTAACAGTCACTTCCATTGTCACAGTGCTTCCGCAGACGCTCTACGAGCCGGCGCCTGGAGTCCTCAGTAAGCAGCAAGCAGTAAACCTGGTAAGCAGCCAACAAGCTACACCTCTTTCCGGCCCGTCTCCCTACTGAGTAGCATTAGCAAGCTCATGGAACGAATGATTCACAAATGACTGACATGGTTCCTAGAAAGCCACAACTAATTTCCCCTAGAAATGAATGGGTTCCGCCAAGGCAGGTCGGCTATCGACAATGTCGTGGCACTTCTCTTCTTTTGAAGAGGACCTCTTTGCTGATCATATTCTGACAGCCGTATTCCTTGATATCAAGGCAGTTTTCGACTCGGTCTTTCACCACGCCATTCTTGCAGCCATGGATGATCTTGGCCAAGGAGGGAAGCTATACAAATAGCTTGAGAACTATCTAAAATGGCTTAAAATACCTATATATAAGCACTCCAAACGGTCCCACACCAGCTATATACAGTAGAGAAATGGTGGACTCGAGGGTGCCGTGCTCAGCCCGCTCCTTTTCAACCTTACCCTGATACACATAACAATGACACTGCGTCGAGTACACATCACAATTTACACCAATGACATCTGTATCTGGAGTGCTTCAAGTTCACGTTACATCACCAAGCAGCGACTTCAAAAAGCTTTACAGAACCTCTCCCTGTTATCAGCACCCGGAGGTTTGTGCCTTTCACCAGAAAAAAAGCCATTGCTTTCACGAAAATAAAATGAGCAATTATGGCCACTGATCTATGTATGGTTTCAAAGATATTTGGGAATCATCATCGACAGAAATTTTTCTTGGTCTCCACAGGGGAAGAAACTTCAAACTAGAATAGTAGCAGCAACTTAATTCTTCAAATTCGTGGCTGGAGCACGATGGGGATGTAGATGCCGCTCTATAGTACTGCTTGAGAAAGCATATATTGAAGGAACATTATGCTGTCGCCTACCTGTGCTTCACTGGTTTTTAAAAAACTGTAGTGGAAGCAGGATGTCTCCCACTAGATGCCATTTCTACCCAAGAAACCATGCTCACTCATCTCTGACGTATATTACAAGGTAAAAAACATTTCCTGTACTGAGTTCATCTATCCCACAGAAATTCTGCATTCGGCCAAGCTGTGTAAATGCTTCAACTTGCCCCTATTAGTCAGCCACAGAAATTAATGCCTGCAACACTTTCTCCAAGGACGCTTTTGCCTTCAACAATAAACAAGTTGATCTGGCATCAACGGGGTAGAGAGATGAATGTCGCTGACTGTGCTGCTGTAGACTACTCTCCTCTGCTTAGCCAAGCACTATGCTCAGCACTCACATATTTACACCGACGTATCAACCACTCAGGAGACTTCCACTTATGGACTTTATATCCCCCTCTACAAGACAAACGCTCTCTTATCGACTGCAGCGGATGATGTCCTCAATGGCAGCATAACTTCATGGCATCAAAGAAGCTATCCTTTACATCTTGTGTCAAACACCAAACCGATCCGCAATTTTCACCGACTCCAAGGGAGCACTACAGATATCGTTCAACCTCCTAAAGAAAACAATTCTCGCCTTGTTTAAATCGACATAGCAAAGCTAAATCTCCTGGCCATTACCGCAGGGAACTACATCATATATCAGTGGGTACCAGCTCATTGTAGTGTTCTGGCCAACGAAAAAGCATATAAAGCAGCACGCAAAGGTCTTTGACACCATAATTACAGATGAACTTACTTCACCAAGTCAGATGCTTCTCAGATGGCTAAAAGATTCGCTTTTGAAGAAAATAAGAGACGCTATACCTTCTAACACATTATTATGCCTTGCTTGGCTCAATCGACCTTTATCTCTGAACAAGAGTCTTGTTCAGAATTCCTCGACATCTGGACACGCTATACCATCGCTTTCGTCTTAACAGTGCCTATGTAAACAGCTTCAGTACCGCCTCGGTCAGTCTGCGAGTCAGTACTGCAAAAGCTGTGGCTGCATCGAAACTGTGGAACTTATCTTGTTCAAGTGTAGAACGTATGCTGATGAGCGTGCGCTTGTCGGAGCTAACACGAGGAAGATCCAGCCCTGACAGTGTTCAGTTTTCGAACTGATTTTTTTATTATCGCGCTGCACCCGCTGCGCGGCCCCATGCCAACTTCTTCCTCCTTGACGAGCACCGCATTCTGGGGCGCGACAGGGCTCCCCCCCGTAGAGCAAGAGCCATAGGAGTCACCAGAGGAGTCGCCCAGTGGGCATGCTTGGATGTGGGCATCCAGATTAAAGATTGAAACCCCGCGGCCGCGAGAGCGGCGATATACGCAGGTTTCAGTCTATCAGCAGCCACGACGTCTTGACGGCCATTGATGTCCAGCGGGAACGTCTTAGGTGTACGATGGAGAACGCGGAATGGGCCATCATAGGCTGGTGTGAGTGATGGTCGTATTTGGTCATGCCGAACGAAGACGTGACTGCAGTCATGCAGATCCTGGCTGACGAAGACAGACTGGGGCTGTCGGTCGGCTGGAATCACAGGAACAAGGTCCTGAAACGTGGTGCCCAGCTCTCGAATGTACGTGGAGGCATCGTGAGTGGAATGTGGCGACGATGGCTCGAAGAATTCTCCTGGAAGACGCAGGGAAATGCCATAGGCTAGTTCAGCTGATGAGCAGCCGAGATCCACTTTCAATGCTGATCAGATGCCCAGAAGTACGAAGGGGAGGTGTTCGAGCCAACGTTTCCTTGGCTGGTGAGCAGTGAGGGCAGCTTTCAGTTGTCGATGAAGCCGTTCAACCATGCCATTGGCGAAAGGATGGTAGGCAGTTGTGTGGATGTGTCGAATGCCCAGGATATTGGCAAGTGCGGTGAAAAGAGCCGATTGGAATTGACGAGCGCGATCAGTGGTGACGACAGAAGGGCATCCAAAGCGCGACACCCAGCCATTTGTGAAAGCCTTGGCAACTGTTGGTGCTGTAATGTCGGAAATTGGAAACGCTTCCGGCCACCTGGTGAAGCGATCCACACATGTCAGCAGGTAACAGGCTCCTTGCGATGATGGAAGAGGGCCAACGATGTCAAGATGGACGTGGGAAAACCTTGCGCCTGGAGGCCAAAGGGGGGATGTTGCCATGACTGTGTGACCGTGAACTTTAACCCGCTGGCACTCAAGGCAGGTTCGCGCCCAGCATCGGACATCAGCATTTATGCTTGGCCAAAGGAAACGAGATGTGACTAGCTTTTGGGTCGCACGAATACAAGGATGACTCATGTTGTGCGATTGATCGACAAATTGCACGATGAAAAGCTGAAGGCACGAGGGCCGAGGGACACCAGTAGACATTTCGCACGTTATTATTGAGGTAGAAAATAGAAGCGGGCACTCAGTGAACGATAGAGACGTGGATGAAGAGCGAAGTCTATGGAGCTCAGGATCGTTGCTTTGGGCAGCTGCTAAGCTCTTCCATGTCTAGTGGTGGCTGGTTCGACAAAGCATCGATGCGAGCTAGTGCATGCCGTGAGGAGTTCTAGGGCAAATGTACAGTATTTTGCCTCAGGTGGCTTCAGTTTTTGGGAGAAAAAACCAAGGGGCTGCCAACCGGATACATACTGCTCGAGAACGGCGCCAACTGCCACGCTTGATGCATCGGTGATGAGACGAATTGGGGCATCAGGGACGGGATCTATGAGCATGGTGGCGTCTGTCAGAGCCTTCTTGGCAGTGTAGAAGGCAGATGCAGCGTCTTCGGTCCACTCCAGTGGCGCAGCCGGGTCTTTCTTTTTAGCCAATAGGTCGATCAAGGGCTTTAAGAATGTGGCACACTTTGGAAGAAAGCGGCGATGGAAGTTTATTAGGCCCAGAAATTTTCGGAGTCTCTTTAGTGAAGTCGGGGTAGAAAGTCTTGAATAGCTTTCACTTTGCTGGCGAGTGGTTGGATACCCTTTGGAGTGACAAGGCGGCCTAGGAACTCTCTTGTAGTGACGCTGAAGAGGCACTTATTTGCATTAATTACAAGGCCGTAATCATCCAGGCGGTGGAAACAGGGTGCGCAGGTGGGCTTCATGCTCAGAGCCAAATCAGCTTGCTACAAGGAGGTCATCAAGGTAGGCAAATTCGAAATGTTGATAGTGTGCTGAAAGGTCTGTGCAGAGTTGCACAATCAAAAAGGCATCCTCCCATATTCAAACAGACCGAATGGGGTGGTGATGGCCGTCTTCGGAATGTCGGCGGGTTCTACAGGAATCTGATGGTAAGCCTTCACTAAGTCAATCTTAGAGAAGATTGTGCACCCAGCCAAATTTGACGTGAAATCCTGTATGTGAGGAAGTGGATAGCGGTCTGGTAACGTGTGGGCATTGAGAGCGCGGTAATCCCCACATACGATGGCGTAGTGGTTAGAGCATCCGCCTCGCATGCAAGAGGTCCGTGGTTCAAATCCCGGTACCGCGCAGTTCCCAACCGGATTAAAAAAAATCCAAAAATCCGCGTGTTGATGGAACTGCATTAAGAGGCCTGGGGTGCGGCCTCACCGGCAAACACCGCCGAGAACGCACTCCCTCACCAGAGAAGGATTGGCCACCCTGGTGCAGTCTCTGGCCACTACCTCCCACATGCTTACGTCAAATAACTCACGGCCCTCAGTCCCCAGCAGCTGCGAAGCAACTGACCACGGCGGCGGTCAGATCTGCAACGCAGCAGAGGGTGCTAAGAATCTCTGGATCCGGACAGGCCGCCATTGGAACCTGAACTTGGCAATGTTTAACGCTAGAACCTTATCTAGTGAGGGAAGTCTAGCTGTACTATTTGAGGAGCTAGAGGGTGTTAAATGGGATATAATAGGGCTCAGTGAGGTTAGGAGGACAGATGAGGCCTATACGGTGCTACAGAATGGGCACGTCCTTTGCTACAGGGGCTTGGCAGACAGAAGAGAACTGGGAGTGGGGTTCCTAATTCACAGAAACATAGCTGGCAACATAGAGGAATACTGTAGCATTAATGAAAGGGTGGTAGGTATCGTAATTAAACTGAATAAAAGATACAAGATGAAGGTAGTACAGGCTTACGCGCCTACATCCAGTCATGATGACGCTTCAGTTGAAAGCTTCTATGAAGACGTGGAATCGGCAATGAGTAAGGTAAAAACACAGTATACTATAGTGATGGGCGACTTTAATGCAAAGGTAGGGAAGAAGCAGGCTGGAGACCAGGCAGTAGGAGATTATGGCATCGGTACAAGAAACGCCAGAGGAGAGCTACTAGTAGAATTCGCAGAACACAATAATTTACGGATTTTGAATACCTTCTACCGAAAACGAGAAAACCGCAAGTGGACATGGAGGAGCCCTAATGGCGAAAATAAGAACGAAATAGACTTTATAATGAGTGCACACCCTGGAATTGTGCAGGATGTGGAAGTGATTGGCAAGGTACGATGCAGTGACCATAGAATGGTACGGTCTCGAATTCGCCTAGACTTGAAGAAGGAACGACAGAAACTGATACGCAAGAAGCCAATCAATCAGCTAGCACTGAGAGGGAAAGTACAGGAATTCAGAGTGTCGCTGCAGAACAGGTACTCGGCTCTTAGTGAGGAAACCAACCTTAGCGTAGATACAATGAATGATAATCTGACGAGTATCATTACGGAGTGTGCAGTGGAAGTTGGAGGCAGAGTAGTTAGACAGGACACTGGCAAGCTTTCCCAGGAAACGAAGAACCTAATTAAGAAGCGTCAAATCATGAAAGTGTCAAGTACAACAGACAAAATAGAACTGGCAGAGCTTTCGAAGTTGATTAATCGACGTAAGGTATGCGATGTAAGAAGGTATAACATGGAGAGAATTGAACACGCTCTGAAAAACGGAGGAAGTGTCAACGCATTGAAGAGGAAACTTGGGATAGGCAAAAGTCGGATGTATGCACTAAGGGACAAAGAAGGCAAAATAACTACCAATATGGATAGGATAGTTAAAATAGCGGAGGAGTTTTACAGAGATCTGTACAGTAGCCGAGACAACCACGACCTTAATACTATAAGAACTAGCAGTAACCCAGATTACACCCCACCAGTAATGATAGAAGAAGTCAGAAAAGCTTTGGAGAGCATGCAAAGGGGCAACGCTGCTGGTGAGGATCAGGTAACATCAGATCTGCTGAAAGATGGAGGACAGATTGTGTTAGAAAAACTAGCCACCCTGTTTATGAGGTGTCTCCTGACGGGAAGAGTACCAGAGTCTTGGAAGAACGCTAACATCATCTTAATACATAAGAAAGGAGATGACAAGGACTTGAAGAATTACAGGCCGATCAGCTTGCTCTCTGTAGTATACAAGCTATTCACAAAGGTAATTGCTAACAGAGTAAAGAGAACATTAGAATTCAATCAACCAAAGGAACAAGCAGGATTTCGAACAGGCTACTCGACAATTGACCACATTCATACTATCAATCAGGTAATAGAGAAATGCTCAGAGTATAACCAACCACTATACATAGCCTTCATAGATTACGAGAAGGCGTTTGATTCAGTATAAATATCAGCCGTCATGCAAACACTGCGGAATCAGGGCGTAGATGAAGTATATGTAAATATTTTGGAAGAAATCTACAGGGGATCAACTGCTACCATAGTGCTTCATAAAGAAAGCAACAAAATACCAATCAAGAAGGGTGTAAGGCAGGGGGAGACAATTTCCCCAATGCTATTTACCGCGTGCTTACAGGAGGTTTTCAGATGCCTAGAATGGGAACAGTTAGGGATAAGAGTCAATGGAGAATACCTTAGTAACCTGCGCTTCGCCGATGACATTGCATTGCTGAGTAACTCGGGGGACGAATTGCAACTCATGATTACGGAGTTAGACAAGGAGAGCAGAAAGGTGGGTCTTAAAATTAATCTGCAGAAAACGAAAGTAATGTACAACAACCTCGGCAAAGAGCAGCGCTTCGAGATAGGTAATAGTGCACTTGAAGTTGTAAAAGACTATATCTACTTAGGGCAGGTAATAACCGCAGAGCCGAACCACGAGATTGAAGTAACTAGAAGAATAAGAATGGGGTGGAGCACATTCGGCAAGCACTCGCAAATTATGACAGGTAGATTGCCACTAACCCTCAAGAGGAAGGTATATAACAGCTGTATCTTGCCGGTACTTAGCTACGGAGCAGAAACCTGGAGACTTACAAAGAGGGTTCAGCTTAAATTGAGGACGACGCAGCGAGCAATGGAAAGAAAAATGGTAGGTGTAACCTTTAGAGACAAGAAGAGAGCAGAGTGGATTAGGGAACAAACGGGGGTTAAGGATATCATAGCTGAAATCAAGAAGAAGAAATGGACATGGGCAGGGCATGTAGCGCGTATACAGGATAACCGCTGGTCATTAAGGGTAACTGACTGGATTCCCAGAGAAGGGAAGCGGGTTAGGGGGAGACAGGAGGTTAGGTGGGCAGATGAGATGAAGAAGTTTGCGGGTATAAATTGGCAGCAGCAAGCACAGGACCGGGTTAACTGGCGAAACATGGGAGAGGCCTTTGTCCCGCAGTGGACGTAGTCAGGCTGATGATGATGATGATGATGATGATGATGAGGGGTATTTTAATGCAATGTGATGTGAACATGACAGAGCGCTGCATATGTCGTAGTCCGGCTATTACGCATTGAAGATATTCTTTGCGCTCCAATACGTCGAGGCGCAATACGTTCATATATTATTGCACGCCAACGTCAGTTCTAGTGACGTTCACATAAGTTGATCTGCTTAGTTTTCTGAATATATAACTATAGCACATTACTCACGGCCTAGTAGAGGGCAGAAACAGTTCACACTCGGCTTATGAATAACTTTCTGCCCTTTTTTTCTCAGCTAGTAAGTATACGAACGCTAAGTACGGCACATCAAAGAAAGCATTGCGGGAGAGGAAAGAGCGTTTCGTATATCTTGGTAATAAGAGGCTAGAATGCATGAAAACAATTACACAAGGAGTTAGCGCGCCCATTGAGTACATTCTAATATACCTGTTATTTTATGGGAGCAACAATAGCCTGGTATCGTACATCCGTGTTAGCAGAACAGGGCCGAATTTTCGAAGGTTTTCATTTTGAAGTATATGTCAACATTGATCAGACACAATTTCTTATGAATGCCGAACATGAAAGTTCACCAAAGTTTCCTTATCTGGCGTAAAATATTTCACCAATAAGGGCCGGGAACACATTAGACAATGAATAAAACTTGTCTACATATTGTCAGTTTTCATTGAAGATATTTTCGGTAGCGCAAGAGAATAGAGAGAGATTGTATTCAGATAAGTCTGTAAAATCAATGCAATAGAGAGATACGGTAAATGCTTCGAATTAAACGATAACAGAAACCATCAATATCTACAGTGACACTAATCGCGTCTTTTTTTTCTCATGGCGTTTTAGGCAGGCAGTGAATTGCGTCACATCAACTCCTATGCCTTCTGGTTTAGTATGGCTTTTTTTAAAGAGCCGTTTTTTAAAGGTTTGCGAACCGACTCGCCACTCCCGCTCGTTATGCCTACGGCGCATGCAAGGGCGCCGTCGGGAGAGCTGTGACCTGGCACTCTCCTGTGCTGTAGTGTCGTTCTCTGGTCAAAGAATTGGCTCTGTACGTGGCGTACAACAGGAACTAATTATTGTTGCCTAGCCACTGTGTACAGTCACATAAGTTTAAACGCTGTCAAAATAGGCGTTGAGCACCCACCAATTTTGGCGACGTGTTGGTGAGCAGGGTCCTCGAAGTACTTGGAGAGGAACTCGAAGGTGGTCTTGGCAGCCTTCTGCATGTCGGCATTTTGCGCCTTCATGTACAAGTTCACCTTCCGGAATGGAATAAATTGAAAATGAAGTTTATAAAAGCCCGGGATTAGTGGAAATACATGATCGAGACGATCTATCATTATAGTAGCGCTCACTAAATGCAGGAGGGGGCTATTGTGTTCAAAAGGGACCGTGTAACACTTATTGTGCATGGTCGGAAAACGCTGCCCATAGGTAGTCGAGGGTCTCGAGAAAACACACGCCAAATAATATAGCGTGGCCTGGAATTCACGATCCATTCTCATAGCTAAAGGTTCCTTTCTCTCCTTTCGGCTAATGACGATACCATCTGAAAAATCAATCGTCCAGCCCTTGTGTCACTCATTAGCTGATTTAACCATGGCGCGCTCGGTCGTTACTTGGGCCGCCGCGAAAGGCTGGGACTTGTCCAAACACGCGCGTGATGACCCTGAAAAGGCACGCATTATAAGGGAAAAAAATTGAAGTGCTCAAGGTCATGAGGCGCGCGTGACTTATTTTCTTTCCCCGTGCCATTCCCCCCCCCCCCCCTTCTCAGCTTCCAGCGCTTTCATCGGCACCAGAGAAGAGAATGCGAAAGCAGCGTGCGACAAATATTTCTAGCTTCTTTCGTACTGGACGGATAATAAAGAGTCTGGCTGTCGGGAATTGATGAGGCAATGAACATCAATTAGTAAATCAATTGTTGCACGACCCCTTTAGAGTGGCGATATTCGTAAGAGACGTCAATAAACTGGGGGATATGTTTGCGAACATAAACGACAACATGCACATCGTAAACTTCACGTGTGATTATTGATTGCATAGATGATTCCATTGAATAATTCATACAAGTTATACGTAACCGACTTCAAGTGGGAAATTGTCCATTGTAAACGCAGCAGCAATCAATAATGCGCGTTGTTGCGTGAGTTGGACGTATATCATTAAGAAAAGTGCTACGCATTACAATGAGAGGAGAAGCGGGCAAAGAGATACGTAGGCTCGCGACGAAGTTTCGCTCGAAAGATCGTATATTGAAAGCTTCCTTTGTGCAAATTCGCCGGCTTCATAAGTACTGAAAACCAGCTTTCATTCTCATACAACTTTAGAGAGGTATTACTGGTGCAATAATTTAGACGGCTATTGAGACGGCTATTGAGACAGCTATTGAGACGGCTATTGAGACGGCTTATATTCGATTCTCACTCGGAGTCAAGCCGTCTACGTGGCAAGCAGGTACACTGTTGCGCTATTTAATGATTTGACTTCGGGAAAAAAACTTCGAATTTCAGAGCAATAATATTGAGAACAAACAGATAACATAGCAAAGGAAAATATAGGAGATGTCATTTGAAGTAACTGTAATGCAAATATGAAACAAGAAAAGTGGACGGAAAAGAACTTGCCACAGGCAGGATTGTCAGCCAGCACTACCTTTCGTTATTACGATGACTGTCGAAAACTTTTTGCCTGTTTGGCGTCACGTAGCACATGTTTTTATTACGAAATATCAACTGAGAAATAACCCTTCTCGCACTATATCAATGCATCAAGTTTTCAACACTCGTCGTAACAGCAACAGGTAGCGCTGACTGACGCTCTAACGCTTAAAACGAACCTATATACCCTATAAGGAGGACGGGGGGATGACCACCACCGTAGCTCAGTGGTTGGGCATCAGACGCGTTATTTGAAGGTCGCAGGTTCGGGTTTTGCCGGTGAAAAGTTATCCCTGAGTCCTCTTTTTTATTCACACTTACATTACAATACTTCTAATGACGTCTCCTATACTTTCCTTGGCAATATGATTCGTCAGTTCTCATTAATACTGTGTCTAACAAAGAAAACGGGCCCTTAAACTCCCACTTTCTTTTGAGCAGTGGCAGGAGTCTCCTTAAAGCACTTAATATTGTTTGTCAAAAGCGTAGAATTGCGCCAGTAGTCAAAATACACAATATGCACCGCGAGCTGGTGCCTGAAAGACTCAGCCAAAATGATACAGCCATTACGAATCAAGAACGAAATGAAAGGTTGCGTAAGTTCACGTGTTGACTCAAAGGGGCCCTGCAACACTTTTTCAACTTTGTCAGAAAACGCTGCTGATCAGTGGTAGAGCCTCCCGCGAATAGCCGAACCTAATACGCTGCCTAGGATTCAATTCAATTATAAACTGCAGCTAAAGCTTTCTCTGTTCTCGGCAAATGATGCAAGATGCCAAAAAGCACTCGTTGAAGTTTATCTATTAGCCATTAGCTGATTCGAGCATGGCGTGCTTGGTCATTACCGGGATCGTCGCGGGAGGCCACGACTTGTCCACCCGTACGAGCGCGGTCACAAGTCCCGCATTCGAAGAAAAAAAAACAAGAACAGTGCTCAAGGTCAATACTCATGAGCCGCGCGTGACGTATTTTCTTTGCCTCTGCCGTGGCTCCCTGATTAGCTTCATGCACTTTCGTCGGGGCGAGAGAAGAAAGAATGAGATTGCAGCGTGCGACAAATCTCTAACTCGGCTCGTACTAGACTAATTCTTAAAATCTTTGCGGCATTGAATTCGTGAGAAAATAACCTCTTTAATGAATTCATTCCATTGTTACTTGAAAAGGTGTTTCAAAGCCCTTTTAGGGACACGTAGGGAGTCCTTCGCAAATTGGCAAAAATGAATAATTACGGCCTAGTGGGTACTTAGCTGTACTCGCCGTAGTCATTGTAGGATAGTGTAAACGGCAAATGTTACGCTCCCAGTTATTCCTTTCCTCAAGACATGGTTGAGGTGTGCACCCGGATCCGAAGTGAGGCTAGCTAGCACTTGAGAAGGCGATGCGCACGAGGCGTGATTACACTATCGCGTTCAAATATTGAAGTCGACTCTCAAGCGTTTTGTAAGCTAGTTTTCTTACGACTTCTGGTGGCACCACTTTATCAGATGCAAGGACTCGCACGGAGATGCTTTCAATGCAGTCTGCGCAACGTGGATTGTTAGTAGAAGAGCTTATGCTTCCGCTGTTTACATAAAGTGAATCTAAGCTGACGATATATAGGCCTAGCAAGAACACGTGTCGTTGCTCCTGCGCTGTCGAAAATGGCACAACCCTGACGACAACAGGAACTATTCTTTGTACTTACGTTTGGAACGGCTTCGAATGGCTTCGAAGTGTTGGAGAACACGCTCCAAGCAAGCATGTCGGGGGGCATGGGCGGCGTGGGTTTGAACTTTTGCACACTGAATTTCTCATCCCTGCACGGAAATAAATTAACGTGGAACTTACCCAAACATGCCAAAACGTAGCAGTATGCACATATAGCTGCTGAAACAGTATACACGTGCATGCAGAAGTTAATTGCCTAGTTTAAACAAGATAGTCACAATTACTAAGCTTTCTGATTTATGGACGCTATAAACTTGCAATCAGCACGCGCAAACAACATCATTAAATTTTGTGTGTTTTGTAATAACCATCGCAGGTCTTCAAAGACTGCACGTCTTGAGAGATGCATGTAGAAAACAACGAACACTTGTACTGTTTCTTATATAGATATACTGCGTAAAAGAACGCAATGTATGGTGGCTTGGTATTATGTTCCTCTTTAATAAATAAATGAGTGTGATGCACACACTGCTATATGTATCATTTGAAGGCTTTGTTCAGAACGATAATACTTCGGCTTTAACATTTATATACAACAATGTGATTAAGAGGGACGTCGCAGCATAGGTCTCCGGAAATATTGACCAGCTTGTGTTCCTTCAAAGGGACATTATAAGGCCACACACCACATTGTGGTTTTCAGCGAAGAATGGAAGTACTGTCGCCGTATATATATGAGAAATGAACTGCAAAGATATATTTTGTTGCAAAATGAGGCCTGAAAGACACCTACTACCGGGGACCACCGTGTTGATATGCCGTGTTTGACATGTGCTTCACGGAGTAGAGTCATTGCAAGGCCAGATGACTACAAAACATCATTGGCCGGAATACAGACGCTCGCAAAGCAAGCGGCTCGTTACTTCACTGCTCGCAAGTGCGCCTGTACTGTCAGACTGTCGGCCCGCTCGCGTTAAAAAAAATTACTCATCAATTACGTGCTTGACGAAATGGGCGGAAATTTTGTCAGATTGTTTGCGAACACCCATTGATAAACTCACATAACCACAGACTACGAGTGAAATTTTGGTGTCATGGCTCCTACAATGCGTTAACTTGCAAGGGTGTGTTCGTAAAGCACGTAACTTTAGGGCTAAGAACTTGGGTGCTTACTCTTCAACAGAAAATTTACCACCGAATAAGTGTTACATTGTTTTTATAGGGTGCCAGTGAAAGGGACAACCCCTAGCTTGCATTGTGAAGCCACAATGAAATTCGTGTTGATCCCGGTGTTGTTTCAAAATTGAATATTCTCCGACGAGGAAAATTTTTTCTTTTGGGAAACATCATATGACCACCACCATACAGAATTATGCACAACTCCTTCAAAATGACCTAGAGTTTACCACATACAAACAGCATATATGCGGCGGTGGTGGCAATTCAAACAAATGCAATGAAAATTGAAGGACATTGTCCATTCCAAATGTGCTCGATGAAAGCCTGTGGCCATTCAACTGACTGTGTCATGTCTTTCTGTCTGTTTTTCTGTTTGTTTTTTCAACCTCTTGATAAATAATGTGATTGATGAGAGAGCGTAAGGAGCGAGGCCACAGGTGGCACCATTACAGAGTACGGAGGGAGCGACGTGAGTATAAGTCATCAAGGCTTGATAACTCACGTTACGGCCTCTCCATTTTGCGGCGCATTCGAGACAGTGACGAGGTTCGGAGGCGTGTAGAGAGTCAGCATGACTGGAATATTCCAGCCGGTCTTTTCGAAGCTCGGGAATACCTGGAACGCCGAGTCCTTCTTCAGTTGCATTTTGATGAAACTGCGGTCAAAGTGCAGGGCGCCGTTTTGTACGCTAAATGTACGTCCAACAAATCAGAGAGCAACGTTAGTTATCACAGACAGACTTGCAATGACATCGGATTGTATCACAGCGCGTTCTGTACAGTTTGCGGTTCATTTAGTAAGCACAAGAAAAGAATGCCAGTTTGCGAGCAGTCAGCGCAGTTATCCGCGTAACTGTTAAAACCACTCGAGTGCACTACAGTGCTAGTTAGTGCTTGCGTTTTCAGCCTGCGTTTTCATGCAATTAAGCTACTGAATGAAAAAATGGAAGTTCCAAGAAACGTTCTCTCATTGAAACCAGAGTTGTGTACATAAAATAGAAGGATACATGCCTGCAGTACCAATACTGACTTCCGTGGATGTTGCTTAGACTACAAGCTATGCTATCAACCTATGCTATAGCATATAAACTTATGCTGAGCTTTTCGCGCACATTTTTGGCGCTTCACGAGTCTCGACAATTACGACAAGAAAAGCTAAGCATATTGCAGCAATATTAAAAATAATTCATACAGAACAAATACATCATTTTTGAGTATTATCTTTAAGAGTAGAACGTGATAGCGTAATTGGGCCCTGTTCGCATCGTCTTTACAATCAGTAGCCAGGCCTCGGAATTCTCGGTAAACACAGTTTATAACAGCCAAAGTTGCACGTACAGGCATACCTTCTCTTGCAGCACAGTTGAAGTATCCACGATAGCCACGTTAAAGTAAAGTTTCGAATTTCCCACTACGAGATCGTTCATCGTTCTCCAAATCGACGTGCTCCCTGCGCGCCAGTGAGAAAACGCACGCACGTAAGCAGCTTCACGATCTTTCAATGCCGTGACTGATGATAATCGATAATTATGCCAGTGCGCTCCTTAAAGAGTGGGCCTTCCAAGCACACATTCTTCGCGCAATGCACATGGTGTGACACCCGATGTTAGTCTGTTCTTGAGTCTATGTCCTTGGTGTGCAGTATCACATACGATAACGAGACTGCTGGTGCTTTGCATACGCTGTTATTCCGAAAGAAGTCCGTAGCATTGACACGCGGAAGACCCGCGTTGATTCTGGCTCGGCCCCATGGTTGTTGTTAATAGGGTGAAAGCCTTCAGTGTCTTGTCAATTGTGAAAAGACCGATGAAAAAAAATTAACCTGGGGTGACGTAACCGTTTTTATGTAAACTTGACATTCTGGAGCTAGTTCAAACCTTTTTGAGTACAGGAAACATTTGTAGGCGGATGGGGCAGGCTCAATACACAGACGGAAAAGAAGGAAAAGAAATGTCACAGTTTCACCAAAGGGCCACATGAATGCGATAGCACATAGTTCTAATGCCCCCCTTTTACGACAAGATACACACTATTAGTACATAATAATTGCAGTAAATACACCCTTGCCAAGTAACCAAGTTACCTGCGGCGTGGCCACAGTACGCCGTGTGTCGCCGCTGGTGTCAGTTTGTTATGTGGTGAGCGCATCTGTATGTCAACGACCGTTCCAACTACATTTTTGGTACCGTTTTTTGTATTGAGAGCGCAACCCGTAAAAGCACCCGCCTGCTGTGATGGTGTGGTGGCAAGAGCCACGCGGTGATCGTTGCCGCGTTTGCGGCAACCATAAGCGCCTCTACTCCTTTTGTTATATATATATATATATATATATATATATAGGCAGGCATGGTGGTTGAGTGGCCGTAGCGTTGCATATAGTCTAGTAGATCCTCCGTGAGCGGTCACAACGTGGTTTATTTCGACGTTTCGGCCTAGAGTCTGGCCTTCATCAGGAATAAAGATACAGTTTGTCGGTGCTCAGCCTTATACAATCTCGAATCAGAGGGCAAGGTAAGAGGGAAAAAAAGGGAAAGAAAAAAAAGGAAAGCAAAAAAAGAAAAAGAAAAAAAAGGGAAGAAAAAAAAGAAAAAAGAGAAAAATAATATACGGTGACGCCCCTCGGGTGCCCCCCTTCCACTTTTCCCTCCACTCCCCCCCATCTCTCTCCCCCCTCTCCCCTTCACCTTTCTGATGTCAGCGGCCTGTGTATGTCTCCGTTCACTAGCGCAATCCTCCCGATCAGACGGCCCCTCCTGGCACTGGCGGTTCGGTGTGGGGCAAAAAAGAGCTTTTCAGGAAGTCCTAAGCCTTTAACTACTCGGGGTCCCGTAAACAATTCGTCGTAAAAGGACGGGGGCCGCGTATTGTGGCAGAGGCTGGTCAGCGGGCATTTTAGGAAGTTCTAAGCCTTTAACTACTCCGCGCCCTGTCAACATTTCGTCGTAAAAATAGGGGTGCCCCGTATTGCGGTAGGCTGTGCAAGCGCGTGCAATGCGAATTCCTGGCCCGCTTCTAAATTACGCGTGTCGTGGGGGCCTCCCGGCTGTGCACATGGTTGCTGTTGGGCATGTCGTGCATGGCACAATTGATTGGGTAGTAAAATAAAACAGAAAACAGACGACAGCTGCACTTAGGAAGAGTAGTTACACTTGGAATTGTTTTAGGTTGTCCAGTGTCCTTCGCAGCTGCAGTGCCGTGAACTCAGTTACTATTTTCATTGTTGCAGTTATTGTTTTCTAATGCTTTAATTGCTGCAAGTGTACCAGGATTCTCATTTATTCCTCTATCGAGGGTGTTAAATCGGTGGATAAGGTATGACTCTCGTTGTTCACGTTCTCGATTTGATTTAAATCCCGTCTCTAAGAGCGTTACTGATAGTTTGTCGAATGCATGGTCGGGAAGATTGAGATGTTTTGATAGAGGTAGACTTGGGGCTGATTTCGCATGGGCTCTGTGATTATTGAAGCGAATCCTAAATGGTGTTTCGGTTTGTCCGATGTACTGCATACCACACACGTTGCATTCGAGTAGGTACACCACATTAGAAGAATCGCATGTTAGGTTTCCTCGTATGTTAATCGAAAACTTGGATTGCGTGCTGGTTGCTTTGTCTGTTTCTCGCATTGCCTTACATACAAGACATCGTGGCTTTAAGCAAGGGCGGCATGAATTATTGGGGGGTGATGTGTTAATTTGGGAGTGGACAAGGGTGTCCTTGAGGTTACGTGGTCGCCGGTAAACGACGCCTGGAGCAGATGGGAATGCGCGTTTCAGACGTTCACTTTGTTCCAGAATGTTGTAATGTCGTTTAAGAATTTTGTTTACATTGGGGAAGTTTGTGCTGTAAGTCACGCAGAGGTTTGTTCGTTGTGGGTCTTCTCGTGGTGGTCGCTTCATAAGTAAGTCTTCACGCTTTAGTTTTCTCGCTTTTTGAACAGCGTCATTAATTACATGTGGGGGGTATTTTTGTTGCTCGAGCATAAGTTTTAGCCTCTGTGAGCTCGTGTCAAAGTCAGCGTCTCTAGAGCAGATTCGCTTAAACCGGTGAGCCTGGCTGTATGGAATACTGTTTTTACAGTGGCGTGGGTGATCGCTTTGGTAATGAAGGTATTGTTGTCGATCCGTTGGTTTGCGATATAGGGTTGTAGAGAGCTTCTCTTCTTCTATCGTTATGGTAACATCAAGAAAATTTATGGTAACTTGCGAGTATGTGTGTGTGAAGTGTATGTTCGGATGTACAGCATTGTAAGTGTCTATAAAGCTGAGAAGTTCGTCCTCGCTGTGGGTCCAAATAAGGAAGATGTCGTCTATGTATCTTCTGTATAACATTGGTTTCAAGGAACTTTGTGCAAGAAATTCAGATTCTAGCTTTCCCATAAATATGTTGGCATAATTAGGTGCCATTTTGGTGCCCATGGCGGTCCTGTGACTCCCGCGAGCCTCAAGCACCCCCTCACCATCATCAACAGCGCACCACTACTAGGGGGGAAGTCTGCAGAACAGCCAACACGCGTCCCTCCATTGCGGATGTCGAGACCAGAAGCACTACACGACAGCACCACTACACCACTCCTCAAAGGGAAGCCTGCCGAACTACGGAACCGCGTCCCCCTATTACGGACCCCGGAACTGCCAACGAACACGTTCGCCGGGAGCCCAACGCCGAAATTCTCCCCACAACGACGAAGGCCTGCTGGACATAACTACAACCTGCGCACCTCATCAGTGCCATCCACGCACCCAAAAGAAGATTGACTTCTGAAATGTAAGTCCAGCTCATCACTTCCCAGTTGCAGTGCCACTTTCCTTAAAGTACGAAAACTTGCTGACAAACGAATTAGACATGAAATGCATAAATCAACATTGCAAGTGTACCTTCGTGCTAGAATAGCCCCCAAGGGTATGACACTCTCCCTCACACCAGCCGCTACAAATCTAGATAAACACGACCAAATAACATGGAAAAACGTCCTCCTTGAGGCATCCCTTAAATTAACAGAAAGTGCTCTTAATCATAGTGACAAGCAGGTAAAGAAACTGGTCGCTATGACCAACACCATTCTCCGCCACAACACTTTATCGAACGAAGAAATCACGCGATTAACAGAATTTGAGCAGAATAAATACAAAGCCATCAGGACCACAAAACTTCATAAACTCGAAAGAGACCATGTGCCCAAACCCGCGTTCCCTGATACAGTGCCTTATCATTACAACACCACCACCCAGGAAAACACTAATGGTACAAACGAGCACCCATCTAGGAACACACCGTGTGACACTGTGGTTGTAAACTTATCGGACACGAGCTTGTCACCTGACGAAGTAAAACTGCTATCTAAGGGACTAAGCTTCTGCCCGACCACAAAATTTTTCGATGAATTCCACTTACTCCGAGACCTCGACAACTTCGCTCGAAGCTTAAGGTTGCGCGAATATTTCTTAGATAGGCCTTCTAACCACGAAACAATTCACCGTCGTAAATCAAATGATTGGACACCGAACAGTAATCGCGACAAGTGCTTGGACCTTTATATCACCGCAGTACAGAAAGATATAGTACACGAATACCACAGACAGAAAGGAAACCGAGAAAACTTGACCAAATCTGAAAAAACAAGCATGAAAAATTTGGCATCTAGGACAGACATAACAATAAAACCCGCTGACAAAGGAGGAGCAATTGTAGTGCTTAATACAACCAACTATTTACAAGAAGCATACCGCCAACTAGACGACTCAAGATTTTACGAACGCCTCCCAGGTGATCCGACAGACGAATACAAACGTATCGTATCAACAGAACTAAAGAAACTGTTGGACGCAGAAAAGATAACCAACACTGACCACAAACTGATGCAAGCAGCATACCCTCGTCCAGGTCGCTTCTACATCCTCCCAAAAATTCATAAACCCGGTAACCCAGGTCGACCAATCATATCAGGCATCGGTACAATAACTGAACCCATATCAGGGTACGTGGACAAACTAATAAGCCACATTCCATGCACCCTCGCGTCGTACATAAAAGACACCACACATTTTCTTCGAGACATTGCGGGTATCTGTGTGCCGAAAAACTCGTACTTGGTTACTCTTGATGTCTCTTCATTATATACAAATATTCCTCACGATGACGGCATAGCTGCATTACAAAACATGTACACAAACCATAGACAATCTAACACCCCAGATTTCTCTGCCATTGCAACATTGACGAGGATGGTCCTCGAATTAAATTCATTCGAGTTTAACCAAGAGTATTTTCGACAAATCAGCGGGACCGCTATGGGCACCAAAATGGCACCTAATTATGCCAACATATTTATGGGAAAGCTAGAATCTGAATTTCTTGCACAAAGTTCCTTGAAACCAATGTTATACAGAAGATACATAGACGACATCTTCCTTATTTGGACCCACAGCGAGGACGAACTTCTCAGCTTTATAGACACTTACAATGCTGTACATCCGAACACACACTTCACACACACATACTCGCAAGTTACCATAAATTTTCTTGATGTTACCATAACGATAGAAGAAGAGAAGCTCTCTACAACCCTATATCGCAAACCAACGGATCGACAACAATACCTTCATTACCAAAGCGATCACCCACGCCACTGTAAAAACAGTATTCCATACAGCCAGGCTCACCGGTTTAAGCGAATCTGCTCTAGAGACGCTGACTTTGACACGAGCTCACAGAGGCTAAAACTTATGCTCGAGCAACAAAAATACCCCCCACATGTAATTAATGACGCTGTTCAAAAAGCGAGAAAACTAAAGCGTGAAGACTTACTTATGAAGCGACCACCACGAGAAGACCCACAACGAACAAACCTCTGCTTGACTTACAGCACAAACTTCCCCAATGTAAACAAAATTCTTAAACGACATTACAACATTCTGGAACAAAGTGAACGTCTGAAACGCGCATTCCCATCTGCTCCAGGCGTCGTTTACCGGCGACCACGTAACCTCAAGGACACCCTTGTCCCCTCCCAAATTAACACATCACCCCCCAATAATTCATGCCGCCCTTGCTTAAAGCCACGATGTCTTGTATGTAAGGCAATGCGAGAAACAGACAAAGCAACCAGCACGCAATCCAAGTTTTCGATTAACATACGAGGAAACCTAACATGCGATTCTTCTAATGTGGTGTACCTACTCGAATGCAACGTGTGTGGTATGCAGTACATCGGACAAACCGAAACACCATTTAGGATTCGCTTCAATAATCACAGAGCCCATGCGAAATCAGCCCCAAGTCTACCTCTATCAAAACATCTCAATCTTCCCGACCATGCATTCGACAAACTATCAGTAACGCTCTTAGAGACGGGATTTAAATCAAATCGAGAACGTGAACAACGAGAGTCATATCTTATCCACCGATTTAACACCCTCGATAGAGGAATAAATGAGAATCCTGGTACACTTGCAGCAATTAAAGCATTAGAAAACAATAACGGCAACAATGAAAATAGTAACTGAGTTCACGGCACTGCAGCTGCGAAGGACACTGGACAACCTAAAACAATTCCAAGTGTAACTACTCTTCCTAAGTGCAGCTGTCGTCTGTTTTCTGTTTTATTTTACTACCCAATCAATTGTGCCATGCACGACATGCCCAACAGCAACCATGTGCACAGCCGGGAGGCCCCCACGACACGCGTAATTTAGAAGCGGGCCAGGAATTCGCATTGCACGCGCTTGCACAGCCTACCGCAATACGGGGCACCCCTATTTTTACGACGAAATGTTGACAGGGCGCGGAGTAGTTAAAGGCTTAGAACTTCCTAAAATGCCCGCTGACCAGCCTCTGCCACAATACGCGGCCCCCGTCCTTTTACGACGAATTGTTTACGGGACCCCGAGTAGTTAAAGGCTTAGGACTTCCTGAAAAGCTCTTTTTTGCCCCACACCGAACCGCCAGTGCCAGGAGGGGCCGTCTGATCGGGAGGATTGCGCTAGTGAACGGAAACATACACAGGCCGCTGACATCAGAAAGGTGAAGGGGAGAGGGGGGAGAGAGATGGGGGGGAGTGGAGGGAAAAGTGGAAGGGGGGCACCCGAGGGGCGTCACCGTATATTATTTTTCTCTTTTTTATTTTTTTTCCCTTTTTTTCTTTTTCTTTTTTTTCTTTCCTTTTTTTCTTTCCCTTTTTTTCCCTCTTACCTTGCCCTCTGATTCGAGATTGTATAAGGCTGAGCACCGACAAACTGTATCTTTATTCCTGATGAAGGCCAGACTCTAGGCCGAAACGTCGAAATAAACCACGTTGTGACCGCTCACGGAGGATCTACTAGACTATATATATATATATATATATTGTCGCGACGTGCAAAGAACAGGACACAAGGCTTCCTTTCGACGTTAACAGCAAGGCTGTATTGGCAGACAAAAACAAAGCGCAAGAGCAGACGCGCAACGTCGTCTTCCTCGAAAACGCCAGAGACCGCCACACGTGATGCTGCCTTCTTCCTCTTTTTGTGCTTACGGCTAATAACCATGACATTAGCCTTCTCTCCAGAAAGCATCGTCCCGATGCTTCGTCATCATGACGGAAGGTTTTTTAGTCACTGGCAGCCCACGGGTTCATTCGGACAAATAAGGTTTCATCAGAACCACGTGCACAACTTCTAGTGCATGTCTTTGACGTCTTTAACAATGTGGACTGTCGGGAATAACCTCATAGTTGATTATATTCTCAATGAAAAACAGTGCTGCTTCACTTGCTGTGCCCCTCTCCAAAGCCTTGGTTTCGGCGTAACGAGTAAGGTAGTCTGTGGCTACAATTATCCATTTGCGACCAGCAGCTGAAGTTGGAAATGGTCCTAGAAGATCCATTCTGACTTGAGCGAATGGAGTTTCCGGCACATCATTTGGATGGAGGAGCCCTGCTGGTTTAACAGCTGGCACTTTCCTACGTTGGCACTCAAGACAAGTCCGAACGTGCTGTTGAACGGTTGCCGTCAGTTTTGGCCAGTAATACTTCTGTCTCACTCGGCATAGCATTCGTGTGTGGCCTAAATGACCGGATGTCGGTTCGTCATGGCACGCCTCTAGTACTTCTTTCCTGAGTGGTGTTGGGACGACAAGTAAGTAGGTGTTGCCGCTCGGAGAAAAGTTCACCTTATAAAGGACCTCGTTGCGCAAACAAAACGATTCTACCCCTCTTGCGAAGAGCTTTGGCAGAGAAGATGTGCGTCCCTCTAAGAAATCAATAAAGGGTTGCAACTCGGGATCGTCGCGATGCTGCTGTGCGATTGTAGACGTGTTGACTACACCGACAAACGCCGCATCGTCATCATCATCAGCATTTGCGTCTTTTAATGGGGCACGAGAAAGGCTATCGGCGTCTGTATGTCGCTTTCCCGATTTATAAACTATAGCCATATCGAATTCTCAAAGCTTGAGGCTCCAGCGCGCCAATCGTCCTGATGGGTCCTTCATGTTCGTCAGCCAGCAAGGCGAGTGGTGATCGCTGACGACTTTAAACCGGCGGCCTTACAAATACGGACGAAACTTCATGACCGCCCACACCACCACAAGGCACTCTTTTTCAGTGGTAGAGTAATTCTCCTCTGTACGGGAGAGAGTCCGACTTGCATAAGCAATTACTCGTTTGGCGCCATCTTGCTATTGAACGAGCACACCTCCTAAGCCGACAATGCTGGCGTCGGTGTTAACCGCTGTGGGAGCATCATCGTCGAAGTGTCCGAGAACTGGCGGGGTTTCAAGACGTTGTCACAGCTCGTTGAACGCTTCCTGCTGCTCTTCACCCCACACAAACGTGACGTCTTCTCGGGTGAGCCGTGTTAAAGGTGATGCAATACGCGAAAAATTCTCAATGAAGCGTCGGTAATAGGCGCACAGGCCTAAAAATCGCCGCACCGCCTTCTTGTCTGATGATGTAGGAAAACTTGCAACAGCGCCTATTTTGTCTGGGTCAGGCCGTACACCTTCACTGCTGACAAGGTGTCCAAAGAAAAGGAGCTCTTCGAAGCCAAAGTAACATTTTTCTGGCTTGAGTGATAGTCCGGCTGATCGTGTCGCTTGAAATACCGCATGTAGTCGCTTCAAGGGCTCGTCAAATGTCGCTGAAAATACAATTACATCGTCCAAATATACCAGGCACGTTTGCCACTTTAGGCCTGACAGGACTGTGTCCATGAGCCGCTGAAACGCTGCCAGTGCTAAGCACAAGCGAAACGGGAGAACTTTAAACTCTTAAAGACCATCGGGTGTCACAAATGCTGTTTTTTCTCGATCTCTTTCGTCAAATTCTATTTGCCAATATCCGCTCCGTAAATCCATCGACGAGAAATACCGTGCATGGGTAGTCAATCGAGAGAATCGTCTATATGAGGCAGCGGGTAAACGTCCTTTTTCGTAACCTGATTGAGCTTGCGGTAATCAACGCCGAAACTTAAGGTGCCATCGTTTTTCTTCACCAATACTACCGGTGATGCCCAAGGAGTTTTTGACGGCTGAATAACGTCATCCTGAAGCATCTTTCGCACCTGACTTTCTATGGCCTCACGTTCCCGCGAGCTACTCGGTATGGGTTCTGCCATATAGATTTGGCCGTTTCATCCGTAACTATGCGATGTTTCGTCAACGGCGTTTGGCGAACTCTGGACGTTGAAGAAAACCAGTCCTGAAATTCAATAATAAGCTTCAGAAGGCGTTGCTTCTGCGGGGGCAGTAAACTTGGGCCAACGTCGACGGATAGAGGGGCTGACCCGGTGACATCGGCTTTCTCCACACATACAAGCAACTTGCAACCTCAATGAGCTCCTCGACGTACGCGACTGCCATACCTTTTGCAAGACGTCGTCGCTCAGTACTAAAGTTCGTAACCAGAACGTGTGTTTGTCCGCAATTGAGGCTTACGACGGCTCTTGCAACAGATAAGCCATGGCTGAATAGCAATGCTGGAATTTGTTCAGCGATGTGGTCGAAGTTGCCTGGGTGGTCGCATGTTACAGCTACGAGAGCACTTGAACAGGGTGGAAGGGTCACGTGATCTTCAAAGACGCGCAGATGTTTACGCCGCTGGTCGTTACATCTCATATCTGGAACTTGATCTGGGGCCATCAAAAATGTAACTGATCTGTCTGGAATGTCTATGACGGCGCCGTATTCACAAAGGAAGTCCATCCCCAAGATCATGTCTTTGCAGCACCCGGACAAAATTACGAACATGGTAACGAAAGCTGATTCACCAATACTAATTCTGGCAGTGCACTTTTCAGTTGGCGTCATCAGTTGGCCCCCCGCGGTTCTTATGTTAAGCCCCGTTCATGACGTTTTAACTTTTTTAAAGCCAATCAGCAAGCTTTCTGCTCATGTTAGAGAAATCTCCGCCAGTGTCTACTAGCGCTGTCACATGGCGTCCGTCTATGTAAGCAGCTATGTCGGCGCTTACGATTTCCTGTGGGGTCGGTGGAGTTGCATGGTTCGTCGTATCGTCGTATCGTACTGGTACTGGAGGTATTGCAGCATCTCGACAAGTGGCAACCTTCCCTCCAAATGTCGCAGCTGTTAGTTTCCCCGATGAGGGCTTGGGGACCTGCCCCGGACAGCGTCGGCGAAGGTGACGGAGAGCGGGGCCGATGATACAGAGCGGATGGCTGTCCTTGCGGGTGCGCGCTGTTACGTCGGGTGTCGAAACGAGGTCGTGAAAAAGTCGGCGCATAAGTCGGGTATCTTTCTTCACGATATGGGCAGATGCGGTAGACATGTCCAGCTTCTCCGCAATTGAAACACAGTGGACGGCGGTCGATGGTGCGCCACAGATCCGTCTTCCGAACGAATGGTCGACTGGTAGGCACCCTCGGCGACCAAGTTGCAGGTGTCGGCGGAGGGTAGAACGGCGGGTAGAATGGAGTTTCAGTAGTTGCGTTATATTGCGGAGTCGTCGTCGTTGGTGGTGGTGGCGGCGGCGGTGGGGTTGTAGACTGGTGGCGCCGGCGTGTTATAAGAATGAACCAGTGCAGACGAGTTGTGCGGCACTGGTGACGGACGACGGGTGGTTGCCGCATAGTTAATAGATCACTGGGCTGGTAGGGATTCGGGCTG